>CM042255.1:40813149-41523149 GCA_023566225.1 Romanogobio albipinnatus | reverse complement strand
GTTTGAAAGAAATCTCTTGTGCTCATTAAGACTGCATTTATTTGATATTTGTATTAAATTGCATTTATTAAATTTTGTGAAATATTATTGTAATTTGAGATAACTATGTTCTAATTGAATATATTTTCAAATGTATTTTTTCCCTGTGATGGAAAAGTCTTCAGTGTCACATGATCCTTCAGAAATCATTCTAATATGCTGATTTGCTGCTCAAGAAACACTTCTTATTATTATCAATGTTGAAAACGGTTGTACTGCTTAATATTAAATATTAATATTAAAACCATTATTTTTTTCTTCAGGATTTTTTGATAAATAGAATGTTCAAAAGTGCAGCATTTATTTGAAATAACTGTCAATTTTGATTAATTTAATTAATCATTGCTAAATAAAAGCATAAAAAACGTTTAGTTCGTATAAACTGCATGCTAATAATATCATTATATAAATTAATAAAAAAAATTAGTGATTTAATTAGTGATTTTTCTTCTGTACACTAAAGAATTATATTTACATAATTGTTTTTAATTTATGGCAACTTTGAGTGAATTTACGTTCAATCAACAAGCTACATTGAGTTAGAGGAACTTAATAATTTGTGGCATAAACACATTTTAAAGTTGATTACTCAAAAAATATTAAGTTGCTCTAACTACCAGAGTTGTAGCCCTGGAACCAATTAATTGTATCTCTTCCAGTTCAGCTATCATAGCACATGCTAACAACTTATTTAACGTGTATGTTTAATGAACAAGTAAGATATTACTTGTCACTGGCATTAGCGCAGTCATATAGAGTCAATGGGCCTCATTCATGAAACAGGAGCAGAACAAATTTGTGTGTAAATCGTTCGTAAAGCCGCTCTGACGTAAATTTTCGGATTCACGAAATTGTTCGTATTTTCAAAATGTTAGTTGGTACAAACTAAACAATCAAATTACACTTCAAATAACTGTTTCCTAAAGATGTTTTCTGTCATTTTTAGGCAGTTTTTTATCACAATGATTTCATTTCAAGTGTTCGTTTTTTTCAAATAAGTTTGGCTTTAGTTATTTGATGTTAAAAAACGGTGGGTGTGACGTCATGATTGACAGCTGAGATTGACGGATTCTCTGAGTGAAGTTGCCACTAAGGCACTAACTGACTTTTTTCTGGATTTTCGGGAGGAGATTGGAGCTTTAGCTTTAATTTCTACATTTCTATAACTGTTTATTTCACACTAACATAATGAATTGTTCTGCATCTGTGAGAGTGTGGGCGGGCTTTTGATTATCGCGCCTCTACTTCCTGCTCTCTACTGCGCAACTCCGGTCCCGAGATCACTACTGCGCAGACTCTGTCCCAAATCTGCGCAAGATGTCAGGGTCGTGCGCGGGCCTCCGAAAGCTTCAACTCTCGTCAGCGGAAGTCAATGAAGTCGCATCGTCCATATTTTTTTTTTACGGTCTATGGTGTGGAAGCACTCATTACACAAACAGCTGATCAAAAAATAAAACCATGCTCGAAAACTAATGGCCAATCAGAGGTGTTTACGATTCCGCAGCGCTCAAAGCGTCACATTTTTAAAATGTCAGTACCGACTTGGTATCACGGTCGGTACTTTTGACAACACTATATCAAAGTACTAAGTGTGCTTTTATTTTTTGCTGATCCGAAAAATGATCCGATCCGTGACTCAAAATGGTAATAGATCCAAACCGTGAGTTTTGTGATCCGTTACACCACCACCAAGTAAACATAGTTGCTGTAACTAATGCATTTTGCTCAATTTAAAACTTGTCATGTTGCCCTGCACAGTGTCTCTCTGAAATCTTTTTTTTTACCCATAATTCTCTCTGTTATGTAACGTGTCATCTAGAACTCTGTGTTCAGCGGTTTGGTCGACACTAGAAGCGTTTTGTCTTCCAGTTTTCTCTGTGGATCGTGTTCCGCTGCTCTTGTGTTTAGTGTGCCGATTCTGTCTGGTCACATGCAGCCAAATCTCCACGCAGCCCAGAGAGCCTTCTGCACAGCTGTCTCTCTCTCTCTCTCTCTCTCTCTCTCTCTCTCTCTCTCTCTCTCTCTCTCTCTCTCTCTCTCTCTCTCTCTCTCTCTCTCTCTCTCTCTCTCTCTCTCTCTCTCTCTCTCTCTCTCTCTCTCGTTCTCGCTTTTGTTTTCCCATGATGACTTAAATCTTCTTTATTTGGTAATGTGTGTGTGTGCTAGTCTCTTCATGTTTGACTCTAAACTCATGTCAGTTCCAGACATTCATCTTCCTGAGTTCACACTCACTTTGTCCACATTTTCTCCACCTGCTTGTACAAGTTTCCTTGGATTGCTCTGGGAAAAATGTCTACTTGTGCGTGTATAACAAGGAAAAGTCTCCGATTAGACTGATATATGAATTTGACTGCTATAATAAATCAGTGTGGTAATTCCTGCACATTTACAAACTAAACAATACCATTTTTTTCTGACGATTATGCAACATTGGCTTTTGAAGAAGTCGCTCTTTATTTATTTAGTTAAACTGTCAAAACTTTCAAAACAAACAGTAACTAAAATGGGTCAAACGACATTATAACTAATTAAAACAATTATAAGCACAAACCAACACAGCAGTGCATCATGGGAAATCAAATGCCACAATATTTTTTATATATAATTTAATTAAAATAACATTTATCATAATTAAGCCATTTGTCAACGCTTATCTTTAACTACTGTACATGTTGTCATAAAAACATCCAGACTGATCCAAACCGTTAACTTGTGAGTCATTTGTTCATGAGCCAAGTCATTTTTTATATATAGCGCTGTATACAATACAGATTGTTTCAAAGCAGCTTCATAATTAAAGCTACACTGTGTGATATTTTCCCCCATCTAGCTGTGAAAAGGTATATGACCATCCAGTAAATATTAGTTTCTGTTCCTCCCAATTCCGATTTCGTTTTAACTCCTACGGTGGCCGATTTAGTCCAAGATTAACATGGCTTCCAGTTAGATCCAGCAATCCCCCTCTTCACATTCGACACGGTGCCATCGAGTGTTAAAACGCGAAAGGCGAAGCTTGAATTTACAGGTATGTCCCTCTTTGGCTAATGTACTTTCAAGATGGAGGGGCAACATGGCGACCCCCATTCGAACCCCTTACCCGTATGTACTTTCAATGGCATATTATAAACTTACGAGAATACTTTATTACTTGAAAGAAGTAAATATACATTAATGAGCACATATATATTTGAAAGAACTAAGTGTTTTTAGCTAAGAATAAACTAAAAAAGTTACACAGTGTAGCTTTAATAAACAGGAAAATAACAGTGTCATTGTTATAAAATCCATCAATTATTAAACAAAATCAGAAGCTCTACAGAAGAATGAATTTGAATCAGATTATACTGGTAACGGTTGTGTGTGTGTGCATGTGGGAACAAGAGAGAAATGCTCTCAAATGATAGCAATTTATGGTAAGTGGTTTATTGTTTTGCTGTGAGCACATATTGTAAAGTCTGTCAAACACAAAATTACCTTTTCAAATGGTAAGGGAACGTTTCTGTCTCATACTGTGTGTGTGTGTAAAGGTTTATATTACATTGTGGGGACCCAATGTCCCCACAAGGATAGTAAAACCTGAGGTGTGTTTGTGTGTGTGTATACACAGGTGCTGGTCATTGTGCCCTAATTTGATTGGACAGATTTGGCTTTTGCTCAGGTTCTGACTCAACTCTCTCCTCCCAGTCTGTGACCCACTTTCACTGTGTGTGTGTGTGTGTGCTTCCTGTCCTATTGAAACAGGTGTTTCATCCCTTTTCCATGCTCTGTTCATTATTTTTTTTCCAAAAACCATGGTTATTGAATGAAAGGGTACAGCTGTTTTGCAGAAAGCTCAGCTATCTCCCCTGTTTCTGTGTGTGTTTTGAGTTTTGGATTAGTTTGATGTGATGTTTTTACTTCCTGGTATACTTCCTTCCTTATTTGAATGCCCAGCTCGTCCGGATTGTGTCATTGCCATTTGATCAATAATTGGTTACACAGTGGTTCAGTAAGTGAGTCAGAATTCAGTAACCGCTATATATATATATATATATGGAGTGGAGGTGGACATTTTAAAGGCTGACTAACAGGTCTTTGAGGGTCAGAATTCTAGCTAGCAGGTGTTCAAATACTTATTTGCAGCTGTATCATACAAATAAATAGTTAAAAAATCATATATTGTAATTTCTGGATTTTTTTTTTTAGATTATGTCTCTCACAGTGGACATGCACCTACGATGACAATTTCAGACCCCTCCATGATTTCCATGTGGGAGAACTTGCAAAATAGCAGGGTGTTCAAATACTTATTTTCCTCACTGTATATCAATTATATAAATATATATACATGCAAATATTTCTTAAATATATACATGAAAGTGTATATTTCTATATACATAATAATTATACACAGTACACACACATATAGTATGTAAACACAAACTTTTATTTTGGATGCGATTAATTGATTTCCCAGCACTAATATATATAGTAATACAGTATAGTAATATAATATAATAATAATATAGTATAGTATACTAATTATATATATATATATATATATAATTATTATTCAGTGTATCGTTAAAATTATTAAAATAAATAAAAATAATAAAAATAATTCACATTTCTTAGTAAATGAATGAATGAGCCCTGTATGCTGTATGAAATATAACAGCTTTTTTATGGTGCATTAAATGGACTGCACTTAAGTCCATAACATCCTTATTTTCATTTGCATCAAATTAGATTTCTTCATTCACTGTGGTCTAGGGAGGGGTGAGGGAGTAAAATGTTGGCTGGTTCACTGCCTCATGTTTCCTTTTACATGCCCTAGATCAAGTTTAAAGATATGTCAATCCTCTATATTTGTTTTGTGTTCTATTCAAAGTTGTAATGGCTGATTTCTCTGTTTCTAGGGTGAAATCCAGCAACTGATGATTGTATCGGACCATCGTGCTGCGTTGGACTACTGTGAGCACTACAGCCCCGACTGTGAGGTTCCTGCCCCTGAACAGCCCCAGAACCAAGACCCAAACACTGATGAATATGTAAGTTCACATACTTCCTCCAAAATTCCCTTTAGAGATGGAAGAGCGATAAGGTCGTGTGCCATCAAAGCTTTTTTAGCCAGCTGAAAATGCCAGGCACTTTTCTGAAAACGTGGCTGGTGGGTTTTAAAATAGAGGAGGCACTCAAAATTTTAGCGGTCGCTTTAAATTATTATTTTTTGACAGAAAATGTACAGAAAAAGACACATATACAGCAAGATCCACCCTTCTGTCCTTTAAATGTCCGTGTTAAAAGAGCATGTTCGGCCGTTTAGTGAAGTTGATTGCTGTTTGTATCTTTGCTTAGCCTATAGGCGTGGAGTCTTCATTCATTTTAAATTTGCAGCTGTTGTTCGAATGGTAGTTTGATCATTTTGTTTACAATCAGATATTCAATATCTCTACTCTCTATACGTAGTCAGCGGTAGAGGTTCAAACTAATATAACATAATTTACGTCTCTTCGATGATTAGTTGATGTACAATGGGAGGCTAGTCTCCTCTGCCATGTTACTTTTCTCAACACTCCTAATCGCTAAATGTGAAGGACTCGATTGTGATTGGCTATTATTGGCTATTTTTACCAATGGAGGCACAAGTCTCCAGCTATGGATTTGCCTTCCCCTCCCCTTCTCTATCTCCTCAGACTTGCGTTTCGCACATTCGGCACATTCTGGGAAGAGTGCGGTGGTTACACTTACTGAGTTGACATTACAAGCAATAAATATATACAGTCAAACCAAAATGTATTCAGACATCTTCAATATTGTCTCACATTATCACAGTTTATTCGCTATAGTTTAGAAAATGGTAATAAAATATGACAAGAACTCAGAGTTAAACTGTGTCAGAACAAATTCATCTTGATAATGTCATAAATTTGATAGAAAGGTATTACAATCAGCTGTCAGCTGTTAAAGGGGTGGTAAACCACGATTTCACTTTTCTAACTTTAGCTAGTGTGTAATGTTGCTGTTTGAGCATAAACAACATCCGCAAAGTTACAATGGTCAAAGTTTAAAGCAAAGGGTGATATTTGCTTTTAAAGAAATCAATTTCTAAGGACTACAGCAAACGGCCGCTAGGGACTACAGACATTCCTCCAGGGTTGCTGACATCACCAGCCCCAATATTTACATAAACCCCTCCTCCGAGAATATGAAATAAGGGGGGGCGAGGCCATTTGTTGTTGTGGTAGGCTAGTTAGTAGGCTGGAGTGTTGTTGCCAATGCCGACGAAACTGTTATTTTCATCCGGATTGCAGGTCCACTTTGTTCAGCCTTCCTAGGGATGGGGGTGCGTTGCAAAATGTGACAATACACGAGCCGCGGTTCAGCTGCACGAGACAAACGCTGCCAGTGTAAGCGCCGCTGATCCCCTGGAGCTCACAACTCCGAAAATGCCAGATAAAATGTACAAATAGACACTCTTTATATAAATAAACTACATTATCGACTGAAAAAGTCTTAAAACTATGTTTTGTCACACATTAACAGTAGATTTAAAAAAAAAAAAAAGACGTGTAAACACAGCCCATGTCAGCCATTTCTCAACGAGACGAGCCGGCTGGCAGAAGCCCCTCCCATGACGCGAATTTGCGTCGCGAATGTCACACGCGAATGAAGCGAATTTCACTCGCGAATGAAGCGAATAAACTCAAGCGATTTATTTCGCGTCCGGTGTGAACGCCACATGAGACGGGCGCGCGCGGCTCCCGCTGCACATTTCACGGAGGAAAGCTTCCACAATCTTTGTGAGTTCAATGCACGATTCTTACAACGGCTTGTCCTGAAAGATGGATTTAAAAACAGAAGCTGTTTACGGGCCACAACCTGTAAGTATGATTTATTTTTCGTCGATGTGTTTTCCTGTAATTGTTCATGTTGTTAATTGTATGTTGTAGCAAGGAAGTAAACGGATGACAACGCTGTTCTGCAAACCAGTTTGTTAAATGCTCATTCATACTTAATGTTATCCGACAAACACCTAACGTTACAAACTTTTTAAAATCTCAACAGCAAACTTGGCATTAGTGTAAATTATTCTTTGATTATAGCTTTTATGTATTGTTTATCTACAGGCATGCTAAACATGGTGATGTGTTTGATTTGGATACTAGAGTAAAGCCAATGTTTAGTGTTCGTTCTTGCGACAGATATTTGGCAAATCGTTCTAAAAATACAAAAGTAACGGTGCAATTCAGTAGCGATCACTATAGATCCTCAGTCTTTACTCTTGAGGACTGAACAGGTTCTGCTCGATCATCTTCACTAAAATTGTCTGGGTCTGATTCGGGATCAAATTGGTATGGTTTTATTGACGCCATTGTTTCTAATACTACCCAAAGCACAGGCTACCGGTAAAGGTAAGGGGCGACGTTTCCGACAAACGTGCACTAGGCGGTCAGCGAATCACAACACACTGGGCCAGCTAACCAATCTGAGTCCATTGCGTATTTTTGAGGGACTGGCTTCATACAACCCGGAAACCATCAGACCGTTTTTTCAAGGAGGGACAGAGCAGTGTAGAATAAAGGTAAAATATATATAAAATAATTTTTTTTTTTTTTAACGAAGCATGAACACATGTTACAGTGCACCCCACAAACACAATGAAGCCTTCGAAAGAATGTGTTTTACCACCCCTTTAAATTTAAGTACACAATTAGATAATACCAATTTAGGTCAACCAATGACCAACCAATGCTTAATTTAGTTCAGTCTGTGGTGTAAAAGGTTGCATTAGCAATTAAAGAAAAAACACTTGATCATGGTCAGGTCAAAGTGTCTGAATAATTTTGGTCCCATTTTTTTTTAATCAATTTTACTGTTAGTCCACTTTATGAAGAATTTTTGGGTATGATATGTCACAGGTAACTTTTTTACTTTTGCTATCCTCTCTTACATAAATGAACTATAGTGTATATTTTCTTTGCAGTGTAAGGGCAAAAAGGGCATGTGCTCTGCACAGGTTGAGTCCTACCTGTGCACGTGCCTGCCTAGTTACTAGTATATAATTTTCGCATATCGTTTGTTTCTGAACATAAAAATGTCAATACAATCTAAAGTATTTGCTCTTGTTTTAAATGATTTTGTCCGGTTGGGATTTTGCTGTGCTTGTTGCTGTCGTAAGTTGCCGTTGAACAAGCAAGATGTATTTGTCCCGCCCCTCCTCCACTGTGATTGGACAGCGTGATGAGCGGTCACATTTTACCCAAAGTTGTTAAAAAGCCATGCAGTCAAATAAACGATCAGCGGCTCGTCATGCTGCTGCTGTTTTTAAATACTCTGCACTCCCATTGAAAAAATACTTAAGTGAACACACGGCTTAAGGACGTCCTAGAATCCTTGGCGTTCTGTTCGGCCCAGTCTGCACAAATCCAAAGCAAAACAGAGAGCAGAGATCAGTTTCTTGTAGCTCGTCGAGATCAGCTCAAATGAAGTCAGAAACATGTTGAGTGTTTGGACAGCCGAAGCACTTTTAAATCTTCACATCAGCCAAGCACTTAGCAATAATCCCTAGCCATGCCAGTTTTCATAACAGATATGTTTTGAAACAGCTACAGGTCATAATGGTGAGCCGTTAATGATACTTAATTTAAAATGGTGAATGATTTATTATGAGTGCAAGTACTGCTCAGGTTTTCTTCAGAAAATGTAGAAATCTGGTTTTGGTGTTACAGTTGGCATGTCTGACTGCACAAAGCACTCGCTGTTTGACTATTTATACATTTAGTCCGTTTTGAAATGAGATGGAATGAGAAACAAATTAAAATGGACTAATAATACCTGCCCACACTTGTGTGTGTACGTTTCAGGCATATTAATTCTTTATGGCTCTTTCCATTTCATCGGAAAAGACCCAGCTGCAGGCAATGTAGAATATATTTTTCCAACCGAACGGATGACCTCATCAGTCAGAGAAAGAACGAACAAGAGAGTGATAAAGGGAGGAAATGAGAGCACCGAAGCAGGTCTCGGCCTGTAGAGCGTTTGAGCTCTGTTTGGCTAGCATATTGTATTATCAATATGCCAAAAAATGTAAAGAACAGACATTGTTTTGACACAAAATAAAATGCGACGTTCATATTTGACTGTTTTCTGTTAGAAATTACACATTTAAAATGCAAAGAAATGGTCATTTGTCATCAATTAGGATTATATTAAAGGGTTAGTTCACCCAAAAATTAAAATAATGTCATTTTATTACCCTCATGCCGTTCCACACCCGTAAGGCCTCCGTTCATCTTCGCAACACAAATGAAGATATTTTTGTTGAAATCCGATGGCTCAGTGAGGCCTGCATAGCCAGCAATGACATTTCCTCTCTCAAGATCCATTAATGTATCATTCATCATAAATTACTTTCATGTGAGTACAGTGGTTCAATATTAATATAATAAAGCGACGCAAATATTGTTGGTGCGCCAAAAAACTATGATATAGTGATGGCCGTTTTCAAAACACTGCTTCATGAAGCTTTGGAGTGGCAACGAATCAGCGTGTTGAATCATGATTCGGATCGCGTGTCAAACAGCCAAACTGCTGAAATCACGTGACTTTGGCGCTCCGAACCGCTGATTCAAACAATGATTCATAACGCTCCGAAGCTTCATGAAGCAGTGTTTTGAAATCGGCCATCACTATATAAGTCGTTATTTAGATTTTTTGGCGCACCAACAATATTATTGTCACTTTATAATATTAATATTGAACCACTGTACATACATGTGAACTGATTTAAATATGTTTTTAGTACATTAATGGATCTTGAGAGAGGAAATGTCATTGCTGGCTATGCAGGCCTCACTGAGCCTTCGGATTTCAACAAAAATATCTTCATTTGCGTAGATGAACGGAGGTCTTACGGGTGTGGAACGACATGAGGGAGTAATAAATGACTATTATTTTCATTTTTGGGTGAACTAACCCTTTAACATAGACAAGATAAAAAATTGCACAGTTTTTATTTCATGGGGTCAGTTGAGTGTTCATACTATGGATACTATATGCGCTATGGAGAGAGGAAGAGAAGGCATTAAATGAAAGACTGAGAGATTTAGTGATGTGAAACATATGAGAAAATAGTTTAATAATGAATAACACAGAGATGACTGACCGTTTTCAATTGATTCTCAATGGTTGCTAAGCAAAAGGGAATTGTGGGATTGACTGCGGGCTAGAGCGTCAAAACAAGTGCAGAAATGCTGAAAATAATGCAGACGAGAGGTAAAAATATAATTTCACATTTATGTGACTAATAAAACTTCAAGATTTCGTCAGTAGTGCTGGAGTTCCTGGTGGATTTGATGCTTGAATCACATAGTTATATATTACTATATTTAATTCATTTGACTGAAAGTTTTTCCAACCCTAATTATGCATATACCGTAGACATGCACCCTGAAAGTGTTGCTAGCGCGATGCTCTACCATTCGATATTCAGGAACATAAATGAACAAATAAATGAAAAAGAAGAATTGAAATGAACCACAGCTGTCAGTAATCTTCATAAAAGGGAGAAGTTTCCTATCGGAAAACTGTTTTGGCCAACATATGGCAAAGTTATCTCTGAGTTATGTCTGTAAAAAGAAATGACATACATGTGACTGCAGCATGTGGTGCTTTTTCAGCCATGCATGGACTTTTACATCTTTCAGGGCTTTGATGTCAGTGTGTTGGCATGGAAACGACCCTCTGCTGACCTCGCGTTTACCTTTTTCACTTCTGTGTGTGTCAGGAGCTGTAAATCTGAGTGTGGGGCATTAGTAGGGGGCAATATGAAAGAAAAGCCCCTGCACCTTTGACCAGTCCTTCAAAAGCTACTTCCATCGTTTAAATATCAGTGAAATCTCTCTACAGATGAAAACGTGATGAGTTATCCGTTGCTAATGTGTGGGAATTAGGGAGAGAGAGGCAGAACGGTGGATCCGAGCGAGAGGTCGGCGAGCGGCTGGAATTCCTCTCTTTCTCGCTAGATAAGAGAGAACATGGATTTCCGCTGGATTCAATCAGAGGGAATCCCTCCTTTCCTTTGCTTTCAGTGTTTTATTTTCAAATATATATGTGCATATACTGTATATGTGTATTTATTTATTCAATAATATATATATGTAAAATATTCATATAAATATAATAAATAATGACGTAAAAAAAATATATAAATCTATCATATATACAGCTGCCATAAACAATTGTGTGTATATAAATATTTATATATATAAGACGAAATATCAAATTATTTGTCCCACCTCAAATATAGTGCTTTTTAAATATATTTAATGTATTACATATTAATATATGCACATACTAAAAATTTATTTATTTTAAAATAGTGTAAAATATTTTTTTATAAATTATATATATATATATATATGTATATATATGTATATATATATATATATATATATATATATATATATATATATATATATATATATGTATATAAAAATATATTGTACAATATTTATATTAATATAATAAATAAAAATAAAATGATGAAATCATTCGTTCCACCTCAAGTTTTAAAGTTTCAAATATTGTGCTTTTTAAATATATTCATATATTACTTTTATATTCAACATATTCTCTGTTTTATATTCAAATATGTTTACATGTATTTGCTCTCACTTGAATATTTTGAATATAAAATAAGCACTAATGGTTGAGCTCCTTTTTTTTATCAAGGAAAACAAATAATGTTAACATATGCTTCGTTCACATCATGTCATAATTCCCATAATTACAGGATGTCAACGCTTGAGAGACTCTTGAGAGACTGAACTCATGTTCATGTCCTCAGGCTCAGAAATAATTTGTTTTTTGCATTGCTCAGATTGCCAAAATGGATCCATATGCAGGTTTATATCATAATGGGTAGTATGTAGTGTGACGTTCTATATTCCATCTGAAACTAGTTTAAACAGCATTTTGCTAACATAATTATTATGGATGCAGCTTGAATGATCTCATTCCATGAGATTACAGTACATGGAATATATTCAACCACCCATATGCACTTGCAAACGAACTAAGAAAGCTAAAAACAAATAAATACACACTCTAGATTATTCATATTAGTAACTGTAATTCTATTGTGGTGTTCTGTCATGTTCTAGAGAACACAATTATCAGTACTCTACCTTGGTAATGCAGTGTTTTAACATTTAATAACACTCAATATTCAAACATTTTTTCTTCAGAACACAGATGAGGATGATAACTACTATTACGAATATCCCTACTATGAGGACATGGACACGGAAAAGACAACAGGAACGACAACTGATGAAGCGACTGAAACTGATGACCTAACGGTCAGTGTTATTCGAATATTTTGAATGAGCTTTTATTTTCTATGTTCACTATTCATTTTAATTTTAGTTTAAGTTTTAATTCATTTTTTTTCCTGCTTAGCGTTAATTTATTTTTATTTTAGTGTTAGATTTGCCAAGTGTATTACTTCAGCCTAAACTTATTTTATTTCAGTTATTTGCCAAGGCAGCATTTCTATTTTTGTAAGTTTTAAGTTTTCATCTAATATTTCTATATTTAATTCTGTTTTATTTTAATGAACAAAAACAAAAAATATTTTTCATAGATTTTGCTAAATTAAAATGTCATATTTATTCTCAAAGTCATCATTAAATTGTGTTTGTAGACATTTCTATTCCGTAATGTGGCATATTTGCAAGTAAAAAGATATTTAATGAATAAAAAATGTAGAGCGGGACTGTTGCTGAAAACTACTGTACTGTAGATGGACTCGCACAGTCCCCAGCATTAGTTTGCAGAGAATTTCTACACAGTGAAACTGAAATATTCCTAACTGGGATTAGGGCTGAACGATTAATTGCATTTGCGATAATATCGCGATATGATAAATCACGATTTCCTAACCGCAAAGGCTGCGATTACAGTCTGGTCACGTGACACGCGAAAGTAAAGTCTGCCGAAGAAGAAGCAACTTGGCACGTTACACATATCATGTGCCTGGCCTAAAAGGAAAAAAAACTGTTTGTGTTTGATCTATCTAATATTGTGTTGTTCTTACTATAGGCTACTTTCATCTCCAATGATTCTGGATCGATTCTGAGCTTAGATTTTAACTGCAGGTGCGCGGTGGCGCTGGGTGTGTTTTAGAAACACCCGTATTCTGATTTGCTTCCATTCTCTCTCTCTCTCTCTCTCTCTCTCTCTCTCTCTCTCTCTCTCTCTCTCTCTCTCTCTCTCTCTCTCTCTCTCTCACACACTCACACACACACACACACACACACACAAACCATAAAATAATATTTCATAACGTTCCGAAAGGTTGACGGCGCGAATTGCAATGACATTCGCAGGCTTCTTTGCACAGGATATGCGCTGTGAGAAACTTTGCTTGATGTCACGCTTACAGTGTGTGTTCTCGCCCGCCGGTATTTTCCTTACAAATGCTCAACGAAGGCTTCATTCGTGTCGTTAGGAATGCAGTGTGCTTGTATATTAAAAATAAGAAACTCACTGACAGAAGGCTTTCCATTTCAAATGCTCACGCGGCGCTTTGTGAAGAGTGCTCGCGAGCACGCGTCTGTGTGCGTCTCAAAATGCTTTTATGACGCAAAATTAATGTAAACACCATCAGTAATGTCTTAATGAATTAAACAGACAAAAAAAGATGCAAAAACGTATCTTTCAAAAGAGATCTGTGCATTAGTGTGAATGCAGGTCTCCCGCTGTCTATGATGATGTCATCATTAATAATCAAACAACAGTAAAGCTGAGAAAGAGAAAAATCACTCGCAGTTCAGACACTCTTAAATACTGAAAGCACTCTTTGTTCATTGCTTGTAATATGTTTCTTTATGATTTACTAGCTTATGTTTTGCAGCTATATTAGTTTATATATTCAACATTATTAACATGCAATTGTTTTAATTAAAATGTTATAATGTGTAGTTATTTAAAAAAGCTTACAATTACATATATCATAATAAAAACATTTTACGTTTTTAATAAATTCATAATATTAATATTAATAATTAATAAGGAAAAAGTTCAAGAATTGTTTTGGAATCGGAACGTGACTCCCAGAATCGGAATCGGATCGTGAGGTACCAATTAAAGATTTCCACCATTACTATACAATGATGTATTGTTGAATAATACAGAAGATAAAGAGTTTAAAAAATAATTGCATATTAAATCGCAATCGCAATATTGGTTAAAAAAAATCGCAATTCGATTGTTTTCCAAAATCGTTCAGCCCTAACTGGGATCAACTGGATCGAAACTGAATCTAACTGAATCAGGAAATCCCCAGCCGAGCGGTTCTAAAAAAAGTATCTATTTACTGTGTTTACCAGGTGTCTGTTCCTGATAGTGGTCGTGTAGTTACCTCAGTTATCACTAGTGGAACAGGAGGCTCCAGCAGTTCATCGAGTAGCTCCTCCTCCTCCTCCTCCTCCTCCTCCTCCTCCTCATCCTCTTCATCTTCCAGTTCTACAACAAATAATGGTGAAGACCCATACGAAGGCTACGATGGATATGGAAACGGATACGACACGTACTACGATGAGTCGACCTCTCAGCCTGATGGCTCCCGGACCATCACGATCACTAGCACAGGCACTGGAGGAGAAGTAGATATTGGACTGGGTGAGGTGGATTTGGGATTGGGAGGAGACCTGGACAGGCGGATAATCACATCATCATCATCATCATCATCAGGAGGAGGAAGTGGAAGAGTGCACTCAACTGTCACAATGATTAGCAATGGAACCTCCGGCTCCGGATCTAGCAGCAGAATCAGTACTGGCTCCAGCTCCGGCTCCAGCTCTAGAATCAATATCGGTTCTGGCTCCAGCTCTGGTGTTAGTACAGGCTCCAGCTCCAGCTCTAGCTCTACCTCTACCTCTACCTCAGTGCGTTTACTTTTTATTGATTATATTTTTAAAGAATTTTCTATGTTTTAAATGGATTTCATATGTTTTGAAAGTTTAGCTTATTATTGCAATTGCTGCAGTGTTTAGTATAATAGTGTATCAAGATGCTATTTTACTAGAGTGGATTTTACTCAACTAAGGGGTCCAGTCTAAAAAAAATACTAGATTTATTGATAACATTTAATATTATTTTAAAGAATATAAATATATTGACTGCATTTTTCAAGAATGTTCTGTTTTAAATGTTTTTCATATGTTTTGCCAGTTTTGATAATTATTGCAATTACTGCAAAATTCACATTTTCATTGCAGCCTGTCAAGAACGTGTGTGTGTGTGTGTGTGTGTGTGTGTGTGCGTGCGTGCGTGCGTGCGTGCGTGCGTGTGTGTGTGTGTATACAGGTGCTGGTCATATAATTAGAATATCATCAAAAAGTTGATTTATTTCACTAATTCCGTTCAAAAAGTGAAACTTGTATATCATTCATTACCACAGACTGATATATTTCAAATGTTTATTTCTTTTAATTTTGATGATTATAACTGACAACTAAGGAAAATCCCAAATTCAGTATCTCAGAAAATTAGAATATTACTTAAGACCAATACAAAGAAAGGATTTTTAGAAATCTTGGCCAACTGAAAAGTATGAGCATGTCCAGCACTCAATACTTAGTTGGGGCTCCTTTTGCCTGAATTACTGCAGCAATGCGGCGTGGCATGGAGTTGATCAGTCTGTGGCATATATATACACACTTTATATATCAAAACTTTTGGCAATAAAGTGTATATATACTGCAATTAAAAATAAATCTGTTTAAAGAAAATATAGCCTATTTTTATGACAATAAAAAATTCTATACTACAGAGTATAATGCGAATTACCACTAAAAATGTGCTTTTTGTCATAAAAACATGTCTTAGTTAAAAAATGTATTGACCTAAAAAAAAAAAAAAAGATAGATCTTTTGATTTTGGGTTGACATCCGATATGGACTTGCTTAGATATATAAATGTCAGAATCAATAGATGTACACACGGTGCACAAACACTGAGTTATTGGTGGGTTATGATGTCTGATGGCTTGTGAATATTTTTGCAGGTTGGTGGTGGTTATGATGATACCCAGTACGGTGATGTGAACTATGGAGAGGAATATGAAGGATACAGTGAGGGAGAATATACCGTGGGAGGAGGCGAAAGCAGCAGAACTTCAGTGTCCGTAGGGGGCGGCTCTGTTTCTGTTGGAGGAGGGTCTGTATCTGTTGGGGGTGGTTCTGTATCAGTTGGAGGCGGGTCTGTTTCTTCAAGTGGCTCAGTTGGGGGCGGATCAGGCAGTGCTGGTGCCAGCGCGGGGGCGGGGTCTGTTGCAACAGGAGGACAGGGAGGAATCGGTGGAGAAGCCGATTCCATCGATATTGACAAGTTTAAGGAGGAGTCGATCACAGATTTCACTGATGCAGAACTGGAGAAGATGTATGAATATGAAGACCTATACCCCGACGCCGACGGCAACAAAGAGCTGCCTGCAGAGACCGACGAGGGCTATGGACAGGTGATCTCTAGTTCCGCCCATGCAATGCAACCCAAACATCTATGCAAACTTATGGGAAAATTCACACACAAAAAAACATATTTTGTTTGTTTCCTCCATTGAGCACAAAAGGAGAATATCCTGCCATTCTTTTCAGTATCATTTTTTTAAAGTGTGTTCCATGGAAGAAAGAACGTCATGCAGGTTTTGAAGGACATGAGGTTGAACTATAATTCATTTTTGGGTGAATTATCACCAAAAAAAGTTCCCAGAATTGTTTGTTTTATTTATTACCTGCAACTCCACTTATAATCTACATTGTGTTTACACTGATATAAACTGAATTAAACTGAGTCTGTGTTTCCAAAGGTGGATGGACTGAGAGGAGAGAAAGGCCAGAAAGGAGAGCCTGCGATCATTGAACCTGTAAGTGGCACTCAGTGTCTGACACACACACACACACACACACACACACACACACACACACACACACACACACACACACACACACACACACACACACACACACACACACACACTACCGTTCAAAAGTTTGGGGTCGGTAAGATTTTTAAATATTTTTGAAAAAAGTTTCTAATGCTCACCAAATATAGAAGGACAATATAAAGTAACTGTTTTCTATTTTAATATATTTATATATATATATATAATATATTTAATATACTTCAGTCACATGATCCTTCAGAAATCATTTGTAACGCTTTAAATGTCTCTACTGTAATTTCATGTGAAATTAATCCATCCTTCCTGAATAAAAATATTAATTTCTTTTACTGACCCAACCTTTTTAATAGAAGTGTGTGTATATATATATATATATATATATATATATATATATATATATATATATATATATATATATATATATATATATATATATATATATATATATATATATATATATATATATATATATATATATATATATATATATAAACATAAAAATGTGAATATTATGTACCAGGAGCGAAAGATTAACACGTGTCCTAACCAGGTGCGATGCGACAAGTCATCCAGCGATGAGCAATTCGTCTGTCCACACTGAATGTGAAACTGCTAAGCAAAATTACACAATGTTTGACATTTAATATATCAGTTTATGGAGTGAAATGTACCATAGAGATAGAAACCAAACAATCAACAAAATGTCCTGTATCTCATCGCTTGTCGCTTTGTCTTTTCTCCCCTGGTTAGCAGTGTGTATATATATATGATTAATCTTAAAAAAAGTAATCTGGATTCACTCCTGATTTGCATTTGCATTCTAAAAAAGAGCGAATCACTCCAGTTTCAAAGTCTCAGATTTGCTGATGCGTTTACCATGCTGAGCCTGACAACTATATTTGCATGATGGGAATCATGATGGTCTGTCTTTGCATAAAGTCTTCACTGTTCACGTGGCTCTTGATGTCTAACAGCTGTGAGATTTCAAACAGATGTCATTGTGCTCTCAGCGTGAGAGCATGGACGCGGTACAAGAAGACATCTGGATTTATTGTGAATGAACATCAGGATGTATAAAGAGGCTAGATCTCAGCTAACAGGGAACGTTTTCAGAACTTATGAACAAAGTTACGAATAAACCCAGTAACGTTAATAAATGTTCCTAGTTATCTGGTCTTTATTCTCAAATCTTAGCACAAAAACATTATAGATTGTTCATGGAACATTTTTTAAACATTTAAGACGTGGGTGGGGAACATTGATCCTGGAGGGCCAGTGTCCTGCAGAGTTCAGCTCCAACCTAATCAAACACACCTGAACCAGCTAGTCAAGGTCTTCAGGATTACTAAAGTTACAGGCAGGTGAGTGTGTTTTTCAGCTAAACTATGCAAGAGAGTGGCCCTTCAGGATAAATGTTCCCCAGCCCTGATTCAAGAGAACATTCAGAAATAATGTTTTTAGAACTGAAACATTAGCAAAACTTTCTTAGAACATATTTTTGTTAGCAGGGATCCTACCATTGCAGCCATGCAAAGTCTGGGTTTATGTGATATTCAGAAGTCACTGATGCAGAGATACAAGAACAGATCAATTCAGATTCAAGGAAAAGCACAATCATACAGATCAGGACAGCTGGTTTTAATGAAGGATGACCATGTGGTTGGGAGAAAGAAAAGCCTTTCTGCAAGCGCCCATATTCTCTCTCGTTTCTGCACACACACACAAACTGTGTCCACTCTGTGTTTATTGGCATGTAAGGAACGCACCAAAACAAAGCGAACATGCCCACTGCCACAACAACACACTCGGATGATGCCTTTGGGATGTCGCTAAGACCCACAGCATCTTTAAAAAGCGCCAGATTAGACCAAGATGTTCCAACAAACCAATGCAGTTTTCTTCTGTTCTTTTTTATCTGATAGGGTGCGTCCCAATTCGCATACTATCCGTCTTAAATTCGAAAAAAAGAATTACTATGTCCCAAATCGTAGGCTGAATCTGAAATCGCCCCTATACCATCAAATAGGGCATTATTTGAGGGGACAGCCATTTGTAGTGGTGTTCGAAACCATAGTGGACGTTATTGAGTGCACTCATTCAATCCCACATTGCACGGCAACAACAAGGGTACAGCCGATGTACACACAACGGCTGTCCGAATTCACTCACTTGTTTCCATTCACTTCTTCAAATGAACTGTGGACTAACGTAGGGAGTAGTGAATGAGGGAATAGGGGGCGATTTCAGATTCAGCCCTAGTATGTTGAAATGAGTATGCCAAAAATAATCCGATGGTCTACTATTTCCGGTTAGATTTTGAAGTGCAGATCTGTGCACACTCTGACTGCTTATATCGCCCACGACCCATTGCGAGTTGGACGAGGATTCGATTAGAACTACAAATGTGGATAAAAAGTGTTAAAAAACTACAAACATGGTGGATGTGTGAGTCCGACGGTTAAGCAGAGAGATTTCGATGAAGGAGTTTGAGTGAATAGTTATCAGTGTCTAACCTGACAAAAAGATGTTTATTCATTGTTATCCACATTATATTTCATCTGCAACAGCATTGAGAACAACTGTAATGATACGTTTGGCTAATAACTTTTAAACACATCATCATATTCAAATTGCAAACACATGAGGGGAGTATCCGCATGAAATACCCACGACTGGAAGATCAACGCCCTACTACTAAACTGAATGTGACAAGATGATTGACAGGGCAGTTTACGGTGACAGGATGCACGTGACTAAGCGACAGAGCTGTCCGTTAAAGAGGACGAAGTAGTATGTCCAAAAGCTTGCCTACTTTTCTGCTACGCACTCAAAAGTATGTAATTTTTCTTCATAAAAATAGTACATACTTTTAGGATGTAGTTTAAGTAGGCAAATTAAGACGCAGCATCTGTGTTAAATGAACCTGAGCTTTACATACTGTATCTAATAATCCTCTGCTTTGGGCTCTGGACCTCTCAGTGACTGTAAATTCAATCTTCATAGGCTTGCTTGATATAATTGCACTATTGCGGTTATGACGCAACTCATGCAAGCACATTTTGATCAGTAATTGATCATGACTGATGACTTCCAGACAAAATTGTTTGAATGTCCTGATACAGATCACAGTATATTTGGTTACAACTGATCCGTTTTAATAACAATAAAATCCTAAAATGTGGCTTATTCATTTTTTACTTTACTTTTTAACAGCAACAATGCCAATATGATTCAGGACACCAAAGTTTAAAGGGGTCATTACATGGATTTTTTAAAAATTATTTTAATATGTTCCTTGAGGTACAAAAATGTTGAAAGATCCAGACAAATTTGATTTCTCATGTCATGACCCCTGTTGTAAATAAATTAGATTTTATTTCAGCATTTAGCAGACACATTTATCCAAAGCAACGTGCAACATCACAATATACAATTCTTTCACAAATAAATATAGCATAAAGGTATGCTGTTTAATGGTTATCAATCAACCAATCATTGCCTGTTTTACAATGGTTTTGTCATTCGCAAATTAAAAAAAAAAATGTAAAAACAAATTTTCCTTTATGCCCCTTATGCTAGAGTCCAATATTTTGAGGCATTTTCTAAAGGTGCAGTGTGTGAAATTTAGCGGCATCTAGTGGTGAGGTTGTTAACTGCAACCACCAGAGAAGCTATGGTGGCTGGCACAGGACAAAGATGTCGTCGTCGGAGAGAGCAGAGAGTGACTAGCGCTCTGTAGAGCAGTTTGTCCGTTTGGGGCTACTGTAGAAACATGACAACGCAAAATGGCGTCTTCACTGTAAGAGGATCTGCGGTGTAGGTAGATTAAAATGGCTCATTCTAAGGTAACACAAACGGTTTGTTATGTAAGGTCTTTATACACCACTGAAAACAGTTATTTGTATTATATTGCATTTCTGTCAATAGATCCTCATAAATATTACACACTGAACCTTTAATTAACTACAATGGTTTTAAATCCTCTAGAATCCTCTTTTTTTAATTCAGATGTTTCATATGAAAAATATAAATATTAGATTAAAAACTTGGAAATGTTTCCTTGGCAACTAACTGAAATTAGTTCAACTTAAATTGAAATTCTAAAATGACTGAAACTAAAAAAAAAAAAAAAAAATTAACTAATTAAGCTATATAGAAATATAAAATCTATATATAAAAAAATAAATAAATGAAAATGATCGATAAAAGCACATAACTAAATTACTAAAACTTACAAATACTAAAATTAAAATGAAAACTGAAAATATAAAAATATAGGCTAAATCAAAAACTTTTTTTTTTCCTATTAATTTTTCTGAATGTTTCCTACCATGAAAATAGCTGTGGTAGATCATTTATCCAATCCATCTATTCAATTGTAGGACTGGAACTGGAACTATTAGATTTATTTGAGAAGTTTTTCTGCTGAATGTTGTATAATGTGCAGTCTGAAGATCATCTCACATGCTTCATAAACAGTCAAGGCCATGAGAAACAGGCATCAGTGTTTTAACAGACTTCCTGATGGATGCTGTTTGCTATGATCCATACAACGACCCGCGGCCAAGTGCCATTCTCAGACACGCACACGTCTAAGGACATGTCAATTAATAGAACTGATTTTGACCAAAGTTTAGATGGTCTCACACTTGAGATCTTATATTTAGGCTGAAGTTTGTCTTTATGCTGTTATTTTAATGTGTTTGTGTTATTCTGTTCTTGTAGGGAATGCTGGTCGAAGGCCCACCTGGTCCAGAGGGTCCTACTGTAAGTCTACTCGCGTGTGTGTGTGTGTGTGTGTGTGTGTGTGTGTGTGTGTGTGTGTGTGTGTGTGTGTGTGTGTGCGTGCGTGCGTGCGTATGTGTGTGTTTCCAAAGGTGTAAAGTACTTTTCAGAAAAACAAAAAACACTAGCCAAATAACAAGCAGCCAATAATTTAAACCTGTAAAACTACAGTCAAGCTACCTTTATGTAGTTTGCCTAACTACAAATTACTAAAACAAATAGCAGATTATGCTGAAGCTTAAGGTGACAATCTCTCTTACTAAAGACCAGATTACTGTCTTTTTCTGGCACAAAACAATATTAATATTAATTTTACATCTAAATTATAATGCTTATAAAAACACATAGTTAACAGTTATTGTTAGCTAAAGGCAAAACTATTAAAAATTGTTTCGGTAATTGAAATAAAATACAAATATAAATATTAGATGAAAAAAATGTACCAAAAAAACCCCCTAATAAATTAAGTTGAAGTTAAAACCGAAATAAAAATTAAGTTAAAGCTATAGAAATATATATATATAAAATAATATGAATAAAAAGGCAAAAACAACACAATTGCTAAAACCTAAAATAAAAATGTTAGATGAAAAAGAATAAACTTACGAAAAATAAATTAAGTTGAAGTACTAAAATTGCTCAAATTAAAATTAATAAAAGATAAAGCTATATAGGAATATGTAAAAAACAACAAAATCGCTAAAACCTAAACTAAAATGAAAATATAAAGATAAAAGCAAATTCAAACTAAATTATTAAAATAACACTAAAATACATGAAAATAAATACATATAAAATAAATACAGAGCATTTTGTGATCATCATTAAGTGATGAATCAACAAATCAGTTCATTGAATTGAATCCTTTGAGCCGACTGATTCACTAAAAAAGAAACCTTTCAAACCAACCAGTTTGCTGAAACGATTTGTACTTCCCAAAAGTAATTCTGAGAGAGACTGTACATTGTAACATAAAAATAGTAATGCAGCATTTGTCCCATTACTCCACTATTTGCTAGTTACTGGGAAAACTGGACTGTTTTTTAGACTATTGCTGACAATGCTAAACAGCTGTATGTCTGTTTTGTTTCTTCAGTTTCATTCTTGACCTACTTATTTATAAAGCAACTCTTCTCTCAGCTGGTGAATTGATGGAATTGATGGCTCTATTGGGACTATAACAACTTGAGTATGAGAAATCGAGCAATGGAAAGAGTCCAGCAGTGATCTAGAGTCTTACTGACCTCACTGGACCAACACCCATGTGTGTTTGCAATGGCTTTATATGTGATCTGACAGTACCTTTGTGTTGTTCTAGGGTCTCCCCGGCCCTCCAGGTTCATCGGGACCCCCAGGGAGTTCTGGAGAGCCCGGTGAGAGGGTAAGTAACCATGACAACAAAAACAAGCAAACACTGAGAATTGTGTTCTGCAAAATGTCCAAGTCTGTTTAATCGTGATGAAAAATGTCCAGGTCATACATTAAAAATAAATAAATACATTTATATATATAGACAAATTAAATAATATTTAATTTTTAAACAATGATTGTGTCCAGATAATTGTGTTTTTTATTATTAATTACTAACATTTATTTATTTACAGAAAAATATGTTCTTTTATAAGTACATTTATAAGTATAAATCGTGGTAATATTTCATATAAGAACAAATTAATTAGGATTACATTTTTAAACAATGA
Source organism: Romanogobio albipinnatus (assembly GCA_023566225.1). NCBI lineage: Eukaryota > Metazoa > Chordata > Actinopteri > Cypriniformes > Gobionidae > Romanogobio > Romanogobio albipinnatus. The sequence goes on along the minus strand of CM042255.1, from coordinate 41,499,674 downwards.
TTGAGTCAAGATAATAATATTATAACATTTATTTATTTACAAAAAAAAACAAACAATTTAATTAATTATCTTAAAAATAATGTCACAATGTCTAAAAATTTGAATGGGTAATAAATAGGTTAAAAAAAATCTGTTTTGTGGGTGAAATATGACCTGGACATTTCTTCGTGCAATTCACCATACCATATAAAATAAAATCTTAAGATGCTTGCTGTTTTATGCATTACCCACAATTCTTTGCTCTGGACAGGGTCTTCCTGGTCGCTCTGGTCTGCCTGGAGCCGATGGTCTTCCAGGACCTCCAGGGACTGTCCTGATGTTGCCTGTATGTAATTCTGAGCACAATTACCGCATACACACTTGAAAAATGGCACATAAATAACTGAAGCATAAACGTTTACACGGCTTTTAGCTTGGATTCAAGCCTCATTTAACTTTACTGAGATTAGTTTTATCCTGTAGCCTGTCATAATGAGTGCTAAGAGATGTTAGTTCTTGCGCTGGTTTGATTTATATTCAGAGTGGTTTAACAGTGATAATTATGCCAGAAAGATATCAGAAACATAATCGTCCCTTTGCTGCTGTGATCCCCTATCAATCATGCACTGGTGAATGCAGAGAGACATTTCCCAAATTCCACATACTCTCAGCTTTTCCAAATTTCCTCTTTCCCAGCTGTTACTCCAATATAGTTTTTTTTTATTCCGGAACGTGTAGTGCCTTCACAATGTCTTTCAGTCGAGAGTTCTGGAATGCTTCCATGGCAAATCCAGATGTTGTAGAACACCACATTCAAAATGAGGTTGTCCGTGGTGTATGTGTGTTTACCGTCAACATGTGATTGTGATTAAACCCCGCCCTGTACACTACCTCTCCTCACCCCGAAAAAATACTCTTGAAAACCAGTCATGAAACAACTAACAGCACTGAGGTTCACTGTAAAACTAGCAGTCTTACTCTTGGAAGTGTAGTGAATATGTTCAGCCACCAGATGGCACCGCTGATCAATTTGTCACATGCACACGCAGATGAAAGCACAGACGCACACCTAACAGCATACTACCATACAAGTCTGCATTATTTTATATGGAAGAAATACTAAAAGTGATGATACATGGGGCAACTTTTTTTGAGCAATGTTGCTTGGCCACTTTCCCATTGGGAGCTATCTGGATGCTTTATTGGTCATGGGCCCTGTGTCTTACCTGGTTGCCCGTTGACGGCAACATTGCTCAAAAAGTTGCCCTGTGTATCATCACCATAAGAGTAGTGTGCTAATCTGAATTCAATACTACTTATACTATTTTTTTTTACACTACTGCAACGTTCAAACGCTTGGGGTTAGAAATGAATAGTCATCTGTAGTAAACACCACACAATGACAAGTGGAAATACTGGTTTAATTTGATTAACTGTATGTATTGCTATAACTGGATGCCACTCACTGAATTTAGTTATTTCATTTCATTTAATTTAAAATAGTAATTAACATTTTAAAATAGGTAGACCACTCTAAAGCTCTTTTATTTGTAAATCCATTTTTTTCTTTTATTAAGTTTATTGTATTTTATGCAACATTTTAAAATAGGTAGAAGACTTTAAAGCTGTTTTAATTTTATTTATTTTTATTTTAAAATAGTAATTAACATTTGAAAATAGATTGACCACTTTAAAGCTATTTTATTTTATTTTGTTACATTTTAAAATGGGTAGAACACTTTAAAGCTCTTTTATTTGTTAATCCTTTATTTTATTTTATTAGGTTTATTTTATTTTATTCATATTATTTTATGCAACATTTTAAAATAGGTAAAACACTTTAAAGCTGTTTTATTTTTAGATATATTTTTTTATTTTATTAAGTTTACTTTATTTTATGTAAAATTTTAAAATAGGTCGAACACTTTAAAGCTATTTTATTTATTATTTATTTATTATTTATTTATTTATTTATATATTTATTATTAAGTTTATTTTGTTTTATGTAACATTTTATAATAGTTGGAACACTTTAAAGCTGTTTTATTTGTAAATCCTTTATTTTATTTTATTAAGTTTATTTTATTTTATTCCGTTTATTTTATGCAACATTTTAAAATAGGTTGAACTCTTTAAAGCTATTTTATTTTATTCAGATTAACTGTATTAATTTCTGTAACTAAATGCTAATCCTTGAATTTAGCATGAAACTTTACAGTAGTGTAGAATTTATGACTTTTATCGCTGTTCTATTTTCAAAAGAAATGTGTGCAGTAGTTTTTTAAATATTGTGCAAAATGCAGTATGCTAGTATTCCTTTCTAAACACGTCCATCTTCCGTATGCATGCTTAACCTCAGATCGATGTGGTGTCTTACTTTAGAACATCCAAAACAAATCATCCAGTCAATGTTAAGACGAAATTCATTCATTTTCACTCTAACTTATTGTTTTCAGTCTGAATGTTAATAGTTTTGTGTCGCTCTGTCTCTGTAGTTCCGCATGAGTACAGGAGGGGACAGTGGACATAAAGGTCCTGCTGTTTCTGCACAAGAAGCTCAGATGCAAGCCATCATGCAGCAGGCCAGGGTAAAACACACACACTAATACACATTATATCACACACATGCATCTGTTTGCAAACTAATTGCTCTGTTTTATTATTATAAAGCTGGCGATGAGGGGTCCAACTGGACCGATGGGTTTGACAGGCCGTCCTGGTCCTCTGGTATGTCTGTATATTGTATCTGTATTATCATCTGTCAAAATTATAATATATATGATTTATCATTCATGCTTGATTTGATTTTTCCAGGGTCCTCCTGGTGTGTCTGGACTGAAGGGAGAGTCTGGAGAATCAGGACCTCAGGTAGGCATCACAAATCACCCACAATCCTCAGCTTTTTGTGCCAACTCTGTTTAGATAATAATTAAAAGCACTTCAATGCAGGATAGAGCTGTTTTGAAACCTGTGTGTGTGGTCCTAGTAAACCCTATGTTATCGGGATAAATTGTCGCCACAAGGATGGCAATATCCGAAATCCTTGTCCTTGTTGGGACATTTTTTGGTCTCCATGAGGAAACAAAAATTTTAAAATACTGAAAGTTTTCAGTGATGGGTAGGTTTAGGGTTAGGGGACAGAATATACAGTATAAAAATCATGTCTATGGAATGTCGCCATTAAACATGAAAACATAACGTGTGTGTGTGTGTGTGTGTGTGTGTGTGTGTGTGTTTTAGGGTCCTCGTGGTCCACTGGGATCAGCAGGGCCTACTGGAAAGCCTGGTAGAAGGGTAAGTTTGCGTTTTGTCAAAAACAAACGGGGTCTATGCAGAAGCCTGAGTGATTATTATCGACCTGATCATTCTGTATCAATGGATTTATGAACAAGATTGATGTTTTCTGTGGCGTAGGGCCGACCTGGCTCAGATGGAGCCAGAGGGATGCCTGGACAGACGGGACCAAAGGTAAAAATGAAAGATTAACATTGGACAAACATCATTATCAGAACACACAGTTATGATTAAAAGTACATAGGGTCAATTTGATAACATGTAGACAGATTACAGTTTGAAATAATTATTTATTTAAAAAAAAAAAAAAAAAGTTAAATCCCGCATTGCTGAACTCTTTCCTGTCTGTGTGCTTCACAGGGTGACAGAGGATTCGATGGTCTCGCTGGTTTGCCCGGCGAAAAGGGTCACAGGGTAAACCATTTTTTAACATTTTAATATCAGTGGATTATTTTTATTTTATTGTATTTCTTTTCTTTTATGGAATGGAATGTAACGCATGATTATGATTTGATGATTTATTTAGCAATAAAAGGGTCACAATGAACATTTTAAAATAGATGGAACACTTCAGAGCTATTTTATTATATATTTTATTTTCAAATACATTTTAAACAAATATTGAGCATTTTTAAATATGTGGAACACTTTTGAGTTATATTACTTTATTTTATTTAAAATTTGTATTAAATGGCTCACTGGAATGCATGATTCTGATTGGCCGATCTTAAGAACATTTCTGTTGATATCAACATTTAATGTCCATGATTTATTCAGCAGTAATCGTGGAAAAAGAAATTCATGTAAACAGCAGGTTAATTCATTATATGAATATTAACAAGTGTGTCTTTGGGTTTGTAGGGTGAGACGGGACCTCAGGGGCCGCCTGGGCCTTCAGGAGAGGATGGAGAAAGAGTACGAGCTCCTTTACTAATTTGAATCCCTTCATCATCTCTACCATTTTTCTCTATCTAAATGGATCATAATAATTACATAATTTCCTGTATCCCAGGGCGATGACGGTGAGGTTGGACCCAGGGGTCTGCCCGGAGAACCGGTGAGTTGATATTTCCTCCAGTATCCCAGCATGCACTCTTTTCCTCTCTAATCCATCACTAGATTGTGTAATGTAATTTAGCGCTTCCTCCAGTGTAGTGAAACCACAAATGCATGTCACTCATTTCACAGGCATTTCGCTCATTATTGATGAAACAGTCAGAGACAGGAAGTGTAGTGGTGATGAAAAAGGATCAGTCGATTAACCACTAGTTTAACATCTGTCCAGCAGGGTGCGCTCCATATTCACCATTTAGATTTAGAGCGACTTTATCCGCTCTTGCCTATACACATAAACACACTCACTGTCCGATAAGAAGTCAGCATTCATTATTTCTATACCACAGAAATACATTTTACTTCAGGCAAAATATGTTTAAAATGAAGCACATGAGATGAAGAGTCATATATGTGGCATAGAAAATCTGTTTTATTTGAAATGTTGAGATCACATGGCCGGGCGAATGCAACCCACTTTATCTGAATAACGCCACTATTATCAGACATTTCCTGCTGAACACAACTCTCTGTTTCTCTGCTTTCTCTTGTTCAGGGTCCTCGTGGTTTGTTGGGCCCCAAAGGTCCCCAGGGGCCCCCAGGACCTCCCGTGAGTACATACTTCATCTTTATCTAAATCAATTATTTAAATTCTAACTGAATCAAGTCATCAAGCCGTCATGTTATTTATTCACTTGCTTTATGATTATAAAAAAAACACACATGCACATGTAATGTTTTAATCTAAGAATGAAGTATGTTTTAATTATTTTGATCCTTCTTTTCTCAATTTAGGGTGTGACTGGTATGGACGGACATCCTGGACCTAAAGGGAACATTGTAAGTCTGAGACGCACACACTCTTGCACTCAAACTCGCTTATACACACATTCACTTTATTATGCTTCACCCATCAGGGTCCTCAAGGTGAGCCAGGTCCTCCTGGACAACAAGGCAACCCCGGAGCTCAGGTATTCATCAAGCCACGCCCACTTAGACACTGTATAACCCGCCTTTTATTGACTTCACATTAACCTCCTGTCCTCCTTCCACAGGGGCTTCCAGGTCCTCAGGGAGCGATCGGACCTCCAGGAGAGAAGGTGAGATTGGAAGGATAGTTCTCTGGTTAATGGAGTAGTGCCATTATATTGAGTTTGCATGTGTCTATTGATAATGTTCATGTTTTATGACAGACACTAATTCTCAGTGCAGATCATTTTCACTGATGTGATATTTATTTTGTGTGTGTGTGTGTGTGGACCTATTACATTCATTAATATAGCACTGTTACTAACTATACTTTTATTTAGCAAGGATTCATTAAATTGATCAAAAGTCACAGTAAAGACACTTATAATGTTACAAAAGGTTTCTATTTCAAATAAAAGCTGTTAACACTTTTTATTCATCGTTTTCAGCATTGATAATAATCAGAAATGTTTCTTGAGCAGCAAATCCTCATATCAGAATGATTTCTGAAGGATCATGTGACACTGAAGACTGGAGTAATGATACTGAAAATTCAGCTTTGATCACAGGAATAAACTCTATTTTAACATATATTCAAATAGAAAACAGTTATTTTAAATTGTAATAATATTTCACAACATCACCGTATGTTTGATCAAAGAAATCAAAAAGTCTTTCTTTCTGAAAGTCATGAATCTTACCGACCCCAAACTTTTGAACCGTAGCATATTATGACTTGATTTAAGCCTTTTTTAAAGATTTACTAAGTTCATTTATTAGTAAAATTCCATCAAATTGAATTGAATAATCCTTAATCAATTATTCAATTAAAATATGTAAGGATTATTCAATTCAATTTGATGGAATTTTACTATTAATTGAAATGCGTAAATCTTAAAAAACGGCTTGTATGTTTTTAAATAGTTTGTTTTTGTTGGACTTAAAGGGATAGTTCACCCAAAATGAAAATTCTGTCTTCATTTACTCACCCTCATGTTGTCCCAAACCTGTATGAGTTTCTTTGTTCTGCTGAACACAAAAGAAGATATTTTGAAGAATGTTTGTAACAAAGCAGAGAGAGCAACCATTGACTACTATAGTAGGGAAAAAAATACTATGGTAGTCAATGGTTGCTCTCTCTGCTTTGTTACAAACGTTCTTCAAAATATCTTCTTTTGTGTTCAGCAGAACAAAGAAACTCATACAGGTTTGGGACAACATGAGGGTGAGTAAATGAAGACAGAATTTTCATTTTTGGGTGAACTATCCCTTTAATGATTGTAGACCTTCTCAAGAAAAAAACTTGTTTGGTTAAATTTGTATTATTGTTTCTTTAAAAAAAATAAGCAGTGGATACGTTTGGTGATGGTTGTTGTTATTATTTTTATTGATAATAATAATATTAAAAAAAGGCCAAATACATTTTTAGAGATATTCAATTTAAAAAAAAAATCTAAAAACTAAAGTTCTTTTTAACACTGCAGAAGTACAAAGATTATATTTCTAAGAATTTGGCTCTTATACGTTAAAGCAGATTCCTGATTCTGGACATTCTCATTTCTTATTAACCCTTCTACACACTGGGCACACTGACTTATTGATCGATCTACTAGAACTAGATCATTTGTTATGAATGTGTTGAAACAGGAAGTGTGTGCTGAGTGTTAATGGATGGTCAGTGCTTATGCTGGTTTTCCTCTCCTCAGGGTCCCAATGGAAAACCAGGCTTACCGGGAATGCCAGGAGCCGATGGACCACCAGTGAGTCCGGGAAATAGACACATACACACACGCTTCACATCTGTTCTTCTCAAGCTCTATTGTTTGTGTATCAGAGAGCTTTCATTGTATTAATAATTACAGTGCAGTGATCTGCCTGATTCTTTCTCGTTTCTGTCTTCACAGACACACAACATCCGTTCTCAAAGCTTTTTCTATCCACAACGCACATATTCCGTGGTTTTATAGTGTCAATTATTACAGCATAACTTACACATTCTCTTTATCTTTGTGTCACAAACACAGGGCCATCCAGGAAAAGAAGGGCCATCAGGAGAGAAAGGACACTTGGTACATGTTTTATCTTCATTCTTCTATCCAATGGGTTTTTTATGAAAACAATTCTCTTGCATAAATTTAGCTTATTATTAATAACTGATTGTATTTTGCAGGGACCTCCTGGTCCTCAAGGGCCAATCGGATATCCTGGGCCTCGAGGTGTAAAGGTAGGAGTTTCTTGCATCTCATTGGTCATAGAAGCACTCAAAACAATCTCTCATTGGTCAGTGAGTATTAGTGTAGTTCTTTAGTAGTACATCAGTGAAATGTCACCCAAATCACTACTGAGTTTTGTCCCTAGCTTTTTCCTGATAAAAAACAGCACCCTACTAATGTTTCTGATACATTCCTGAGGCAGAATCATCTGAACTTTTTATAAGTCTCCCAAAACTTAGTGAACTGCCTACCTAGACAGAATTGAAGGTTTCAAAGAAACTTCTAAGAGACCTGCTTTTGGCCAAAATGTAAGCCAGTGTCAGAGTCAATGACATTACAGTTTTGTGTGTTCACACCCGCAGGAACTGGGAAAGATTTTAGTTATATAAACACATCTTGGGGAGGACTAAATTAGCTCCTGCTTCAGAGTAGGGTCTAACCCAGCACAATAAGATGTAAGTGTATGTTGATTTAAAAAAGACACCGTTTACGTATATTTACTCCATGAACTTACATACAGAAAGCAAATGTTAACTGCATTTACCTGTCACCTTTGTCTGTGGTATTTCTCAGCCTCGATGATATGTAGCACGGCAAGTGGTAGGATATTTCGTCTCTTGGGCCCTGTTTACACCTGGTATTAAGATGTGTTTTGGTTGATCGGATCACAAGTGTATGATGCTATACAGGTGCAAACAGGGTCTAAAACGTTTTGAGCTTGTCCACTTTCAACCACTTCCAGAGGTAGTCGAAAACGCATTCGACTGGATTGCTTTCGTTGAGTAGATGCTCATGTGGTTGAATGTGTTCAAACAGCCACAAAAGTCCATCTACTCTCCGCCTACTCTAACGGGATTTAGCCAGACGGGATTTAAACTTTGTCAGCTTGAGACCCAAGTTTAATTTGAAGACGAAAAACATAAAGCACAATGTTCTCTCACCATTCCTGACTTTTAACACACCATCACAGCGTTCGGCGAGATCTTGCAGCTGTCTCCATATGTTTTGTCTCTGGCGCGTTCATATGTAATACGCAAGCTTATTTTGTCCATTAGATTGGAAGATCTGAAAAAGGCCATACTTTTACCTACCCATAGATCCTCTCATCGAAGAAATCAACACAGAAGTGGTTGAAAGTGGACAAAAGAGACGGGTATGTGTCTCCCTCGTCCACTTGTGACCCGATCGACCAAAACGCATCTTAATACCAGGTGTAAAGAGGGCCTTAGACCCTTAATTGCATAACTTATTTGATTCATTCCATCTTCGTTATCACGAAACCCATGACACACAACAAAAACACAGCTACGATCACGGCGTCCTCCATCCTTCAGCTGTTGACAAAATTTCCCAAGGGGAACATTTAGTTCTCAGGGGGGCGCCCTGGTTGCTAGTTCCTATAACTGAGATCCTGTAACTACCCAATGCGACAGCCTCTATTCACTTGAGGTTCCATATCAGTTAGGATGCTTGTTTGCCCCTCTAGCTTTGCAAAATTCTAACATAAATTCTATTGGGAACAGTTGTGAGTGAAATCTCCCAAGCACTTTGAGTTCTAAATGAATCACTTATGAGGTTCCAGTTTAGTTAGAATGCTGCCTATGTAGATAGTAGAGAGCAAGGCGGCTTACTAGGGTTTGGAGCAGAGCTTTTATCACCTTCATGGTTTATGAATAACGTTCGTGAGACTGTGAGTCCAGTGTAGGGGTTTGGTTTCTCAGATATTTGTAGTTTAGACGGAGTCTGTTGATCTCAGTTGTTTTTTTTTCTTCTTTCGCTCTTTCTATCTGCAGGGTGCTGATGGAGTCCGCGGGCTGAAAGGAGGCAAGGGTGAAAAGGTAATTTTAGAGTGTGTTCGTGTGACTGTGTCCGTATGGATACGAGCTGTTGTGTGTGTATGTGTGTGCGCGCCGGCGGCTAATGCACTACTCCTGTGTCATTAATGTTTCATTTCTGCTTCTGAATATGGAAACCATAACATACTCCAAGATGCATTTTTGACCTTCTCGCTTTGGTCATTAAAAAGTTTTATCCTGTGAGAGTGCTGCAGGAAAATAAGATCAGGCCCCGGCAAATAGCAGAAATAGCAGTTGCCATGGAGATCGGTCCCTTCGCATTTGTCAAAAAGGGGGTATTATGTGCGAAAGGAAGTTTGCAACGCTCTGTGTCAAATCTTCATCTCTTTCTTTATCAGGGAGAAGATGGATTTCCTGGATTTAAAGGCGATATGGGCATCAAAGGGGACAGGGTAAGAGACTTATTCTCAGGTTGAAGAGGTTATATGTGTTTGGATTCATCTCTGGGGAATTATGGGATTTGATCTTTCCTCTCTGTCTTTTTTCACTTGGGTTGATCTTTAATTTTCAGAACATCTTTGAAGTAGCAAATAAATCACAGTGGGTCTATATTTAGTATTGCATCACCATTACTTGTACTCATAAGCTTTGGGATTTGAACAAATATAGATATTCACTGAAGAATGGACCCAAGCTGTACCTAAGGACCAGAACCTGGGGATTGGACACAGAGAAATGTGCTAAAAAGCACTCAGAAAACCTTAGCAATCACATATCCCCAGATGACACACCCCTGAGTCCATTTCACAGACTGCATGATGCATTTTGCACACAAAAATGGCAAGAGATTGTGTCATTGAGGGCCCTAGAAGTCAGTTTTCCCCTGAGTTGAAGGGGACATCATATTCACGCCGCCTAATTTAATCAGATTTTCTAGGTGTTACAAAGTATGCTGGCTCAGCTGCGTCGCTGGGTAAATGTCTGTAATGAGCAAGCGTGTCTCACTTTGGGTTATTAAGGGCCAATATGCAAATACTCTGGATTTAAGTGGGTGGACATTGTCCAAAATTACCCTTTACTCTTGTGAAATGCCGCACACACGCTTCACTCTACTCATGCTGCTGAAGTGCCCAGATTTGCCTATTATGTCTTTAAAGTGGTCAACATGAACCGGTTTTATAATCAAATTCCTACATCTTTTATTCAAAGAATGTCCACCTTATAAACAGCTGCAAAGACATACGTGATACACACCTTCACTATCTATTGTACACTGTCTGCATTTTAAATGGACAGAAATTATGAGATTATAAACAAGTAAAACAAGTAATTAAATTATAATTTTGAGTCATTTTGACGCCCTCTTGGAAGTTTGCTTTAAATAATGAAATTGTCGAATTCCAGAAGTTTGGGGGTGAAATAAATTAAGAAATTTCCTAATTGCTAGTGGTTTTCATTATCTTGAGGCTTTGGAAATTTGCTCAGGAATTTAACTCTTTCCAGCGTTTTTTAAACGCTTGCAGTTGCCAGCCACCGGCAGCATTTTTGATCATTTTCACACAAATGTAATGGCCCCCGGAATATTTTGTTGTATGAATATCTGAACATGCAATGTCAAAAGAAAGATCAAAGTCTCTGCTTTTTAACATCAACAATAACAACAAAACGTTTTATTCCAGCTTCATGCATTCTTTTTTTTAATCAACACTTGAATGTGGGTAAGTTCGTAAAAAAAAAGCAACACTTTTAACTTTTTTTTAAGACTACAGTGTGCATAAGCAGTGTTTTTATCGCTTGTTTCTGCTTCTTCTTCACCTGTGTTTTGATCCAGAGATTCTGTACTCTTTCAGAAGATGCGTAATAGCGCCCCTATCATACAACAGTGGAAAAAGATAGAACCATATTCTATACTTTTTAACATATTTCTTCACTTATAAATAATTAATTAATGAATAATACCACTTATAATATTGATCATACATCCAATAATAATGTTAGTCAAGGATTTTTGCACCAAAAAGTCAATTTAGCTCTTCATGACAATTTCCTCTTAGAATTTCTAAGTAAATGAGCTCTGGTATGATTGGCTCTGACATATAAGTGTGGTTTAATGTGTTATTCATCAGGATGGGTCTGTAAATTGATTGAAAGACATCTCGTATTTTATTAAACTTGATCTCTAGGAATCTATAATGTCTTGTGTGTGTGTCTTTAGGGAGAACTTGGTGCTGCTGGACCCAGAGGTGAAGACGGGCCTGAAGGACCTAAAGGTAGATCCGGTTTGCCTGGAGATGCTGGACCACTCGGGCCGTTAGGAGATAAGGTGAGTGTGACTGAAGCTGCCTACCTAGACAGTATTTTAAAGTACACTCCTGATGCGAAGCCTGTTCCAGTAGCTATATGTTCTTTTGGTCAGAGTCTATGGCAGGTCAAACATTTAAATAGCCTGACAAGCCAGACCCACATCAAGATGGCAGGGCTCAATCTGAGGGGCGGGTTGTCTTTCAAATTTCCTCTGCACGCAATAGGATAGCGCTACAACCAACCAGAGCAACGAAGAAGGTGAAGCGGAGCTTGTTGATAAAATTAAACTTTTGCCGTATCCGGTCGGCAAAACTCCGAACACATCTTCTTTTCTTAAGAATGACTTCAGTGTCTTTCTTTGTTCTTTTCTCAAGGAAAAGCTTAACTCCAAATCTTCCAGAGTCGCGGCCAAAGCCGATTCGAAAGACTGCTGTTCGTCAGCTTCTTTGTTTACGAGTAGCACGCGGAACCGCCGCAACTCTGCCGCAGTTATGTTAAACCCGCCCACCGACTCTATACACGATGTGATTGGCCTCACTAGAGTTTGTTTTTTCCAGCTCGCAAGCCAACGGAGAGTTGCTAGACGCCCTGGCTGCAAATTCTATTTGCTGCCGCTAGGGTGCGTCTAGATTTTAAAGCTAGGATAAACTGTTTACTCTTTGAATATTTTCGCTATGTTCAAAAGAGCAGCATTTATTTGAAATGGAAATATTTTGTAACATCATTACATCATCATAACTGGTACTTTTGATGCTGAATAAAAGGATTAATTCTTTACAAAAACATTTAAATAGTAGTGTTTCAATCCTAGAATGCAATGCAGAAATATATTGTTCAGTACAGAAAACTATTGATAAAAAAGTTCAATTATTTCATTCAGCATTTGCATGGCCATGCACTACACTACATTATGTATACAGTTTGCTTAGCAACATGCTAACATCGATCTCCATTGAAATCAATTCAAATCAAGTGTCCTGTGCACTTTGCTTGAACCAGAGGTTCTCAGTTAGGATTTGCCTATGTAACTATGTAATTTTGTAACACAGAGAACATTCACTCTGTCATTAAACTGAGTGACAGAAGCAAAGCAAAGATGACAAACAAAGTTTCAATACCATTCAACACTTTGCCAGTGTTTTGTCTCGACTGATTATTTATGTTTCTTCTGTGTACTTTGGCTTTAGGGTAAGCTTGGTGTTCCTGGGTTGCCAGGCTATCCAGGAAGACAAGGCCCCAAGGTAAAGATACCCGATCTGCCTGTGATTACCCAGCATCCACAGCGTTCGTGTTTGAGTGTGTGCATGTATTGATATAAGGACAAGGTTGTGTGTGTGTGCATGAATTAGAGCAGGATTGGAAGGCAGACATGTTTGAACTTCTTGATCAAAGCTAAGTGGATTTACCCATAATGCCATCTGGTGTCAGCTTTCCGTTTGACCGTGACCCAGCATGCACTGCTGCAACAGCACTTTTCTTCTCTTCTTCTCCTTTTATCCCTCTCTCCCTCCTCGCTTTGATGGACCTGTGAATTAATCTCTCTCTCTCTCTCTCTCTCTCTCTCTCTCTCTCTCTCTCTCTCTCTCTCTCTCTCTCTCTCTCTCTCTCTCTCTCTCTCTCTCTCTCTCTCTCTCTCTCTCTCTCTCTCTCTCTCTCTCTCTCTCTCTCTCTCTCTCTCTCTCTCTCTCTCTCTCTCTCTCTCTCTCTCTCTCTCTCTCTCTCTCTCTCTCTCTCTCTTTAGGGTTCTCAAGGATTCCAGGGATTCCAAGGAGCCAGTGGCGAGAAAGGCACAAGGGTGTGTTAAAAAGAAATCCATGTGGAGTTTTCCTCTCTTTTTCTTTCTCTCACACACCCTCTGCATGATGATCATGTAACAAAATACAAAAGATATAATAGAAAATAGAATATGTCAGATGTAATATTTTAATAATTTTTTTTGATGAATTCTTTAAAGTGAGCAAGAATATCAACTTCTCTATTCCAGTTAGACTTATTCTTTGTCATGTGATATCAAGATATACATCACAATGCAGTTCAGAAATATGAAGGGTTATTATCATAAATAAAACTATTTAAAAAAAATGTGTGATTTAAATAAAGCTAAAATCAAATAAAATATAATATAAAAATTAGATGGATAAAGGTGAACTAATTAAAAGTTGAAATAAAATAAAATAAGTAACTGGAAATAAATAAAATAAAAATAAAAATAATATTCAACCTAAATAGTAATATTTACAGTATAAAAAATGAAGTAAATGACAAAAGAACTAGTGCTGTCAAATCGATTAATCACAATCGATTGATCGTAATCGCATCCAAAATGTAAGATAGTGTTTACACAATACATGTGTGTGTACTGTGTATAATTATTATGTATATAAATACACACTCATTCATGTATATATTTAAGAAAGATGTATATACTGTATAAATATATTTATACATATTTTATATATAAATATAACACATTTTTCTTTAATATATTCATGCATTTATGTGTATTTATATACATAATAATTATACACAGTACACACACACATATATTATATAAACACACACTTTTATTTTGGATGCGATTAATCACGATTAATCAAAAAAGGAACCGCAAAACCACTAAAAAGAACATATCAATTTTACTGAAAGTTAAAGTGAAAACTGTTGTAAGTTAATTCAAAATATTAATAAAAAAATATAATGGTATACAAGTGTACACAACATTGTCATACTAAACCTGTAAGATACACAATATTATATATTAGGCTGAATATATTATGCACAATGAATGTTGTTGCGCCCTGGGAAACTCAAAAAATGACAACGCTATAAAAGTATATAATAAAAGTAGTCATTTCGACTTGCGCACTATGTATTAGAAGTCAAATTCAGGGGTTGTCTCGGGTTATAGAAGCTAACAGGTCTCTGAGCTGTAGTGTGTATCACAGCCCTTATGGCCATGAAAAGCTGGGAAAGGCCCCGAGTAAACTCACCGCTCTCTGTACGCTTTATTGGCTGTATATCATCACATTTAAGCTGAGAGCAGCACCCGGCTGTCATTAAGAAGACAATGCAGTCTGCCATAAACACATTATAATCCAAAGACATCTTATTCTCTCAAGCCATTAAACACACACACACACACACACACACACACACACACACACACACACACACACACACACACACACACACACACACACACACACACACACACACACACACACACACACACACACACACACACACACACACACACACACACACACACACACAAACACACACACACACACACACGCACACACACTCTGGAACTCAGACTGGATTCATTTGTTGATTCAAAACTTTCTTTGTTCCGCCGTAACTCTGAGATGGATGGTGCTAATATCATCTACAGATAATTAAATTAATCACAATATGTTCTACTAGGCTGAAGGAAATATTGCTTGTGGTTTTGTTGAAATTAAGCAAATAATGCCCATCATTGTTATGACTGAATTCACTGAAAAAGAGAATTTGAACAGGAAGTGACGCATGATATTTTAACAGCTTAAATTTAATTATGTAGTTATTTCTACTTTCCTAGATTTGAATAAAAACAATGTTATTATTAAAACAAAAATGTTCAATTGATTATTCAAACAATGCAGTATCAAAATATATTTTATCTTAACACAATTTTTCTTAAATATATACATGTATGTATGTTTATTTATATACATAATAATTATACACACACACACACACACACACACACACACACACACACACACGCACACACACGCACACACACGCACACACACGCACACACACGCACACACGCGCACACACACACACACACACACACACACACACACACACACACACACACACACACACACACACACACACACACACACACACACACACACACACACACACACACACACACACACATATATATACATAGAATGTATTCATTTGAACATAAATATATTTTTAAAAGAAATATTAAATAAATTATAATGCACACCGTGCAGTTTAATTATTATATATTATTGTTCATTTAAAAATGTTTATAAATTTACTGGAATTGATCATTAATATCTTTGAAAAATAAATAATATTAAATGAATAATTATTCGCACAATGCACATTTTTATAATTGTATATTATTGTTAATTAAAAATATTGATATATATTTATTTTACTAGAATGTATTAATTATAACAAATATATTTTAATAATAATAAATAAAGATAAAATATTTAGTTTGATTTTCACTTTAAATTCATGTATTATTCTCTGTCGCACACAGGGGACACCAGGGAAGCCGGGCCCCCGAGGACAGAGAGGACCCACGGTAAGGCAACACAGTTAGGACAAAACAAGTGATGTGTACCCTTTTTGATGATTAGTTTAGGGTTGATTTCTCACACTGCTTTCATATTTGCACACTTCTTGTGATTCTCTCTGTAGGGACCCCGTGGTGAAAGAGGGCCAAGGGGACCAACAGGGAAAGCTGGACCAAAGGTGAGGCTGTCATTTTGCATTTGTAATATAATATGATATAATGTAACATTAATTAATATATTATATAAAATGCAAATGCAAAAACACAAGGAAAATCATATCATAAATGCATTCATGCATACATCAAACAATTGTTTGGCACATAATAATTAAATTAGGAAAAGCACACCACACCCTGACTGAAGACATCTCTGGCTTCAGGATATTTTAAACCTATTTCATCATTTGCCATGAAAGCTAAAAGCAGACACTGACAGGAGCTAATGGAGCTTCTATTACATTTTAAAATGCAATGTTTGTCTCATCGGCTCAGCTGGAGCAAATTAAAATGCAACAGGAATTTTATTGATCTACAAATCCTCTATCAGTCAAACAAATCTTTAATGGCACTCTTTACCTCGGGCAATAAGCATAGTTTTACTTTATTAATAATTGATTACATTTGCATGGTCATTTAATACTGCATTTACAAACTCAAATATTAAAATGTTCTGGTTTTATTTCCCTCCGTCTCCTTCCTTTTCTCCTTTGCTTCTCTGCCCCGCATCCACAGGGCAACTCAGGAAGCGATGGCCCCCCAGGACCACCCGGTGAACGGGTACGATATAAAGAATAATTGAATCCTTCCAAAGTATTGATTGTTGGATATTGCTCCAGAGAGAGATTTAACATCTATTTCTGCGCTGTTTTGCAGGGTACATTAGGACCACAGGGACCTGCTGGATTCCCCGGCCCTAAGGGTCCACCTGTATGTGACGTTAACACCATAGATATAACTATCGAAATTCCTCATACATCTTCATTATCCAATCATTTGTCCTCTCTCTCTCTTTTCAGGGACCTCCCGGAAAGGATGGACTGCCCGGACACCCTGGGCAGAGAGGAGAGACTGTGAGTGGCATCTGAAATTACCACAAACACTTTCGCTCACACACTTATAGAAATAGACTCACTTATGTTTTCTTCTCACAGGGTTTCCAAGGTAAAACCGGACCTCCCGGACCCCCAGGTGTAGTCGGACCTCAGGTAAGTGGAACACAGAATGTTAGAAAGTTCGAATTTTCTGAATGATTCTACAATTCTAGAATAGTGCCACTAATAAGATTCCACTAAAACGGATGAAAAAACTGTGGCTGAATCTCACAAATACTATCAAGAAATGTTTGGATCATCAAAAATAAAATTTTAAAACCTCACGCCACACATGTTTTTTTTATATATATATATATAAATATGTATAAGGAAAATTAAGACCATTATAGTTTTACATTACATTACATTTCAGTTCCCATTGTGGCATAATAATAATTTTATAATGATTTTATTCTGTATTAGAATTAAGACTGAAATTTCTTTTTTCCATTCAGCCGATCTCCGGATATGGCGGTAACACTTTTAGCATAGCTTAGCATAGATCATTGAATCTGATTAGACCGTTAGCGTCTCGCTCAAAAAGGACCAGAGTTTCAATATTTTTCCTATTTAAAACTTGACTCTTCTGTAGTTACATCATGTACTAAGACCGACGGAAAATGAAAAGTTGCAATTTTCTAGGCCGACATGGCTATACTCTCATGATATTACGCAGCTCCTGAAAATAGTCCCCAGCACGCTCCCTGTGCAAGCTGGTTGTCACGTTGGTTATGTTGACGGAAGTTCGCCTATTTTCAGGCGCTGTGTAATATCATTGCGCCGCTGCACTCATGGTACGGCAGCAAAGTTCCTTGATTATTACGCAGGAATGAGAGAA
Source organism: Romanogobio albipinnatus (assembly GCA_023566225.1). Lineage (NCBI taxonomy): Eukaryota > Metazoa > Chordata > Actinopteri > Cypriniformes > Gobionidae > Romanogobio > Romanogobio albipinnatus. Next base: position 41,481,807 of record CM042255.1, on the reverse strand, counting down.
TAGTTCCTAGCCATATCGGCCTAGAAAATCGCAACTTTTCATTTTCCGTCGGTCTTAGTACACGATGTAACTACAGAAGAGTCAAGTTTTAAATAGGAAAAATATCAAAACTCTAAGGGAGTTAGAAAATTAGCCTATTTTCAAAAAAAGTGGCGTGTTCCTTTAACTATAATGACAGTAGGGTGGGGAAAAAATAAGTTTAATTGTCATGAAAATAATATAACAATGCAAAATAATTTTTCAAAAGTCTCTTTTCTTAATGCAAAATAATATTTCTTATTTTATTGTTTTGATGTTGTCATGGCAATAACAATGGTTACTAAAACTAAATCTATTAAAAATAGTAATTCATATAAAGTTTAAATAAAATTAAATATAAATATTAGATGTTTAACTAAATTAAGTACTAAGTACTAAAATTGCTAAAACAAAAAAATAATAAGAATGAAGTACATAACAAAATTACTAAAACTTAAAAAAAAAAAGCAGTCTGAAAGTTTTTTAAATATATATTTTATAGTATTTTAAAGTATATAAATAACAATTCATTCATCCATGACCACGATATTCAAAAGACGTGTGATCTTTTGACTTGGGCCGGTAAGCAAGCATCTAGCAACCACATAGCAATGCCCTGGTAACCACACACAACACCCTAGAAAATGACTGGGAGTTTTGAACGAGCCAGAATCCCTTCAGGAAATGTAAAAAATCTGCTTTCCAGGGCTATGCTAATTTGATCTGTTTTTAAGCATTTTTAAGATGCTTCTACACTCTATTGTATCTTTAATGCTCTGGAGGCATTCGACACACTAGACTCAGTGCTGCATCTACCATCCACAGAAGAATAAAACATTATAAAGCGCTTGGCTTGGAAAACAGCATCTGTTTCTCCAGCATCAGTACCACAGGCAGAGGCCAGAGACATGCGATACATATTCATGAGCCTGTCACCAGCCATCAATCGGTCATTAGATTATCTTAAAGGTGTCCTAAGTTTGTCACCAGGGAATCATAATGGCTCCATTAGGTTACATATGGGCGGTTTGTTGGCCTGTCTGTGCTTTGTCTCCTGACATGCTTTTGTTTGTGCGGTTGGATGTTGGCGCTGGCTGGGTAATGAATTATTCATAAGCAATCATGATATTCTATTTTTTTATGCAAATGTGGAGGTGGGCACAGGTTTAAACAGTGCCACACACACATATGGATAAGTGCACATGCTCTGCCATGCAAATGGAAGCATAGAATCAGAATTTCTTTTTTTCCCTTCATGTTACATAATTTGCATATCCACTTATCTTTTTGAAACACCTGTAGCATTTTTATTATGTTTTCCAGACTTTTTGATTGCTTTCCTTTATTATACTGTAAAAACACTTTTTGAAATAGGAAATAACTAGTACAACGTTTGTTTTCTCAAAGCATTGATTAAAAATGTATCTTAAAATATGGCTTTGAAATAATGAATAGTTTTTGCTATTAAAAATATTTATTGCTGACAATTGATAAAAAAAATGTACGAATTAATTACACATTTTCCTGTAATTAACCGCAATTAATCGCACCTAACATTAAAGGTTTTAATATATTTATATATTGTAATAATTTCACATTTCATCTCCAAATGAATGTAGAAACAACATAAAGACAGTATTATATAATATTTTAAATATTTCATAAAAAGATGCCATTAAACAAATAAGGCCAGTATCACCGATACCAATTCAGCAACCGATGTCTCAATGAATTCGATTTTTTCTCTCCCAATTTTAGCCATTAATTATAGCCATTCAGCATTACAGTATAATTGAAAGTTATACATTTGAACATTTATTAGGCTTTAAAAATTACAAAACTTTAGTGCTGCGTTAATTGCGTTAAATACATTTTTTAACGCGTTAAACTGAAAAAAATAATTACATGCATCAACATGTTCATTTTGACAGCCCTAAAAAATATAATTTGAATGAATCATATTTTGTTAAAGTAGTGAATTGCTTTGTTGAGGTTAATTAAATCATTCTGTATTTTCAAATTGCTTTTGAATTGAATTGATTCACTTACGAATCATCTTTGGACTTGATTCACTATCAACCCAAAGATTAATCTACCTCAATACCTTACCCATAATCCATCTCTCTTTCTGCTCAGGGACCAACAGGTGAGACGGGACCAATGGGAGAGCGAGGTCACCCTGGACCCCCAGGACCACCCGGTGAACAGGGTCTACCTGGACCTGCGGGCAAAGAAGGAGCGAAGGTGCAAACAAATTCACACATCTACACACAAAAAGAAATACTCCACCTTATCTATTGGTCAGAAGTGGTTTATAACATCATATCTGATTCTTTGTGTTCACAGGGAGATCCAGGTCCAGCAGGGCCAACCGGTAAAGATGGACCTCCAGGACTCAGAGGATTCCCAGGCGAGAGAGGTTTACCAGGCCCTATGGTGAGTATCAAGAATGAAACGTGATTTCAACAAACCCCTAACCGTAAGTGTTAAAGGTAGGGTAGGCAATATTTGGAACGACTATCAATAGCATACTAGCTTTGATAGCATAAGATCCCACCCTGCCTTCAGAGCGTCTCTAAAAATCAAGTCTCCTTCAAAACACATGATCGCACACGGCAGAGTTTGCAAAGCGTTATGAGAGACGGAATTAAACTGCCTCATGTCTCAAAGCACATAACATTGCAATAATAATGAACGTAAACGACTTGAAGAGTTCTAGCTGTACCACCTGACTGCTGCAGATTCACTCCGGCGTTGATAGTGTTGCCACTGAAACGCATACATTTGAGTCACAAACCGCTCTGTGTATAACTATGGGGGTTTCCATCTCTTCCAAATGACAGTAGTTATGGCGTGAACGCAGCATAAGCTCGTTGTTTTGGTTCTGGAGGATCTGTAAAAGATGGCTGCTGTTTTGGTTTCGGCGCTCAGTGTCTGAGGTCTGTCTAACTCTGCATAATATGAAACGCGCTGATGAAGGAACGAATGCAATGATTGGGCGAATGTTTTATGGTCCTACGCCCTCCACAGACGTTATATATACATATAAATACATTTAGACCACTTAACTTAGTGATTGCTATCAGGATTTAAAGAGACTTTCAGCCAATATATCAACAGATGTTTAAACTTTGTAACTCGCCCTTAAGTTTTGTACAGGCGAATATCTCTCTTTTGATGTTTTTTCAACTCTGAGCATTTTAGTTTGTTGTTCAGTATAAGTAGAACGTCCCCCGTGTCGTCCCTAACCTTCAAACGTGTCGCACAGGAGCACATGGATGTGTTTGTGTACGTTCAGCAGTTTTATGTGTCTGTTTGCAGGGATCAGCAGGCTTGAAAGGAAGCGAAGGACCTCCTGGGCCACCTGGACCCGCTGTAAGTAGACATTGTCTGTCTTTTGTCTGTCTCTTCTCCAACCACTTTGTTATTTGCTTGTTTACCTTGTTTTGTCTTTCTCTTTTATCCTTTTGCTCCAAACTCTGGCTTTTCAGTGAGTATAGTGATTCAGTGCATATGATACTGATTTACATCTACAGTACCAGTCAAACATTTGGACTCAGTTTATTTATATATAAATTAGTTTTGTATACTATTTAATTCATGTTTTCGGGTGCATAGAGTTTCCAACATACACTACCATTCCAAAGTTCAGGATCAGTATGATTATCTTTAAATAAATTAATACTTTTATTCAGCAAGGATGCATTCATTTCATCAAAAGTGACAGTAAAGACATTGTAACAAAAGTTTTGTTTTAAAATAAATATGTTCTTTTGAACTTTCAAAGAATCCTGAAAAAATACATATTAAAGAAGAAAACAGTTGAATATTTCAAAATGTTTTTCTGTATTTTTGATTAAATATATGCAGCTTTGGTGAACATAAGAGACTTGTTTCAAAAACATATCGTATAGACCCCAAACATTGAAAGAAGAAGTATATACAATTTTATATATTATATTTTATTATTAACTATTAAAAACACCAAATGTGTTAAGTAAATGTGTTATAGTAGTAAATAATAAGTTGTTTCCAAATGTTTGACTAGTGATTATTCATAAATCATAGAAGATTATATATTATCAAAAGGTTTGTCTGTTCACCTCTCCTCTTTTCATGCAGTCTTGATATCAACATGTTTTACTACTCAGATTTTACTGATGTCTTATATAATGCTGCATAGTTATATAATCAATAACTTGCAAAGGCTGTTTATTTCTGCTTTAAAATCATAGCTTGTTTTTTTATATGCACATGCCAGCTGTCTACGCCTCCATATGAATTTCCTCAAGAACAAATGCATAATTAATCAAACATCATCATGCCATCAGTAGCTAATGGCAATCGCTGCAAGTGCATAGGTTATGAAATTTCATATTCAAATTCATAGGGTTCTCCTGGTGAACGTGGTCCTGCTGGCCCAGCTGGTCCTACTGGCCTCCCGGGCCGACCTGGACCTCAAGGACCCCCAGGCCCCGCTGGAGAGAAAGGTGGACCTGTGAGTACACATTTGATATTCGTTTATAATCCCTGTTTTGTCCCATTGCATATGTTTAACATATTCACTGTAACTTTTCTCTCTCTCATATTAGGGCGAGAAAGGACCTCAAGGCCCCGCTGGTAGAGACGGTATTCAGGGACCTGTGGGGCTTCCAGGCCCAGCTGGACCAATCGGACCCCCAGGAGAGGATGGTGATAAGGTACAGAAGAAAATGAAGTTGTAGAAAGTGAGGGAAGTGAGAGAAATGAATTCCTTATAGATAGAGGGACATGAGCATGTAATCGATGAGCATGGTTGAATCTGGTGGGTTTGCTAGATGATTAGACCAGGATGAGGAGAAGTGAAGGTCACATCACACACACACATAGATCAAACTAGTCAGAGTCAGATCAATATTTTCTTTTGAGGAATGGATAGATGATTATGCAATGAAATATGCAGTTAGCCTTATTGTAAATGATCTGATTTAACACTTAGGTGAACGTGTAAAGGAAATGACGTCACCATGTCACCATCACACATACCTACACACAGAGATTTGGGGTTTGTGTAGGTGTGAGTGACACCAACATGTGTTAGCATTGGCAGTTTTAAGGTGTGAGCGATATTTGAAGGATGTGTGTGTCAGCTCTGCCATGTGGGGCAGGTGCAAAGCCTTCTGGGACATATAGTCAGAGGAATAAATAACTGTTCGTTTCTAATGTCTGTCTTCTCCAAACAAAAATAGACCAAAAATACCATCTCCTGACAATACCACATGTTAATACTATTTTTTTCCCCAACATATACAATGATAGTGTCATTGCATTATTTGATTTTCCTAGGATTGCCATGAATGCATGACTTTTTAAAAGTAGTACTATGTATTTCTGAAATATATTAATACTTTTATTCAGCATGAAATTGATTAAAAGTGACAGCAAAGATTCAAAAATTCAAATCTTGCTCTTTTGAGATTTCTAAAAGTATCCTGTAAAATGGATCACTGTTTCCACAAAAATATTAAACTGCTTTCAACATTGGTAATAATAAGTAATGTCTTGAGGAGCAAATCAGCATATTTCAATCATTTCTGAAGGATCATGTGACACTGAAGACTGGAGGAAATTAGGAATGATGCTGAAAATTAAGGTTTTATCACTGGAATAAAGTACATTTTAAAATATATTAAAATAGAAAACACTTCATTTAAATTGTAATAATATTTCGCAATATTACTGTTTTTACAATATTTTTGATTCTTTCAAAAACATGAAAAAATCTTACCAGCCCAAACTTGTAAATGGCAGTGTATATGAATATGATAATCATAAAATACCATGATATCACCACCATATGAAACCAATATTGCACTATAATATAATGTTTTACTCCTGAGGTTAGAGAAACTGATTTTATATTTTTGTATCATGTGAACTATTTGCATATGTAAATGCTGCTTTATTGTGACAGGGCGAGATTGGAGAGCCAGGACAGAAGGGAAGCAAAGGTGACAAGGGCGAGCAGGTGAGTCACTCTGAGCTTACTGTTTACATTTCCAGTCGTTCTCCTATGATGACCATTCGTCCTGTTATTACGACTGTGCAGTGATGAAAATAGGTGTAATGACATATTGTGCTTTCTTTCTTCTCCTTTCTTTTTTCCCATTTCTCTCACTCTTTTTGCCATTCTTCAGGGTCCTCCAGGGCCCACCGGCCCTCAAGGTCCTAGTGGTCAGCCGGGTCCTCCTGTAAGTTCTCTGAAATCATTCATGTCTCATATGTCTGCAGTATAAGCAGTGTTAGTGATGTCACTTCCTCCCTGCAGGGTGCTGATGGAGAGCAAGGTCCCAGAGGTCAGCAGGGTCTTTTTGGACAGAAGGGAGATGAGGGCTCACGAGGCTTCCCAGGACCACCCGGACCTGTCGGCCTTCAGGTTAGAAGGCAAACTTATTTTTCTAATACACTTTACTGGTCTTAATCTAGCGCACAATTGAGCTTACAACAGCGCTTCTAAGTATGTCAAACAAAATGTTGGCACAATTCGGTTTGCTCAATGATGTACCTGATCATTTTGGAATAACTTATTCTAAATGCAGTTCATTATAGTTTATCGTCACGCAGACATAGAAAGCACAAGCTTTTTTTGGTTGTTATGTTGAAACACTAAATTAAACAAATAAAGGAAATGCAAGGGGAAATGTAGTGATAAGAATAAGACATTACAAGACTGGGGATATGTGTAACGGACACTTTGCAGATGCATTTGTTTTTTTGTGTGTGTGTTTTTCTTAAAATAAATGTAATTTTGGCTGCATGTCAGAGAATTTTTTGCTTATCAGAGCTGTTGAAACCAGAGATTCACACCGGAGGCCTTTCAGCATGCTGATGTTTTTCAAATAAAACCAAAAAATCCACACATGCGATGACAACAGATGCACAAGTATTTGCATTTTTGTATACAGATAGACATTTATGGAGGAAATTATGCAAATATCCTGCCCAATTTCGAAGCACACTGCCATATAAAACTATGTAATTGCCTAAATTGCATCTAGAGTTGATGAAAACTGCTTAAACAAGCTAGCTTTATTTGTAGTCTTTTTATGTCATGGAACCCCGAACCCCGCCCCCCCACGAAAGAACGACAAGTCCGATCCAACATTGGGAACATCATGAACAAAACTCCATTAAATAGCCTAGTATCCGAATTACACGTGCCATAACAACACAGTAAAGGAAGGTTTGTATGTGGCAGTGCTTGATGGACAAAATGGCGGTTAGCAACAAAGCTTCTCAGCACAGCAATTTGATTGGCTCTTTGGACTCATTTATCTATCATAAAGTCAGTTCATCGACATTGTTCAAGATGGATACGATCTAGTTTTTTTGTTTTATGTGGTTTAGACGTTCAGTTGTGATTGGTTTGCCTGGTTTTAACTCGTTTGTGATTGTGTGCAGGGCTTGCCTGGACCCCCTGGTGAGAAAGGAGAGACCGGTGATGTCGGCCAAATGGTACAATTCCACATCTATACAATCATTTTGGTAAAATGTACATTTTCTTGGATAGAAACAGAGTTTTCTCACTGTATCGTGACTTTTCTCTCAGGGTCCACCCGGTCCACCGGGCCCCAGAGGCCCCTCCGGACCCCCAGGAGCTGACGGACCGCAGGGACCTCCGGGAGGTATCGGAAACCCAGGAGCAGTGGGAGAGAAGGTGAAGAAGCATCACGCCCTAAACACTCTTTAATTTCATTTTAATTAGAATCTTATGGCTTTAATGATCTGAGGGATAATGTGTTAGACTCAGTAATGATTCCACTGTGTGTGTGTGTGTGTGTGTGTGTGTGTGTGTGTGTGTGTGTTATAAAGATGCTCTTGTGCTCTGTCAGTTCAGGATTTGCAGGTCTCTCTGGAGAAGGTGAATGAAGTGTTTGCTTGTGTGTCTGCGAGGTTGAGATTGCTTCTGTGTTCTTATTGCTTGTGTAGTTTAATGTGTAAAATGGAACTAAGGAAGTTGATATTCCCAAAAAGTGTAACCCTGTGTCTCTGTGACGCTTTCAAAACACGGGTGATTTGAGGTTCACGACCAGCAACACTAGCTGAACCATTGTTTTGTCATCCAGTATAGTTTGTATGCAATGATGATTCCCTGTATAGATGTAAAATAATAATAATAATTTAAAATATAAGTGTTCGTGCTGCCTTAAAATGTTAAGTTTAATCTTGAAATGTGAAGTTGTACTAAGTGACAACTTTGATATTTGAGTTGATTTTTTTTAGGCAGCACAAGCTTTTTTTAAGTTGAAACAACACATTCTTTTGGCAGTTTTTCAAAGTGTGTAATTTAATTGCATTTGTTAATCAATGACTATACACCATGTTGATTTATCAGCAGATTGGTTCATTCTAATTAGAGTGATTTGATAATAATAATAATAATAATAATAATAATAATAATAAATATGTTTATCTAGTATAACAATAATATAATTTAATTTGTAATTAGGGACTGTATACAAGTAAATATATCGATAACTTTGTTAATTCTAATTAAAGTGGTTTAATAATTTAAGTTCATTTGTAAGCAAATACTATACAGTACATCATGTAGATGTAATGATAGCTTTATTAATTCTAATTAGAGTGATTTAATAATGCTAATAATAATAATAGTAATTATATATATTACAAATATTATTGCTGAAAATACATTACTAAAATACAAAATGATGGTATTTTTGTGACAGCAGATAAGTAATCCAATTGTCATAAAAATTAGATTTTTTTAATCAAAATAATACAAAATACAGATTTTTTTTAATTATTAATGGCCGGTGAAGTTTCTTAATTTTGTCGCCATTTGCGACAAGATCGCTTGTAGATCTTGTCACTCAAGATCCATTAATGTACTAAAAACATACTTAAATCAGTTCATGTGAGTACAGTGGTTCAATATTAATATTATAAAGCGACGATCATATTTTTTTTCTGCCAAAAAAAACGAAATAACGACTCATATAGTGATTACCGATTTCATCCATAAGTCGTTTCTTAGTTTTTTTTGGCGCACCAAAAATATTCTCATCGCTTTATAGGTCTTACAGGTGTGGAACGGCATGAAGACGAGTAATAAGTGACATTATTTTCATTTTTGGGTGAACTAACCCTTTAAATAATTAGTGTGACCTGGAAAAAGATATTATGGCATACATTCAACAAGTAGCATTGCTGTACTTTACAAAAGGGCGTTCTGATTATGCCATGTACTTTATGTCTGGAGTTCAGGCTGTGTTTGCGCAGTGAGTGTGTCCGTGTGTTTACTGAGTGTGACTGTGAGACGTGAGTGCACTGTATGTCTCAGCAGAGCAAACAGACAGCGTGTTCGCATGACTGCGCTCGATCATCTCAGCACCGTCCACCGTCAATGTTATTTAATGTGGTACTTCAGCACTATTGTTCTGCCACAGAACCAAGGACCCATTTCAGTTCTGCTTAGAGAGGAGTTTTGCCCAGAGAAATGACCCAGAAAAACACAGCTGAGGGGAGGACTTAAAGAAAACAGATAAAGATGATAGAATGAGGGCTGGAGACAAGGCTGTTTGGTGTTAGTCTGGGAAGATTTACCCCGCCACTTCACTCTGACAGACCTCTTATCCCACTACAGAGAGAGAGAGAGAGATACCTCAGTCTGACACACACTCACATGAATGATGCAGTTCAGCAGTCGGAGAGACTCTTAATCCCTCAATATGGCAGACGCACACACACACGCACACTTAAACAGCCTCTCTAAAGCACTGAGAGTAACTCTTAAACAGGTTTACAAGCATGAGAGAAAGCATGTTTCCGGTTAAACAGATGTAGTTCCTTAAGGGAAGTTTGGATGTCACAAACTGACTCTTTTGATACAGTGTTTTTATCAGTGGTTTGCTAACAAACATCACTATTATTGCTCTTTGAATTGATCTGTATCAGTCGATATTGGATATTTAATTGCTGATTTCCCTTATTTTTACCTTTTATAGTACGTTTACCATCATCTAATTCTCACTTAAAGTTAACCTTTAAAAACACAATTCAATAACACTGTTAAATGTGATCTTTAACCAATCTCAAAGTTAATATTTAATACTGTACAGTACACTATAATGTTGCGATCTGTAAATTCACTTGTAGCATTTTAACAAAATATTATCGATTTTTTTTTATTAGACAAAATAGTATGGAATTTTACTCTCAGCCATTTTATTTTTATTTTTACACAAAATAGTATAGATTTTAAATTTTTTTTTTTTTTGTATTAATTATTTTTTATTTACACATAATAGCATATATTTTTCATTTTATCCATTTATTTATTTTTATTTAAACAGTGTAAAATTGTAATTTCAATTTTTTTTATTTTGGACTAAATCTTATAGAATATAAATTTTATAAATGTATTTATTTGTTTATTTTCAGTTATTTTTATATTTAATTTTGATTATTTCATTTTATTTATTTATGTTTGTTTAGACAATAGTATAGAATTTTAATTTCAGCCATCTATCAGTTCTTAGTCATAACAAAAATAATGATCAGCTTATCGAATTTCTTCAATAATTAATTATTTGATAATTCCTTCATTTTTGAAAATTGTAGAATTTTAATTTCAGTTTATTTATTTTGTTTCATTTAATAGTTTTTATTTAAACATAACAATGTAGAATTTTTATTTTGGTTATTTTTTTATTTGTATTAATTGGTTATTTTGTTTAGACAAAATAGAACCGATAAATGGCTGAAATTAAAATTCTATACTCAGTCACAGCATAAAATAATTATCAACTTATCAATATCAATTGAACAATTAAATAAAATAGTTTAAATATCTCATAGATGTACATTGGAGGGACCAGAGTCATATATGGATACCAGAATATTATAGATGGGCTCTTTTGACTTAGGTAGCTCCTTATTGGACTAACAACCAGATAACAATGTGCTAAAAAAAACACCTTTGCAAGCACCCACAACTCTTTAGCACAATGGCAGTAAGTTTTGCACCGGCATCAACACCCACTTCTAGTCTAGTTGTCATCACTCAAAGTGTCATCACTCCATTCAAGTCTGTCTGGATATATTATGATTTTCATTCCCATCTGATGGCTGATTTAAGTGGCCATCGTCAAGGTCATTTGTTTGTCTGAATATTGATGTTGCACCGATTTTCATGCTAGATTGTGCCGTTCTGCGGAGGAAGGCAGATTTGCTGACAAGACGGTGAATAATGATGCTGACGTGCTCTTCTGTCCTGAGGAGAAAATCTCTGCAGAAAAAGAGTGTGATACCATGTTTTACTTACATCTCCCTCTGTTTCTGTAGGGAGACTCTGGTGAAGCAGGAGAACCAGGCCCACAGGGAGACGTCGGCCCTCCAGTACGGCAAAAAATACAAACAAACAAACAAACTCTAAAACATCACTGCTGTCAGAATAACACACTCATATTTCATACCTTGGCTGCGTGTGTGTTTTAGGGTCCAAGAGGAGAGCGAGGAGAAAAGGGAGAGTCCGGACCTGCTGGTTCTGCTGGCCCACCCGGACCAAAAGGACCACCAGGAGATGATGGTCCTAAAGGAAGTCCTGTAAGTCCCCACCGCACTCACATCCAAAGCCCCGTTTCCACCGAAATTACCTGGAACAATTTGTCTAAGGAACTTTTTTCCCCCAGACCTGTTTCTGTCTGCGTTTCCATTGCGGTCTAAAGTACCGTGAAAATTAGTCCGGTGACATCATCAGCCCACTGGATTTCGTCTTTCGCAAATACACATAATAAAGCCTGAACCTCTTCGTCTGTCCTTCGGTCATATGTTTTAAAATTCATTGTTGATTCGAATAGCAAACAACTTTTACTGCACGCACCGGAACTGACTTTTAGGTTGAAATAAAATGCTGGGTGAGCTCAACCAATCAGCATGTTCAATGGCCAAGTCCCACCCCCAAAAGTTCCTATAAAAAAGTTTTACCTCATGAGCAGGGCAGTTTTGAGGGGGACATTTTTACCCGGAACTTCATTTAGACCCCGGTTCCTGCGGTTGAAACGCGGCTTAATGCTTTATTTTGTGTCTGAAACATACACTCTTTACAAATTTCCAAACTTCCACGTGCAATGGCATAGAAGAGCCATTTCGAGCAGGGCTGGACAATTCCAGTCCTGGAGGGCCACAGTCCTGCAGAGTTTAGCTCCAACCCTGATCAAACTCACCTGCCTGTAGCCTTCTAGTAATCCTGAAGACACTGATTAGCTGGTTCAGGTGTGTTTGATTAGGGTTGGAGCTGAACTCTGCAGGACACTGGCCCTCCAGGGCTGCGTAGGCAGTGACTCATTGCCTCATCAGACAGTGGCTTTTAAGGCAGCGTTTGTTCATGAAGGCACCTCACAAAACGAATTTCGGACAGACTTCTAAGGCAGTGTAACTGTTTAATGATCTACAGCAAAATAGAGAGCGCTTCAGTGAGAACTAAACCCTCGCTATAAATGAAATCAGAAGTGGAAAATGTTGGTTTAAAAAAACAGACATTTACACACAAGCTGACCAGCAAACGCAACTCTCGGACGCCATCTTTTTTCCCAGCTCAACTGTCACTGAATGAAAAGCACAGGATTGTGGGATATCAAAGGCAGCGAAGGATACAAATATACTGCCTTCAAAAATCGATCAGATGAAGGCATCTCTGGAGACAGGAAGTGAAGCTAACATTAGATTCGGACGTGCCTTGATGCCTTCCTGCCTTGAAATGCGTCCTCCGAAGGCAGCATTTTGGAGGTTTAGACGCAGCCCAGGACTGGAATTGCCCACCCCTGATTTAAAAACCTTGCAGTGAACAGTTCTTAAAAAAAAAATATGCAAAGAACCTTTTGTGCAATTGAAAGGTTCTTTGGATGTTAAAGGTTCTTCATGGAACCATTGATGCCAATTTAGAACCTTTATTTTTTTAAGAGTGTATTATAGGTTCTGCTTGCAGATTGGTCAATAAGCATGGCCTATTGTGCCTTACTGATTTGGTTTGATTTCCAGGGTCCAAGTGGTTTCCCTGGTGATCCTGGTCCTCCTGGAGAGCCAGGTCCATCTGTAAGTACTTTTAATGTTTGAATATAGTTGTTACAAAGACATTTTCAGTTTTTTTCCAGGAAATGACATCACGTTTTCTTCCTCCTTCAGGGTTTGGATGGTGCTCCAGGTGATAAGGGTGACGATGGAGAGGCTGGTCAGCCAGTGAGTGTGCTTTAAACACAAACATGTCAAAAGATCTCTGGTGTCGGTGTATACATATATGAGTTTTATATTGATTGCTGATTTTATAATGCTGTTTGTTTATTACAGGGATCCCCTGGACCTACTGGTGAAACTGGCCCTACTGGTCCTCCAGGAAAGAGAGTGAGTAATGCTTTAGAAATCATTTAAATGCATTGAACCTAAGAGCAAAATTAACTTGACCACACCTGGAGCCAAAAATATTTCTGACTAGCCATATATATTCATATTGCTATTAATATTAATATATTTTTAAATAATATATGGATATATGGCTTTTTCTTTAGGGACCTCATGGACCTGCTGGACCTGAAGGAAGACAGGGAGAGAAAGGTGCCAAGGTAACATGCACACATTCATACACACTTGCATGCACTTCTATTACAGTACAGTCATGAGAGCCTTACTGTATTGGTTTCAATGGTTTTGTGTCTCTGAATCAGGGTGAATCTGGTCTGGAGGGTCCAGCTGGTAAGACGGGTCCAGTTGGCCCTCAAGGAAGCCCTGGAAAACCTGGTCCTGAGGGTCTGAGAGGTGTGCCTGGACCTGTGGTGAGTGATAATGGACTGACCTTTCTGTTAAATGTATTTGGTGAATCGCCCCTGTTAATAACATACCCGGGTCATATTTCACTACAAAATCAAAACAAATATATATATTGTGCATTAAAAAAATTGAAGCCATAGATTTAAGATTAGAAAAGATTTGAGAAAATCTAGTAAATCTAATAAAACATTAGTAAAATGTTTTGCATTTCTCAACAAAAATGACATTAAATAACTTAATGTATTATTAATAAGATCAATGAAGCTCATTCTCTTCAATTTTCATTTTACCATTTATTATTTATGTAGTATTTCAAATGTGTTGTATTAATGGATGTTGTATTTTTTTAAGATGATTCAATTTTTAATTTTAAGATTTAATTTAAGACATTTTATCCTTAATTTTCCTCATTACCGTAACATAAAATGAATAATAATGCTCCACAATATTATTGAACAACTGCAACAAAGTATGTACTGTATATGCCACATTTTTTTTCTTTTTCGGTTGAAATAATACTGACAATCTGAGTAAGAATCATCCTTTCAACTTCCAAGATATAACATCAGACCTCATATACAGTTCTGTCTATGGCAGTGATTCTGATTTGGTGTTAATAAATGGATCTGTTTGGTTCTGATGTAGGGAGAACAAGGACTGCCCGGTTCTCCTGGACCCGATGGACCCCCTGGGCCGATGGTACCAGCATATTATTCCTCTGGGAATGAGTTCATTATAGCCTTAAATGACAATCCACAGTCCTCACTCTTCTTACCTTTCTCTCGCTCAGGGTCCTCCTGGCCTGCCTGGACTGAAGGGAGATACTGGTATTAAAGGTGAAAAGGTGAGAGAAGAAAATTCATCTTTGACACCCCTAATTAACCAGACTGTCATGCTGTCTAGATTGGTAGATAACTAGTTTTTAGAACAGAGCTGTAGTAATGACTTTATATGTTATTCGAACGCTGGCTAGCGTTAATGATTATGAATGAGTATGTTCATTACCGCTGAGTTTAGTAATAATTTGGGTTGTTTCAGGGTCATCCTGGTCTCATTGGACTCATCGGACCTCCAGGAGAACAGGGAGAGAAGGGAGACAGAGGACTGCCGGGTCCACAGGGAACTTCAGGACTTAAAGGAGACAATGTATGGAACACGTTTGCACACATTCAGCAATAATAGCTAATATAAACGTTCTGTATTTTCATAAAGCACTCTTTTTCTACAGGGCATTGCAGGACCCTCTGGACCTATTGGACCCATTGGACCACCTGGTCACCCGGTACCATTTTCTGACATTTCTTTGAAATCTTTTATGATGTACACCTAAAGGAAATAATAACGGTTCTTAAGTTCAAGAACCATTTTTGGCTGTTTAAGGTTTTTGAGTAGCAATATGGTTCCCTGGAGATTAAAAATGTTCATTATATTATTGTTTGGAGTTCTGGGTTCTTTAAAATACCAGCAGTTTTCTTAAGTACTGGAGAATAAAACCCTTTTTAACGGTTCTCCTATGGCATCATCTGTAAAACCTTTTTGGTTAGAGATTATTTCATATGTAAAATGTAATAAATTCTTCATTTCACTTCTGTTCAGGGTCCTCCTGGTCCCAAAGGTGCTAAAGGATCATCTGTAAGTTAACTGTGTTCTTATTTAAATACTCCTGTTAATTTAATTTATATTTTAATTAGAAGATTAATTTATCATCTTTAATTAGCTCTGATTTATTTAGCATCCCTTTGCCTAAACCTATTTGTGGTTCTGTCTTTATAGGGTCAGACTGGCCCGAAGGGTGAATCTGGAGTCCCGGGACCTCCTGGACCTCCTGTACGTAACTAGACACACAATTGTACTATAAAAAAAGGCAAACTAAACACATAAACAGGTTATTCCACTGTGAGATAACCGCATAATTTAACAGATGATTTTGCAGTAGATGTTACATAAGTATAATTGAGGTCTGTTGTGTGAACTGAATCTGTTAAGAGTCTTCTGAGGGATTCTGGGGATATTGCTTCCTTGAGAAAACCTGATATAGCCTGGTATAGTACTGGTATAGCCTGGTATAGTACAATAGCTTCAGGTTGCTGAGAGAAATGCAAGTGTTCAGTTAATGTCAGTATAAAGTTCTAATTGTTTAGATGTATAATCATAGTTATAGTTATTTTTCAGGTTTATTACTGTAGTTTTTTGCCACATTTATTTGTAGAGTGAGAAATAGAGCAGGAAACAATTAGTGTGAACAATGTGATGCCCTACAACCAACTTGCAAACTGTCCAGAAAAGTCATTAGAAACCACCCAAAACTGCCTGGTGATGGCTTCTTAAATACCCAGGCCAGAACACCTTAGCATGCACAAAGTCACATCATAGCAACAACTAACACATTTGCACAAGCACTACTCATGTTTTCCAACAAATTAAATAACGCACTTGCAACCACTTACCACTACTCAGAACAACTTAGCAAACTGCCTAACAACACACTAGTAACCACCCAAACTTTGTGAATTTTGCATGAGCAAACAACACTCACATTTTCCAACAATTTAATAGTGGCCTAGCAACCACATTGCAAAAAAACACACTTGCAAAAAACAGAAGTTACTGCTTAACAACACAATAGTAACCATCCAAACATTGTTGTAACACATTGTACACAGCCCTGGCAAATCCATAGGAACCTAAAATGTCCTAGCAATACCTTATCAACCCTAGCAACTACTTAGAACACTTCAGCAAATGCCTAACAACACCCTAGTAACCACCCAAACATTGAGATGGTGAATATTATATGGGTAAAAACACCACTCACATTTTCCAAATGCAACCACATTGCAAAACCCTAGCAACTACCAAAAATCTCCAAGAAAACACTAGTAACCACCTAAAACAAGATCCTAGCCATCACTCAAAACACTTTTTCAACTGCATAACAACATTGTGAATTTTAAGCCCATACTCTTAATATTTTTCTAATGCTTTAATGCATGTCATCATGTGAATATTAATGGTTGTCTTCTTGTCTAGGGTCCACCTGGTGATGTCATCCACCCTCTGCCCATCCAGTCCAGCCCGAAACGGGCAAAGAGGAACATTGATGCCAGCCAGATGATGGACGACGCTGCAGATGCCAACTACAAAGACTATGAGGACGGCATGGAGGAGATATTCGGCTCTCTGAACTCTCTCAAACTGGAGATTGAACAGATGAAACACCCGCTGGGCACACAGAGTAACCCCGCCCGCACCTGCAAAGACCTACAGCTGTGCCACCCAGATTTCCCAGATGGTATTTCTCTCTCCCACACATACACACACACACACAATTTTGAATTTCAAGATGTGTTAATGACTGATTTACACAAAGCATCAGTAAAAACAACTTGCATATACACACACACACACACACACACACACACACACACACACACACACACACACACACACACACACACACACACACATATATACACTCACCTAAAGGATTATTAGGAACACCTGTTCAATTTCTCATTAATGCAATTATCTAATCAACCAATCACATGGCAGTTGCTTCAATGCATTTAGGGGTTTGGTCCTGGTCAAGACAATCTCCTGAACTCCAAACTGAATGTCAGAATGGGAAAGAAAGGGGATTTAAGCAATTTTGAGCGTGGCATGGTTGTTGGTGCCAGACGGGCCGGTCTGAGTATTTCACAATCTGCTCAGTTACTGGGATTTTTATGAACAACCATTTCTAGGGTTTACAAAGAATGGTGTGAAAAGGGAAAAACATCCAGTATGCGGCAGTCCTGTGGGCGAAAATGCCTTGTTGATGCTAGAGGTCAGAGGAGAATGGGCCGACTGATTCAAGCTGATAGAAGAGCAACTTTGACTGAAATAACCACTCGTTACAACCGAGGTATGCAGCAAAGCATTTGTGAAGCCACAACACGCACAACCTCGAGGCGGATGGGCTACAACAGCAGAAGACCCCACCGGGTACCACTCATCTCCACTACAAATAGGAAAAAGAGGCTACAATTTGCACAAGCTCACCAATATTGGACAGTTGAAGACTGGAAAAATGTTGCCTGGTCTGATGAGTCTCGATTTCTGTTGAGACATTCAGATGGTAGAGTCAGAATTTGGCATAAACAGAATGAGAACATGGATCCATCATGCCTTGTTTCCACTGTGCAGGCTGGTGGTGGTGGTGTAATGGTGTGGGGGATGTTTTCTTGGCACACTTTAGGCCCCTTAGTGCAAATTGGGCATCGTTTAAATGCCACGGCCTACCTGAGCATTGTTTCTGACCATGTCCAGCCCTTTATGACCACCATGTACCCATCCTCTGAAGGCTACTTCAAGCAGGATAATGCACCATGTCACAAAGCTCGATTAATTTCAAATTGGTTTCTTGAACATGACAATGAGTTCACTGTACTAAAATGGCCCCCACAGTCACCAGATCTCAACCCAATAGAGCATCTTTGGGATGTGATGGAACGGGAGCTTCGTACCCTGGATGTGCATCCAACAATTCTCCATCAACTGCAAGGTGCTATCCTATCAATATGGGCCAACATTTCTAAAGAATGCTTTCAGCACCTTGTTGAATCAATGCCACGTAGAATTAAGGCAGTTCTGAAGGCGAAAGGGGGTCAAACACAGTATTAGTATGGTGTTCCTAATAATCCTTTAGGTGAGTGTATATATGTGTATACTATACTTCGGGGCTTTAATTGCATATTGACATTTGCAGTTAATTAATTGGCATATCATGTAATGTTTATATAATCCTTTGTCGAGTACCCAACGTGAGCATTTTTGCCAGTGATATGCGTACTTTGGTCCCGGTTTTTAATGATCAACAGTACATTTAGCTTATGTTGGATCGCCCTTCTTTCTCTCTTTTCAGGTGAATACTGGATTGATCCGAACCAGGGCTGCTCCAGAGACTCTTTCAAAGTGTACTGTAACTTCACAGCAGGTGGCGAGAGCTGCATCTTCCCCGATAAAAAGAGTGAAGGGGTAAGACGGCCACAAAGCAAAACACTTTGGGACGACTTCTCAGAAGTCCAGATCTAGGCAGATCAAAACAGTTTTGATATCAGAATCACCATGCACAACAACACGTTTAAAAGTATCACACTTCAAAATTAAGATGAACACACTAAATTCAACTCGCATGTCAAGTATAGTCCATGGATTTGTGAAAAACCTCCAGAGAGAAATTGTTCAGCTTATCATGCTGAGAGGAATAGACGTACAGTCTGTTCAATATGTCACACTGTCTTAAGGTCACATCTGATTTTCACCGGATATGCTGGAGGTTTTTTGTCCCCTGGAAATCTATGGAAAGATGTACCCTGCACATCAGAATGACATTGAACGGCCTGTACTTTGTCTTTCACAGACTGTATTTTTTGTTCACATCCAACTGAATAAGGTCTCTAAGCACAACTCAACTCTATGATTTATTCTGTATTAGATTCTGCACACAAGTGTGACGGGTTATTTGCCTTAATGAGTCTCAGAAGCATCACTGATGGAGAATCACTCTGTGGGATGTGAAGGTGACTCCCACAAACAAACAACAGAACTAACTTCAGTGCTTCTGCAGGTTCACCCTTCACTCCAGCAGACAAACGATAACCTCCTCAGGCTTGTTCTCCCCAAGCACAAATATTTGCCTTGGCAAGCTTTTAATTCAACCCTTACATTCTGATGGACCTCTTCACACTGGATGCAGCATTTTTGGGCCAAATTTTTTAGCTTTTTTAGGTATTTTTTTGTTCACTGTAAAAGAGCAAGTGGGATTTGCTTCATATTAATGGTTGGACCCCCTTAACAATGGATATGATAATTCATCCCATTTTTATTTAGGGTTTTAGTGAATCTTTTTAGTTTGCTCATCATTATATATTAGATTAGCTGTTGGAATAATGTGTTAATTTACAACACAATGGCCAAAGACGTTCATCCTCATGTGCAAACTGGATACAAGAACATGTGAAAGCCCCTGCCTCAGACAGATTGACAACTACACTGAAAAACAGATTCCCATTGGCTGTCTCTTCTACTCTCTCATTCTCTTCAGTATTGATCCCAGCTAACTCTCTCTCTCTCAGGCCAGACTCACCTCTTGGGTGAAGGAGAATCCAGGGTCGTGGTTCAGTGAATTCAAACGTGGTAAACTGGTAAGAGTGACTCCTCTTTTTTTGTCCTCCTGAAATAGTCTCCTATTTTACAGAGCAAAATGGCTCGCTGGCCCAAAGACAGTCCAGGCACATGGTATAGTCGCTACAAGAGAGGGTCCATGGTAAGTAGGAATGCATGAGAGAAGGGGCCCGGTGCCGAGGGTCCACGGATTCTGAGCGACCGGTCTCTTGAAGGCCCGTGCTTCTGCATGCTTCTCGGATCCCTTCATGGCCGAGCATGGTCATCATCAGAACAGTGGAAAAAAGTGTTTGCTTAGACTTGTGGGTAATCTGAGGGCTGTGGGCGGAGACGTCAGTCAGTCTAATGACCCAAAAAATGTTAAACGTACCCTAGATTTACAGATTTGTGTGTGAAGGGTCTGACTGATGGAATCCAACCGGTCTTCTGTTCCTGTAAGTTTGAGAAAATCACCTTGAAGTGACTGAGTCCGTTAACACATGATTATACATCTGTTTCAAATGCAAGTAAGATTTTTGGCATTATGGACACGCAAAGGCTGAATCAAACATCTTCCTTATAAGATACCTTGTTACAGAGCTCAGTGAAAAGCAGCGAATAGATGAGGAAAATGTTGACTATAAATATTTGTTTTCAAAGAAAATAGTTGTCTTAAAAACACTATTTAGTAGGGCATGATTAAGCGATGATTAATCACATTACATTTTTCTTAAATTCTCAATTAAAAAAAAGAATGAAATATTACGATATGCAATCATAGACATGTTTATTTATTAATAATTATTATTATTGTTTTATAACCATATTGCTATATAATCACAACATTTTGGCCAAATTGTTTAGCCCTAGAAATGAGCACAGCGGCACATTTCTTTTTTAAAATCACATTTTAAATCGAAATTGCAATTTTTTGTCAGTAAAATCGCAATTGCATTTTATCCCCAAATCATGCAGTCCTACTATTTAGCCTAATGCAGTATCATATCATTAGCAACATGCTAACATTCAACCTAACATACTGTAAACGTTAGTTAAGATAGTAAATGTAATTTTAAGATTTAAAAAATGCAACATTTGAATTATAAGATGACACAATGAAAAAATAGAATTGTGAAAATCTATGTTGCATTTAAAAACTTTAAAATACTTGACCACAAAATAAAACTAATTCACAAATATATGAGTAACCCTAATATATGGTGAAAAAGACAGTATACCAGAAGTCCTTGGCTGCATCCAAAATCGCTAACCTGTTTTGTAGTAGGCGAAAAGCAGTACGAGACAAGTATGTCCGAATTCACATTACTCATAAAGGAGTAGGCAAAAAGTACCCGGTTGACCTTCTACTTCCGACAAGATTCTGCACTTCACTATCCCATGAGGCCACATGAGAGGATTTGTGAATGGCAGTGAAGCGACGCAACGGATGCTGGTAGGTCACATGACAATGACAACATGGCGGATGTAGTACTTCAAGATTACATTCATAGAACATACTTTTTTAGCGTTCGTGAAGTAATTACTAAAATAAGCGAACAAGTACCTACTCAAGAGAGTATGCGATTTCAGACGCAGCCCTTGTGTTATGCTTTATGTGATTATTGTGATTATATTTTAATTGCTGCCAAGGAGGAGCATTTCAAATCCGTCACTATTTCGGATAAGCTGCTGCCTTAAGAAGGTCGATACTAGATAGTAAGCTGTTCACTAGCGTTTGGAACAGAGCCTTTGTGTCTGTGGTGGATCTCAGTCACTTCACTGAGCTTCTGGGTTCAGCCTCTCTTGACATGCAGCTGTGATCATGAGGTAATGTGGTCATGGGCAGGTGTTCTCATGGGTTGCATGCATGCATGGAAGGTCAATGCATATGAGTGTGTGACGGAGCTCCTAATCGTAAGTATATTGTGTGTGTGTGTGCATGGAGCATGCGCTCGCTCTCTCAGTCAGTCACATATGTGTGTGTTTGTGGATCAGAGGAGATGGAGTTTTCTTCTAAACATGGGTTGGTATATTCAAGAATGAAAACAAAACATTTGCATATTTTCCGTAATGCAAATGTTACATCACACCACAAGGGGAGAATTTGCATATAAACCAGTACAACTCATTTGAATATATTAGTGAAATTCTGTGGTGTTTATCAGCCATGTTTGAATGTTTAAATGTATTTTGGTGTTTAATACATGCAGGGAGATCTCTTCTGGGAAAAGCGTTGTGCTCTTACCTGACTGATGATCAAAGTTACACGTTTTAACCACAGATAAACATATGAGGCAGTTATTTAGCAAAGATGCATTCAATTGACCAAAAGTGACAGTAAAGACATTTATAATGTTACAAAAGATTTCCATTTCAAATAAATGTTGATCTTCCTGAAAAAATGATAGCTTGGCAATAATTTCACAAATTTGTTGTCTTGTTTTTCAGTAAAAGTATTTAAAAAATATTTTAAACCAGATGTTAATTCTTGTTTTTTAGAGAATATATCTTATTTTCTTATGATTTGGTAATTTGGGATTTCGCCATTGTAGACTTTTAAACCTAAATCTTAAACGGTAGTCAGCAGTGTTGTGGGTAACGCATTAAAAGTAATGCAAGTTATGTAATTGGATTACTTTTTTCAAGTAACTAGTAATCCTTTTAAACCTACAACAAAGTATCGAAAACAAGTTGTTTAGCCATTTATTTACTGACAGCTCTCCTGTCCTCATGTTGAGTGAAATCAGGAATAAAGGTGCAGCGTCGCGGTGTGTGCGCAGTGTAAACATGACGCTTATTGTAGTTCTAGAGCAGGGGTCTCCAAACTCGGTCCTGGAGGGCCACTGTCCAGCAGAGTTTAGCTCCAACCCCAATTAAACACACCTAAACCAGCTAGTCAGTGTCTAACTAGGGCCTTGTAAGACACTGGCTAAATCCGAAATCGCCCCCATACCCTTAAATAGGGCATTATTTGAGGGAACAGCCATATGTAGTGGTGTCTGACGTTATTGAGTGCACTTATTTAATCCCACAATGCACCGCAATGACGAGTGTACACTCAACGGCTGTCCGAATTCACTCACTCATTTTCATTCACTCCTTCAAGTGAACTGTATTAGTGGACTAACGTAGGGAGTAGTCAATGAGGGTTTGGGGGGCGATTTCAGATTCAGCCACTCATTATTTGGGGTTGGAGCTAAACTCTGCAGGACAGTGGCCATCCAGGACCGAATTTGGAGACCTTTGCATTTGCCAAAAATACAACTTTTTGTTATTGAAAAACAAATACACACGCCCAGCCCAGGTGAGAAAAGTAACTCAATTAGTAAATTTTTTAGGGAGTATCTCAATATTGTAACATTGCCCAACACTGGTAAGTCAGTGACCATAAAGTGCCATTGGACCGGAGGGGTGTGATGTGTAGTTTTCAGCAGAACCTCTGTCCAGCCGTTATCTAGACCGCATTGCTGTCCGTTTCTCTGTGCAGCTCTCGTACGTGGATGCGGAGGGCAATCCGATCGGAGTGGTGCAGATGACATTCCTGCGTTTACTCAGTGCCACGGCTCGACAGAACCTGACCTACAACTGTTACCAGTCGGTGGCTTGGCACGACCAGGATCCGGACAATTACGATAAAGCCATCCGCTTCCTGGGCTCCAACGATGAGGAGATGTCTTACGATAACAACCCATACATCAGAGCCGCCGTCGACGGCTGCGCGGTAAGAGCCAGAGATATGCACATTTTATTTTTAGCCAGTTTAAACCGAAATCTCGTATAAGCGATGTTCGTAATGCTCCCTCTCTTTCCTCCCGCAGTTGAAAAAGGGCTATGAAAAGACTATTCTTGAGATCAACACACCGAAAGTGGAGCAGGTACCGTTTGTTGACATTATGTTTAACGATTTCGGCGGAGCAACGCAGAAGTTCGGCTTTGAGGTCGGACCGGCCTGCTTCATCGGCTAAGACTGCTCAGCGAGCACACGCGAACAAAACATATTCATTTTCTCCGAAAAACAAAACACAAGAAAGAAATAGGATGACTTATTTGTAAAGTTTTGTGTTTCCAAACAAGATACCAAAGTAAGGATAAAAGAAATTTGAAGAAAGAACGGATGTCTAAACAATGGGTTCTTATAACAGAGCAACCTTTTTAACCTCAGTGTACCCTCTGCATCACATGCAAGTTTTGAAACTGGATGAGGTCATCGCTCATGTCTCTCCCAGCCCCGCCCACTTTACGCTCATCTGACTCTTTGCCCCTCCCACAGGCTGTATAGACAGATTAGATCCATCTTTTTATTTCCCGCCTGTTCATGGACACGTAGCGCTGCGCACGTCCGGTTCAGCATTTCCGTACGAGAAATCTTTTCGGTTGGTTTGTTTGCTCGGGTTTTATGTTGTTCCTCTTTCCCACTTCTAAGCTTTGTGTTTTTTTTTTTTGTGCATACTTGTTTTCCATTCCCTGGAATGGTGATTATATATATAAATATATATAAATATTTTTTTCTATGTTTGTAAGTACTTTCTGTATATGTTTTTTTTTTCTGGTGAAGTGTTTTTTTGGTTCTGGCTTCAAAACATGCATGTGAACCCATTGAGCGATAAGGACAGAGCTGCTGGTTATTGGACTTTTAAAAAAAATCACAATAATCGAACCCTCCGAAATAAAGAGCCTGAGGAAATTTCCAGTGAATCTGAAGTAAAGAAAAGAAAGGAAATGATTAAAGTACGACAAAAAAGCAACTGCACCGAAATGTCTTATTGCGGATGTGAACGTCTTTTTTTGTAATTTAAACAACAAAATGACAATAAAGTAAAGAAACAGCCGTAATGTGAGCATTAATTTGCTACCTGTCATGTTGAACTGGCTTCCGTGGGACTGTGAGATCGCGTCCCATGTGCATGAGGGGAATCTTTGATCTGATGTTCATGAATCTGTGCTTCCCTGTATCAGAAGAGCACACCGTCACACTGAGGAAACACAATATCAGTAAACTAGGTGCTATTTCCTTCTGTCTGTGGTGCTACCAATATATACCTTTTTTTTCCTGTAACTGTTTGTTGTAACTGAAAGCGGCTCTGCGGTGATGCCCAAGTGGTTCCACGTCCCCTGTCAAAGTCCCGAGGTGGCGAAGTACTTTTATGCATGCCATAAAACATACTCATTTATTCTTCTGTTATCATTCCTCACTGCCCAGATTGTAACACATGGAGGTCATTTATGGTCTTCCAAAGGCTTTGGCTCACACTTTGCATTACATTGTTCATATCACAGTCTATTTACATTAAGTACTTTATCGAAATGGTTAAATGGAGCACAATTACTGTTAATGCTGTTGTGTAACGTGGCCCGTGTAAAGCAAAGTGTCGAAAACAAGCCGTCGCATTGGCAATGAAACGCCTTTTCACGTACTAAAAGCTTAAAAACCACTCTGGAGAATTAGCTTGGGACCTTTTGATTAGATCTTTTTTGGAGGGTTCTGTGAATATTTGAAGCAAAACGCTTAGAGGAATGAATAGTTAACTCAGCTTTCCTTCCAAAGAGATTTCTCTTAATTTAAGAGACTTGAAGACCAAGGATCAGATTGTCTTGTGTGGTTATTCAAGTATGTTGTACATTCGCTAGCGTATATTCCTGGATTTGTTGTCAATGACTAGAGCCATCTTGTTATTCATCTATCATCTGTTGCCACTAAACATTTCCCTGCGCCCTTTTGTTCTGCTTTTGACCACTACTGCAAAGTCTTGCTCTCCAATTTTTTGATTGAATATGACTTGAACTGTTTCTTTAAAGAGGATTCAACATGGAATATGCAGTTTTGACACAATTTTATCAGTACGAAACGAATTTCAACCAATTCTTCTGTATATTTCAAAACCAGCGGTAATGCTGCCAATAAAGATTATTCTGTTTTGTTTTTTTTGTCTTTGTAATGTTTGTTTATTTGTTTGTTTGTTTTTGCGGTCGTGTCAAACCTGTGTACGAGCAGTTAGAAGAGGTATTGGTTTTGTGTCAATAAATTCAAGTTTACTGTGTCCACCCACCCTTGTATGTCTTTTGAAGCATTAAAACTTTCCTGTATGCATGAAATTGTTAAGCTTTCTCTTGATGTTTCGTCCCACAGCCACAATTTCTTTTATCGGCCGTATGATACATCCTCACAGTGCTCAGATGAAACAGGTCTGTCCTTCATTGTGAAATGGAGAGAGAGCGATGTTTGTTGTAACTCTCTACCAAAGCCCTTGTTCCTTTGTAGTATATTTATTGTATTATTTAAAAATAATAAATGTTAATTGATACCAGTAGTGTTCTCGATATCTGATATCAGATATATCTATCTGATAACTGTTATCAGTGTGATATATTATGTAGAGATGCATGGACCTGTGAAATGACATTTAGAGGTAATACACGTTTGAAAAAGCTTTTCTTCACATTTGAGATAAACATTTAAACAAAAAGTGGCATGCATCCAGCTGGAATGATCATTGATAACATCATCTTGGTAAGTATTTTGACACGAACAAAACTTCAATATTTCTTATTTTACATATTAATAATACATACAATTTTCAAAGTTTGCAAGATTAAAGTTTTGGACCACTGTAGTGTATAAAAGAACAATCCGATTATGAAAAAATGAGAGAATGTGATTTTTGACAACCGGATCATTGAACGTAGTAGATCTACATCTATTTTTAAATACTTTTCAGAAATGCGCTAATAATTGCACAACCCTATTTAAGGACACAGGCCTTTGACGTGAACACTAACTGTTGTTGACAACCATCAAATGAAATGATTTTTCATTTGATGGTTCTCACTTTTGTAGGCCAGCCGCAGTTCACATCACATGGTTCCCTCGACAAAAACCCAATAGGATTTGTCCATATTTGCCCATTTATTTTTTACAAAAATAAAGCTCTGTGATCTAGGGTTGCGCCAATAGACGATATTACATGTGCTCAGAGCGCTCCTACAGCATAAACAGAGCTCAAAACGCTCACTGCCAATAGAAAACTATTTAAAAAAGGCACCTCTCACTGCAAAAAACGCGTTCTGTCTGATCAGGGCCTATGTGTGCAAGACATAGACCATACAAAAAAAATGGACAACGCGTCTTCACTACCTTCCACTGAAGAAAAGTGAAGCCGCCAACGTCCGAATATGACGCTGACATCTTGCGCAGATTTGGGACAGAGTCTGCGCAGTAGAGAGCAGGAAGATATCAAAACCCCGCCCACACTCTCACAGATGCAGAACAATTCATTATGTTGGTGTGAAATAAACAGTTATGTAAATGTAAAGAAATTAAAGCTAAAGCTCCAATCTCCTCCCGAAAAATGTCCGTTGGTGCCTCAGTGACAACTTCATGACGTTACACCCCTCGTTTTTATAGCATCAAATAACTAACTAAAACCAAACTTATTTAAAAAAAACGAACACTTGAAATGAAATCATCGTGTTAAAAACTGCGTTAAATGACAGAAGCCATCTTTAGGAAAATTATTTTTTTTAGTTTTTTTGTTATTTGATTAGGGCTGCCACTAAAGACTATTTTTATATCGATTAATCTATTGACTAATTTATCGATTAATCTATCGACTAGTTTATCACAAATTTCAACAATTTTACTTAAAAACATTTAATTTAACTTGCAACCTTGGCATTCAGTAGTGTACTATAAAAAAGTATAAATGTAAACAAGCCCTTGACAAAATGTAAAACTAAAAGAGTAAAAAAGGTACACATTTGTAAACCAACATAACAAAAAAAAGAGAATATCAGCAAATACTTTTTATATAGAACAGTGTTGTCACGATACCAAAATTATGACTTCGATACGATACCAGACAAAAATACCTCAATACCGATACTGAATAGATACCATGGCAAAAAACTGTAAAAGTAATTGAATAATATGACAGAACTTACTAATACAAATTTTTTTCCGCAGTTTTTTTTTACCCTAAAAACTCACTTGGCCAGCATGTTCCTGCCCTGCTCTCCCCTCTTTATTTAAAAATAATAATATAATAACAATAACTATACATGCCAGTGTGAACATCCTTACAGAGATGTTTGCAACAATCAAATTATTATCAATCATGTTAACACTAACCACTATTCTGAACAGGCTGGGATGACAAAAACCTTATTTCATGATACGTAATTTAATATTTTTTAAATGTAATTTTAGAATTACAATATAGATATTTAATGGAATTTTATCCTGGTTTCTTTTTAAACGAGCCAAAATGTAAATTACAAACTGGCAAAAACAGTGCTTTATTTCCAGCTACAGTAGCTTTAATTAACAGTAGCATTCAATAAAGAAATTAAATAATCAAATGTAAAAACAAAACTCCATAGCCTGCATAGTCACTATTAACTATACACTGATTCTTAATAAATATATTAAAGTTACTCAGTCAAGCATGGGGTGATTTTCTATTGTTGTTTGACGAACATTATTCACACAGAATATTAGGTCTGGCCCTTTAAGAGCTGCACGGACCAAATTCCTTGTAACGCATCTGATTTCTCATTCAACTCTGTAGTTCACTGAAGACATATCCGACTGTGTTTACCTGAATACTTACTGGGTTTGAATGTTTGAATCAGCGAAACTGACGTCGCGATCTGTTGAGTGAAAGGTGTGTGCGTCCCGGCCGTGCCACACTTTATTTTCTAATGCAAGCGTTTCTGTTGCTTTCTTTTTCCTGAGCTGCGCGTATATATTTGTCTGTTCTGCTTCCATTGTTTAGTGAACGGTGGAAGCAGAGCTCACACACACGTCCTCACTCCTGCTGTTGCACATCGACGCAAAATAAGAAATACTGCTCTTATTAGGCCCCGATCAGACAGAACGCGTTTTTCAGGTTCGAAACGCGAGGCGCACCGCACCGCACTGCCTTTTTTGGTTGGCGTTTTTTCATTTAGAAAAGAGCAGTGCGCTGCGTTTTTTTATGTTGCTAGGAATCAGCTGTCCTGTCAGCATGGGGGTCGGAAGCAAAAAAAATGTGGGTGGGTCCTTGCTAAATGTATAGTTCGAAAAGACAAAATTACGGAAATCTGTTCATTGAAAGCGGCAGTAGTGTAGGGGTAAGATGCACGGCGTCTAATTTTGACAAATTGACCCGCGGTTTGAGTCCGCCTTTCGCCGAACTCAATCTTCTCCCTTTTCCCATCACATATCAGATCGGAAAGGCATTTATTTTCAATAAAAATGAAGAAAATGTTAGAAAAGTGGAAATAAAGCATCTAACGTGTTTAATAATAAGTGTTTATCGATTAGGGGTAGATAAACAGACGTGCTGAATGTTAGAGACGATAAAAGTGAGTGGGTCCAATATCATTGATCGTAAAAAGTGGGTGGGTCTTGTCCCACCCACATACAATGGTTCCGACGCCCATGCCTGTCAGTCTCATCAAGGTAGCTCTCGCCACAACGGAAGACCCGCCTCTCCATTCATTCGATTGGACAATAGAAAAAAAATGCGATGACGTCGGGCGCTTTTCCGCTCAGAGTTGATTTTTTTTCAACTTCATGCGCTCAGAGTGCTCCTTCTAAAACGTGAGGTGCATCAGGCGGTTAAAACGCGCATAAGCAGCGCGCATAACGCTCTCTGCCAAACTAAATCTATTCAAAAAGGCGCCTCTCGCTGCAAAAACGCGCTCTGTGTGATCGGGCCCTTAGAGTGCTGTCATTTTTTAAAGTACCGGTACTAATAAAATTTCATATCGTACCCAGTCGATTAAAAATGTTGATGTCGACTAATCATCAGCGTCGACGCAGTTGATTGTATCGACCAATCGCGACAGGCCTACATTTGATCCATTCAAATACATGGAGGGACGGGTGTTATTAGCTACACTGGGACCAACCACCTGGGGGCGATCGAGACACTTTGGCTTCAGTTTTCAACACGAGTGCGGCAGGCTTGGTGCAAGAGTGCAAGCACAAGCAATAAGTTGCTGGCTGCAGTTCACTTAAAGGCCACATGTGTCGCTAAAGGGTTTCTTTCGACTGATAGTGAGCACGATGTGACGTACACAGTACAGCTTAGCCAACTAAAGTACTCGCAGCTTGCAAGTATGAAGATATATGATCTGTCTGAAATATAATTACAGTTTTTTCCTATTTGCCCAATATTAATTATAAATCAAGTTCTTTCTCTATAACAGAAGGTAGTAAAGTGCAGAGACAGCTGTAATAACCCAGAGCTCAGTGACTGGAGTCTTTTTCTCAAGAGCCCCGTGTCACTGGCCTAGATCCATCTCAAACAGCCCCGACTGCAGGACGGAGCGCCGGAGCAGATAACATTAACATATCCAGCACGTCAGCCCGTCTCAGCTGTGGAAGACCAGAATCACACTGCTCGCTGTTACTGATCCAGTAACGAAGTCAACTTAATCTTAAGCCTCTGGTTGACAGATCTCGTTTATCCAGTATTACCTCTGATGAAAGTGCACAAGGTGTTTTTGTCGGGCCTAAAATTCCTACTCTTGCCAAATGTATTCAAGTGAAGTTTTGTAGTTTGCGTAGTGCCCTTCTGATATATCAAACAACTGACATCCAAAGTGAACCAGTGAGAAATAAACTAGCTACACTGACCATACAAATTACATCAGCAGCAACAACACCACCAGCACTGAACCGCAAAGGCTGCTTAATTCCTCATTTATGCAACCTATTTCCAAAAATAATTATTCTATTCCCAAATCAGTGGGCATGTTCAGAACGGTCTGCTGCCATAATACTTGTACCTTGTACAATTACAGTATAGGAGGAGAGTGGGGTAAGATGAGCCAGTGGGTAACTTGACACACCCCCTTCCTTTATCTTGGCAACTGTACACTTTTATTGTCATGTGACCATATATTTTGAAACCATCATTACTGCCAGACTGTGAAAAGGAGAAGCACATGGGAGGAGTGGAAGGCTCCCATTTAAAAACTGGTTTTGGCTTGTCAAAGTAAACATTTTGCATAACAGATGTAATGGCTGTTGCATCAAAGCAAATTTGTCCAGGTCTAAAATATTTATAATCCATATTGGGGATTTAGCAATGTAATTTTTTTTTTTAGCTAAATATCAGCCTGAATTGGTAAGCTAGCTAGTTTTACCCAAAATGGCAGCTATGGGGTAAAGTGAGCCAAATGCTGTGGGGTAAATTAAGCCTGCTTTTTAACTTAAGTTAAATCTCTTAAAGGTGCACTATGTAAAAAATGTTCAGTAAAATATCCAAAAACCACTAGGCCAGTGTTATATATTTTGTTCAGTTGAGTACTTACAATATCCCCAGGGCCGTTTTTAGGCATAGGCGAACTAGGCGGTCGCCTAGGGCGCCATCAGCTGAAGGGGCGCCAATGAACGCATATCAGGGGTGTGTGTAAAGGGTGTCAAGGCCACCCTGAAATAGGATTGCCCCCCCACTGGTTCCGCTAACACTATTGGATCAGAGTACTGTCAATTACTGTTGTTGCATGTAAAGTTTGCATTTGGAGCGCTCAACACCATTAGCTCAAAGAGCTCGGTCAGAGCTTTGGCAAGGTAATGCTTTTTTTTTAACCACACAATAAAGCTAAATTCAAAGGCCAATTAAAAAAACAGGTACAATAAAAAGTGCACAAATCTGTATTTTGTTAGGGCCGTATTTGTGGCAGTCGAGAAATCACACTGGGAAATGGGCAGATAGTGTAATACTGCTCGGTGTGTATTATAGAGACAAGATGTAGGCTAACCACACTCACTTTAGCATTTCATGATATCATTATATTTAGACTCTATTAAGCTTTCTTCTCTTACTTGCACCTCCAAAAGGTGTGTTTTTGCGCTAATGCATTGTTAAAGGATCAGTGTGTAATTGTCCCATATAAAACTTAAACGGCCAATTTAAAAATAGTATAATAAAATGTGCTAATTCACAATATTTATTATCCTTTATTAAACCGCTTTGTCGAATTTAATGCATCTTTACAGGTGGTGTTGAAAGCTGAATCGATTCATTCAGTTCTAATAGTGTCGTACAGGGCATAGCGTTGCGTTATTTAAAGGGGAAGTTCAAGCGTCAATGAGAAACAAAGACCGCACTGAATCAATATTTATTCTTGTTACTTTCATGTGTCTGGAACAGCTTTTATACGTAGTTTCCAAATTGTATTTGTATATATTTGTTAATAAGGATAACAGTTCCAAAATGGTATGTACTGTATGTATTTATTTGTTAATAAGGATTCAAATTAATACCAGTAATACCATGTTGCTTTTTAAGATTTGGCTGGGGGGTGCCAATAAGGATTTCGCCTAGGGCGTCAAAATGGCTAGAAACGGCCCTGGATATCCCAAATGTTTCCAACTATTTGTAAGTCATGAGAAAATTGCTATTTCAACCAAGGAACCGGGACGTGTGAGGGAGTCACCTGTCAATTGCGTCATATCTGCGTTCCCTCACTGCAGTTTGTGCAACAAGTGTCATAGCAGCCGCCGAGCAAACGCACAGAGTAACGTCATAACTTCATTATCAACACACTCAGATGTATCTAATATGATGAACAGAGCTGCGTTACCTCATGTTCATGACCGGAAAAGCGGAAATGGCGACTGTGGCATAATAAAAGTCCCGCAACAATCGCTCCTGTGGCCTTGCTCAGCTCCACAACACTCGTTCCTGATCTGCTTTACTACAGTAACGTTAATAATCACATCCATGAACATGATTTCTGCCCGAGTCACATCCCGATTATTTTCCACCGGCTGTGAGGTGAAGACAACATGCCCCAAGATTCTGCGCACGCCTTTGTTTTGAATAGGCGACCTCTAGTGGACGGAAAAGTTACATAGTGCACCTTTAAGTATAACCTGGTCTAATTTCAATGTAATGTTACACAACTGGCTTAGTTTATCATTTTCTTAAAAAAAATTTTTTTTTAGTTTGAGTTTATTTGATAGGAACAATGTACACGTACACCAAATCCTTCTCTGATAAGAATCAGAAGATGCTTAATCATATATACACCTTTCCACAGGTAGTCCCTAATGGCCTAACATGTACAAAACTAGCATGCCAAGAACCTTTTGACTAAAATGTTTATTAGTTACAATGACATTTTTTTTCATTCACTCTAATTCACTCTAATTCTAAGTTTTATTTTATTTTTATTTAATTTTACTCAACAAACTCCGTTTAGGCTTGTTTCAGAATAGTCTGCAGCCATTATACTTGTATTTATAGTATAAATGTATAGTTTAAATATATTCAAATAGCCTAGCAGTAATAGTACAATTTGTAGTGTATTTTAGTAGCCATGCTATACCAACATGTGCGATGCACTCTTTCATTCTGAGTTGGAAGTCGCAATGAGCTGTTTGTGGAGAAACGCGATTAATTTTGGATTTAGTGTTTTATGTTATTTTTTTATACAATTTCTCAGCTTTCAAACTGTGTCACTTTTAAGACTCAATTCAGGCACCTCAGTTTAAACTGGAGCTCAGAGCACTAGAGAACTGAATCCTATTTTTAGCACGAAATAGGCAAAAAACTATTAATAAACATCAGAGAGTATGTTTAAAGATACAGCAAAACTTAACGGAAATGTGTCGATCTCTAGAGTAATCGCCAAAACCTGTGTTTCTCCACCATGGAAATGCGTAATTAAAACAACTTGTGAACGACATGTCACGTGACGTCACATTTACCTCAGGAAAGTCATTCAATGTCCATTGCTCGTCAGTTAGGGGAAAAAATATATTATTATTTTACTAAAAGTTAAGGCATCTTATACAAAACTGGATTAAAATCGTCAAAACAATGTTTCAACCGTGGTAAGATAAAGTAAATATAATAACTTGTCAACTACATATCACGTGACGACGTTTACCGTAGCCATTCAAGGCATTTTAAACAAAACTGGATTCAAATACAAAAACATGTATCCATATCGGAATTACTGTAAACATGCAAAGTAATGAGGTCATGTGGGGATAACAGAGTATAGGCCTACTGGTTGAAATGTTTAGTGTTGCATACAGTTTCACATACTACATTCAATAAACATAGTAGACGGTATGCAGTATGAGCAGTATGCCAGTATTTAATTCTGAAAATAGTCTTGTATAGCTCTCTTTGAATACTGTTTTCTTGAGAATTAGGCTACTGATCTAAGCAAAGAGGACACCATCAAGGATAGCTACAGAAATAAAGGTTGCTATAATTTATGTACAGTAAGAAAAAAAGAAATGGATGAATAAAGCTGTAACAGCAAACAAGGCCTTTAGGAGTGTTTGAAATGAATGCACACATGCAGCGAGGACACCGGGGCGCGATCACTCTCACAGAGAGAGAGAGAGAGAGAGAGAGAGACAGAGAGAGAGAGAGAGAGAGAGAGAGAGAGAGAGAGACAGAGAGAGAGAGAGAGAGAGAGAGAGAGAGAGAGAGACAGAGAGAGAGAGAGAGAGAGAGAGAGAGAGAGAGAGAGAGAGGGGGGGGGGGGGAGCTTTGAAATGGAAAGTGCACCTTTGACGATATTATGTGCAGGAGTATCTGTGGAAGTGAATTGAAGGAATGTGCTTCACATTAAGAGAAGCCAGAGAACATTTCTCTATCACAGGCCATGGACTGATGAACTCAGAAGAGTGAAAGACAGAGAGAGAGAGAGAGAGAGAGAGAGAGAGAGAGAGAGAGAGAGAGAGAGAGAGAGAGAGAGAGAGAGAGAGAGAGAGAGAGAGAGAGAGAGAGAGAGAGAGAGAGAGAGAGAGAGAGAGAGAGAGAGAGAGAGAGAGAGAGAGAGAGAGATGCAGGAGGAGAGACGTGTCTGATGTGTAAATTCATCAGAGTCTGTGTGATGTTTGTCTCTGGAGACTCAGAGACTCATTGACAATCAACCCACATTAAACCTATCTATCTATCTATCTATCTATCTATCTATCTATCTATCTATCTATCTATCTATCTATCTATCTATCTATCTATCTATCTATCTATCTATCTATCTATCTATCTAAAAAGAAAAATACAGTCCTATTCCCTATAGTTTTCTTATAGAATTGTATTTTGAATAATGTCATATTAATTAACTGGAATTATTTGGCAAAATATAACATTGTTTTGTGCTTTTATGGTTGTTTCCACAAGGCACGTTTGTTTTTGCAACCTTCATACTATTTTAAAATAGTAAAACCAACTCACAAACACACTTTCACTGTTTTACACGCAATCACATATTCATACATACATAATTCTACACAAACTAGAATGGAAAAGAAATTGAACCAATTATGAGGTGCTAGTCCTGATGCTGCATTTCTGAACTTTCAAAGTCAAAGTCTGTGAAGGCATGAAACAACGTGGGATGAAGCGGAGATGTGATCTCACTGGGTGAGATTCAGCCGTTGTCAAGGAGGATCAATCCGCTTTTAAGGACCCTAATATGACATCCTGATGAGCCCTGGAGCAAGAATATCAGCGTCCATGTTACGCAGCCAGAGAACAAAAAGATGAATTATTACGAAGCCAAACGTGGTGTTAATGACAAGAGAATGAATGGGTGCGTTTGGCCCCACTTTGATCAATCTATTTTTTAATTATTCATCCACAGACGAGGTGTCATCTCCTCTCCCTTCTCCTGTTCCTGTCATGTCGTACAACAATCGCTCCTCGCGGAGTCAAAGACCTCTTGATGAAAACTGATCTCTTGATGACGAAGGCTCCCTGTGTCATAGAGAAATTGCATCATCAGAAGGTGAGAGACGAGAGGAAGTTTGTCTTGATCACAGCTCTGATATAAGGCAAAAAAACAAAGAATCCTAATTAATCTGAAGAGGGGGTTCGTTTCTAACAAGGAGTGAGTTTCGACTGTAAAAATTTCAAGAAAGTCAAAGAATCTGGTCAGTATCATGGCATATTGTTTCTGGTACGAGCCATGATGCTCTAGCCTGGCTCCGCCCTCCTACATACTTCCGCTCATTTTTCATTTTCCTTCAGTATCCGGTCTGGGACTGCGGTATATTCTCTGGTTTTCTCCGGTCAAATTTTAACCGGTCCAATCAGCGAACAGAGGGAGTGACTGAGAACGATGACGTTGATGTCGTGCGTCACGACCAAACGTTAGCAATTGGTTATGGCAGATCCAGAGTGGCTCTGGGCAGATCCAATAGTTTTAATGATGCTCAACAATTCAAGCCTGAATCTGACTTGTTATTATCTGATAATGTTTATCTTTAATATATAAAATTACATACATACACTATACAACTACACAAAAGTTAATTTTTTTTTGAGCTTTCTGTTTATCAAAAAATCCAGAAAGATATTAAGTTTTCACAAAAATATTAAGCAACTTTCTTGAGCAGCATATCATCATAATAAAATGATTTCTAAAGGATCATGTGACACTGAAGACTGGAGTAATGATGCTGGAAATTCAGCTTTGCATCACATGAATAAATAACATTTTTAAATATATTTAAATAGAAAACAGCTAGTGTGAAATGTAATAATATTTCACAGTTTTACTGTTTTTACTGTATTTTTAAATCAAATAACTAGCCTTGGGGAACATGACAGTCCTACAGCGCTGGGATGTCTTTTGCTTGTTTCTATTACATTGTCAGAGACTCTTTCTGCAATTAAACATCGATACGCCAGCAGTTCAACGAATCATTAATTTAACCAATTAGAAACACTAATTCATTCAAGCAACAAAACAAAAGTCTGCCTTTATGAGTGAGTCATTAACCCTCTCGAGTCGGCGGTCGCGCCGGCGTGATCAGCTTGCTTTTTTTCTTATCAGTGCCAAAGAGACTCAAATAACTCTTGTCTTTTTTTTATCATTTAGGCAAGTGTTATACATTATTATAATCTGTTAAGTTTCAATTTTCTTTTTGTGTACAGTCCCAATAAAAAATAAAATATTTTGCTTTTTGCTAAATAAAGAAAACAAACATGATACGCGATCTGCAGCTTCTCTCTCAAAGACGTTCATTAGTCTTCAGAAAAGGACCTCTAGCTTAGTGAATACTTGTCTCACAAACATGAGACATATGTCTAAAGAAACGTTGAAATGTCATGTTTTAAAAATCGAAAACAAATATGCTGTGTTTATGTAATCTGTTCGAAAAGAGAGTGATGTCAGTCACCCGTGAGCCACTTCATTACCCACTAATGCGACCACGCCCACGGCTCATTCAGATTGAAATACTGACGATCCATGCGTCAACGCCCACACATCAACTCATACAAACACATCTAGTGAAGCGCTGTAACGTTACTTCAGCTACATCGTTTTGACATGCGTTGAGCTATAATTCTCCTCATGAAAAGCTGTTCATTTCTTAAAGCAACAGAGTCAAGGCTGATTGTAAGGCTTTAGTATGTTAAGTTTACTCTGTTAGCATCTGTGAATATTAAACGCAAAAAGACTGTTTAAATATGAATCCTGCTGCATGTCATACACGCAAGACTGTTTAGACAAGATTTATTTGGCCTGTTTTGGACAGATTATAACGTGTTTATTGTAAAAGAGCCTAGTGTAACAGCAATAAAGCTTTTATTCGTAAATGTCTGCTCAGATGCTATAAATATAGTACCAGTCAAATGTATTTTGCTTCATA
The DNA here is from genome assembly GCA_023566225.1 of Romanogobio albipinnatus. Taxonomy (NCBI): domain Eukaryota; kingdom Metazoa; phylum Chordata; class Actinopteri; order Cypriniformes; family Gobionidae; genus Romanogobio; species Romanogobio albipinnatus. The sequence goes on along the minus strand of CM042255.1, from coordinate 41,444,204 downwards.
TTGATGTTTAAATAGGCCTATTATAGTCTAATGTTATTTTTTAATTTAATATCAGTTTGTTTTATCGCGTTAATATCGAGTTTTGTTTTGTAGAAAGTAAATATTTTTGTTTTGTAGAAAGTGAATTGCTTTCTTTAAAGTTAATTTTGTTTTGTATAAATTTTATCTTAATTTGAATTATGTATTATTACTTTTTTTTAGCCTGAGACTACTTTCAGAAACATAAAATCACTGCAGAAAAAATGCAGAATCACTGAAACACAAGAACTACAACTGACGTCAGCCACAGCTTTAGATGAAATCAACTGAAGACATTAAATCTCTCTTATTACAAACCAGATTGACTTTATTTCTGACATCTACAGAAGTTCTTATTGAGAATTAACAGAGGTTTAGAGGTTGATGTTGTATTGAAAATATGTAGTGTTTCATTTATTTGGGCAGTTTGACTCTTGGCTTTTGATGTCAGTTTGTGGTCTTTGTAACAGTGTTTACTCAAACACATAATTTGTTGCAAAAGAAACCATAAACAAAGATGGTCATATGATATATCTTTTAACATCATAAAGGAGACTGATAATTGACAATTGTCAAATTGTTATTAGTAGATTTTCACCAGCAATCCTTTCTTGCCAGATATCAAATATTCTGAATTTTGTTATTTAAATACATTGTGAAGAAAACTTTATGCACACCCACACAAACATCAAGAATCAGCATATTAATCTCAATGACGGTGACACGCTTCATACTGCAATGCATGCTGGGATATATAATCATCATAGTATAACACTCATGACTCCCAGCATGCATTGCAGCATGTCACCATTGTTGAGATTCATATGATGATTCTTGATGTCTGTGCGCGCAAACATTTTTTCCCCCCTAAATGTATCTAAAAATCAAAATTTAGGATGACTGATCTGTGGCAGTAAAGCATTTATGGTGAAAATCTATTAAAACAACTTTTATTAACATTTCTATTATCCACTTTTCTCAAAGATTAGTTTGGTAAAAAAAAAAACTTTATGATGATAACTATTTCACCTGATAATTTATGTTTATGGCTTCCTTTGCAACAAAGTATGTGTTCCAGTAAACTCTGTTACTAAGACCACAAACTGACATACAATGCCAAGTCAAACTGCCCAACTAAAATAAACACTGATCTCCATAACGGTGAGTGACCAAACATTTCCCATAAAACATCAACCTCTAAACCTCTGTTAATTCTCAAAAAGCACTGTAGACAAATGACAGAAATAAAGTCAGTCTGGTTTATAATAAGAGAGATTTAATGTCTTTTCAGTTGATGTCATCTTAAGCTGTGGCTGTAGTTGTGTTTCTCTGTCCTCCAGTGATTCTGCTCATTATCATCAGGCGTATTCAATAATCAAACAATCATCACTCAATGAATCACTTAAGTATCTTATTAACTCTAACACTGCTTCAGTGTTACTTTAACACCCTGCTGGTGGTTCCCATATGAACACAGAGCGGTGTTAATTCAACACCGAGGAATTTACTGTGAGTGGTCCAAGGAAGGAACAGTGGTGAACCGGCGACAGGGTCATGGGAGACCAAGGCTTATTGATGCACGTGGGGAGCGAAGTTACTGTAAGTAACGGGAGGGGCGTAAATCGTGGGGGGGACAGGACCCCCCCCAATCTGAGGGCTGTCTCCCCCCTAAAAACCATGCTGAGTATTGTAAATAATATAACAATATATACTTAAAATAAATGTGTAAGTAGTAAAACAATACAAACGCAAACGGGACAAAAAATGCGTTTTAAGTTTAGAAACATTTTGAGTCCCCCCTCCCCCTTGCCTCACAGTGGTTTGATCCACCATGCACCTCAACTAACGTAGAAAAACTACCACACAAGTTTGGGGAGAGAACAAGGCTCTTCAGACAGCAGTTGTGAAACACCAGTAAGGAGCTGTCAAGGCTATTTTATTCACTTTAAACGTCAGATGAAGTGATTCTTTTCTCTTTAATACAGATTAGGCAAAACACTGTTAACATCACTTGCCCACCTCCGCACCGCCCCGCTCCGCTGTATAGTAATAAAATCATTTAGTTCAGTTAGAGAACTGACAAAACAATTAAAAACTGAACGGGTCTGCTCAATACAGCACCAGCCGAACGAGCAAACCGCTGACAGACAAGATTATCAAAGATTTGGTTTCAAAGCGTAAAAGCGCTTATTTAAGGGAGTGTGGCATTGTACTGTTTTGTTGTTGTGTTTTTCATTACGAATAATAGGCTAATGAACCCAAAATTCAAACAACCCGCCCCCAAATTCTAAAAATTGGCTGATTCTAAACGGAAAGTTCAGTCAGATCTGTGTAGGGTTTTGCTCAATATGATAATAAGTGGCAGATCAGAGGCTTCTGCAGTTGAATATCTAAATATCTGAATATCATAATATAAAATACTATGTGGAGGACGCAAGATCATTTAATAATTATAATATGACTGCGTGGTGAACCTTAATCGTATTTAAACTACTATCGCTTTGTGTTGTTGGTCAGAGAAAATGACAGAGAAAAGAAAAACGGACATTAGATCATTTTTCAGTACACCAAAACGCCAAATAAGTACGAAATGTTTTGTGTTTTTTTTGTGGTACACATATCCTTACAAGTACGATTTTGGCTCTATTATTTAATGAAACACATAACTGATGATGATTGGTGGGTGGGAGACAAGGTTTAAGTTGATAGATTGAGTTCACACCTATTTTTTCACGGTCTATGGTATACACACACACACACACACACACACACACACACACACACACACACACACACACACACACACACACACACACACACACACACACACACACACACACACACACACACACACACACACACACACACACACACACACACACACACACACACACACACACACACACACACGCACAGTCAGAGATTGCAAGTCCAACGACTTCAAAGGTAGCTTTCGCAAACTGGAAGTAGCCTATAAGCGTTTCCCTCGTTGAGGTGAAAGGTAAGAATGTTTGGTAACACTTTATTTTAAGGATCAGACATTAGGCACTAATTAATGACTAATAACTGCATTTGGAAGTATACTAGTTATGTACTTGTATGCCATTACAAGCTATTTATAAGGCCTTTATTGGCTGTTGTCTTATTTTTGTCTTATAGCCCCTTTATACTTGTTTCTGTCTTAACAATGTACTAATTAGCTAAAAATCAAACAAACTAATAGCTTGTATTGTGCCAATTACACACTTTATAAGTTCCCAGTACACTGTGTGAATGTGTGGTTTATAAGTATGAAATAAATATAGAATGGGCATTTCAACACAGACATTTAAATTTGCAGAGAAACACTGTCTTTCAAGCAGTTGTTCTATGCTAACAAATTATTTATTACTTAAATATTCCCTTTATTAATGGGTAACAAGCACATTTATCACTAATAAATGCAATATTACTTCAGATTATGTTCCCTATTCTAAAGTAAACATTTGCTGTTTTCCAATAAGAAAAGAGAATAAAAACATAAAAACAATAAACACTGAATTGTTCACTGCAATATTACATGTCTCTTTTCTTTTTTGAAAACAGCAAATGTTTACTTTAGAATAGGGAACATAATCTGAAGTAATATTGCATTTATTAGTGATAAATTAGTGATAAATGTGCTGGTTGGGCATCCAAGTTATTTGACATATTTGAACATTTGAAAGCGGGAAAAAAGTAACAGTTACTTTCCCTGGTAATTAGTTACTTTTATAATGATGTAACTCAGTTACTAACTCAGTTACTATTTGTAAGAAGTAACTATAACTAATTACTTTTTTAAAGTAACGTGCCCAACACTGCTGCTCACACAATCATGCTTTCTCCTTGTATAAATTCTCAGAAACTAGTTCATATATTAGAAACATTAATATACATTAATACTATAAAATGATACGTATATTGCAATAGAAAATAACATTTATATAAAAACAGTGCTTGATTTTCTTTGGGTCTGCTCACTCATGAGTTTGATATGCACATTTTTTAAACTGACTAATCAGAAGGAACTATTCATTTCCAAACCGAACATCACTACTCACACTCGTCCTCCTGCTCTCTTCCTCTCCGCGTTTGTTGGCTCTGAGAAGAGCAGCCGGAGGATTAGAAGACGTTTAAATCGCAGCAAACAGCCCACCTGATCCTCAGCACACACAGATGGTGATACTGACCATGTTTTCCACTTCAGCACGAGAGAGTGAATGAGGAGCGAAAGAGGCCGCAGCAGAAGATAGACGGATTAAATGGATCTTTACAGCAGCTGAGCTCCTGACATGAGAAACACTATAGCTTTACTAGAAAGAAGGACAGAGAGATATGCATGTATCATGACTGAGGTCAACACACCTTCACTTCAGCTCTCTCTCTCTCTAATCTCAGTTGTCGTAATGAAAAAATGACATATCGGAGAGTGTGTTAAGTCATGAATGTTTTATCACCGCAGGTTTGAACAGTTAAGTCAGGTTTAGTCATGTCCAGTGTTCTGTTTAATTTCTTGACTTGTACAGTTTGATGTTTTGTTAAACAGACTGCAATTGGATTTCCCTTTCACATCACACCTCAAAAGCTCTACCTCACACATGAAGACACAAGAGACTTTAAAAATTCATGGCATATCAAAAGAGAAGCCATACATGAATCAAGGAACTGAGAACAGCAAGAAACAACCACAACGCAGAACAAAATAGTCCAAAATCATTTCACTATGCTGTCAATCAAATTACTTAATATGCTGGTCACAATTAATTAATATTTGAACAATAAATTAAGAAAATGTATGACACTACGTTATTGTGGCACATTAAATATTTATTTAAGGCGAGACACTACAGGTGAATAGGGATTTTTTTTTAATTACAAGATATCACTGTGAAACTTCTCCAGTTTATTACTGGCATAAACATAAGAAAAAAATGTATTACAAGTTTTGTGTAAATTAATGTTTTAATATGCAAATGAGGCCTTATGTACTTAAATATACGCTCATTTGCATACTTTTCCAAAAACAAAATCTGGAAATTGGAAAGGACCATGTTTAAAATTCTTGGTTCTATTTGTTGACATGTTAGATGAGAGGGCTTTTACAGAGGGGATTCTGGATATCTTATTTTGTGCTTTAGTAAATTAGAGAATACTGACAATAGCCTTAAAAAATCAATTTTCGCCATGTTTTTTGGAGTTAAAGGACCTATAACTCAGGATAGGAAAGATATATCAACAAATCCCTCTGTAAAAGCCTTCAGAATATAGTTCAGTATAAGACTGCAAAAGTGAGTGCTTGTAGGTGCTACTGAAGTGGATATATCTGACTCTGAGTTTGAGGAAAAACTCATTTTGAGAAAACGGCCTTTAAAGTTTTATACTGTATAACTGCATACATTTCTATAAAACCCCCAACCTACAAACAAAATATATATTCAGTTAATTAATATCAGTAGTGTATAATATTTAAAACACGTGGAAATTGATAAATTAATAAATTATTAATAGCAATAGCTATTAGAGAACTACCTTAAGAGAACTGCCTTAACAAACAACACCAGTCACAAAAACTGCAGACGAGCTGTCCCTGTTTGTTGTATTGGTCCATCTATAACTATTTGAATCTAATTTTGACGGGGTTTCGTCGTCTAATCTGTTGTTGTTTACTTTCTTTTTACTAGCTCTTGCTAGTTGGTCTTTTCTGTGAGCGTTTATGAGCCAATTTCAGCGTTGTCTGCACTATCAGGCGGAAAATACACAAGCAAGAGGCAGCGCGTGAGAAATTCACATTGACAAATCAGATGTGGTTTTCGGCTGCAAACATTCGCGGTTGGTCAGTTCTACAAAGGAAATGTCCATATTTGGATTAGCCAGCGCTGTGTGTGAGACGAGTGCTTTACAATGATACCAAGCATGACACGTTTCTGTGAATGGAGACGGCACGAGAGATCGCGCTAGAATAACTTTTGATGATTTCGGGTAGAAATCTAAAGGCGCACGGTGACAAAATATAATGAAATAACCACCTTAATGTGTAATATTGACATTTTTTTTATTTTGACATGAAAGCTTACATGTTAAGGGAGCAAACTGGCCCAAAATCTCAAAATTGACCACTGCATGAAAAAACGATGTTTTCACCTGCCGTGTCTCGCCTTAAGGTTGAAAATATATAATAATAATATATTACATAAAATAATTATATATTTCATTATGCATAAAATATGGAATATACACTCACCTAAAGGATTATTAGCAACACCATACTAATACTGTGTTTGACCCCCTTTCGCCTTCAGAACCGCCTTAATTCTACGTGGCATTGATTCAACAAGGTGCTGAAAGCATTCTTTAGAAATGTTGGCCCATATTGATAGGATAGCATCTTGCAGTTGGTTGAGATTTGTGGGATGCACATCCAGGGCACGAAGCTCCCGTTCCACCACATCCCAAAGATGCTCTATTGGGTTGAGATCTGGTGACTGTGGGGGCCATTTTAGTACAGTCAACTCATTGTCATGTTCAAGAAACCAATTTGAAATGATTCGAGCTTTGTGACATGGTGCATTATCCTGCTGGAAGTAGCCATCAGAGGATGGGTACATGGTGGTCATAAAGGGATGGACATGGTCAGAAACAATGCTCAGGTAGGCCGTGGCATTTAAACGATGCCCAATTGGCACTAAGGGGCTAAAGTGTGCCAAGAAAATATCCCCCACACCATTACACCACCACCACCAGCCTGCACAGTGGTAACAAGTCATGATGGATCCATGTTCTCATTCTGTTTACGCCAAATTCTGACTCTACCATCTGAATGTCTCAACAGAAATCCAGACTCATCAGACCAGGCAACATTTTTCCAGTCTTCAACTGTCCAATTTTGGTGAGCTCGTGCAAATTGTAGCCTCTTTTTCCTATTTGTAGTGGAGATGAGTGGTACCCGGTGGGGTCTTCTGCTGTTGTAGCCCATCCGCCTCAAGGTTGTGCGTGTTGTGGCTTCACAAATGCTTTGCTGCATACCTCGGTTGTAACGAGTGGTTATTTCAGTCAAAGCTGCTCTTCTATCAGCTTGAATCAGTCGGCCCATTCTCCTCTGACCTCTAGCATCAACAAGGCATTTTCGCCCACAGGACTGCCGCATACTGGATGCTTTTTCCCTTTTCACAACATTCTTTGTAAACCCTAGAAATGGTTGTGCGTGAAAATCCCAGTAACTGAGCAGATTGTGAAATACTCAGACCGGCCCGTCTGGCACCAACAACCATGCCACGCTCAAAATTGCTTAAATCCCCTTTCTTTCCCATTCTGACATTCAGTTTGGAGTTCAGGAGATTGTCTTGACCAGGACCACACCCCTAAATGCATTGAAGCAACTGCCATGTGATTGGTTGATTAGATAATTGCATTAATGAGAAATTGAACAGGTGTTCCTAATAATCCTTTAGGTGAGTGTATAATACTATTATATGTTTAAATTAATATTAAATGAATTACGTTTAAATGAATAATATATATTAATGATATATATATATATATATATATATATATATATATATATATATATATATATATGAAATATTACATGTATAATGAATATATACATATTAATATTATAATGACAGTTTTAGCTATATATTCCACAATGGTAAGCTCTTATTTTTATATGGTATCTCTCCATTTCTCTCTCTCTCTCTCTTTCTCTGACTATTTTTATCTTCTCCTCCTCACGAATACTTTCATTCTCTTCAGTAAACTGACAGTGTGACTGTGAGCAGGTGGGTGAGTTTGCAGTCACGCTATGTGACAGGTTTAAACTTAAACTTCTATACTAATGAGCACGAGTCTCACACACACACACACGCACGCATGCACTCCTCAGGGTTTCCCTTCCAATCACACCATTCCACCTGCACTCCGCAAAAAAACAACCCTCCATCACCTTATCAACACGATCTCAGGGCTTCCCTGTCCGTCAGATATATTTCTTACGTTCTTTTAATCATTTCCCAAGTTTCCTTTGTGTTTCTCTCTTTGTTTTATCAGTCATATGAGCCTGTGAAATGATAAAAAGATGCTGTTGAAAATGGGCTCAGCTGGAGGAGCTCAGGACTACAAATAAATTCAAGAGCGAAACACTCCTGCCCATGGCGCTTCTCAATCTTGAGCTTTGTTTGCTGATTTTTAGAAAGCAACATGTAGTACAAATGTTATATGTGATGTGTGATGATATAGAAGTATTGCTGGTTTGTATTTTGATGCAAATATCAAGAATGCAGTTCTAAAATCCGACTGAAGATGAGTGTCAGTTGTGTTATTTTAACCCTAAATCCCCACCTTAACTTAACTATGCAAAAGACACAAGATGCGACAGTCACAAAGTCTGTGCAAACACCGTCTAGCGGTTCTTTCGACCTTTTGAGCGCTCAATAGAGCGCTACAGTCAGGTTCCAGAAGTAATAACTCCATTAAAACTGTTTTTTAACAATAATCTGCAGACCTTTAAAGGGATAGTTCACCCACAAATGAAAAGGTGCCCTTCCGTATTCAGTTTACAAATAAAGTGTAAAGCCTCTCGCAGTTCAAACACCTTACGTCCTATGTCATGCGCCAGTTACGTTTTTTCCCGTAAGTTGAACACAGAAGCCGGTCCGGCGGAAGCTAGATATTTTACTTTATAAAGTTTTAAATATGGATATTTTTCTTACACAAACGTATCTCTTCGCTTCAGAAGGCCTTTATTAACCCCCCGGAGCAATGTGGAGTACTTTTATAATGGATGGATGCACTTTTTAGGCTTCAAATTTTGGGCTCTCATGCTTGGATTAGCCAGGATATTTTTTAATATAACTCTGAAAGAAGAATGTCATATACACTTAGGATGGCTTGAGGGTAAGTAAATCATGGGGTACGTTTGATTTTTGGGTGAACTATCCCTTTAAAGACAGACCTACTGTGAGCTACAAGGTTGTTAATCAATAGTATTTGTTTCTGTTGATGCCATTAGCCCACATTATTTCAAATTTGTTAAAAAAAAAATAAAATTAATTGTTTAACAGCAGAATTTGTGGCGAAAAACTACATTACCCATGATGCTGTACAGACAATTATAACAGTCCTCCCTACACTCTCAAAATACTTAAAGGGATAGTTCACCTCAAATCCGAGACCTCTCTGACCCCTCCCGCCATAGACAGCAATATAGTTAACACTTTCAAGGGCCAGAAAGGTTTTTTTGTTAAAAATAAACAAAAATTATTTCATTCTAGCCTGTGTCAGACTCTAATGCTGAATATAGTGCAGCTCCTGCATCATCATCAAACGCATACGTCCTGGTGCTCACGTGAACAGCATCGGCTGCCGTAGAACTCGAAAGCGCTGCACTATTTACAACGGAAACTGCGTAGGAGACGGGTACAGGCTAGAATGAAATTATTTTGCTTGTTTTTGCGCACAAAAAGTATTCTCTTCGCTTCATAAAATTAAGGTTGAACCACTGGAGTCACATGGACTATTTTAACTATGTTTTTACTACCTTTCTGGGCCGTGAACGTGTTCATTAAATTGCTGTCTATAGAGGGGTACATAAAATATCTTCATTTGTGTTCTGAAGATGATAAAGGTCTTGTGGGTTTGGGAACAACATGAGGGTGAGTAATTAATGACACTTTCCCTTTAAATATTTGCTTATGCATTTTGCAATAAACCGAAAATATATAGTTTTTATTTATATAATCAACATTTTTAAGTGAGTAGTTTTATGTTTCCCCATAGTTTTTAATTTGATTATGCTATTCGCAATGCTTGATGGGATTGTAGTTCTGCCAGAAAGACTCGGGAGAATAAATACTGTGACAATTATCCATTTATTAACAACCCAGCAAGCAATAAAGTATATTGGCATAGGCCCCGTCCGTAGCTCGCAATCTGAGGGTCCGGACTCTGCATATCCTGCCTAAAGACGAAGGCAGAGGCGCAGCCGACCCCCCCGTGAGGTATGGAAGGGACCATCCTGGTGGTGGTGGGGTGGATGTAGGGAAGGATTTGACTTGGAGGTGGTGGGGAGGATGGCGGTGAATTGGAGCGTCAGCATCTGCGAACTCAGACATGTGTAAGTACCGATCTTTTATACCCAGGTATTTAGCATGTGATTGGATAGATAAAATTAAAGTGACATGACAATTAAGTCTTCCTGGCAGAACTTACGCTAAAGCTTCCATTTCTTTCAGTACACAGACTTGTACCTTTGCATTTTTGTCTCATTTTCAAATACTTTTGGCTTCAAATCAAAGTTTGTAATGTTATGATTCACCTCATAGCTGGTTGGTTTGGTTCACGGCTTATAACGCTTTAACCAAGACTTTTTTTGAAATCCCTATTAGAAATTAATGGAAAAAATACTTCCAGAAACAACGCCGCTGAAAAAAATGGACATGCACGCTAAACTCTATCACTGGGTCGGAACAAACACAGATAAGTAGGCCTATACTTTTGGCTTTATGACAAAAATTACATTCTGTGTCATATCAGCTGATTGATTGATTGATTGTTAATGTTTAGCTTGATTGAATACCCATTAAAAAAACAAACCACATGTGTATTAACAGATAGGACTCTTTCTACTAAATACTGAAATTAAATTGTGTCTAGATCATTTAATTTATTTGCAAACATACAATATCAACATGAGACTCAGTTACAAAATGTACTATTTCTTATTTAAATAAAAGGGGAATAAATGGCAGAATAATCCAGAGTTAAAAATGGCTCATTCCCTTCAACTGGCGTTTCAGAGTTCAGTTCTGAGACGGGACTCATTAGAGTGTGTGTGTGTGTAGGTGGCTGTGTGTGTGTGTGTGTGTGTGTGTGCTCACCAGCTGTTCTTCTGCAGGCCTCATTAGAGTGTTTGTGTTTGACGCTGCTTATGTTTGCTCAAAAACATTTTAATAATTTCACACGGTCGCAGGTTCACTATGAGCTCTTAAGGGCGGCTGTGTGTACGAGTGTGATAGTGTCAAGCCAATATGTGAACGGAGGTAAATCCCAAAGGAATCCAGAGGAAATATTAAAAGGAAAACATATACCATATAATACCATATAGGTGGCCATAGGTCGATTATTTTGTTTAATTTTTTTATTTTTTTAAATATTGTTTTATTTCTGCTTTTGACACAATAATATCTAAAAGATGATAAAACAACAACATTCATAATAATAATAAAAATGTATAATGCATCTTCATATTCTCTAAAATAAAATATTCTCTCTAAATGAAAATGGGATCTCCTTTGAATAATAATGATGATAAGAATAATACAATATTCATAAATCATGTTATATTAAAATATTCATAATGCATGTTCATATTCTCTACATTAAAATAATCTCTATAAATAAAAATGGGATTTTATCTGAATAATAATAATAATAATAATAATAATAATAATACAATATTCAGAATGCATGTTCTTATCAATTAAAACATTCTCAATAATTCAAGTTGGGACTTTCTTTGAATAATAATAATAATAATAATACAATATTCAGAATGCATGCTATATTAAATATTCATAATGCATGTTCACATTCTTTATATTAAAATATTCTCTCTAAATGAATATGGGATCTCATGTATTAGAAACTTTCCAGAAGAGTGTTATTGATTTTATAGTAGTAGCTTAGCAGCTACTCTGATTCATAAAATAATTAAACACTTTGTGTGTGTGTGTGTGTGTGTTGCTCCACAGGTGTAATATATGTTCTGTGCTGTATTGATCTGTTTCCTTCCAGACTAAATGAATGAACTCGTATCGATCTCATCCATTGCTCAATCAGCGTGTAGGTGTGAGTGTGTGTCTGTGTGTATTTCTGACTGTCCAAAACAAATCAATATAAAGCAGGATGAATGTATCATGGGTACGAGATTAACTGTCCCACACTTCATTTGACACGAAACACACTCCAATGAGAGGATTTAAAATCACAAGACCTCACATGAAACTCCAGTGATACCGCTTCATTTTGGCCGTCATGTTGAAATCCATTGTTGTTACTTTAATAAACATGAGAATACATGGTAATTTTTATCTATCGTAATATTGATCTACTTTTATCCATTTTTCAGAAAAATTGACATTTTTTTTCTGACCTCTCATAGGCATCTTGGATGAATATTTTCACTTGGCATGTTGCATTCTGGGATTGCAGTATCTGTTATGGATACATCCAAAAGCATTGCATCTTAGAAGGCAGCATCATTTTCTTCCATTTACACTCATTTACATCATTTTTTCTTCCACTACAATTTGCAACCGCTTTCATGCCAATGATGCTCTATATATTATTTAGTTAGGGAGCTCACTAGGGACTGGAACAGTGCTAGTTTATCACTGTTTATCTTTGTACTTTGTCACTCAATTAGGGAGAGAGATGCAGGTCACTATATGTTCATGTCAATAGCCATTGATTGAGTGTTTTGAATGTTTTATTTCCTTCAGCAGGCCTGTTTTTCACTGAGAGACAGAAGACGTTCAGGTCCTCAAAGACTAAGAGAAAATCACTATCACCAATAATATCCCAGACCACATACATACACACACAAACACATGAAAACACACAGGATTGTTTTGCTATCTAAGTGAGGATATAAGCGTAATGGTTTTTATACTGAACAAACTGTACATTCTATCCCCCTACACTACCTTTACCCCTACCCCTAAAACTCCCCATCACACACACACACACACACACACACACACACACACACACACACACACACACACACACACACACACACACACACACACACACACACACACACACACACACACACACACACACACACACACACACACACACACACACACACGCACACACGCACACACGCACACACGCACACACGCACACACGCACACACGCACACACACCTAAACCTACCCATCACAGAAAACATTGTTTAGTATGTTTTTAAAGATATTTTAAATGAGGAATGTCCTCATATTTCATGTTTTACGTCGTAATAACAATGCAATACCTGTCAATATACAAATTTGCGTCCTCATAAATCACAAAAACAAACACACTCAAACACATGCACACACACACACACACACACACTAGGGCTGGGTATCGATTCAGATGTTTCGATTCGATTTCGATTCAACTCAATGAATATAGATTTAATACAAATACTATATTTATAAAAAAAGAACAGTGAACAAGTTTTAAGAAGAAATTAAGAAAGAAATTAAGAGCCACAAAATTGTATATTAAACTCTCCTTATTTTAGGTATACTTGGGTACATTAAAATAGAACCCATCTCTAAATTTCAAATGCATACAATTATGTTAAATACAATACAATTTTAATGCAACTTTATTCTAAAAAATGTATCAGAAATATTTTATACAATTTTGTTTTTATGGATATTGATATATTTATTCTAAAACATAAAAAGGGTATTGGATGATTTTCAATAAAGGACAAGCTTTCCTTGCGATTTTGCAGACCGTCATTCAGACTTTGTCCGTTTTTATGGAGGCTTTTTCCTCCAGGAGCTTCTGATTCGTGCCCCCGATGGTGCATTTGATTTCGTCACTGTTATTTGCGCCTTCCTTAGATGTGTTCCTTCGAACGAGACCAGTTGAAACTTTAACCGGCTATATCTAGGAAACGCGTCGGCGAAACCGTCTGTAATTTGGGTCGATCGTAGTGTCTGACGAGGCCTTTCAAGGACTAAGGCCGTAACCGAATGGGTTCTTTCTTTGCGGGGCGCCGCTCGGCCATCTCTCCGCCAGGGGGAGAGCCTCCCGTCACTGCTCGTTACTTTTCATACACGAGAAGCGCGTTCAAGTTGCCATGTGGACTAACTTTTATTTGAGGAAATCTGTTTATAATATAAGCTATTAGGTTTGAATTATTGGTCCTGCGCTGTATTGACGCAGTTGATTTGAATGTAATGGCTAACGTACGCAAGTGAACGCTCAAGTTTAATGATCATAATGCAAGGCAAGCATTCCAACCTGATCTCATGGCAATTCGTACATATTTTACGAGGTGGCTAATTCGTACGAATCTGTACGACCTCAGTCGTACGAATTCATACGATTTTTGCTAAATCGTACGTATTTGACGAGTTGCCAAATTCGTACGAATTTGTACGAATGACCTACCTCAAACCCCGCCCCTAAACTTAACCGTCACTGGGGATTAGACAAAACGTACAAATTCGTACGAGTGAGGTCGTACAAATTCGTACGAATTAGCCACATCGTACAAATACATACGAATTGGTCGTGAGATAGCGTTGAGCATTCGCATGTATGTGATCTATTTTTAGCGGTTGTTTGCTCGGCTGTTCTTGCAACGTCTGGGTGATGTCTCATCATCAAATGGTTCTGCAGATTTGTAGCATTTCACTTCAGCATTACAAACGTCAACACACCGGAAGCCGCCATTTAACCAGTGAATGATGAATGACCATAGACAGTAAAAGAAATGGACAGAGCGACCCCATAGACTTCAACGGAGATAATTGAAGTCAGATAGAAGCACTCACTTCCTGATGGCTGAGTGTACTGCGCAGCCTCGGACTGAGCTTGACGTAGATGTGACGTGAGCAACCTGTCCGACGGTGGCAAGTCTTCTAGTAGTTGTGCAAAGTGAAACTGAATCACCGAATCTTGCAGAGACAGAGAGGGTGAGCAGGAGCAACTTTTGATGAATGAAGCAGGATCTGCAACATCTCTATCTGCGTTTAAGCCTCCATGTCCCCCCGATTGCCTCATAGACAGTAAAAGATTGCCTATGAGCTTCTCTTCGGGTCTATACGGTAATTTGCTCAACAGCGCGACACAGTCGTGTGGTTATGACGCAATCGTTAGCCTATATTTTACAAAAACAGCTTCAACGGGGCGATAGTGTAAGATACAAGGTAATGGAGCCTTTTATATATTATCGTGTTTGTTTAGAAATAAACAATGGACAAATGGAGTCTTTAAACGCCTCAGATGTTAAGATATTCACTGTCAAAGTGAGGCCAATGGGATGCTAACAGCAGGTGATGGCTTGGTTAGCAATGGCCGCGCCTATGGAAGGTACGGTTTCCGGGGGCTGGATTACCCCCTTGTGAATGACAGATGACAGGCCGCGCGCCTCTCGCTCCTTTGTAATTTGTGCAAGGCAAGAGGGTGACATCTAGCTGAGAAGACTAGTAATCAGATTTACGTTCATCTTATGTTCATTGTTTGCGGAAATAAATATGGGGGGAAAATCGATTCGTGGCCTTTGAGAATCGATTTTGAATCGACCACATTTAAAAAAAACGATTAATCGAAAAATCTATTTTTTTTTCTTTTTGCCCAGCCCTAACACACACACACACACACACACACACACACACACACACACACACACACACACACACACACACACACACACACACACACACACACACACACACACACACACACACACACACACACACACACACACACACACACACACACACACACACACACACACACACACACACACACACACACACACATGCAAACACACACACGAATACACATACACACGTATATAAACGCGCACACATGCAAACACAAACACATTCACACACGCAGACAAACACACACAAATACACAAACACGCACACAAACCAAACACACGCGCACACACACACACACAGTGATTGATGGTGCAGTGATATTATATTGTTCTGTCATTTCAGTTAAAGTTTTGTCTCTTTTCTCTTTGTTTAGTGCACATACTGACAATAAAATATTGAGAATTTAATTTCCTGTATAGGGGAATGCAGTGCATAATACGTGTGTGTGTGTGTGTGTGTGTGTGTGTGTGTGTGTGTGTGGTGGAATGGGGTCGAGTGTGAACCCTTGTGTTTTTCCTCACATTTGTCCAATGTGTTGCCCATGGCAACAGCTGAAGAAATCGTAGTAATCAGACCACAACAGCACATTCACCACAGACTTTGACAAACCATTTGCTCATTTTGTTCAACATCAATTATTGAACATACGCTTACCCCATCCGCAAGACAAAACTAGAACACACACATTATTAATCAACGACGACAACGTCTAAACTGCAAATGAGAGAGATGCTTGTTTCACATTTAACCCTCAAATCAAAAGAAAAATAGTGAATTATATTCTGTCTAAAGCCTTTTTTAGAACCATTAGGATATTTTGCATCGTTACATTATTTTTATGACAATAGTCCTAAAACCAGAAAATTATACTATAGCATTTTTCAAGGCACGTTCCTTCAGAAATTGCTAAAAGTTTTTTTCTTAAAATGGAGGTAACAAAAAAGTCTGTTTAACGTTATTTTAACAAACTAATTTACACACCATCACACCTCAACCGAGAATTTTGAGGTATGTGATTAGTTGCTTAAGAACAACTACAACAGTCTAGGACTCTGGTAGGACTAAATGCTTAAAATCGGCGTGAAACAGAAGTTGCAATTGTCTTTTCTTCCCTATTGTGACGTATTTTATATCTGAGTGAAACGGCTTCAAGAAAAAAAATGTAGGGCAGGATCCATTGGGAATTGATTGGACGGTTGTGGTTTGCTATTGGTCGATCTCATGTGATTGACAGGTTGCCCCACACTTTCGCCAGTAAAGAAAGATGAGATGCCGTCATTTTAGATTTTCATTAACACATTATTTCATGTTTATGAAGCCGTTTTCCTAATGAGGATTTTGGATGTTTTCCACAAGATGGGTTATTTCAGGTTTCACCATCTTTTTTGGGAACATTTGGTCCCCAGAACGTAGACAGAACCTGACATACACACACACACAGTGCAGCAGTGATTCCTCCTCGTATCACTTGACACTCTGTACCTGAGAATCCCTCCAGACAGGTCCTGACATTTCAACACGGCAACTCATTCACACAGACCTTCTCCGGCCCAGACGCTTTCCACCCTAAACAATCTGGCATCCCGTCAGTGAGGCTCTGGGAGGATGTAATTAAGAGACGAGTGAAGACAGATCTGAATCCCCCTGAGCACAGAGAGTGTCTTTACTCTCTACCATCAAACCACAGCACCAACACATGCTTCCCTCAAACCAAACCAGTGTAATGCCTCAGGGTGTTTACAATCTGTCCTCTTCACAGTGCATCCAAAAATTAAAATGAAGACGTGTCACGGCAGGTTTATCATTAATGATGTTTGAGGTCCCAATATACTCACGGTGATGTTCTTTTTCGTTCTACAATTAGATTAGGTTTGAAATACGTGAGCAGTGATATACTCTTAGTGATCATCCGACGCCGCCCAGATTGCTGAGAGCGACAGTTAGGTGAATATGCAAATATGAGCTGCACACTTTTCTCTCAATAACAAAATAAACACAACAAAATCGTGATCATAGCAACATGGATATGTTTGCAAGAGATCTGCAATTCAGCACTCAAGTAGTCGCGTCACGTTTATATATATATACATGGGCGTCGGAAGCAAAAAAAATGTGGATGGGTCCTCTCTCTGAACAATTTTACTGGAGTAGAGGCCATTTACATTAAGTTCAAAATTACGGAAATCACCGAATCATTGAGAGCGGTAATAGTGTAGGAGTAAGAAGCATGACATCAAGTTTTGACGCAAATCAAGCTTTTCCCTTTTCCCATCACATCAGATTGGAAAGGCATTTATTTTCAATAAAAATGAAGAAAATATAAAAAAGTGTAAATAACGTGTTTAATAGTAAGTGTTTATCGGTTAAGGGTAGGTAAACAGAAATGTGCTGAATTAGAGACGATAAAAGTAAGTGGGTCCAAGATCATTGATCGTAAAAAGTGGGTGGGTCTTGGTGATGTCATCAGTTCATTTCAATTATCATACAGTGACAGTGTGGGCTTTAGATCAGTAATTAGATCACTAATTTAGTTTATATAGTTAATTTAGTTTAATAATTAGATTTATTTGGATATTTAGTTGAAAAATTTAGAAAAATTTAGTGTCCCCAACTGAACACGCCAAGCCAGAGGTAACAGTTCTCCTCTGGCCAATTAACAAACAGCGTATGATTATTATTCTGGCAACTTTACAGGTCAGGGCTCATAATAGATCGGAATATTCGAAGGATCGGAGGCAACACGCCGGAGACGGGTTTATTTAAGATGACATATCGATTTAAGAATTATTAAATTGTAATATTCAAACAATCGGAGTCATCACGCCGGAGACAGGTTTGAGGATGCCGTGTCGACGATGCAATTTCAGGGGAGTCTAAAATCAAGCAGCTTTACCATATTAAACATGAAAAACAGTGTCAGTGTCTCGTTTCATCAGAAGTACAACTCTCCAGACTCTCCAGTGTGTTCATGTTGTTATCCATGGATAAAGATGAAAAGATGAAAATATTTCAACGTGAAAGCAGGCGGAGCCTCCGTGCACACCCACCTCTTACATAATCGCCATGGACCAATGGGAGCACGAAGGTGTTTACCAGCAGGAGCTAAATTTTCTGGAAAGTTCGCTTTGGCAAGCTGTTTCAGACTCCATAAACAAACTTCGTTTTGGCCTGATTTTGTATGAAATGACATCACATCAGTTCATTCTTTGATTTCATTTTGAAATCGGACGTATGATGGAGTATTTCTGTGCCAAATACACTCCTTCAGGATTCAAATAAGTTTCAGAACGTTTTTTACAAGTATGGCCCTGTATGATGTCATAAAGGGCAGATCCTTGTACGGCCACTTCTCCCGGATGAGTGTGTGTGCACATCAACCAGAGCGAGAGCAAGAGCACGGCCATCAACGAGCCTTGTTCGGGTTACGGGAGCCGTCGGCAGCGCTGCCGTTTAGACCACGAAATCAACAATGTCACTAAAGAAGTGTGTTTCTGGTTGTGAGGGAAAGATAACCTTGCTCAGCTTCCCAAATTAACCCAGCGTTAAGGAAACAGTGGATGCAGTTTGTTTTTCCGGAGCAGCAACGGAGTTCTGCAAGTGTGTTTGTTTGTTCCCGGTCATGAGTGGAAACCGCAGGCGGTGAGTGAAACTGCATCAAATGTGTGTGTTTTGTTGGCAATCAGCGCGTAAGTGCATATAATGAACAACACGAACGTATAGTGAATCAAAAGTTATCCAGGGATAATGCCATCATGTATCGTGTGTGTGTGTGTGTGTTCAAGACTCTTTAGCTCCGTCCACTGCACTCCTCTACGAGTTTGTCTGTTTTCGGAAAGAATCGGTACAGTGTATCTGTCTCATAAATCTGATAAAACTAAAGACTCTTCGGAGATATGGAGGATGCAGTACTACTCTATAGGTACTCAAGGTTAACATGAGACTGGCAGAAACTGTGTGTTATGTACCCTATAAGTATCGGGGCCTTTATTCAAATCCCAACAATGACATTTAAAAGTTACAACAGAGGATTTTCAGTCAGTAATGGCTCTTTTCTCAACACAAAAGCTATCGTTTGACTTATAGGCTACATAACAGGTCACGTTTACTATTGCAAAATCCAGTCATTTCAATAGGAATTCACATGATTGGGAATTTTGCATGTGGGCGCACGTTTTCCCCATGCAGATTTTGTAACGTGGTCAAGTTTGTCACATGAAATCGCCCGACAACAGAAACCGCTGATTTGAAAGTGACTTATGCGTCAGCTGTGCTTCATGCATATACTGTTAAAAAATTGACCTTTTTCCCCATGAAAAGAAGAGTCGTTTAGTCCTTTAAGGTTTCCTCATCTTTCATAGTCTACTGTTTTATTCCTTCCCAATCTCATTCTCTCTCCATCATTGGGAAACTATCAGTGACCTACATACACCCCGGGCATCAATACTGCATGTAGAGGAGTGCATCTCCTCTCTCTCTCTTGCACTCACACACACACACACACACACACACACACACACACACACACACACACACACACACACACACACACACACACACACACACACACACACACACACACACACACACACACACACACACACACACACACACACACACACACACACACACACACACACACACACACACACACACACACACACACACACACACACACACACACACACACACACACACACACACACACACACACACACACACACACACACACACACACACACACACACACACACACACACACACACACACACACACACACACACTTGTGTGTTATATGGGTTGATATGCGTCCAACCCACAATTGCTCTTTTAGCTCATGAGACTTAATTAAGTTTTTATTTTTAAATATCAACTTTGACTCTTAAAATCCTTCAGGAGGGGAAAAATAGGCACAAATGAGTCCATAGTTGTCATGAAATCATTTGATCTTGGAGAAGATCATTAAAAATGCATAATATGTAATCAAATATGGAAATCTTTGACTTATTCGCTGAGTTTGAGTCATTATTAAGATCTCCAGATTATTGGGATCTTAGGATAAACATCTGAGAAGCAGGAAAATCTCCCTTTGCTCTTCATTTAATCTCAAACGCAGTCCGTTGAGATAATAATGCTCTCATTTCTGATTATCCTCTCCTATAGGAGATTGAAGCATGCTGTAGATCAACAGGGGAAAAAACGAATCACCTCCTCCGTTTGCACTAATCACAGACTCGTTTTTCCCAGCTCCTCCCTTCCGCTCGTTCTGTGTAATAGAGATGCGATCGCTCTCTTCAATCCATACTTGCTGTAGACCTCCCAATTAGTTTCTTTAATGACTATTGAACACCAACATGAAGTAAATTACAGCAAGACATTTCTAGCCTGTGACCGAAGGCAATCCCAGCCGCTGTCCAACACGAATGAACAATCGTAAAGGTGTACTAGAGTTCAGAGCCACCCAACAACAATCCTCACTGCTTTAAACAAGTGTATTTCATTTCAAAGACTCTCCATAGCACGGTTCCACCAAAATTCACAAGCAAGTTACTCGATTCAAAGAAAATGTAAGAAACTTACAAAAAGAGACAGCAAATGTATCATGGTGTGACTCTAAAGCAGAGCTTATTGATGTAATAAAGTGGCTAGTTAGATGTGGTTCAATGCAAGACATTACAAATCAGTTCCTAAGAGAAAGAAGAGCAATCATGGGGTTTTGTTCAGGTTCTGAAGACATTGCATTCATTAAATAATCTTTTAAACTGATGTTACTTTTCGGAAAGTTAGACTAGTGCATATTGTTGATTTGCACACAGTCAACTCTGATTATGTCTGAGATTTGGCTGCAGAAAATCACATGCATCCTCATGTGTTGTTTACTTGTGCTTCACTGATAAAAATGAAATGTATAGAACTATTTATTGGTTCAACATTAACACAACATTAACATTAGTCAAAACAACACAGAGTTATATGTGAGACTTACATTTTTGCTCCTAAAATAACTTCCACACAAGGTCCAAAATTCACACTTACCAAGCACCAAGTGCAAGTAAAAATTTACTGGACAGATGAACATTTACCATCAGCAGTAAAGCAGCAAGCCAAGCGTTTTCTTTGTTATTGCCGTAACCACAGAGCACCATGTGCTGATGTGTGGCGCCAAAACAGAAATATGTGGAAGTAAATTAGGATGAGTCTGGATATTTTTGTGACTGAGAAACTCACTAGTGACTATGGGAGACATGATGACCTGTGCGGTTTTTTGCACAAATACAAGCTATCCTTGTCTGAAGTAGGGTTGTCGGGGTATCATTTTCAGTACTACCAGAGCAAAAACTGTTGAATTAAAGGGTTAGTTCACCCAAACATTTTATAAAGTTTTTGTAGGAAAAATATCCATATTTATAACTTTATAAACTATAACGACTGGCTTCTGGTAAGAGCCGTTCGCGAGACTAGTTCTGGTGGAAGAGTGACCTCTGACCCGACGCATGACGTATTGACAAACGCAGAAGTCCAGAGGATAGAGCAAAACTAAACACTGGTCATGAATTAGAAGTCTAAAATGAGAATTTTTTTTAAGAGAAATGTGGGAGGAGCTTGAGTTTGTTGTCCAGCTCTATTAGTTTGAACCGCGAGAGGCGTCTACTCTCACCTAAGCTTACACTACGCCTACATCCTACGTCATGCGTCAGGTCAGAGGTCGCTCTTCAACCAGAACTCAACTCACGTACGGCCGTTACCAGAAGTCAGTTATCACAGTTTGTTGAGTTATAAATAAATATATATATATATATTTGAAAAGTAATGCATTACAATATTGTTTTACTCCATAAAAAGTAACGAATGCGAAATTACATTTTAAGAAAAGTAATGTTACGTTTCTTTTGCATTACTTTTTCTCACCTGGGCTGGGCTTGTTTTTTTTTTTTTATAACAAAAAAGTTATATTTTTGTGCAAATGTAAAGACTTTTTCATTCATACCAAATTAGAAATAATAAGCCTTAGGCTGAGGTAAACATGTAAATTCACACATGAACAGTAGAGGGCGCAGCTCTGCTGTGCTGCCATTCTGGATAATGGAAAAATAGGACGCAGGAGAAAAAAGTTTTAACAATAAAAACAAAAAATTGAGTAATTTTTGCTCATGGTTTAACTGAATCATCAAAGGTCAGCAGCAAGACATGTTTGTTTTATTTAACATTTAATTATTGGAGGTTTAGTATTCTGATTTAGCACTTGACTGATTTTATTCATTTTGATGAGTACTGAATCTTGTTTGTGCAAGTGAGATGAGTAAATGCTCACATTTAGTCTAGAACTGTCAAATAAATGTGAAAAAGTAACTCAGATATTTTATGTAAATTTGAAAAGTAATGCGTTACTTTACTAGTTACTTGAAAAAGTAATCTGATTACGTAACAAGAATTTCACCTACTGTTGCACTTGTGCATATGGTAGAGTGACAAATAAAGTGATTTGATTTGATTTGATTTGATTTGATTTTAACTCAAGTTACTTGTAATCCGTTGTAAATATGAATATTTTTTCTTACAAAAAGTGCATCACTTCGCTTCAGAGGGTCTTTATTTACCCTGAACCCCCACTTAACCTCATCTAGTTCAGCTAAAAAATAGTTGTTAAACATTTAATATTTGTTTGTAAAGGACATTGTGTTCATGTGCTCAATAGTCCAGGTGACATGTGAAAATAATGTTCACTTTTTCATAAAAGCATGAAATTTGGTACACTTGTACAGTTTGGGGCCCTGAACATTTTCAGAAATGGAGCCATCGCAAAAACGCGATGGCAACCATTTTACTTTCCAGCATAACCAAATTATGCATTTTGCATCATATCTCCTGAATCAAACATGATAACACAGAAAAGGTGATGTCTACCACTATGTTTTTAATGGTCAAGGATTACAATGATACCATATAAACTGTTCAGATGAAAAGTTAAAGGTAAATTCAGTGACATAAGAAGGAAATCACAGTATCTGAGAACCTAGACTTTATAATATCATGTCTGCTGGATCTTGTTGTTTAGAGTTTCAAAATCTTAATCCTTTTGGTCATTAACCCTGACGATACAGTGTAGACTACACTATATATGATTGTGATTGGCAACAATGCTCAACGCTTTACATGTATTTCTTTCATTGGAATGGTATGAAACTTGGTAAAGGTTTTAGAACTTGCTATGTGAACAATAATAATAATAATAATAATAATAATAATACTGTATATAATAATCTACTATGTGCCTTCTACTAGGAGCTTTCATTTTCAGGTCTATGCTCAAAAGGCGGTTAACAGGTAATAAATTGATTATAACTACTGTATAAATATAATTTAGTACCATTAAAAACCCCTAAAAGTACAAAATATTAAATAAAAAACATGATCAAACTAAAATATAGCATACAAATGTAATTAAAATAAATACATTTTAAAAATCTGTCATTCTTTAGGAGCTTTTAGGTCTCTTCAGCTCGTCAAGGCTGCATGTGTTAGATAAAATCAGCAATATTGTGAAATATTATTACAATTTACAATAACTGTTTTCTATTTGAATACATTTTCAAATGTAATTTATTCCTGTGATCAAAGCTGAATTTTCAGTATCATTACTCCAGACAGATTACTACTGTCACATGATCCTTCAGAAATCATTCTAAAATGAGGATGTGCTGCTCAAGAAATATTTTATGTTAATATCACATAATATTGTTATGAAAACTGACACTTTTTTTGAGGAATAGAAAGTTGAAATGAGCAGCATTTATTTGAAACAGAAATCTTTTGCAACATTAGAAATGTCCATTTAATGCATCTTTGCATTAATAAATAATGTAAAGTAGGTTTTACATTTGGTTTTCATTTGGGGTGGAAGAAAGAAGGAAAGGAAGGAAAGACAAATGGCAGAGAAAGGAAATTGAAAAAAAGCAAGTGAATATGAGGAGGAAAAACTGGAAGGCGAGAATAGCTAAAAATAGACTGAGAAAAAAGGGAATAGAGTCTGGTATGTAGGACGAGATTGACAACTGAAAATGAGAAAGATAAAGAAAATTCAGAATTCCAGAAGGATAAATCTAGATCCCAGATCTCATCCTGAACTCATAATTAAGATTTCTTTCGCATATTCATACCTGATGCAATAGGCCTATACTGTTGTGCAACACAGACGTATCATTTCAAAGGGATGTTTTGGTCTGCATTCGTCTAGCTTGACGAGGGGCTGACAGCCAAAGTTGAAGGTACCGGTGGGCAAAAATAGTCTTGGAACATTCTAGATCATTACGAATATGCATGAGGGCCACATGACATCAGGACGTGGGTGTCGACATACAGCCGTCAGTGACTGGCCCTTTTCCCGTCCTTAAATAACGGATCTTACTGACTACGTGCGTGTGTGTATGTCTTGAGTTTTCCCAGCGCTGTCAGGGTTCACATTACTGGGAACGTGACAAGGTGAACGGCCTCATTAAGATCTAGTCAGATGTGTTAAACTGACGAGATACAGATGCAACCTCTTCTAATCACCAAGGTCAAGTGCACTATGCTCAGAATGTGTAATGTCTGCAGATGATTGGCAGCTCTGGAGGCCCGTGATGAGCTGAAGCACATAAGCTTGTGCCCACTGGACGGATCTGTGACTGACAGCTCCAGCGGTACGCGCTGTAATATTGATCGTCCGCTAAATCATAAATAAAAACTAGATTCTGTGGGTGGTGTTTGTCGTGCAAAACTTGCCGCTGCAGTGCTAGAGGGTTGGATGATTTCTTTCTGCTGCATGTCTGTGTTGCTAGGTGGTTGCGAGTCAAAAGAGTCAACCTCAAACTTTCTGTGGCTGGATTCACAAAAATCTTTTTAAGAAAAACATTAAGAAAGTTCTTAAAGTCACCATGAAATCAAAGTGGACAATTATTTTTTTTTTATGGAATATTGCAGGTGTTTATTATACATGATATATCCGTGCACATTCATAATTTTATTTTATTTTTAAATCCATGTCCCCTTGTAATCTTTAATCAAAATAACTTCCCCTTTCTCTTGCAGCGACAGCTCATCTCTTCTCTGATGATGTGTTTACTGGCGCGAGGGCGGGGCAACCTGTCACTCACATGAGATCCACCAATAGCCAATTGAGCTTCCGCAAGAACCAATGAGGTTCATTCTCGAGTTACGCAGCACGTTTGAGCTTCGGCAAGAACCAATGAGGTTCATTCTCGAGTTACGCAGCACGTTTGAGCTTCGGCAAGAACCAATGAGGTTCATTCTCGAGTTACGCAGCACGTTTGAGCTTCGGCAAGAACCAATGATATTTATTCTCGTGTTATGCATCACGTTTGAGCTTCGGCAAGAACCAATGATATTTATTCTCGTGTTATGCATCACGTTTGAGCTTCGGCAAGAACCAATGATATTTATTCTCGTGTTATGCATCACGTTTGAGCTTCGGCAAGAACCAATGAGGTTCATTCTCGAGTTACGCAGCACGTTTGAGCTTCGGCAAGAACCAATGAGGTTCATTCTCGAGTTACGCAGCACGTTTGAGCTTCGGCAAGAACCAATGATATTTATTCTCGTGTTATGCATCACGTTTGAGCTTCGGCAAGAACCAATGATATTTATTCTCGTGTTATGCATCACGTTTGAGCTTCGGCAAGAACCAATGAGGTTCATTCTCGAGTTACGCATCACGTTTGAGCTTCGGCAAGAGCCAATGAGGTTCATTCTCGTGTTACACAGCATGTTTGAGCTTCCACAAGAACCAATGAGGTTCATTCTCATGTTACGCAGCACGTTTGAGCTTCGAGTTTGAGTCTCTTCAGACATTTTTGACTAAACTGCTCAATCCATATGGATTAAATTTAAAATCTCTTCATTAACTTTTTGAAGCCTCAAAGTAGTAGCTGCGTAGCTGTCAATGGAGAGACAGAAAGCTCTCAGATTTCATTAAAAAAAATCTTCATTTGTGTTCAGAAGATGAACGAAAGTCTTACGGGGTTGAACTAACCCTTTAAGAAGAATTTTATTTTTAAGAATGTTTGATTAATCTGGCCAATTCCATTTCATGAGAGTGCAACAATTTATGCTTTGTCAAATTGGTGACGAATTTGTATAAATTTGAGTCATACAAAAACTAAGCATTAAAGGATTAGTTCACTTTTAAATAAACTTTTGCTGATAATTTACTCACCCCAAGTCATCCAAGATGTCCATGTCTTTCTTTCTGCAGTCGAAAAGAAATTAAGGTTTTGGATGAAAACAGTCCAGGATATTTCTCCATATAATGGACTTCAACTGGCTCCAAACGGTTCGAAACGATGAATAAGGGTCTTATCGAGAGAAACGATCAGTTTCTGATACGTTTGGTATCGTTTAAAGCCCTTTGAAGCTGTAGTGAAACTGTCATTTGGACCTTGAACCGTTTGGAGCCAATTGAAGTCCATTATATGGAGAAATATCCTGGACTGTTTTCATCCAAAACCTTAATTTCTTTTCGACTGCAGAAAGAAAGACATGGACATCTTGGATGACTTGGGGGTGAGTAAATTATCAGCAAAAGTTTATTTAAAAGTGAACCAATCCTAGTTTAAGGCTCTCTACAGATCATGCAAAAATGTCCAAATTTGTCACAATTTTGCCAAAACATAAAATAGTTACAAATTGCCATGAATCTAGCCCTGATTCTACTCTTCAACAGTGGTGTCATAGAAATATACAGATTTAAGGTATAATTTGTATATGTAGCAGAGATGGTTATGTTTAATACTAAATACTTTTAATACTTGCACCTATGTTTAATTCTTAGAGTTAGGGGTTTGTTCAAATCACTAACCATAAGTATGAGCAATAGTAACAGTGATGCTTGCCTTGGAAGCCGGGAGGAGCCTGTACGAAACCATTAAAGTGATCAACGTTCTCTGACAGGCTCTGAATCAGTAAAGCTCGGAATAAATCTTTTCTAAGTTCAAAGCAAACCAACTTTTGGTTGAATTATTATCTACACCTCCGTGTTTCACTGGTTTTGACAAGAATTTCAGGACTCGTAAAGGAAACGTAAATGTCAGAGAGCTGGCTGTCTGGTGGAGGGCTCTTAATCACACTGTAAGCCTGAGAATTACACAATAATGGATTGAACAA
Source organism: Romanogobio albipinnatus (assembly GCA_023566225.1). Lineage (NCBI taxonomy): Eukaryota > Metazoa > Chordata > Actinopteri > Cypriniformes > Gobionidae > Romanogobio > Romanogobio albipinnatus. The sequence goes on along the minus strand of CM042255.1, from coordinate 41,416,617 downwards.
CTAAATCACAGATCCTCTCCACTCCTGTCTTTCCGGTTGCATGATGGGTAGCAAAATATATGGACTTTTCCATATACAACTTTTCGCTTTTTGTAGATTTTGTGATGTCCAGTGCAGGACAAACTACTTTAAAACTGTAGTTAGCCAAGTTACAAACTGCTCATTATTTCAAGTATAGCAAGTCAAGCAACACTAGTTATACAAGCAGCACAAAACGGCAATGCAGTACAATAATAAAAAAGCTAGAAGCAACTAACAAAAAATTGCAGCTATTTATGATCTTTTGATGGTATAACTGTTTTTTTTTTTTTATAAATCTTGATTACGCATTAAACTTGACTGACAAATTTACAGTAAATAGAAAAAAAATTATATAACTGCATTAAAAAGTGATGAACAGCAGCGTTAACTAAATATTTTGCAATGAAAAGACACTGCTGACTCTGTGAATCATTTCTTTTTGAACTGGTTCATTTACATATCGTCTGCACAAACTGATTCTCTAAAACAAATCTAAAATGACTTCCCAGTTCTAGAGTTTATGGAAGAATGCATTTAATTTTGCAAGAATTTTTTTTAGGCCTATTAAAAACAATATTTTTTTTTAATTAATTAATTTATTTATGAATAAACAATCATTATTATTAAAGCTGTGTTCTACAATATCTAGAAGACATTTTAGGAGATGGTATCACATTTATCATTTAAGAAAACCAATACATAATTTGCTTTAATAAATATTATTGATCAATAATTGCTAATAATTATTAAAGCTGTGTTTATACAAATGCAAGACAGAGGACATTTTAGGAGAAGACATTTCATTATCTAAGGAATATAATTCTGAGGCATGGACTCCACTAGATCCCTGAAGGTGTGCTGTGGTATCTGCCACCAAGATGTTAGCAGCAGATCCTTTAAGTCCTGTAAATTGTGAGGTGAGGCCTCCATGGATTGGACTTGTTTGTTCAGCACATCTCACAGATGCTCGATTGGATTGAGATCTGGGGAATTTGGAGACCAAGTCAACACCTCAAACTCGTTGTGCTCCTCAAACCATTCCTGAACCATTTTTGCTTTGTGGCAGGATGCATTATCCTGCTGAAAGAGCCACAGCCACCAGGGAATGCAGTTTCCATGAAAGGGTGTACATGGTCTGCAACAATGCTTAGGTAGGTGGTAGTGTTGTCAAAAATATCGATATTTCGCTATGTATCGATGCTGAAATATCTGAAATGATACGATACTCATTTTCTTCAGTATCGATACCAGCTGCGCTCTCCTCTCCGACCGACAGTGAGTTGACACGCACCCGCCTCCTCTCATTCAGTCCAGTTAACCCTCTGAACACGGACAGCGTCTTAGTGTAGGTGTGACCGGTCTGAATTTCGCACGGGATTGCACATCTACTCATTACCGCAGATTTCGCGCTCGCATCTGAAGCGCGCACACACATACTGCAATAAAGCTGCCTCTGACATACAAGTGTAAAAACGAGCCCCCTTTTCCAGCTTATTAATGGTCAAATACACTCAAAAAATGTCTCAATGTCCATCTTGGTGAGTATTAACATAAACACAGTCGTAAACAGGAAGAATGTGTAGCAGGAACAGTGTTTGGGATCCATGCGTGCGTCGGGACTTAAAGGGACAGCAGTTATTTATTATTCAAACTACAAAAAGACAAACGATCACTTACTGCTGCTCTTGACTGATTAACTTGTGTAACTCTAATGGAATCATCTGTATTATATTTTTTACAATAAAGATGATCCAATGTTATTTTAAATTTGATTACTTTGTTTTTAAATTCAGTTTCTTACCTGAATACTGTTAGACCTACAGTCTAATTTATTTGTGCTATTGTTTGTAATTTGTTTATTTGTTCTTATTTTATTACTGTTTACTCGTCTTTTTAAATTCAATTTGAAATCAAGCTTCCTTGAACTTTATGTAAGCTATTGCAACAAAATTAGTTAGCAAATATTTGTGAGATAATTGTAAGGGTAGTTGATCAACGTTTATATATGAGAAAAAGCTTAAAAGCTTTATCATATAAAGTGATCTCTTCTGAATACATTTTTAATTGCCTAGACTTTCAATAGACGGGCAAAAAACTAAATTAAATTAAAAATATCTATTTGACAGTATACAAGCGTTTTTTCCCCCGTGGTATCGAAAATGGTATCGAATATCGATACTTTTTTAGGTATCGTATCGAAGTTAGAAATTCCAGTATCGTGACAACACTTGTAGGTGGTACGTGTCAAAGTAACATCCACATGGATGGCAGGACCCAAGGTTTCCCAGCAGAACATTGACCAAAGCATGTTCAAAGCAAAGTCTATTCTGACACCTTTCTATCAGAACCAGCATTAACTGGCCACACGGGCCAGCCTTCGCTCCCCACGTGCATCAATGAGCCTTGGCCGCTCATGACTCTGTAGCCGGTTCACCACTATTTCTTCATTGGAGCACTTTTGATACTGACCACTGCAGACCGGGAACACCCCACAAGAGCTGCAGTTTTGGAGATGCTCTGACCCAGTCGTCTAGCCATCACAATTTGGCCCTAGTCAAACTCGCTCAAATTCTTACACTCTAAAAAATGCTGGGTTGTTTTTTCAACCCAAACGCTGGGTTGAGACTGCTGGGTAAGAATGCTGGGTTGATTTAACCCAATTTGGGTTGAAAGTTGTTCTTAACCTGCAACCCAGCGTGCTGGGTTGGGAACGCGGACGTGAAAGAGAGCACGCACGTCACGCAAAAACACGGACGACACCAGTTCGGAGGTTTCAGGAGGAAGCGAATAAAATACGTTTATGCAGTTTATGGTAAGTAAATATACAAATTTCAAGTAGTTATCAATTGTTTTTTATCCAAGAGTATTTTGAGATTTCGTGGAAGGTGGAAAAGTTAGAAAAGAGCTTATATGGAAATATTCGCGGTTTTTTGCCTCAAGTCTTAACTGCCGCTTTTATTGGGTTTCTTATGTCTTATTTCCAAAAATTCTGTTAATAGAGGCTGTTATCAACATATATTCAATATTGCTCTAACGATTTTACTGTATAAACGCAGTTTTATGCTCTCAGCTCAATTGAGATTCGACCTCACGGCGAATGACAGCCGCGCTGCGTCTCATACGACACAATTCTCTGTTCAGTGGACTAGGAAGAAAGCGCGCCACACTGTCATCACGACGCTGGAAGGGAAAAGGTAAGTTAAGTCCATTTTTAAAAATTGCTTCTGAATATGTTAACTTTACTTTATTATATTATTTGCTGTATTAGCTAATATGCTTGCCCATTTTTCCTGCTTTTAACAAATCAACTTTAAGGACAAAATGTTCACTTGCTGCCTAATATATCAAACCCACTAGAAAAACACAAATAATTTAAGTTATTAATTAGATTACATTATTATAATTATTATAATAATTATTAAATGTTTTGTTGCAATTGCAATGCAATTTTTTCCCACTACACTGTTACCATAGGGAAAAAAAGTTGCGGCTACTGGAAGAGCTATTATGAAAACAGCTGATCAGCAGTCATGCTGAAAAATGTAAAGTTAACTACTTTTAGCTGTTACTCCCCAACACTAGTGATGCCACAACCAGCCAGTCTGGTCTGAGCTCTCGTGCTAGTATTTGAGCAGCCTTCTGGATGTGATCAGGCCTGTGTTTTGTTTGTTATACAGACTTTGCCCTGTGTGTGGGAGTGTTTGTTCACTTGTGTGTGGATGTTTGTATATTGATCTCTGTATTGATCTGCTTATTGCGAGTGATAAGCTCTGGTGTGTGTGTGTGCGTGTGTGCACGTGCGTGCCTGAGTGAGATGAGCGCTAAGATTAGTTTTAATAGGCAGGACTGATCCTCTCGAAAAGGTCAGGACTCAAAGCACAGCACTTGATGCAATTATTCACTTTTTTCCATTCTCTTCCATGAGTGAGGAAACATTTTTCTTCTCTTCCCTTGTTCTGTCCAGCTCTTCCGAAACAGATTTTCCCCCCCCATTTCTGCTCGTTTAAAATGCCGATGTTAACACTAACTAGGTCACCTCATCTCGTGATGTCTGTCAAACCCTAATTAGAGATATTTTTAAATCTGAGGAAGTAAATTAAGCCCCTGACAGACACCACTGAATACGTAATGGGTCTCTATGGGGAAAACGCTTCCCACTTGTACCAAAAAACGTTTGATCTCTAGCACTGATGTAACCAGATATTCAGGACTGAGGGACCAAATAATAATCATTTAAAGGGATAGTTCACCCAAAAATGAACAATCTGTCATCGTCATTTAGCCACCCTCATGTCAGGTTTTTTTTTGTCCATAAAATGAAAGTCTATGGAGTCCAATGTTGTTTTGAACCCCATTGACTTTCACCCGAAACATTCTTTAAAGGTCCCGTTCTTCGTGTTCTTTTGAAGCTTTGATTGTGTTTACAGTGTGCAATATAACATGTGTTCATGTTTCGCGTGTAAAAAAACCCCAGTATTTTTCACACAATTTACTTATCTGTACACCGCTGTTTTCACTCTCCTAAAAACGGGCTGATGAGTTCCTTGTTCTATGAAGTCCCTCCTTCAGAAATACGTAACGAGTTGTGCTGATTGTGCCAGCGGTTCCCGTGTTGTGATTCGACAGCAGCTTAGCGCACATGGCCCGGTTCCTGTGTTGTGATTCGACAGCAGCTTAGTGCACGTAACTTGCATGGAAAGGTCACGCCTCTTAACGGGAGATATATGCGCTTAATGATCTCTACAGCGTCCCTGGGAAAGCCAAACAAAGGTGATTTGACTCCGGGATGAAAATAACAGCGTCTCGACGACATGGCGACAAACACACTCAAACGCAACAATTCCTTTTCTCCACGCGACACTTCCTCTTCTCCACGTGGGACAGCAACAAGACCACGCCCCCTTTTTCGCGTATTCTTGTGGGCGGAGGTTAGTCTGTTCTACTGTTCTACTGACGTAATTAATGAAGGAAGTACCAGGATGTAGTCCAAACCGGCCATTCGCTGTAGGCTTTGAGAGGGAACTTCTGTTAAATAAAATATCTCGCTTGGCATTGAACTTTGAGCTTTATAATTTTACAGGTATTGTTTATGCTCTAACAGCAACATTACACACTAACTAAAGTTTGAACAGTGGGATCACGAAGAACGGGACCTTTAAAATATCATAACAGAGCAAAGAACGACACTGTGGGTTTGTAACATTTCTAAATGAATACCGGGTCTATGGTGGTTACATCAAACCCTGATCTCTATAGATGGACACCTCTGCTATTTTCTCAATGATGCCTCAGGCTTATAGACTCTCTCAAACGATCACTGAATACTAAATAAATAAGCATTTTAAACCAATTTCATGTAAAAAATATTTAAACTTCTGACAGTCTGATCAAATAAAAAGCCCTCACGCATCTGGCAGTCATGTCACAGTCAATAATAAACAATCAAGTCATAAAATGCAGAGCTGTAAATCTCTGTTAAATTGCATCATTTTAGTCAAAGACATTCTTTGGGCAATTTAAACCAACCATTATATTTATATAAACTACTGTACATAACCACAAGAAAAACGATAAAAGTTTGGGGCCAGAAAGATTTTTAAAAAATAAATAAAAAAAATGTTTTTTAAAGAAATTATTAGCAAGGATGCATTCAAAAGTGACAGTAAATACAATGTTACAAAAGATTTCAATTTCAAATAAATGCTGTTCTTTTGAACCATCTATTCATCAAAGAATCCTGAAAAAAATGTATCAAAACTGTTTTCAACATTGATGATAATAATTGAAAGACTGTGAAAATTTGCACAACTCCAGATTGACTGGCGAAAGACAATTACTCACTGAGAGGACACTTTTCGCTGCCGACATCCCACTGAGTGAATCCACTGAGAATGGCTCTAGTTTACATGTATTTATTTTCCCTCCAAACTCCTGGGAGATCACCAAAATACACCCAAAATCTATTGGATTCAATGTCAATTCTCCCTTTACAGTAGTGTTTGATATCGTTTGAAATGTCTCAGTGCGAATGGTACAAAAATCTCATTACCACATAAGTATACAAGAAGTTAATAAGAGTTTTTAGAGCTTAGAGATATTTGACTTATGATGGTGGGTGTGGCTTTTGGAGCCATTTGATCTCGTCAATACAGGTCATATGGGACAGTGATTAGATGTAAATTACCATTGTTAGCATGTGTTTCTATTTGAAAGAGATTTCGGTCTTGGTCTGAGCAATATAAGGAATATTTACTAATATACTTTAATAAGATTGGCCTGTAACACAGCGAAGGCTCTGTGTTACGTAATATTCAGAAAAGTCAGGAAATCTTTCTCTCTTTAGGCTATTTTGGAATATTTGATGTTATGTATGAATTATCTTTGAAAAAGTGAAAACTGCCCAGCGCATCACAGGGACTCCACTACCTGCCATCGAGCACATCCAGAGGAAACGCTGTCTGCGTCGAGCTCGCAGCATCCTCAAGGACTCCTCTCACCCAGCCCACAGACTGTTTTCTCTCCTGCCCTCCGGCAGGCGTTTCAGGATCCTCCGGACCAGGACCAGCAGACTTAAGAACAGTTTTTTCCCCAGAGCTGTCTCTTTACTGAACTCAAACCCCCGACTGTTTATTACAGTAACAACTGTCTACTTATGCATTCTGCACCACCATATCTTAACTGGATTATGCTCATTTGCACTGCCGACTGTATTTATAGTACCAACTGTTTACATTTGCATTTTGCATCGTACTTCTAACTGGAATATGCAACCACTTTCCACTGCACTTTTACACTTCGGATAGCTCTGTCCATAATTTATTGCACTACCTTAATCCACTGCTATATTCCTCATATTAGCCTAACATATTATTGTATACCTCTATCTGTAAAATTCTGTTTAAAGTAATAGCCATCTCTATATTATATTCATAGTACATATTCACCTGTAAATTCTGTTTATAGTAATAGCCATCTGTATATTTATTCACTATTCACCTGTAAATTCAGTTCTGTTTATAGTAATAACCATCTCTCTATTTATACATATTTATATATATTCAGAACATATCCATGTCATGCACTTACGCAACCATTGTATGTCCTGCACTTGCTGCTATTGCACTTCTGGTTAGACCTAAACTGCATTTCGTTGCCTTGTACTTGTACTTGTGTAATGACAATAAAGTTGAATCTAATCTAATCTAATCTAATCTAATCTAATCTAATCTAATCTAATCTTAAATTCGACACTATGATAAATGGAGTCAGATAAAGAATATTATAATCAAATCAAATCCATTTTGCCCAGCCGAAACACGAAAGCGCAAGCGACCTTCAACCGCAGCTCGTTACCGTTCATTGGAGTGAGATTTTAGCGGCCTTACATAATAAATGTTTATTGAGCAGCAAATCGTCATATTAGAATGATTTCTGAAAGATCATGTGACACTGAAGACTGGAGTAATGATGCTGAAAATTCAGCTTTGAGGAATAAATTACATTTTAAAAATATATTAACACAGAAAGCAGTCATTTTAAATTGTAATACATGGTTCTTGCAGTCAAATTTAAGACCTTTTTAAGACATTTTAAGACCATAAAGATTTAAGTTTAAGACCTATACGACGCATTACCAAAATTATTTAAATCAAAGAAATTGAAAAAAAAAAAAAAAACATTTTATTTCAATGAATTCAGTCATTGAAAAAGCATTAATTTAATTTAATTTACAGATAAAGCAATGACATTGGTAACCCTCCACAGCCAACAAGGTGCCAAATGCCCAAAACCTTAGGCACAAAATGAAAATAAGCTAAAACAAACTTGCCCTCAAATAGAATAGATTACAAAACAGCATATTAATAGCCTAATAGAGATTGAACAGGCTACTCCAAACAAGGGATGCACGATTTGGGGAAGACATCTAATTGCGATTATTCTGGTTAAAATGCGTTTTGAAATGAAAAGTGTATGCATATAACATTTTATATATTAATGTTTATATATTAATGAGACTAATAATAATTATTATATTCGATAAATACAAATATTTAACAAATTTTGAAATATTACTAATTACAATAACATTTTAATTATTTAAAAATAAAAATAGAGTATTTAAGAATACATATAACAACAATATAATAATAATAATACTAATAATAACATTTATATTTTACAGAAAACTTATTTGGGTTACCTGTTAATTTGCAGACAGCCCATGACTAAAAGTCATTAGAAAGGTCTAAAGATTTATTGTAAAAAAATCTGTGCTTTTTATCTGTGATATAATTTTTTTTAAATCTATGTATTTAATATGAAATACGAGCCTCTTATGCATCTACTGTGGGGGGAAAACATATGGATTGTCATATACATTTAATTATAGAGAAGTATTATTTTTCATATTTGTTACCCAAACGTTTCATTCATACTGGAAGCCAGAGGGCGCCCTCGAGCAGAAACTCCACATTTGCCTCAGAGAAGTAATCGTTAGCGCTAATGTGAAGCTAGCGATGTAGGATAAACAGAAGATAGAAACGCTTTGACTGATGAAACGAAGACAATAGACACGACTGCATCAAGATATGGTGTATTTGAGTTCTTCAAGCCTTCACTATTTTCATAATAATAAGGTATGCAGTGCTGATTGAGTGCAGACTTTATCACTGTATAGAATAATATAAAACAATGCATGTCTGCCTCATTCTGTCCAACAAAATACAACGTTATTAAACGTAGACGTATTTTGCGGGCAGGTAATTGCATTTATCACGGGATTTGTAGTTTTATCACCGCGTACGTACCAACACCAATATCCCGCAGAAAGAACTATGGGAGTGCGGGGCACAACCTAACGCTTTTTGACTTTCTCAGTTTGTGTAACTCCACTTTGGGTTCAGAGTATTTATTGTTTCCCACATTAATTGCACACGTGTCTAGTACAATTATGTGGTTTTGTTTCATTAATACAGTGTATACTATTTTCTTGATTTACCCCGAAAGAATGGAAGTGAAATATGACAACATGCCCCGTAGGTGGGGCACATTGTAACATGTGGTGGGGCACAATGTTACGTGACCAAATAACAGCTTAAAATATTACCTGATATAATGAAAAAAATATACAAGACAAACTAAAATATTTTGTCAACAAAATACAATCATTAACTTTTTAAAATAAAATAATGGCATTTTTTAATCATTACAAATATAAGCATTTTTTAGTTTGACTACAAACACATCGCTAAATACAGCTATAAAGCATAGTTCAAAACATAATAATAATTAATAATTTATGAACATTAACTCTCAGTCATTATTCACACTTTTCTCATGTTTTTTCAAAAGAATTCATAAAAGTATAGAATATAATGGCATATTTCTAATAGGGGCTCATTGTAACGCAATGTTACAGCACACCCCATCTGCGCAACTGGGATTTAAATCATGGCTCGTATCTTCTGCTGTTAGATCATCATTAAAGAACGATCTCAACTGTTAAATAACAGATATAAGATGAAAATAATATCGGATTTGTCTTATTTTAAATAAACACAAAAAACAGAGATGAAAACGAACCTTAAGTAAGAAATTTACTTTTGCTATCGTTAAATACATGTTCAGTAATACCTTCCAGAGATTTTTTAATTTTGGTGCTATTTTTACTCTAAATAATGTTGATATGGCAACTAGTAAATACACTAAGTTTCGTCATTCTGGCATGTGTGGAAAGGGTTAAAACATGCGCGTTACAACTAACCCCGCGTTAGGTTGTGCCCCGCGCTCCCCTACTACACACCGAACGAATGTTCTGAGGACAACGTAACAAAGACTCTAGAGCTCCGCTTTGTAGGCCATGATTCGATACTTTTTTGCTTATGTGTAACGTTAATAACTTTCTGCGGCCAGCGTTTATGGAAATGAATGAGGATAAACCCTTTTTTTTTTTTTTAGACCTAACTAAATGAATTTTAAAGGTCCCGTTCTTCGTGATCCCATTGTTCAAACTTTAGTTAGTGTGTAATGTTGCTGTTAGAGCATAAATTATACCTGTAAAATTATAACGTTCAATGCCAAGCGAGATATTTTATTTAACAGAAGTTCCCTTTCAAAGCCTACAGCGAACGGCCGGCTTGGACTACATCCTGGTACTTCCTTCATTAATTACGTCAGTACACTCTAAAAAAAAAAAGGTTCTATATGGCACCAAAAATGGTTCTTGGCTCGTAATCATAGGGGAACCTTTTTTAGTGATATATAGCACCCATTTTGGTGCTTCAGTGGTTCTTCAGTGGTTCTTCACCGGTTCTTTGACTAAGGTGCTATATAGCACCGCTAACTATGGTGCTATATAGCACCGCTACCATATACAGAACATGCTAAGATATGGTGCTATATAGCACCAAAAATGGTTCCCCTATGATTACGACGAAGAACCATTTTTGGTGCCATATAGAACCTTTTTTTTTTTGAGTGTAGAACAGTAGAACAGACTAACCACAAGAATACGCAAAAAAGAGGGCGTGGTCTTGTTGCTGTCCTACGTGGAGAAGAGGAAGTGTCGCGTGGAGAAAAGGAATTGTTGCGTTTTTGTCGCCATGTCGTTGAGACGCTGTTATTTTCATCCCGGAGTCAAATCACCTTTGTTTGGCTTTCCCAGGGACGCTGTAGAGATCATTAAGCGCATACATCTCCCGTTAAGAGGCGTGACCTTTCTGTGCAAGTTACGTGCGCTAAGCTGCTGTCGAATCACAACATAGGAACCGTGCCACGTTCGCTAAGCTGCGGTCAAATCACAACACAGGAACCGCTGGCACAATCAGAACTCGTTACGTATTTCTGAAGGAGGGACTTCATAGAATAAAGGAAGTCATCAGCCGTTTTTAGGACAGTGAAAACAGCGGTGTACAGATAAGTAAATTGTGTGAAAAATACTGTGGTTTTTTTACACGCAAAACATGAACACATGTTATATTGCACACTGTAAACACAATCAAAGCTTCAAAAGAACACGAAGAACGGGACCTTTAAGACCTCGGGTGAAAATCTGGCCGTTTTTAAGATGTTTAAAAAATTACATTTAAGACTTTTTAAGACCCTGTAATAGTATTTCACTAAATTACTGTGTTTACTGTATTTTTGATCAAATAAATGAAAAAAGAAAATCTTACTGACCCCAAACTTGTAATGTTATGTAAATATTTTAAATATAAACATACTGTATGTAAAACACAGACTGTGCGGTCAGATTATATTTCAGGCATGTTACTCAGACACTAGCATGAGCGGATAACTGACTGTGGCCCCCACATTTTTGCATGGAAGCTCACAAAAAACAAGATGAACACTGACTGTCATGACAACAGTATATTCTGGCTGAACTTGTGAACTCCAAAGCAGAGAAATCCTATAAAAATCCTGACAAACTAGCCAAGCCTGAGAAAGCCGGACTATGCAAACAGCAAACATCACATAAGCTCACTCGTTTTTGGAGCAGATTTTCTCTCTATCCCTCTCATTTTGCCTCTGGCTGCTGTAAATGAGTCTTCAGACCTCTTTGAGAAGAAGCAGAGTGACACAGTTTGTGGGTGGTTATGTCTGTCTGTCTTTGTGACCAATTCAGGATGGCATCAAAACGCCTAAGTTACATAATGTCTGGCAGTTACATTCCAAGCAAATCACAGTGAGTCTGACTAAAAATTAGAGAGAGAGAGAGAGAGAGAGAGAAGCAGAAAGCATATAAACAAAATGTGAACTAGAGCATGCACACACATACAAGTGCACAAACACACAAGCATGTATGCGCACACACTGAAACTTAAAGGGGTCATGACATGGATTTTTTTTTTTGTATTTTAAAGGGTTGATGAAATGAGAAATCAACTTTCCTTCGAGCCTTTGATATATAAAAGTTCATTGTGAGAATATCCTGTAAGTTTCAAAAACGTCCTTGTAAGTCAAAGAAAAGCTTTTATTGACACCAGGCCCAGAAAACGCTCAATCTCAGAATATGTCGACCCTTGACGTCATAGCATGCTGAAGCGCCGCCCCCCGACTCATGTAGTTAAACGGGTCACTCTACCAAACAATAAACATGTTCCAGCTCACGTGTGTAAGACATTGTGCGTTTGTTCGCTTCATTTCACCGCGGAATCGATTGTAAACAAGATACAGGTCGAGACTGAATTTGCAGACATATGGAGATTAAAACACAATGCTGTGCCTCCTATATTGGATCCGACAGGAATGGTGCAACACACTTATGTGAGTAACAAGTTTTTTATATGTGATAGTATTGCATTGTTATCATGTTGATTATGTGTACATGTCTAACTGAACATACCTTAGCATGCTATCAGGCTGGAGAATCCTTTATTTGAGGTGTTATTGGTTCATTCGTAACTGGCCCATTAAAGGCCCTCGCAAAGCCCAACATCCCTGGGCTATGTATATTTCAGACAGGCTACAAAAAGTAAGCCCGGCCTGCCGATGGGCTATCTTAAATAGTGAAATAACATTCCTTTCTTGTGTGTGTGTGTGTGTGCGGTTTGCGGTTATATTCAGTGATCGGGCCGGCCAAGTAATACAAAAATAACATTCCAATCAATCCAAGTGGATGAGAGATGAATCATTGGGTTTGTTTGATAAAGACATTTTGCGAGTCCTGTGAGCGTTTCCCCAGGCGCTTTCAAAACAATTCCCACATGTACTGAAGGGAGCTGAAGCTCATTAAATATGCAAATCTTATCCAATCCTAGCTGTGAGCGTTTACTTCCAAGTCTTCAGTGCGGCACGCCCATCTCTGTAAGTTTCTTCAGAGAGCCTCAAAACCAGGGTAGAAAATAGCCTGTTACTTATTCATTATGTTTTTAAATGTAAAAACCATGTGAACGTCATAAGTTGACCTCAGACAACAGTATAAAAAAATAAAACGTGACCCCTTTAATACGTTCTTTGAGATTCACTTATAATGTTAATAAAGTTTTTTGCACACAAAAAACCCCAAAACATATGCAGAAAGATTATTATTTTCAACCCTCATTCTGACCCTCTGTCTGAAATAATCTGTTTTTAAGTGGCGGCTTGTCAATAAACAGTACTGTTAAGATTGGCTAACGTCATTCATTGCATAGGAAACAGTATCAACGCCCACTCATTATTGTGTGCGAATAAGTGTTTTGAAAACATTATCTATATAAAACCGTCATTTACAGACAGAGCATTATGAAATCATTTACATACGTTTTGTGATGCAGCTGTTGTGAGAACTAACACAGCTGACTGCTTCATCTGTCAACAAAAGTTTCTTTGCAAACTCTCCATTACACTGTGCCTCATTTACAGAATAAAATGCTCCGAACAAACATATGATCCTCCGACGTGATCCGGGATGCCATCAAAATAAACCATCCACTTGTTCCTGACTCTGGGATCCTTCTGAGAGCTGTTTAAACTGGAAAGACAGAGAGAGAGAGTGTCAAAGCAAACGCTCTTTCACTCTTCCATTTGTCCTGTTGTCGGAGACTCAAGCATGTGAAGTTTGAAAACTGTCAAACCCCAAACGTTTGCATATCATCCATCGAATTCAAATATGTAAGTAACTCTAAATGGCTCGCTCTAAAGTTAACCTAGATAAATGTGCACTATTATTAGATGCATATCCAAGTGTTAGTGTGGAAGATGAAGTATAGTGTTTTACTGCATGACATGGAGGCGCCGGCGCGATCACTTGCATTCTCAACTTCGTTTTTTTTTGTCACACAGATAAAAGTAAGGCAGCGGCTATTTGGACTATACACCAAGTGTAAATAGCAACTAGATTCTATTTACACTAAGTGAAAATAACATTCTTAGCGATAATTGCTTTTTACACTATTTACAAGTGCAAATAGCTGTAGATGCTATTTACTAAGTGAAAATAGTATTCTATTTACACCATGTAAAAGTAGCAGTTCTTTGCAATATGTGTAAATGGTAATTACATGCAATTTGTACTTTATTTTGACAGATGCATACTATTTGCACCTCAGTATTGTTGTACATTAACAGGATGCAATAATAACAGAGTGTAAGTGATTATTTTTATTCAAATTATTAAATGGATGCTGCCTTAATGGGATAATAAAAGCCCTCCATACACCTACCCCTATACCCAATAAATGCTTTTATTATTATTAAACATTTTGTTAGGCACTTTATTTCCACATTTAGAACATTTTCTTAATTTTTACTAAAAGTAATGCCTTTCCGATGTGATATGTGATGAGAAAAGGGGGAAGAGCGAGCTCGGCAAAAGGCGGATTCATTGTTAGGCGGAGCAAGTGCGATTAGCACTTGCCAAACAAGGTGTAAATAGACACTTGGTAAAGGTAATGCATCATTCCAAACTGTAAAGGTTAAATGGTAATTTGTGTGCACTCACAATAACAACTAAACGTTGAGCTTTTGTAAAAAAAGTTCAGTCTCCCTGAACAGCATGCATCACATAAATTAACCAAAACTCAGCGTATAGGTTACTTGCCTCACAGACATGAGAAATATATCCATAGACAGCTTGAAATGTCTCATTTTATATTAACCAATTCAAATCGGGAAAAAAGGCTGCAATTATGTATGAAAGTTGCATTTCTCTCTATATGCGTGTTCACTATACTGTCATTACCTTCAACTTCAATCTTTGCAGCCAGCACTGACTCAGAAAACACCAGTTTATTAATAAACAATTAAAATGTCTCCTTGCTATTTTTTCTGACACATTGATAATCATTACTTTTGCGGCAAGCTTTATGTGCGCGCCTGAGCACGGAATAGGCATATATTCCACCCCCAGTATATATTCAATTAATATAAACGTGCGATTAGTTGAATAATGACTTGAAAGACTACTAGTCGACTAGAAAAATCTTTAGTCGGGGGCAGCCCTACTTTTCTGTTAATTATAATGGGTTCTATTTGCTTTTGATGCAAATTTCAGCCGTTAAGTGACTGAACACCAGAGGGTGGGGCCTATGATGCGATGATGTATAACTATTTGTTGATGTCTTGCTTGCTCTGGCGGAAGTCATATGGTTTGTGTAGGTTGTCTACAAACCGGAAGGTTGGAGGTTCAATCCCTGGTTCCACCTGACGAAGTGTCGATGAACAAGACACCTAACCCCAGCTGCTCCCGACGAGCTGGATGGTGCCTTGCATGGCTGACACCGCCGTCGGTGTATGAATGGGTGAATGTGAGGCAATATGTAAAGTGCTTTGGATGGCCACGGGTCTGTTGAAAGCGCTATATAAATGCAGTCCATTTACCATTTAATGTACGTATTTGCCTGTGTGAGGTCACAAATCCCTCAATATATCAAAACAAGCCATTTTTGGAGCTTGATTAAATAAATGCTTTGTTTGTAATGAGGAGGATGTTTTAAGCTATGAAACTTGCAGAATGTTTTAACGGTACAAATACCTCTAATATGTCAAAAGATCAAGGAAAATTTGATTTCTCATATCATGTCAGCATTCACGAGACACATGGACACAAACGCGTAGATGTGAGAGAAAATCGAGCACGTGTTTATGCACAGGAGAAATAAAATTCAGCCTCCTTTATTTCACTCCAGTAAAGAATCCTATATGCAGTTTCTCAGCTTGATCAATGCTCCGAACACACCGTGCAAAAACACACACGCATAAAGATATTTTACGAGCGCTAATGTTCATAAAACAGCCGGCTGAGATGAAACCAATTAGGTTGTGTTCCCACGAGAAACATTCCCAGCGAGGAGATCGCTCCATACACGCAAAGAGCCATATAAATATAAAAGCACCAAGACAAGCTCTGTTCCCCGTGTCTAGTTTTCTGCCAGGACAGAATAAACTGCAGCAACGCAGGATGATCCGAGATGTTCTGTACACAGTGCTCGTATTGACATTTCTACAGGGAAAAATCGGTTTTAGTAAATCTTTCAAAGCCACAGAGAGAGATCATTACAGTTTTTCGGTATCATAGCAAAACATCGGGGTCAGAATAGAAGAATAAAAGCATCCTGGTTAACACTCCAATTTAGTCATACTGCCCAGCCTTATAACTGCTCTAAATGTTACACTGCATGAATAAAACAAGGGCGCTTTAACAAACAAGGAAAAAACGTCTAGAAGTCGAATCTCCTTGCACCTCCGAATGTGAAACTGATTAAACCTTCACACTAAATCATTGATAATTCATGTGAAAGGTCTATGAGCTACAATGGATATGTTACCAGATTTACTTATGCAATATAAAGAGAGTCTGGAACAGCCATCCAATGTAAGGTCAACGGATTTTATAAGTCCACAAGGAAACAAAATCTTCTTAAAAGATACCAGAGTGATATTATAAAGTGTTTCTGTGGAAGAACAAATCATTGTATTGATGTTTTCAGCATGTAATCTTTAAAGGGATAGCTCACCCAAAAATTTAATTGTCATCATTTAGGCCGACTCACCCTCACGGTTTTCCAAACCTTTATAAGTTTCTTTCTTCTGTTGAACACAAAGGAAGATATTTTGAAGAATGATGGTAACCAGACAGTTGACAGAAGCCATCGACTTCCATAGTAGGAAAAAAAGATATTATGGAAGTCAATGGCGTCCATCAACTGTCTGGTTACCGTCATTCTTGAAAATATCTTCCTCCGTGTTCAAAAGAAGAAACTCATACAGGTTTGGAAAATCTTGAGGGCGAGTAAATGATGACAATTTTCTCCCCAATCCCTTTTAAAGGAGCACACTAGCCATGTTTCCACCACAGGAACTTTCCCCAGGAACTCGGGACTTTGGGGTGGTACTCGGTTTGACTGCAGAGACCAGGGTCTAAATGAAGTTCCGGGTAAAAATGTTCCCCGTCAGAAAGTCCCTGCTCGCGGAGTAGTACTTTTTCAAAGTTCTGGAACTTTCAGGGGTGGGACTTGGGTGCTGAACATGCTGATTGGTTGACTTCACGTAGCATTTTGATTGGCTGACTCCACGCAGCATTTTATTTCAATCACCCTTTTTAAACGTCTGTTGTGGTGCGTGCAGTAAGGCCCTGTCCCAAATGGCACACTTCATTTGCACTTTCAGTCTTGTGGATTTACAATGGCTGCCTCGTGCGCATGTCCGTCAAGACCACAAGACAGTAGGGTGTCCCATTTGTCATTTTAGGTTTCAGAAGAGTGCTTGCGAGCGCCCCCTTTGCGGTCGATATGCGCCCTCGATGCGCACTTTTGCTGAGCCCACACAGATTTCTTCACGACAGTCAAAGCGGTATTACGCCATGAAAGTGCGGACTCATAGAAAAGACAGTGAGGATTTAGGGTGCCCTTTGGGACAGGGCCTAATGCTGCATTCACACCGAACACGAATTGAGCATCAAATCCGTTTCTATCGCGTCTAGTTGGATAAACGAATTGGACGTGTGTATAAAGCGAGCGTTTGAAGCAAAATAGACACGCGTTAAAGGCGAAATTCGCTTCTTGTGGGAGGGGCAAGTGCTAGGCAGTTGTCTGTTTGCAAGATGGCTGATGTTGATCGAGCATTCATCGAGAGAGTCACCGCTTTGTATCTGCTCTGGAGAGCCGTACTTGGGTCCACCAGACCCTCCGGAGGCGTACCCAGTTTGGCGAGTTTCACCACTTGCTCCAGGAGCTGCGCCTGGATGACAGCCACTTTCAGCGGTACTTCCGCCTGTCCCGCGCCCAGTTTGATGACCTGTTGTTCCGTATCGGAGCAAGGATCGCCCTCCAGGACACCGAGCCTGCCCCCGTTTATCATGTCACTTCACCACGTGACGGCAGCAAGCAGGCTCCTGATTGGTTAATGAGGTGAGAACAGACGCCAAAGTTCCGATTTTTCAACTCGGGCGTCAGACGCGAATTCGCTTCAAATGCGTGAATGCACAAAAAGCACTAAGTAAAATCACTCACACGTATCGCGCAAGACACTCAATTCGCCTCTTTCGCGCAAACTGTACCCGCAAATGAGGCGCTAAAAGCATCTAGCAGGACCTCCAGATGCGCGTCAACTCGTCTTTACGTTGACTTAACATGGAAATCCCTCGAGACAGACTCGAGACTCCAGACGCTCAATTCACGTTCGGTGTGAACGCAACATAAGAGTTGTTTGCTGTTGGAATCAACAATGGAGTTTAAAAAAAATCAGACAGATGGACCGATGACGAGGTTCAGGTTTTAATAAGCTTATATGCGGAGGACGAAATCCAGCATACGTCCTACGTCACCAGACTAATTTGCCTAATCTTCACGGTACTTCAGACCGCGATGGAAACGCAGACAGCAACAGGTCTGGGGGGAAAAGTTCCTGGGACAAATTGTTCTGGGTAATTTCAGTGGAAACACAGCTTCTGTTGCATGCAAACTAGAGCGGAACCATTTGTGGTGACAGAATAATCTAGACACTGGACCAGACATCATGCTCATACATCGTCAAAATAATGAGCCATGTAAAAAATAATGATTTCATGCAGTAGCACCAAATCTTCAGTTAACAAGGACATTATTTTTCATGTGACATGTTCTGATTCCTCACCCTACCTTTATGCATGCATACATTCATCACTGGGTATCAATGACATGTTAATTTTCTTATTGCACAACCAATATCAATAGATGATCCAGTGAGCAAGCAGACTTGTTGCTCAGCAACAGAACCTGAAATAAATGTATTAGTTAAATGAAATGATTTACTGCCAAATGTCTGAATGGTGACGTCACTCGACGTTTTGGCAAGAAGTCTACGAACCGACTCAGGCAAATAAAGTCTTGTCTAATTCTGTGAACATGAAATCAATTTTCACTGTTGATGATAACATAAAGTAGGAAGTAAAACTATCTTTCCACAGAGAGGTGATAATATTGTAAAATGCAGCTACAGAAATCATCCATTGAAGATGAATGGCAAAATGAATTTGCTTGCACAATTTGCATATACAAAATACATAAATTTACATGCAAATGCATTCTCTCATGTCATAAATAGATATATACACATTTTACGCTCTGCAAATCTCTTTGTTGGTCACAAAGACATGAGCTGATTTAGTTGGAGAAGCACCTGCCGTTATTGTAATTGTTGATTGTATTGAAAAGCATTGACAGAAATTTCAAAACCAATCATTATTGCTTATGCTGAAATCGTAAAATGCAGCCTTCTCATGATTATATTAAACACTGTGCTCCTGATATGAATCTTATTAATATTTCATCATATTTTTAAACACCTCAGTATATTATCTACACGGTTGTTAGTCTGAATGCTTTATACAGGCTGAACACATTACTCGTGGTTTCTGCTGTGGGAAAAAAAGGCATATAAGTTTGCTATAATGGCTTCCACACACCAATCAATAATGCATAGGACTGGCTATTGATAATATAAATCTTCCAAATTTAACTGACCACAACTTACTCCCGTCTCCCCACACACAGAGTGGCCCCAGAATATATTGGACACTTAAAATGTCTGAATGTCTTTGCAAAGATGATAAAACATCAGTTCAAGCGGCATCTTGTCAAATGTTGCAGCATCTTTTCTCAAAAATGACTTGAATTTTCTTCATTTTTGCTCAATGACTTGTAACTTTAGTGATTGGTGGAACAGTATATCTGATGTTTTATCATTAAAAACTTAGATTTAGGGAGTTTTGGGGTCGGTACAAATTTGTTTAATGTTTCTTATGTATAATTCGATCTCTTATGCTCATCAAGGCTGCATTTATTGATCGTAAAATACAGTAAAATCAGTAATATTGTGAATTATTATTAGTATTACAATTGAACTAATTACTTTCTGTTTTAAAATGTAACATTTCTGTGATGACAGCTGAATTTTCAGCATCATTACTTCATCTTAAAGGTGCCCTAGAATGAAAAATTTAATTAACCTTGCCATAGTTGAATAACAGGAGTTCAGTACATGTAAATCACATACAGTGAGTCTCAAACACCATTGCCTCCTCCTTCATATGTAAATCTCGTTTGTGAAAAACACCACGGAAAAATAGGCAAATCTCAACATAACACCAGCAGTGATGCAATTGATGGGATCATTAATATGTACGCCCCCCAACATTTTCATAAGCAAGCACATGTTCACTATCTGGCGAAACTGCGCAGCCGCCGTATCAACTGGAGTTCTGCAGCAGTAAGCCTGACGCGAGGATAGCGAACATGGCAGATCATGGAAACAAATCGTCGCTGTCCGATGAAAACCACGTATGTCCATTTTGCCGATTTTGAGATTTTTCGACGGATTGAATGTCCAGGTTCATTTCCGTATACAGTATGCGTCACATATCTAAATGGCCAATGAAAAGTTGTGAAATCATGTCATCTGATTTTCATGTATATCCATTTGGTGTCAAAGCTGTCAATCACGCCGCGTATCTCCCGCCCTGTGGAAGCATCTCGCCGGTCTCGCTGGTATCGTGAAGTTGTTTCATCGAAGCTCAGCACTGGATAGCCGATAGTACGACATTGAAGCTCTCCACAGTTTAGTTCTAATCTAGTTCTTCACAGATTAGTTTGCTTGCTAGTATGTAAATAAACTCGGTCTCTTTGATAAGATTCAGCCTTTTTTTCTCAGTCAAACTGATCAAATTATAGCCTGTAATGCTACTGTCATGATTGTCACTAGAACATGCCTCACTCATACTGCTATCACCGCTTGCCAGAGGCTGAGAATATCCAGCATGTATTCCTCTGTATTCCTCACGTATTCCTCTGCTGAAACGCGACTTTGCCATTCTAATTAATGATCGGAAGAACGCGTATCGACCACCGTTACTGTAAAATATGCACGTATGTCCATTTAAACTCAATTTTGGTCAAATGTGGATTATATCATTACACTGGCAAGAATATGGTTACATGTAAAGATGCCGTACCAAGTATGACAACGCTACATTCAACTGCTTTTGAAATACAGTGTTTTTTTCACTTCCTGAAAAGTAAGCGTTTTGGACATACGTGAGTTTCATCGGACAGCGACGAAATGTTATGTTCCAGGCTGTGCAGGGGATGTGAAGACGTTTCATACTCTTCCCACAAATAAAACATGTCAACAGGCATGGTTGATGTTTATTTATAATCGGATACCGCAACAATTTATTTCAAAGTTGTTAGTTTGCTCAGCCCATTTCACCACGGACAGTTTTCAAACCTGGGACAATATCAAGCAGGCTTTGCTCAGCGTCCGACACTGCAGAAAGGGGCAATTCCAGCCATATTCCTGCAAGCAGTGATTTTATCCACTTCTTGACTGTCTAAACCATTTCTGATTAAATCGAAAGTTTCTTAGAGAGACAACATTAACGATAATATCCCCGTTGTTGTCTAGATCCAACGCAAGATGCTATACGGTAGGAATAGGATAATCCAAGTGGCTTACATAACTAAATAGTATGTCTAATGACAAAGGTTAATATTATTTCATGCCAGTGTTGTCATAAATTAGTAAATGCAACCATAGATACGTAACATACTATGTTAGTTTAGTTGCTTACACATAGCTCACTCGATCCTTCTAGCTAACGTCAACACCGCCACCATTTAAGTTGAAACGATAGTAATTTGATATTTATTTATTTATATTTTTGACAACTGAAGTATGATTATATACTGATTGATATATATAAGGTTGAATGCCTAATCTCTCCATCGTCAAGACGGTCAGTAAAGTTGTGTCTGCTATCATTGAGCCGCAGTGAAACAGCCAATCAGAGCAGAACTCTGCATTAATATTCATGACCCTTCCAAATAAGGCAAAAACAGACCATTTCATCCTGGGGATGATTTCTAGAGTTGTAAATGGACCTGTAAAACCGTATCTGGACAATTATTGACCTTAAATAAGCCATATACCCTCTATGTAGATACCAGAGAATAATTTAAAATGTTGTTTCAAATCATTCTAGGGCACCTTTAATTGATCCTTCAGAAATAATGTTAACATTCAGATTTTTCTCATTATATTGATATATTATCAATATTTGGTGGGAAAAACATCAGGTTTTTGATGAATAGAAACCCAAGTAACTCGCATAGCAATGCCCTGGCAACGACCAGACTTTCTTCAGAAAATGTACAAATCTAATTTCGTTTGAAACACTTCGCAAGTGTAGTCAGACTGTTTTGACGCCGCGCAAGGTTCTACCAATTAGCCAGTCCCTCCAGAAAAACGCGATTATGCGATCGCGTGATTTAACGCATAATCAGCCAAAGTCCGCATATTCATGCGGGGGCCGCATTTTTTCAAATATGCCGCACTTTCGCCGCATAAATTGCCTATTTCCGCGTGCAAAATATGCGGGGCTAGCATGATTTCATAATCCCCGCATTTTCATTGCAAAAAAAGTAATATATATATTAGCAGAAAGTTGAAAAATGTTTGTTTACTTCACACAAGAGCAGCCATTTCCCCCTATTGCCATGGGAACGCTTTGAAGTGACGTAATTACCTGACGTGAAAGTCATCGAAAAGCTGCAAACCCAGTGGAGAAACATGGATATCGGTGAAACCATGATGAAGCGCAAACTCCCATTTGCCAACAAAAATAACTGCAAAAGACGCGCAAAGCAGTTTCCCGATGTGTTGACCGATTTCAAAACACAGCATCATGAAGCTTCGAAGCGTTATGAATCAATGAGTCGATTCAGCGGTTTGAAGCGTTTAAATAAATGAGTCGATTCAGCGGTTTGAAGCGTTATGAATCAATGAGTGGATTCAGCGGTTCGGATCGCCAAAGTCACGTATTTCAGGAGTTTGACCCGCGATCCGAATCAAGAATCGACTCACTGATTCATAGCATCATGATGCTGTGTTTTGAAATCGGTCATCACTATATAAGTCGTTATTTAGTTTTTTTTTGCACACAATAACTATTATCGTTGCTTCATAAAGTTATTGTAGAACCACTGTAGTGAGATGGATTTTGTAACGACATCTTTAGTACCTTTTATGGGTCTTGAGAGTGTACATTGTGCCAATGGAGGCCTTTCTGAGCCATTGGATTTACACTAAAATATCTTCATTTGTGTCCAACAACATGAGGGGACGTCATTCATGACAGAATTAAAATTTTTGGATGAACTAACCCTTTAAGAGATTGCACTTTGAGCATTGGAAGCACTCAAATGTCTGTTTTGTAAGAAGTTATTTATTCATTTTTCAAGTTGTAGCATATTCCTTTTGTAAAGCTACAGAACTTGTTTGACTCAATGTTTTGTAAATTTGAGCCATGTGTTTATTAAGGTCTTCAATAAAACAAGATGAGAACTTAAATATTCCAGCACTTTCTGTGATGTAGTGCTTTTTTTCTCTTTTTCATCAAACCGCAGTTTTTGCAAGTTCCCGCAATTTCATCGCATAAATATCCCGCATTTTTTAAGAAAACATGCCGCATAATCAAGGATTTTTGCCCGCAACAATCACAAAAAAAAGCCGCATTTTTCTGGAGGGACTGATTAGCTCAGTCCCGCTCTTCCTCCTCTCGCGCATCCCCGTTGAATTTCCCACTCGCGCCGTGTGTCACATCCGGTTTCAGCACCTCGGACAGCTCGCGCTCGCACTCCCCAATCTTTTCTGCCTCACACAACGAGATACACACAAAGTTTGGGGCTAACCAGACCACCCTGCGTGACGCTAAATCTCCAGAGCCGCTAATCTAACGGGGACAGGAGTCGACTGAAGGCAGACGGGAGAAAACGGGAGGCGCGAGATGCCCAGAGACGGCTGCGCGAGAGCGAGTTCTGTTTCTCTGTCTTTCTGTTGCTGAGAAGAGAGAGAGAGAGAGAGAAAGAGAGAGAAGCGAGAGACCGGGGACAGAGGAGCGAGGAGAGAGCATCAACGAGCGGGTCTTAACGAGGCACCGGACCGGATCTGCATGCGAGAGCGAGTCCGAGCGAGCGGAGGCGCGAGATGCAGCGCGTGAACAAGCTCATGAGTCTCATCGTGCTGGTGCTGATGGGCACGGAACTCACGCAAGTAGGTCTATCGCCATCTTTACCTCCCACACACACACACACATCGAACACAGATCAGACTGCGGTGAATTAGCCAAATTACCGGGAAAAAGAGATTAATGGACGGGATAACAAGCAGAAAGATGTGAAGAGTCCACGGCTATGCTCATTACAGCTCACAGCAAACACGAGAAACAATCTGCACCCGACCAAGTTGCAAGAAAAGCGCACGATTTACATGAATTGAGTGAAACACTCATTATCACATTCATGTTACTGTATATTTAATCCTCATGTACTGTTGAGATTGCTTTGTTTTGGTTCCCCACATACATGCGTGCAAATAACAATAATGAAAGCTTTTGAATATCTTCTAATTTAATAAAACCCCATCCAGCAGATATGATCAAAAATTAGGCATGCACTTTTCAGAAATGCGATCAAAATGATATCCAATGCAATCACGTTGCTTCTGTTTGGGGTCAGTTCGACCATGGACTGCAACAAAAACACACACACACCTAGCAAGAATGTCTCTCTAGAGAGAATTGCATGTATTCATGGTTTATACCTGGGGTCTCTGAGACCCTGAAGGATGTTTATCACACATTCAAACATACACTAAGTGCAAGTCATGAAGTATCGACCTGATAAAATGATGTCTTCGAGCTATTAAAGGCCTTGGGAGACCTCAAACAAAACTTGAGAAGTAATATTAATACAATTATCTTGTGGAGTTGCAATTGCACATTGCTATTGTTAGCACCACAATAACTACATGAAAGAATGTATGATTGATTTGAAAAAGTCTACGTAGTGCACATTATCTCACAAAAAGAGGGGGAACGAGTATATAAATGTTTCACCACCTGTCATATCGGTTTCTATATACCTTAGGATAGATGCGATATTTAATTTCACATGAATGAAAAGATGTAGATGTAGTGTTTAATGGGTTAAATTGCACCCCTTGATTTGAATTGTCCAGCCAATGCAACACTGAAACAAAACACATGGTTTGTGGAAATGAAACGTGTCAAATCTACTGTAAGTGTCCCTCGTTTTCATTGACGTCAATTTAATATGGCATCTGTACGCTCCTGTTAAAATGGACAGTAATATGGCAAAGTGTTACAAAAAGAAACTGGAGCTCTGCACTAGAGAATTCAAGAGCATTTGGCCGCTCTTACTAACGTTCCCCAGTGGGCAGTGTTCTTGGCTTCCGCATATGCAAACAGTGCTCTTCACGCTTCAGTTATTACTTTAACCAGCGTCTCACTGTAGCATGTATTTTCATATTGATCAGAAAGGATGAGCATGTGAACCGTACCGCCTGTGTAAATGTTGCATTAGGCTCACAGCGGGGCAGCATGCTTACTCGGCATGTGAGCGCAAGTAAATCTCAAACTGACTCTGCCAAACCCATCAATTACCGCCGCGTGGCTCGGTCATCTTCTCATCTCGGAGATTTACGGCCCATTGAATCTGTGACAATTTGGCATTTTGCTCAGCTTTACCCCGGTTAGAGAAGAAGACCTCGCACAAGAACACAAACAGTGCACATGGGTGTTTATGAGAACAGCACAGTAATGTAAGAAACACGCATTATAAAAAATAATTCCACTTTCCTATAGCTCTACACACAGAAAAGTAGTGTTTCTTCAGAGTATAATGGCATTCTGGGATTCAATTTGGCTCTGCTGCCAGTGTTAAATTAAACACATGAGCACTTAAGAGCATAGGTGTGAGCAAATGCATGCTGGGACATATGCTCGTCTCACTTAAGTGCAGTGATCTAGTTTCAAACTGTCATGGTTTGATAATTGTGCTGTTGAAATCGGACGGGCTTTTCGGTTGTACATTTTACATTTACATTTATGCATTTGGCAGACGCTTTTATCCAAAGCGACTTACATTGCATTCAAGGTACACAAGGTTTTCGTGTGTGTTTGTATGGGAGGAGTTGAGATTAGTCACAGGGTCCATTTGAGTTCTTTTTCTCTTCTGTTCCGGCCTACACGTTTATAAATGGATATAACCCCAACGCTCTTAAAAATAAAGGTTCCAATTAGAGAGAAAAAAAAGAGTAATGTCAAAGGAGAATCTATGCGAGTTCCTCAAAGAGCTTTTTATCCTCTATCTCTTTAGAAAACCATCTGTGGTGCTTTAAAGTTCCAATGAAATCGAAATTGAAGTTCTTCAGCTTTTTGTATGAATATTTATCTCGAGGTTTACTCTGGTCTGCCGGATCCAGATCAGATGGTGAACCTGCGCCTAGACACGACCAACGCATCCCTGAAGTGTCAGCGTGTCAACTAGACTCTCCCCTGTGAAGGCCTCCTTCTCTTCCCCTCTATACAGATAAAAACACATATGCATACGTATTCAAACACGCTGGCCTATAGGCTGAACACGCAATACTTGCGTACATGCCGCCGCCGTTTTTCGCAGACTCGCCTTTTTGGGGGTTTGCGCCTGGATGATGATGCTATAGTTTCAAATCTATTTCAAACCTATTTCATAGAGACGCGCGTCATAATCTGAAAACCACGCCCACCGGAGGGAGGGACAAGCAAACCTTCTCCATTGACTTTGTATTGCGTGAGGCTGCCTCCTTGTCATTTCTGACTTATAACAAAAAACAGAACAATGTCTAAAAGCTGCTATGTGACAGGGTGTACAGCAAACAAGCTAAAAAACCCAGAAGTTTTTATAAGCTGTTGACCCAAAAAACTGTGGAGACAGGCAATTGCGCGACATGTTATATTACACTGAGAACTACGCCCACTAGAGAGGAACGTAATCAGCGACAGGAAATATAATATTTAACACTGACATTTGGATATTTTACTTAACAGTGACAAAATGTTTACTGCACACATAAGCATACTGAGTGTCAGGATCCCAAAATTGACCCATTCTTCCTGCTGATGCTTCACATCTTATCGCCTGTATCCACTTTTGTCAACTTAAATGCTCGTTTTTTGGATCGACAGCTTATAAAAACTTAGTTCTGTGTTTTATTTAGCTTGTTTGCTGTACATCCGGTCACATAGCAGCTTTTAGACATTGTTCTGTTTTTTGTTATAAGTCAGAAATAGGGCTGGGCGATAAAATGCTAACGATATGTATCGCGATAGACACGTAATCGATATCAATAAAAAATGTGTTCGATTAAAAAGTTTGATCATTTGTTTTCCTCGTCGGAAGAAACGAAGGTTGCAAAGCATGTTTGGTTGCATGAACAAAGGCACTCACTCTCTGGTAACCAAGCAACATACTGAGTGACAGGCTAACAGCCAATCACGTAACGTTAACTGTATTATGTTTGGTTGCGCCATATCGTTGTAACAGAACCGGCGGGGAGGGATAAGTGGAAAACGAGTGCCGCAGCGAGCGAGGAAATGTTGATAAAACAGGAAAACAAGTCAGCTCGCCAGTATGGCAGTTTTTTTGGATTGCATAAGTCTGACCATAGTCAGACCAATGTCGTCTGCAAGACTGTCGTCCCCACCAAGACTGGTAATACCACAAACTTGTTTTACCACCTTAAGCCTTGTCAGCCTCTGCTGACAGCACACGTACACGCCTCGTTCGTTTGGGGACGTGTTTATACTCAACGCGCTCGCCGTTGTGCTATTCTTGACTTTGGCTGAATCCGAAATCGCCCCCTAAACCCTCAATCACTATTCCCAGGGTTCCCACGCTTCTTGAAAGTACTTGAAAGTTCTTGAATTTCAGACACATGGATTCAAGGCCTGGAAAGTACTTGAAAACAAACATAGGTCCTTGAAAGTGCTTGAATTAAGCATGAACTGCATTTTGTTAGAGTAGCATGGTGCTATTACAAAAATTGGCCTTCGTGCGCTGCCAAAGCCAGAACAAAACAGCATTATGGGAGGAAGCTATTTCAATATATTTCTGCTGTTCCATAAGCACCATCTACTGTCAAAAGCCCTATTCGGATGGTAATTGTTTCTCGTGGGGTCGTGAGGTATTTTCATCATTGTCAGGGGCTAGTCTGGGATTTTATTGCCGTCCGAATCCAGAATGTCAGTGTTTTTCTCCCATCACCCGCGTGAAAATCCCCGGCCGAATTACCCACTGTTTTAGACAAACACCAAGGTCGTGTGGTCATTTAATTGCCGTCCGAATCCACATCTCTGAGTTTTCAAGATGAGATCACTTCAAAATTCACTGTTTATATCCTTTTTGACCCCTGCAGAGCACCGTACGGTTGCGCTTTGCTGTAATTTTGATGCATTTTAAATATCTAGACTTTCATTACTGAAATGCTGGCAAGTATTTACAAGAGCAATATTTCATCACCGCTCAAAAAATAAAAAGAAGAAAAGCACGTTAACATTTGAAATGGGCTGTTATTATATATGTTTAATATAAAATATGTGCAGGTCTTAAAAGCCTTCAAATTTATTTTTAAAAAGGTACATGTACAGGTGATTTAATAAATAATTTTGCACGTTTTTTATGCCTAACAATTAACTTGTCCATATCTTTTCATTTACTTGGAATATTCATGTATACATTATTATCTCTATATTTTGATGTTTTAATTAAGTAATGATTTATAAAAAAAGAAAACAAAAACTAGAGTGAAAAAAATGTTAAAAGCAGGAATAAGAGTGCTGCAAACTGCATCTCTCGTTAAAACTCGCTCGCTCTTGTACACCAGCCTCTTTCCTCACTGGATTTTGTAAAATTGGACAGTTTTCCTCATTAGAAATTGTATTTTAGTTGTCAGTATATGCCTTAGCGTTACTGCATTAATGATAGACACAGGTACAGTATGTATTTGATAAATTGGCAGTAACACATCCACCTTTATCGTATTTATTGTGCTTGATTTAAAATAAAAGGTGCTTTAAAAAGTCCTTGAAAGTCCTTGAATCTGGTGTTCATGAAAGAGTGGGAACCCTGTATTCCCTACTTTAGTCCACTAATACAGTTCACTTGAAGGAGTGAA
The DNA here is from genome assembly GCA_023566225.1 of Romanogobio albipinnatus. Classification (NCBI taxonomy): domain Eukaryota; kingdom Metazoa; phylum Chordata; class Actinopteri; order Cypriniformes; family Gobionidae; genus Romanogobio; species Romanogobio albipinnatus. The sequence goes on along the minus strand of CM042255.1, from coordinate 41,387,625 downwards.
TGAAAACTGTGTGAACTGAGTGAATTCGGACAGCCACTGTGTGTACATCGGCTGTACACTCGTTATTGCAGTGCATTGTGGGATTGAATGAGTGCACTCAATAACGTCCACTATGGTTTCGGACACCACTACAAATTGCTGTCCCCTCAAATAGCGCCCTATTTAAGGGTATAGTTGGCGATTTCAGATTCAGCCTTTGAAACTACATGGAGAGGTACTCTGCATCAGTGCCTTATGACAAAGCATCTAAACAGTAACAGTTACAACGAAATAACATTAAGGTGCAGGTATTGTTCATTGGGATTTTAGACTTGTGTTAATATTTTAATTATTTGAGTGTTTTCCATGTTTGTGTTGACATTTTTGCCTTTATAACTGAGGGGATTATAATCAGAGGAAGGTTAAGTTTAAAATAAAAATGTTTAAATGTAAAATATTTTTCTCCTGGTCCTTATTTTAAATAGGTCATAAAACATAATAATTATCGATATCGACCGATATGAAACACTTATATCGTGATACAGTTTTCAGCCATATCGCCCAGCCCTAATCAGAAATGACAAGGAGGCAGCCTCATGCAATACAAAGTCAATGGAGAGCGTTGGATTGTTGGACAGTCTCCTCCGGTCCAGAGACACAATAGCACAGAGTGGATCAACGTATCGGACCAATTTGAATTCTGCACAGAATGCTATATTTTAAAGAGATATGGAGATTAGAAACTGTAGAGAGAAAAGTTGATAAGAAGAAAGGCTGAATAACCTTTATTTCTAAAAGTGTAAAGAACACACCCTAACCATTTGCATTGATTACAGAACACCATTTTAAACTTAAATGCCACTTGTATAACACACCTGAACGCCCACAAACACATGCACCATTCATAAAACACGACTTACAGAACACCATCCAAATCTCCTTAAATGCCACATGGACCATTTTAAAGATGTCTCACTACCTTTCTGGGCCTTGAAAGTGTTAATTAAATAGCTGTCTATGGAGGGGTCAGAGAGCTCTCGGATTTCATCAAAAATATCTTCATTTGTGTTCCGAAGATGAACGAAGGTCTTACGGGTTGGGAACGACAGGAGTTATTAATGACAGAAATGTCATTTTTGGGTGAACTAACCCTTTAAATAGTAACAACTGCTGAACCTAAACACCGCTCAAGAATTCCCCCATAGTACACCTACTAAACATCATGAAACACCTGCAAAAATGCCACTTACTGCACACCACCCACAAAACATCTCCTTAAATGGAAAAACCATTCGCTCACCACTAATAAAAAAAAAAAAAAAATCCCATTACACCACCTACAGAACAGCTGATGGATCTCATAGTATACTACGGATTTCTTAATCATCACCATCAGTTCACCCACTTCACTAGTTCTCAAACTGAAAACAGTTTGACAGAATGAGGTCTAAAGTGGTCTCATTTTAAAAGACAGTAACATAATTTAGGTCAGAAAGCAAGTTAGGACATCATATTTCCCCCCGTCCAAGTTATGCGCCAACCATCGATTGGATTCAAATTGATTCAACCAGCAGTTTTTCTAGAGGGCTTAATATAGCTAAAAATATACTGTATAAAAGCACTGAGTAGGTAATATTACCCAAGCTGACCCATCATTGTGTGATCATGCAAAGCACCTCAGATTGGAGGACGTTGAGTTTGTTTGACAGGAATTTTCAGGAAAATGCAGAGAAGCATCAAGCACCACTTAAAGTCCTGGAGACATAGGACCAAAGTATTGTCCTCAAACTGGTAGCTCTTTATTTACAGTTTGTGTAAGTTATGTCCCATTCAAAGTGTACTGTTTTAAATAAAAATGTGTCAACACAGGAAAGCAGAGTCTCTAGTAAACCACACAAAAATACAACTAAAGCAACTGACAGCCAGTGATCATCATAATGTTTTTGTTGTACGGAAAATATTCTTGTGACATGATGTTATGATGATAGAACTTTGCAACGACAGATGTATGCCAACTTTCATTTAGCCTACAATAACTGTTACATAATTATGAATGAATAAATAAATAATATTTAAATAAATAATTCAAATTTATTTAAACTATTTTATTTGATTCAAATTCTATATATTTATATTTCATAATTACTAAGTAATTAATTAATTAATTAATTACTTTAATTTAATTATTTCCCCCTTGAAAAGTAAAGTAAAGTAAAGTAAAGTAAGGTATTACTCTTTTAATTACAGTTGATGTATATTTATAATTGCATTAAATACTGTATAACTTGACTGGCCTGCACAGAGTCCTGACCTCAACCCGATCGAACACCTTTGGGATGAATTAGAGCGGAAACTGCAAGCCAGGCCTTCTCGTCCAACATCAGTGACTGACCTCACAAATGCACTTCTAGAAGAATGGTCAAAAATTCCCATAAACACACTCCTAAACCTTGTGGAAAGCCTTCCCAGAAGAGTTGAAGCTGTTATATCTGCAAAGGGTGGGCCAACTATTAAACCCTACAGATTAAGAATGGGATGCCATTCAATTTCATGTGCACGTACAGTGCATCTGGAAAGTATTCGCAGCGCTTCACTTTTTCCACATTTTGTTAAGTTACAGCCTTATTCCAAAATGGATTAAATTCATTATTTTCCTCAAAATTCTACAAACAATACTCCATAATGACAACGTGAAAAGTTTGTTTGAAATCTTTGCAAATATATATATATATATATCAATCACATGTACATACGTAAGTATTCACAGCATTTGCTTGATACTTTGTTGAAGCACCTTTGGCACTAATTACAGCCACAAGTCTTTTTGGGTATGATGCTACAGCCTTGGCACACCTATTTTTTTTGCCAGTTTCTCCCATTCTTCTTTGCAGGACCTCTCAAGCTCCATCAGGTTGGATGGGGAGCGTCGGTGCACAGCCATTTTCAGATCTCTTCAGAGATTTTCAATCGGGTTCAAGTCTGGGCTCTGGCTGGGCCACTAAGGGACATTCAGAGTTGTCCTGTAGCACTCCTTTGTTATCTTGGCTGTGCGCTTAGGGTTGTTATACTGTTGGAAGATGAATCTTCGCCCCAGTCTGAGGTCCAGAGCGCTCTGGAGCAGGTTTTCATTTAAGGATGTCTCTGTACATTGCTGCATTCATCTTTCCCTCGATCCTGACTAGTCTCCCAGTTGCTGTCGCTGAAAAACATCCCCACAGCATGATGCTGCCACCACCATGCTTCACTGTAGGGATGGTATTGGCCAGGTGATGAGCGGTGTCTGGTTTCCTCCAGACATGACACTTGCCATTCAGGCCAAGGAGTTCTATCTTTGTTTCATCAGACCAGAGAATTTAGTTTCTTGTGGTCTGAGACTCCAGACAGCCTTTTACTGTGGAGTGGCTTCTGGCTGGCCACTCTACCATACAGGCCTGATTGGTCAACTCCCTGACTAAGGCTCTTCTCCACCGATCGCTCAGTTCGGCTGGGCGACCAGCTCTAGGAAGAGTCCTGGTGGTTCCAAACTTCTTCCATTTATTGATGATGGGGGCTACTGGGCTCATCGGGACCGTCAATTCAGCAGAAATGTTTCTGTACCCTTCCCCAGATCTGTGCCTCGATACAATCCTGTCTCAGAGGTCTACAGACAATTCCTTGGACTTCATGGCTTGGTTTGTGTTCTGACATGCACTGTTAACTGTGGGACTTTATATAGACAGATGTGTGCCTTTTCAAATCATGTCCAATCAACTGAATTCAAGTTGTTGAAACATCTCAAGGATGACCCGTGGAAACAGGAGCACCTGAGCTCAATTTTGAGTGTCATGGCAAAGGCTGTGAATACTTATGTACATGTGATGTTTTTGTTTTTATTTTTAGTAAATTTGCAAAGATTTCAAACAAACTTCTTTCACGTTGTCATTATGGGGGATTGTTTGTAGAATTGTGAGGAAAATAAATAATTTAATCCATTTTGGAATAAGGCTGTAACATAACAAAATGTGGAAAAAGTGAAGCACTGCGAATACTTTCCAGATGCACATGTAGATATAAAATGTTAAAATAATATAGAATAATAATAATAATAATAATAATAATGTAAAAATGTATGTTTTAATGTAGCCATCTCTTTTTAAATACTAATTTATGCAACTTTATATTATTTATTTAAAAAAGGATTAAAAGAGCAGTTTCATTCCTATTGTTCAACTGGTCGAGGTTGATATGGGATTTAGAACGTAAAAAGTAATGCAATACTTTTTAGAGAGTGTAATTAGTACAGTAATAGTACAGATGTAATTAGTAGCTAGTAATTAATTACTGCTTTAGAGTAACTTACCCGACTCTGGTATATATAATATGAAATAATATTATATATAAATAAAATAACTACAATAAATTATATTAACTTGTTCTCAACCTAAAACATTCTGACAGAACGAGGTCTAAAGTGATCTAATTTTAAAAATCAGTCATATAATTTAGGTCAGAATGCAAGTTGGAACATTTCCAGTATTACATATATATGGAGTGAAATAATATGGATTTTATTCTTCTTGCATTAACCACTTTAACCACTCTGACACGGCACGTGTTCCCTGAGTTTCAGTGGGCCTGAAGCTTCTGGTCCCAGTGCTGCTTATGCTGCCTTTTCAATTTGTGTTAATGTCCTAATCGTATTTCAGTTCAAATGTAGAATTCATTCAAACTTCCATTAACGAGAGAGAGAGAGAGAGAGAGAGAGAGAGAGAGAGAGAGAGAGAGAGAGAGAGAGAGAGAGAGAGAGAGAGAAATGTATCCATATTCTAAAGCTGAGTTCCCCCAGCTATAGAATGGATGAGATTAGTTCTTGATTACCACGGTACAGATTCGTGTCTTCTATGGTCTTATCACCTTCATGGAGATAAAGGTCATCACTATGGTCTCACAGAAGAGCATAATCTAGCCTGTGGATAAGAAGAGTTATCATATTAGTAATGGTTCTGCCTCTAATCGATTGTGTCTGGTTTTGAGTATGAAAGGGAGATAAAGGGAAAGTGTGTGTGTGCGTTTAAAAGGAAACACAAGCTGTTGTTTATATGATGGCATTTCACCACCCCTGACACTGTTTCTCTCTAACAATCCATAACACACACACACACACACACACACACACACACACACACACACACACACACACACACACACACACACACACACACACACACACACACACACACACACACACACGCACACACGCACACACGCACACACACACGCACACTTCTTGAAATCTCTAATCGATCACTAGACAGATCTATCATCAGCATGCACTCAATTTTTATTCTTGTGTTGTCCATCATAATTCTGTAGCATCTGAACTGTGAAAGGGCAAGTGTGTGTGTGTTCATTGTTTTAGAAAAAATGCAAGGCCGTTCACACAGAACATGTTTTTTTCCATTCCACTGTGCTAATTTTCTATGTAAATATGCACTAGACTATGACATTTACTGCACTTTGAGTATCCTTTTTTTGCTATGATTACGAATGATTTGGAGAGGTGTGCTTTTACTTAGCAATCTGAAGTATGATTTTTGCCATAAACTAGTGGCCTGGAGTCTTGCAGTCACTTGGGTAGGCAGTTTTAATCTAAGCCACTAAGAAACCACCTAGAATACTGTAGTGAGTCAGAAAATCTTAGCAACCACACAGCAATACATCAGCAAACGGCCAAAACAACCAAGCAACCAAAAATAAATATGATAAGAACCATTCAAAACACCCTATAAACACACTAACAATCAACTACTCTTTAGCAGCATAGCAACAACCCTGGCAGCCACCCCAAACACTGTAGCAATCAAATACCAACACACTATACACTAACATCCATTCAGAACACCCTGGCGTATTATATATAATTTGCAGGCATCAGGTATATTGAAATCACTGTTGAAAGCATGCTCGTTTTTTACTTTCACTTTAAAATTCGTGATCACACGTACTCTGTGTATAGGGAGCGGCGGTACCGACCACACGGTTTACAAGATAAGATATTTGTCAATGACGATCTGGATCTGTTGTGTATGAGGATGGAATTGTTGCATTATTCCAAATACATAGATTGAGATTTACAAATAAATGTAATGATATTCACAAAAATGTATCAAATTCACAAATAAATGTGCTATGATTGGTCATCGCAAATGGCTGTTATCTGATTTGCTTAGGTAGACGTGGGTGGAGTCCACTTATTTGTGGATTTGTCTGCACATCGTGACGTGTTTCAAAATCAAAAAATGCGTGCAAGGGTTTACAAATGCACAGAAAACGTTTCACAATTGCACAGGAAGTGATTCACAAATGCACAGGAAGTGATTCTCAAATTCACAGGAAGAGATTCACAAATGCACAGGAAGAGATTCACAAATGCACAGGAAGAGATTCACAAATGCACAGGAAGTGATTCTCAAATTCACATGAAGCGATTCTCAAATGCACAGGAAGCGATTCACAAATGCACAGAAAATGATTCTCAAATGCACAGGAAGAGATTCACAAATGCACAGGAAGAGATTCACAAATGCACAGGAAGTGATTCTCAAATTCACATGAAGCGATTCTCAAATGCACAGGAAGCGATTCACAAATGCACAGAAAATGATTCTCAAATGCGCAGGAAGCGATTCACAAATGCACAGGAAGCGATTCACAAATGCACAGAAAATGATTCACAAATGCGCAGGAAGCGATTCACAAATGCACACGAAGAGATTCACAAATTCACAGGAAGCGATTCACAAATGCACAGAAAATGATTCTCAAATGCGCAGGAAGCGATTCACAAATGCACAGGAAGCGATTCACAAATGCACAGGAAGCGATTCTCAAATGCACAGGAAGCGATTCACAAATGCACAGGAAGCGATTCACAAATGCACAGGAAGCGATTCTCAAATGCACAGGAAGCGATTCTCAAATGCACAGGAAGCGATTCACAAATGCACAGGAAGCGATTCACAAATGCACAGGAAGCGATTCTCAAATGCACAGAAAGTGATTCTCAAATTCACATGAAGCGATTCACAAATGTGCAGGAAGCGATTCACAAATGCACAGGAAGCGATTCACAAATGCACAGGAAGCGATTCACAAATGCACAGGAAGCGATTCTCAAATGCACAGGAAGCAATTCACAAATGCACAGGAAGCGATTCTCAAATGCACAGGAAGCAATTCACAAATGCACAGGAAGCGATTCTCAAATGCACAGGAAGCGATTCACAAATGCACAGGAAGCGATTCTCAAATGCACAGGAAGCGATTCACAAATGCACAGGAAGCGATTCTCAAATGCACAGGAAGCGATTCTCAAATGCACAGGAAGCGATTGACAAATGCACAGAAAGTGATTCACAAATGCACAGAAAGTGATTCACAAATGCACAGGAAGCGATTCTCAAATGCACAGGAAGCGATTCACAAATGCACAGGAAGCGATTCTCAAATGCACAGGAAGCGATTCTCAAATGCACAGGAAGCGATTCTCAAATGCACAGAAAGTGATTCACAAATGCACAGGAAGCGATTCTCAAATGCACAGGAAGCGATTCACAAATGCACAGGAAGCGATTCACAAATGCACAGAAAGTGATTCACAAATGCACAGAAAGTGATTCACAAATGCACAGGAAGCGATTCACAAATGCACAGGAAGCGATTCACAAATGCACAGGAAGCGATTCTCAAATGCACAGAAAGTGATTCACAAATGCACAGGAAGCGATTCTCAAATGCACAGGAAGCGATTCACAAATGCACAGGAAGCGATTCACAAATGCACAGGAAGCGATTCTCAAATGCACAGAAAGTGATTCTCAAATTCACAGGAAGCGATTCACAAATGCACAGGAAGCGATTCACAAATGCACAGGAAAAGATTCACAAATGCACAGGAAGCGATTCTCAAATGCACAGGAAGCGATTCACAAATGCACAGGAAGCGATTCACAAATGCACAGGAAGCGATTCTCAAATGCACAGAAAGTGATTCTCAAATTCACAGGAAGCGATTCACAAATGCACAGGAAGCGATTCACAAATGCACAGGAAAAGATTCACAAATGCACAGGAAGCGATTCTCAAATGCACAGGAAGCAATTCACAAATGCACAGGAAGCGATTCTCAAATGCACAGGAAGCGATTCACAAATGCACAGGAAGCGATTCTCAAATGCACAGGAAGCGATTCACAAATGCACAGGAAGCGATTCACAAATGCACAGGAAGCGATTCTCAAATGCACAGAAAGTGATTCACAAATGCACAGAAAGTGATTCACAAATGCACAGGAAGCGATTCACAAATGCACAGGAAGCGATTCACAAATGCACAGGAAGTGATTAAAAAATTCAGTGAAATCCGACTCCTGCTCCACTGCGCTGTGACTCTGCAGCTCGTGCTGTATGGAGCAGAACAGACACTTTCAGTTTATAATTGTAGCGTCCGTTGTCCAACTGTACTAAATGACCTATAACAAACTCTAACGACAGTGCTGCAGTAGGCAAGTAATGTAATCGGGCATTCCAACACCCTGGCAAGCACCCAAAACACCCTTGAATCTTGCAGGGTTGAACACCACTAATTTTTTCTTCAAGCAAATATAAAAAAAATCTACCATCTGTTCTCACACACAGCACTCCCCGTCCATGTACCAAGATCACATTTTTTTTCTAAATCACAAAATATATCCCTATGTTTTGAAGCAGTAGCTGCAGACGGATATTCTATACTACCACTGAAAACAGCAGGAAGAACAGACTGCTTGGAGAACGCAATGGAAACGCAGGGGCAGGGGAGAGTAAATGTTCAAACAGCAGGGCTCCGTTCCAAACACTTCTGCAGTAGCACGGGCACCAGGGCCCAGAGTCAGGCAGAGCATTTGAAGTTTCTGCAGAAGGAAACTTCTGAAAACATGAGACTTCACCTCCTCCTTCTCCTCCTCCTCTCTACACTGCAGAACCGTTAGGGAGGTCTCCAGCGCTCTTGCTCAGACCTATTGATAAATCACTTATATCATATGTTAGACTGTTTTTTTACACGCAGCCTGAAGCTGAAGGCTTTACTGTAGACCATTACAGATGAGTTACTGCTGCCACACTCTCCTTCTGTCCAATAGCTCAGATGGTTTCTGCTGGTACACTCTGAACCAACCATCATCTAGTGCTCCTGATCTACAGGATATTATCGTTTTGCTGGGGGCTGCAGAAATTGCACAGCCTTCACATGAATTATTAAAGATGATAAAAAGAACAGTGTTAAAGGGAATCCCAATTTGAGATTACGGTTTTGCTTCTGAGTAAAATTGATCACTGTTGCCTTAGAGAACACGGCTATAAAACATTCATATTAGACGTTTACTGCAGATCTTGTTTCGGAATTAATAGCCATATGTACCTAACTCGACAGATGTGTGCTTTTGTAAAAACCAACATACAGATTAAAGAAGCCCACAAATGAACAAAAAAAAAATGAAGTGCTCGCCTTCATGTTGTTTCAAACCCATATGACCCGTCTTTCTTCTGTTGAACACAAAAGCAGATGTTTGGCAGAATGTTCACGCTGCTCATTCCTAATGAAACTGAATGAGAACGGATGCGGTCAAGCTTCAAATATGACAAAAAATAACAACATGAGGCAGTGTTGCATGATATACCGGTACTAGAAAAGTATTGCGATACCCTGTTATTAAAGATGGTACAATATGAAATGTTATTAGCAGGAGTCAGGACGTGCTTCCACCGTTCACTTAACAATGGAAGCAGAACAGACAAAGAAAGCAACAGAAATGCATTTGTGAGAAAATAAAGCGTCGCAGCGCGGGACGTGCTTGAGCTGCTGGACTCTGACCTGAAGCCGTTCACTCAGACAGCATGAGATTGTGATGTCCGTTTCGCAGATTATTGGGTTTGAATGGTCAAACATATGTAAAAACTAGTGGTGGGTCGTTATCTGCGTTAACGTGCTGCGTTAACCTGAGACTCTTATCGGGCGATAAAAAAAATATTGCCGTTAATCTATTCTCAAAGTTGGGTTGGGAGCTGGGTCTATACTACGCAAGCTATGATGACTTTCACCTTGATATTTTAGCGCGGATGTACACCTAGCCGAATTGCACTGTAGGGGGCGAGAGAACGAGTCTTCGAACCTGTGTGTATGCCTACTAGTGTTGTCAAAAATATGGATATTTCGCTATGTATCAATACTGAAATATCTGAAACGATACGATACTCATTTTCTACAGTATCGATATCAGCTGCGCTCTCCTCTCCGACCGACAGCGAGTTGACACGCACCCGCCTCCTCTCATTCAGTCCGTTTAATCCTCTGAACATTGCGAACGGGTGTTCTGCTGGACTTTTGTTAGTATTGGTGTGACCGGTCTGAATTTCGCGCTGGGTTGCATATAATGTTAATTCTACTAATTCCAGCAGATTTCGCGCTCGCATCTGAAGCGCACACACATATACCGTAATAAACCCGCCTCTGACATACAAATGAGTTCCTTTTTCCATCTTATTATTGTCAAATACACTCAAAAATGTCTCAATGCCCATCTTGGTGAGTTTTAACCCATGGTTAAAACGTAAACACAGTCGTAACCAGCTCACAGGAACAGTTTTTGGATATGCGTGCGTCAGGTCTTAAAGGGACAGAAGTTATTTATTATTCAAACTAAAAAAAGACAAACGATCACTTACGAACACACATATTCTGAATGCCTTCGGCAGAAATCAAATGAGCCATTTTAATCTAGATTAATCTAGATTCATTCCAAGATTACAGTGAGATTAATCTAGATTAAAAAAAAATTATCTATGCCCACCACTAGTAAAAACGCACGTCCTGGCGAGTATTCAGGTAAACACAGTTGGATTTGTCTTTAGTGAACATATACAGAGGCTCTGTCCCAAATGGCACCCTAAACCCTCACGGCCTTCCTCTGAGTCCGCACTTTCACAACGTAATGCCGCTTTGACTGCCAGGAAGAAGTCCGCTGCGTAACCCGCACCAGTGCGGGCTCGGCAGAAGTGCGCATCGAGGGCACATATCGACCTCAAAGGGGGCACTCGCGAGCACCCTTCTGAGACCTAAAATGACAAATGGGACACCCTGCGGTCTCGTAAGACACACATGAAGTGTGCCATTTGGGACAGGGCCTTTGTTGAGTGAGAAATCAGATGCGTTACAATGAATTTGGTCCATTCAGCTCTTAAAGGGCCGGGCCGCGTATTCTGTGTGATTAATGTTCATCAAACAACAAATGAAAATAGAAAACCACCCCATGCTTGACTGAATAACTTTAAAATGTATTAAGAATCAGTGTATAGTTAATTTATAGAGTAGAGACTATGCAGTTTTTTTTATTTATTTTTACATTTGATTTAATTTCTTTCTTGAATGCTACTGTTAAATAGACCTACTGAAAAAAAAGCACGGTCATCTGGGGATTTTGGTCATCCCAGCCTGTTCACAAGTGAAAGGTTAGTGTTAACATGATTGATAATAATGTGATTGTTGCAAACATCTCTGTAAGGATGTCCACACTAGCATTTAGTTATTATTATATTATTATTTGTAAATAAAGAGGAGGGAGTGGTCAAAAAACAGGGCAGGATTAATGCTGGTCAAGTGAGTTTTTAGTTTTTTTAAATACATTTATAAAACAATGAATAGTAAGTTCTGACATATTATTCAATTACTTTGACTGTTTTTGGTATCGAGGTACTTTAGTCTGGTATCGTATCGAAGTCATACTTTTGGTATCGTGACAACACTAACATGAGGGTGAGTAAATGGTGACAAACTATCCCTTTCAGGTTAGATTTAACCTCATTTGTCATGGCTAAATGTTAATCAATGAACTGCTTAATCCAAGCACAATCCATTAGGTGTCTTAACTCCATGAACCCACTCATATTTCTATAGAAAAACCTGTTGTCATATATATTCTAGTGTTAATGTGCAGAGAAATAGCCAATAAACCCAATTACATTCCTCATGTTGATTAAATTAATCAGCATAGACATTTGGCATTACGTTTGATTGTTTGATTCATTAGCCAAAAATTGCTTTATTGAAAATAATTATATAGCACAGTTTCTTAATTGAAAAAGTGTCAGCTTTTATCAAGCGCCAGAAAGAAAGCTAGGTTGGAAATAAGTATTTAATTAACACGGTCAAGTTCACAGAAAACTAACAAGACCAAATGCTACATCAAATATGAAAAACAACCTCCCGAGGGCACTAATTTGTAGATAAGTGTCTATTTGCCAGTTACAAGTCCGAGGCCGTGACACAAGGTCAGCTAAACATTGAAAGCGTATGCGGAATATTTTTATGCAAAACATTATCCTACCATGTGCGGTGGATATGTTGCTCATTAATCGGAAATAAAAACAAGCCAATGTGATTCAAGTCGCATTGTTCATTGGCGCACACACACACACACATATCTCAAGGCCAAACAAATTCAAGTGATTTGTGCTGAAGTGACCTTCTGTTTCTATGGCTCTATCGTTCATTCACTCCATCTCTTTTATGTCTCTCTCCATCTCCTCACACACAAAATGCAACCAGTGTGCTTACCACGTTATCTACAAGGAGGTCATCTTTAACTGTCATCGATTACTCACCTCTGTGTTGCTCTAAACCTCCGTTTTCTTTCGTGGAGCACCAAAGGAGACGTTCAGCAGAATATCTGAGCTGCTCACTTCCATACAATTAAAGCAGGTGGAGACTTGAACTGTTGAGCTGTAAAAATGAGAAGAAAAAACATTATAAAAGGAGTCCATTTGACTAAATTTCAAGCTTGCCATAGACACCGTTCGATTTCATTGTATGGAAAAGAACAACTGGGATATTCTGTTAAAAATAGCCCTTTATGTGTTCTATCGGAAAACGGAACTCATACAGGTGAGAGAGAGTAAATGATGGCAGAACTAGTCCTTTAAAGGGGACCATTGTCCATTGTGGATCCAACAAGCAAACAAAAGTGTGTGTGTGTGTGTGTGTGTGTGTGTGTGTGTGTGTGTGTATGAGTGTGTAATAGACAGTGACAGGCCCGGAAAGAATATCTGCCCTAGATTCAGTGTTTTAGATGTTTTCTGTGTGATGTTTTATTAAAGTGAGGTTGGATATGCTGACAGAGACACAACTGGATGCCTGACACTCCCTGAATCTCTCTCTCTCTCTCTCTCTCTCTCTCTCTCTCTCTCTCAAAGGTCAATCTGTGTAAAGTGCCGTACCTTTAACATATTCATGTTTTTATATCCAAAATAGCAGTTTATTTTAGACTAAAATTCTGGATTATTTATCAAACAACCAAGAATGCATATTTACAAACATTTAGGTATGTTTAAAAGCTAAAAGTCAAATAAGATATGAATGCATTTCATGTGAACACAATAAAAACTATCCTGAACTGTATTCTCTGGACAATGGTATTTTTTATATATATATATAAATGATAGTTTTGAGTATTTTGTCACATGCTGTATGTTTTATATTTTGTCATTTTAAACTCAATTTTTATGCTCTCTTCTACATTGTTCAGCAATAGACCCTTTTCACAGACTGTGATGACGCATTTTAACAATCAATATCGTAAAACCTGCAACGTTTTTTGTATTTTCTTTTTTTTTTTTTTTGTATGTGTAACTACTTTGTATTTTGTTACTTTTGCATCAAATTACAAAAAACATATTACCGCTGCTGTGAGGGTGTTTCTAATACAGCGTCTATGAGATCTCTCTCTTTTCACTGCCGTTATCAATCTCACTCCTTTTTTCACCCTTCTTTTTGAAAGTTGTGAAATCACTATTGTGGAGTTTTTCTTTTGCTATTTGAGCAAATGGGGACACCAAAAAATATTTAATGTATTCTCTCATTCACAACTATAATTAGTTAACCCAACTATGACGACTTGCGCTCTGAGAAACCCGGAAAAAAATTCAAAGGAAAAATAACATTCTTAAATCTAAACTGCAGGGGGCATATAAAGTTCAAACATACTACTTATAATTTAATTTAAAATATTCTGAATTATTTTTTATTTTATTATTTGTTCGTTTTATTGTGATCTTTCTGTTGTTACTGGTTAAGTGTTGTTATATTCAGAGATTTGATTATGCACCTTGTTTGTTTGCTTGTAAAGTGGAAGCACAACCTGAACCGTATCTCTTTTCCTGGGAAATAACAGTACAAAAAATATCCCAAAGATTTTATGCAGCCTAAACTTTCTTGTACACACACACACACACACACACACACACACACACACACACACACACACACACACACACACACACACACACACACACACACACACACACACACACACACACACACACACACACACACACACAAACACACAAACACACACACACACAAACACACACAAATAATAAGAAACAAATAAAACTACCCTGAGAAATATTCACTGGAGTAAGAAGTGACAAACAGTTCCCGGTCTCCCCAGTTTATTAATATGATGTGGTTATTTTTGGTATCAGGATTCATGCACATCTACCTATGACGAATGTTGCACCTACTGTGTCACGACTACTCACTGGCATCGTGTCTAGGTCTGTGAACAATAGGTGTTAACCAAGTGATGCGTGAGACTGCACACTGCTCGTTCTGCCATACTGCCAGATAGGAGTCGGTGTTGCATTACAGTACCGCGGATCACAACACGGGGGCGCTAGAGTCATTCTAATGCAATCTGAGTTAATGCACTTACGGCTCTGGGTGTGCATGATACACTCTTGCGCGGATCGTCTCCGTGTCTCTAATATATTCCAGTTTTCACTAACCATCTACGCATGTGCATGTCAGAATTGACATAGCCTATGTTTAAGGCTGCAATAAAGATATTCCAACCACTATGCTCTTTATGTTTCCCTTTATTTCCCAGTAGTTTATATGAAAATGATGTCCACTGATGTCTCGTGACAGATCTGGATCTTCTTTAACCCATACTATTTATGAAAAAAGTGGCTTATGCAGGGCGCGTTTTAAAATAACACTAAACATTTTAAATAACACTAAACATTTCAGTAACCACAAGTGACATTACAAGTTAGTCAGAATAAATAGACGCTCGTGAACAGAAGTAGTTTAAATATTAAAATAGGCCTATACCAGATTTAAATATAACCCACCAAGAATTTAAATCAGAGAAAAACGTTAGTGTTTTGTTAAAAAAAAAAAAAGTTGACACTTAACTGTGCTTAAACTTTGGTGGCGCGAGAAGAACATAAAACGGACAGAAAATTTGTCTTCCATGAAAGTCTTTGTGTAATGTGCACACTGGTGACAGTTAAGATGGTTATAATAGGTGAAGAGCGCGTGAGAAATGGGATCATTATTCATTCCCGTTGACCCGGAGTGGGGCGTGACATTGGGATATTTCGTTTACAACCTTTCTGGGCGCGTGGTTATGACAATATCGGGCCATTAACGCGTTGCCAAGTCCAAATCCCTGGTGGCGCTTCACGCTCCGCTTATATAGGAGCGCGTGGCGCCGCCTCCTTTCTCATCCACGGAGAGCAGTCGGCGTGCACAGTTGTAATCCATCCCGAGTAATTCACTTGCGTTGGGAAGGCGGACCAATAAGGGCGTGAACGCACACAAAAGAGGCTCGGATAACAGTAAAGACACAGACGGGACCAGCGCGGAGACGAGGGTCACCACTGCGCGGTTTTCATCACTTTACCTACACCGGACTCCATTTAACCAACGGCATAAATCAAGATGAGCACCATGAGACCGTCCGAACCGGGACCGTTAGAGAAGATGATGCGGATGATGGTGATGCACGAGGCGTTTACGGGCAGCGATGATCGCCGTCACGGTTCCCCGGTGGCTTGTGTAGAATGAGAGTTTGGGTCAGCGCGCAGAGATGTCGGTGCCTTTGCTGAAGATCGGTGTGGTGCTCAGCACCATGGCCATGATCACCAACTGGATGTCCCAGACTCTGCCATCACTGGTAGGGCTCAACACCACCAAGCTGACCGCGGCGCAAGGTGGCTATCCGGACCGGAGTATAGGAGTAAGTGTCGGGTTATTTTCACTGAAAATTCAAATGAAAAAGTTCAGATATTAAGCATTTAACATGTAAAAAAAATCCATTCGCGCGTATAGCAACGCGATGCAACTCCTGGTTTTTGTCAGCATTTAAGGGGGAGTTATTTTGCATTCGGCACTATTCTTTTATGTTAATTTTCGAATGCAGGAACGCGTTTTGTGCGCGCGCCTCCTTGCGCGTTCTTTCTCGTTTTCATAGTGCCATTCACAGACATGCTACTCGATGTCGTGGAATTTCGAATTCAAACGCTTAGCTTGTGAATATTAACATTTGCAATGTTTTACGCTTCGAATATGAGCGTTCCAATTCGCCTAATAAACTTTTATTTTCAGGAACGCAAGACCGTGTCTTGTGTGAGAACATTCTTGTGTTCAAAAACAGCATAACTGAACGGAACAAAGTATATCACCGACATTTAAAAACAGATGTGACGCAATTGTGTAGTTCTTCCATAATGTCATTTTCACTTTTAATATTAATATAACTTTAATATGAACAATTATAACATGAAAAGACGGCAAAGCTGAGAGAATCAAAGTCTATTTGCAGTGTGGTAATACTCCGTAAGTACACCATTGGTTTGGAGATTTAGGACTCTCCAGACCTGCACCAGCGGAAGTTCATCAATCCTCCATCTGTTCCTCACTCTCACCAGCTCTCACCACAGACTGTGTTTGGATCTGTGTCTGTAACACGAGCTCAAGAATGACACAGTTCACTCTAACAGCTGTCAGTCAAATACAACTATACAGCTGTGTGTGTGAATGAGACTGATGCTTGTCTTGGATGCAATGCTGCTGCATTCTGATTGGCAGGTGGGGGTATGGGCGTGGTCTGATGTGGCACAGAAGGGGTTTTGCGTAATCTTGTGTCAAGTGTTTGTAATGCCAATGAGTATGAGATTATAATGAGACTTTAGATGTTGTAACACTGCTAAGATCACCCTTCCCTTTCTCTCTCCTCTCTCACAGGTTTTACCCGCTAACCCAGAGGAGTCCTGGCAGGTGTACAGCTCGGCTCAGGACAGCGAGGGCAGGTGTGTGTGTACGGTCGTTGCACCTCAGCAGACCATGTGCTCGAGAGACGCCCGCACCAAACAACTCCGCCAACTACTGGAGAAGGTGACCTCCCGACCCATTATGCTCTACTGGTTTGCCCTTGGGCATCACATTACCATTAATGCAAAGTTGCCACAGACACCAAATCTCTGACAACCAGAGCTTTCCTCCAGAGATCAAAGTGACCTAGAGGCATGAGCCTTACAACAATATAATTCACATACAAACACACAGAGTTAATGAGCTCCTCTGGAACACGGCAGGCGCAGAGGCAAACAGCCTTACCTCAGAAAGACAATGATGCAACTCCTCGGACACATCAAATGATTAGCAGACGTGGAATAGCTGCAGAACTCACTAGTTTTCTGAAGGTCGCTAGATTCATTATATACAGATGTTTTTAGAGTAGTTATATTAGAGGTTCATTCAAAATAAGATGATCATGATCTCAAACATGATTTGATAACGGTCCAAATATCACCATGTCAAATTATCAGGAAGAAAACAATATATATAGATAGATAGCAAGTTTATTGTCATTACACATGTACAAGTACAATGCAACGAGATTTATTTGGAGCAAGCCTCCGAATACTATAGTATTTTGAAAAGAGTAACACACACCCATATATATATATATATATATATATATATATATATATATATATATATATATATATATATATATATATATATATATATATATATATATATATATATATATATATATATATATATACACTGTAAAAGATGCTGGGTTAAAAACAACCCAAATGGACTAACCCAAGTTGGGTTGAAAATGGACTAACCAAGCAATTGGGTTGTTTTAACCCAGCGATTGGGTTGTTTTAAGCAAACATTTAACCCAACTGCTGGGTTAAAACAACCCAATTGCTGGGTTAGTCAATTTTCAACCCAACTTGGGTTAGTCCATTTGGGTTGTTTTTAACCCAGCATTTTTTAGAGTATATATATATATATATATATATATATATATATATATATATATATATATATATATATATATATATATATATATATATATATATATATATATATATAAATTGCTGCTGTCAAACAGATTAATCGCGATTAATTGCATCTAACATACAAATTTGGGTTTATATAATATATATTATATATATATATATTAGAGCTGTCAAAAAGATTAATCACATTATAAAAGTTTGTTTATATATTATGTGTGTACATACATGTATATGCACACATATTATATAAATACAAACTTTTCTGTTAGATGTGATTAATCGATTTGACAATGTTAATAATTTTATGAAATGTTTATTTTACAAAACACACATCTCTAATACCTGTGTGCGTGTGTGTGTGTGTTTTAGGTGCAAAACATGACGCAATCAATCCAAGTATTGGACCAGCGGACCCAGAGGGACCTGCAGTACGTGGTGAAGATGGAAGATCAACTCCGCGGCCTGGAGACCAAATTCAGACAGGTGGAAGAGAACCACAAACAAAACATTGCCAAGCAATACAAGGTAAACACACACTTATATACAAGCACTGCACATATTTCACATGAATCCACACATAAGCCCATATGGATACAGCGCACACACACACACACACACTACAGCTTGCATGCACACCTACAACTGCTTGTGTGATTTCTGTGAAATGTGCAGACCTGTCTGATTCCATCTAAACGATTAGGGAACTTTTGTGCAAATGTAATATTTGTATTTTTTTGGTGCAAAAATGCTATTTTCTTAAATTTACTACCTTCAAAATGTAATCATACGAATAATTATAATAAAAAATCATAAAGGATCTGCACATTTCAGTTTCTATAATGTATCAATCAAAACGTCCCGTGACAAACACTTTGATACTACGTGACATGCATGCAATGTAATGTTGTTTGCACTCTGTAACACAAGCCTGTGTGTGCAAGTACATGAGTGTGTGTGTGTGTGTGTGTGACTGTGAGAGCACGTGAATGTGTAAGATAGGTTAGCGAGTTAGCTCCCTGTGCTGAGTGTGTTGTTTCTTGCTTGCAGGGCTAACTATAAAGACATGATAGGAGAGCCAGAGGCCAGAAGAGGCAGGTCTAACCCACGATTGGCTGAAGTGGGCGTCAATCATGCTGTTTATGTCACGATTCTCATATTCTATACGACATTAGCTGTAAGAAACACTCCTCCCCCTCCCTTATCCAACCTCCAATCAGATCTCCTCCTGCATGCTACTCTAAAGAATTGTTACGTTTTATTTATATGGTCTACATTATTTAGTTTCATTGATATATTGCTATTATTATTACTACTACTACTACCATTATTATTCTTATCTTTGCTAGTATTGCTTAAGTTTTTTTTTATTATTACTCTTATTATTTGTCACTATGAATCCTTGGTTTTTGAAGTAATATGCGTTTTTGAAGTAATGAATTCAATCTTAACATCACATTGTTGTATGTGAGTTGTAATTTCAGCATGTGTCCCTTTCTGCTGTTGCATTCTAAACGATAACTAATAAAGTCTTTTCCCAATTGTTTACCGTGTTCAGAGCGCTTGATTTCGTCGATAAATGTTTGTAGATCTATCATTTTTATACGAATCTCAGTAGTTTTACTGCTGCTCGGCCTCTGGTCTCTCACTGGCTCTTCAAGCACACGCACGCACACACACACACACACACACACACACACACATTTTATGGGGACTTTCCATAGAAATAATGATTTTGATACTGTACAAACTGTATGTTCTGTCCCCTAACCCTAACTCTATCCCTAAACCTACCCATCACAGAAAACGTTCTGCATTTTTACATTGTCAAAAAACTTCACTTAGTATGATTTAGAAGCTGTTTTCTTCATGGGGACCAAAAAATGTCCCCACAAGGACAACGATTTTGGATAATGCCATCTTTGTGGGGACAAAACATCCCATAATGTAGGGTTTACCAGGATCACATAAACATGACCTTCACAAAGAAGATCTATGCAATCTTTTGCGATCACCCAACATCAGTACCTGACCTCACTGATGCTCAGGAGCGAATCACCGCATCGCATCCGCATCTAGAAAAACCTTCCCAGAGGAGTAGCTGTTATCCAAGCAAAAGAAGGACTAACTCATTATAAATGCTAATGGTTCTGAAATTAAAATCACATTTTGATGTGGTGTGTAGATGTCCACATACGTTGGGGCATTTATAGTATTCTATAAGAAATTAATTTGCTGTAAACATTTATTGTCAAGAGTATGCAGATGAACGAAGACACAGATCAATGCATACACCTTCATGTACAACACTATTTTTCAAATCACTGTAGTCAGCAAGGGTTCAGACAGGCTTCACGATGTACAAGTAAGCCAGACTTTCCAACTTTCCCACGTTACGTATTTGCAGGCCATAAAGGCAAAAATGGCGGAGCTGCGTCCGCTAATCCCCGTACTCGAGGAGTACAAAGCTGACGCCCGGCTGGTTCAGCAGTTTAAGGAGGAGGTGCAGAACTTGACAGCCAGCCTCGGCCTCCTCCAGCAGGAGATGGGAGCCTACGACTACGATGACCTGCACTCCCGTGTGGTTAGTCTAGAGGAGCGGCTACGCGCATGCATGCAGAAGCTCGGTAAGACACACAACACAGTTAACATAGACATACTTGTTTTCTTAACATGATCCTTGATTGACACTGCTTATTCATTCTTGTATTCTGAGTGTACAAAATAGGTTAAAGGGTTAGTTCACCCAAAAATGAAAGTTCTGTCATTAATCATTCACCTTCATGTCGTTCCAAACCCGTGAGACATTTGTTCATCTTCAAAACACAAATGAAGATCTTTTTAATGAAGTCTGAAAGCTTTCTAACCCCTCCATTGTCAGCTATGCAACTATCACTGTGAAACTTCAAAAAGCTCATAAAGAGATCGTAAAACTAATCCATATGAATTGAGCGGTTTAGGCCAAATTTTCTGAAGAGGCACAAACACTTTATATGACGAACAGATTGAATTTAGAATTTTATTCACATTTAAATATTTATCAGTGAACATAAACAGAAGCTCAACCGAACCTGCTTGATGCACAAGAGAATGAACCTCATTGGTTCTTGTGGAAGCTCAAACGTGCTGCGTAACACGAGAATGAACCTCATTGGTTCTTGCTGAAGCTCAAACGTGATGCGTAACACTAGAATGAACCTCATTGGTTCTTGCTGAAGCTCAAACGTGATGCGTAACACGAGAATGAACCTCATTGGTTCTTGCTGAAGCTCAAACGTGATGCGTAACACTAGAATGAACCTCATTGGTTCTTGCTGAAGCTCAAACGTGCTGCGTAACACGAGAATGAACCTCATTGGTTTTTGCTAAAGCTCAAACGTGCTGCGTAACACGAGAATGAACCTCATTGGTTCTTGCTGAAGCTCAAACGTGCTGCGTAACACGAGAATGAACCTCATTGGTTCTTGCTGAAGCTCAAACGTGATGCGTAACACTAGAATGAACCTCATTGGTTCTTGCTGAAGCTCAAACGTGATGCGTAACACGAGAATGAACCTCATTGGTTCTTGCTGAAGCTCAAACGTGATGCGTAACACTAGAATGAACCTCATTGGTTCTTGCTGAAGCTCAAACGTGATGCGTAACACGAGAATGAACCTCATTGGTTTTTGCTAAAGCTCAAACGTGCTGCGTAACACGAGAATGAACCTCATTGGTTCTTGCTGAAGCTCAAACGTGATGCGTAACACTAGAATGAACCTCATTGGTTCTTGCTGAAGCTCAAACGTGATGCGTAACACTAGAATGAACCTCATTGGTTCTTGCTGAAGCTCAAACGTGATGCATAACACTAGAATGAACCTCATTGGTTCTTGCTGAAGCTCAAACGTGCTGCGTAACACGAGAATGAACCTCACTGATTCTTGCTGAAGCTCAAACGTGCTGCGTAACACGAGAATGAACCTCATTGATTCTTGCTGAAGCTCAAACGTGATGCGTAACACGAGAATGAACCTCATTGGTTCTTGCTGAAGCTCAAACGTGATGCGTAACACTAGAATGAACCTCATTGGTTCTTGCTGAAGCTCAAACGTGATGCGTAACACGAGAATGAACCTCATTGGTTCTTGCTAAAGCTCAAACGTGCTGCGTTGCTGAAGCTCAAACGTGATGCGTAACACGAGAATTAACCTCATTGGTTCTTGCTGAAGCTCAAACGGGCTGCGTAACACGGGAATTAACCTCATTGGTTCTTGCTAAAGCTCAAACGTGCTGCGTAACACGGGAATGAACCTCATTGGTTCTTGCTAAAGCTCAAATGTGCTGCGTAACACAGGAATGAACCTCATTGGTTCTTGCTAAAGCTCAAACGTGCTGTGTAACACGGGAATGAACCTCATTGGTTCTTGCTAAAGCTCAAATGTGCTGCGTAACACAGGAATGAACCTCATTGGTTCTTGCTAAAGCTCAAACGTGCTGCGTAACACGGGAATGAACCTCACTGGTTCTTGCTAAAGCTCAAACGTGCTGCGTAACACGGGAATGAACCTCATTGGTTCTTGCTAAAGCTCAAACGTGCTGCGTAACACGGGAATTAACCTCATTGGTTCTTGCTAAAGCTCAAACGTGCTGCGTAACACGAGAATGAACCTCATTGGTTCTTGCTGAAGCTCAAACGTGATGCGTAACACGAGAATGAACCTCATTGGTTCTTGAGGAAGCTCAAACGTGCTGCGTAACACAAGAATGAACCTCATTGGTTCTTGCTAAAGCTCAAACGTGCAGCATAACACGAGAATGAACCTCATTGGTTCTTGCTGAAGCTCAAACGTGATGCGTAACACGAGAATGAACCTCATTGGTTCTTGCTGAACTCAAACGTGCTGTGTAACACGAGAATGAACCTCATTGGTTCTTGCTAAAGCTCAAACGTGCTGTGTAACACGAGAATGAATCTCATTGGTTCTTGCCGAAGCTCAAACATGCTGTGTAACACGAGAATGAACCTCATTGGTTCTTGCTAAAGCTCAAACGTGCTGTGTAACACGAGAATGAACCTCATTGGTTCTTGAGGAAGCTCAAACGTGAATGAATGAACCTCACTGGTTCTCGCTGAGGCTCAAACGTGATGCGTAACACAATAATGAACCTCATTGGTTCTTTAGAAAGCTCAAACGTGCTGCGTAACACGAGAATGAACCTCATTGGTTCTTGCTAAAGCTCAAACGTGCTGCGTAACACGAGAATGAACCTCATTGGTTCTTGGTAAAGCTCAAACGTGCTGCGTAACACGGGAATTAACCTCATTGGTTCTTGCTAAAGCTCAAACGTGCTGCGTAACACGAGAATGAACCTCATTGGTTCTTGCTGAAGCTCAAACGTGATGCGTAACACGAGAATGAACCTCATTGGTTCTTGAGGAAGCTCAAACGTGCAGCATAACACGAGAATGAACCTCATTGGTTCTTGCTGAAGCTCAAACGTGATGCGTAACACGAGAATGAACCTCATTGGTTCTTGCTGAACTCAAACGTGCTGTGTAACACGAGAATGAACCTCATTGGTTCTTGCTAAAGCTCAAACGTGCTGTGTAACACGAGAATGAATCTCATTGGTTCTTGCCAAAGCTCAAACATGCTGCGTAACACGAGAATGAACCTCATTGGTTCTTGCTAAAGCTCAAACGTGCTGTGTAACACGAGAATGAACCTCATTGGTTCTTGAGGAAGCTCAAACGTGAATGAATGAACCTCACTGGTTCTCGCTGAAGCTCAAACGTGATGCGTAACACAATAATGAACCTCATTGGTTCTTTAGAAAGCTCAAACGTGCTGCGTAACACGAGAATGAACCTCATTGGTTCTTGCTAAAGCTCAAACGTGCTGCGTAACACGAGAATGAACCTCATTGGTTCTTTAGAAAGCTCAAACGTGCTGCGTAACACTAGAATGAACCTCATTGGTTCTAGCTGAAGCTCAAACGTGCTGCGTAACACGAGAATGAACCTCATTGGTTCACCAACACATCATCTTCTTCCTCGTAATATTCCCGCTCATTTGCAGGGTCTGCTTCACAAACACACCTTTGTTTTGGCACCGTTTTTATGCCGGATGCCATTCCTGACACAACCCAGCACTGAGAGTGCTGGGACACATTCACACTCACACACGATCCTACAATTTGGCATATCCAATCCACCTAACATGCATGTCTTTGGACTGTGGGGGAAACCGGAGCATCGGAAGAAACCCACGCTAACACTCTAACATACAAACTCCATAAAGGCCTCAGGGTTCACCATTGTGATTTTCAAAAGCTCTTGAGAATAAAAGCCTAAAATTGTTCTCATCATCATGCTGTAAAACCCAGACCAGAACCTTTATTTTCAAGAGCGAACTAAAGAACTGTTTAAAAAGCTTGGGTACAAATCGAGGCATTTATGACTCACCGTCTCTCTCTGATTCACTCTACTCTGATTCCTCAAACACTTTGTTTGCTTTTTCCGCATGAGAAAGAAAAATCACAAAAGAGATCTCTTTGAATTGATATTACTGAGATAAAATGGAGAGCAAGTGAAGACTTTGCTTCAGAGTCCCGCTTCTCAGATGTTTCTCCTGAGAAAAGAGCCCAGAAATCTCATGCGTCTCTTCTAGGGTTTTCAGAGGAGATCTCAACACCTCAAACCTTGTTGGTTGGATTTGGCCAAAGTCTGTAATCAAAAGTCGTAGATCTCAATATGAAACATTTTTCAGCAGTTTCTAATAAGATCAAAATTATCTGAGCTGCTGTACATTCATTTTGTATCTCTGTCCCAGCGAACGGTCTCAGAACTTTAATTAACGTTCCGGCAAGGTTCTCTCAAAGTTATGAACAATCGTTCTTCGATTGTGTTTGTTTAAGTTATCTGGTTTTTAATAATGTTCTCAAAACGTTAACATAAAAACATTATTCATACGACATTCATTTGTTTTGAAACATTTTAGTTGTTCAGAAAACGTTCAAAAGTAGCGTTCCCACAATGTTCGTAGAGTGATAAAATGGAATGTTCCTTTAACATTCGTTTGACCAAAAAAAAAACGTCTTTAAAACATTTAAAAACCTGGACATTTGGAATGTTCAGAGAACATTCAGAAATAACGTTTCTAAACGCTAGCAGAACGTTCTTAGAACATATTTTTGTCTCTTACTGCATGCCAATGATTTTCTCATTTGGGTCTGTTTTTATTTGATACTTAAATGAAGTCTCTTGAGCTATGAAAGAATGAAATTATGCATTCACCATCAGAGCTTCCACTTCCCCAGCATTCACACACACACAGTGAGATCTTTCCTCTGGTGTGTATCGTCTTTCTCTCTTCTTCCCGCCGAGTTTCTGGAAGAGAAATCGGCCCGGTTTCACTGTACGATCAATAATGGCTGTTTCACACACACTTGAGCTTCATCCATGTGCATCGCTTCTGATGAATGTAAAACCTTTACAGGAAAACCACAGGAATTTCACATAGTCCCATGAAGATTTTCATCCTACACGTGGCATAAATGAACTTGTATTAGGTCGAGGAGAGCTGTATTACTACTACTTTAAGCGATAAGACCTACGCCATCACTAACATTTTCATCAGAAACGGTAAAATCTAGTTCACTTCTGATTTCACTTGTTCAAATATAAATCCTCAAATGCCACTTTGATGTGATCACATGAGATTAATCAGACACACATTTACCATTCCCACGTGTTCACATTTTTTCTGTATGACAAAAATGAATCAATAATCATGCATTGTTCCATCCCAGGTGAAAAATATGTACTATTAAATGCATTAAAAATGTACTTGAGTATGTTTTTAGTACAATACAAATATACTATAAATAATTTTTAATACATGTAATATTACGTATTTTTCACCTAGGATTACATTGTGTAAGACGATTGTGTATTTTTTCTGCAGATGTGTGTCCGCAGTTTGAGAGAATCAGGGCTTTAGTCTAAAGATAGTAGCGTAATAATTTAGGCCTGTATGTCCCTCCAGACAACAGATTACAGCTCAGTGTGTTAATCTCAAGCATGTGTGTGTGTGTTGAATGGGGGAGGCTGAGCAAAACATACACACACACATCACGGTTATTACACTCACTATCAGCACCACAGGATGTCAAACACCATAATTTTTTACATTTATCTTACGTTTTATCTGTACATTATATCCTCTCTCTCTGTCACACACACGAAAAACATTGATATGAATTCATATATCATCAATGACGCTCGACCCATTTATTACTGTAAGTCAACATGAACAGCAAAAAAGACTTTGTTAATACATGTATTATTGTGTACAACTCAATGGTTTCTAAAGAAAGTTTGTCTTTATAATCCTTGGAAGGATGGTCTTTGTCGTAAAAGATCATAATGAAGCTCAGTGTGACTTCATTTAACCAGAACCTTCACTCCGAGATATAAAATAACCACATTATGACCGTTTCAGACTCATCAAAACATTACTGCGTTAAACCACTAAACTCATTAAACTTGTGTGAGTGACTTTAGGCTTCTAGTTAGAAAGTGTGTGTGTGATAGAGTTTACGTGTGTGTAATTAAACGTGTGTGTTGTGTCCTGCAGCTTGTGGTAAGCTGACCGGCATTAGTGATGCAATCACTATTAAAACATCCGGGTCCCGGTTTGGATCCTGGATGACGGACCCCCTCGCTCCCGAAGGAGACACTAGGGTGAGTATAAACGCATATAGGCTGTATAAAATGTGTTACACACACACATGCATCTGCTATACATCTTACATAAATCTTTCTTTCTTTCAAGTAGTACTGACACCGTACACTTACAAGTATACTTCTAGTACTTCCAAATCCACTTTTGCAAAAATCAGTTAGCGTGCCCGGCGCATGGTCCAAAAGGGTTGTACCTAGTCTCTTAATGAGTCATGGGGGTGTGTTTTGAGCATAATGTGCAATAAACCAATCAGAGTCTCATCTCCCATTCCCTTTAAAAGCCAGTAGCGCTTGCACCATGGCGGATTCACTATTTACATGGCGGAATTTGCGAATGAAGACTGAACACTTCTCCAGAGAGGAATCCTTTTATTTTTAATATTTATAAATGTTTGTGTGCTGCTGCGCATCCCTGTGTGTGTAATAAGCAGAGTGTACATGCGTTGTGCACCCGCCCATAGGCGCATATTATTAACGCGCCCTTTAAATAACACAAAAAATACTGCACTATTGACTTAAGACCAGGTTTTTGTTGATCAATGGCGCAGTCATTTTCAGTTGCCTCAAAATATCAACGCACCAACAATGCGCCTGAACACCTCGTTTTCAGACCAGCACGCCCATGGGAGAACAGATGGGTGCCAGTGCATTTGCTATTTAAACAACGTGTGCGCTGGATGTGAAAATGATAACTGCGTCGGGCTGAAACTAGTAAAAAAACACATGGCCTGGTGTTGCATTGCACCGGGTCGGGTGTATGATAGGGCCCTTTATGCCTAAATGCATTGAGTTGCTGCCCTGTGATTGGCTGATTAGATATTAGCATTAACGAGCAGTTGAACAGGTGTGCCTAATAAAGTGGTCAGTGAGTGTATAAAGAAAGAATAAAATATAAGAAAAGAAAGATATATAGCACTTAAATGTTTCATTTTCCTATGGGAAAAGTTGAACTGAAACATTTGCATGCATATTTTGCGTTTCTTATTATTTGGTAATAAATAAAAGTGCAACGTCCTTCTATGGGACATACAGGATTCATTTCTGAGATTGTTTAGGATGCAGATAGTGGAGGGTAGCTGGTTAATTTATGCCTGCAATCAAAACCCACGAGCACATAGCTGCAGGCAACGCTTTATAACCATGTTGCTTTAGAACCATAAAGAAAAAAACACAGAAAAACAAACCTCAAGGCCAAGCCGTCATTCACAAATGCAAATGCACACGCTTGAGGAAAAACTCACGTCCTATATTGCATGCGCATAGAAAGAAGTTAATAATTCCTCACCCTTCATCTAAATATTTAGTCCACCATCAGGATCAGTAAAAATCACATGATCACCAATTAGTCGGTTCATTCGGATTCGGCTTCAGTGAACCAATTAAAAAAATATATTTCAGTGCCTCATTAAGATTCATAAATATTCCCAAGATTCAAAACACTTCCTTTGACTATAGTAAAATAAATAAATAATTAGTTAAATATGTCTGTTTATCGCTATATTTTTGTTTCATTATGTTGACTTTTGCACTGGAACGAAAAAAATAAAAACCAGTTCCTAACAAGCATTTGTTTACTAGTCGGACGTGTGTGGAGTTGAAGCCAGGTCACTAACACTCACAGCGACACAAGGGGAAGATAAGCGAGGCCAAATCATTTTCCACTCGTCCAGACGTGAAGTGCTCCAGCGGGGCTCGTAATGGAGGGTGCAGAGGGGCTTCTGATAACGGGTGGAGGTTAAGACACAGCACACAGTGGTGGAGGAATGAGGGCAGCTGGAAACGAGTGCGAGACATTCCTGATGGCCTGTGCGTATAAGCCGATTCTAAGCCTAATCGTTTCCCAGAGATTTGTGAGAGTGTGAAAAGCGTTTTTGGTGATGTTGTTTGAGTGGCGTTGCAGAAGTGTGCTTTAACTTTTGACCTGTTTATAACCGTTTATAGATCTGGGCCGGTTACCAAATTATAATATGGTTTATGAGCTCCCATGGCCAGAATCTTAACCCCAGGTTGCAAGAGACTGCTCCTATAATACATGTCCTGCATGTGGTTTTACATTAAAGCGTGGGCTAAATGACAAATGGGCAATTAGCAGTTGGCATCCCAGAATTGCATGCTGCATATGCTTTAGCTGATGCGTTTATAAGAAGCTTCTCAGCAAGTCGCTTTGCCAGTTCTCGATGAGAAGAACTTAGAACCAAAATATACTACAGTCATTTAATTTATGTTTTTTATTTAATATTGTGTAATTTTAGGGTATTTTATGGTACTGAATTATATTTGTGCAGTAGTTATACTCCATTTATCCACTGAAAATGACTAAAATTTTAAACCATTGTAAATCTTAAATGCTTTGGAGCACAGACTTAAGCTTGGTCTCTTTTTAAAGGCGACACTTGACAAAAAGTTATACAAAAAAAGTGAACTTGAATAAAGTTATAACATTTTTCATTTGTTATGAAAAATGCACAAAAATAAAATTTGAAATTTTTTAATGAAATATATATTTTCCAAAACTTTTTTTCCAAAAGCATTTTTACCTTTTAAAACTGAGAAAATCAAAGCCAAATGTTCCAAATTTGAGGTTGATATCTAAAAAAATTAGCTTTCAGTAAGAATTTGTTTGTGCGCAGTACCAAACATTTCCAATAGATGAAATTCGTCTTCCATTCATTTCCAATTTTCGAACAATACAAGTGTGACTCTTTTTTTTCAGGACCATTTAACCTTTTTGAATCATGTCCATCATTTGATTTAGTTCTCACAGCAAGTGCCAAAACCTTTAACAAGTTTCATACCATTCCAATTAAGTAAAATTAAATAAAAATGTAAAATTTCTCAGTCAAAAATGACCCAAAGTGTTTGTAACAGTGTTAGTAAATTATTATTGTTTTTGAAAGATTATCAATAGTAATCTAAATGTTAAAAAATGAGCATACACTCACAACTGAATAAATAATCTGTACTATAAAATGTAAATTAAAATCTAAATAATAATATACTCCAATATCAGCCAATAACTGGTACCAGAAAGCATTGTATTTAAATGAATTTGCTTTAAAAAAAAAACAATTTAATGACAATTT
Source organism: Romanogobio albipinnatus (assembly GCA_023566225.1). Classification (NCBI taxonomy): domain Eukaryota; kingdom Metazoa; phylum Chordata; class Actinopteri; order Cypriniformes; family Gobionidae; genus Romanogobio; species Romanogobio albipinnatus. The sequence goes on along the minus strand of CM042255.1, from coordinate 41,357,662 downwards.
GTGTCCTTAACTTGATTCTCGAAGGTTGTCTTATATTAGGAATATAGTCAAGTCAAATGTATTTGTATAGTGCTTTTCAGAAAATGATGTTAATATTTATAATATCTTAATTTAGCAGATTAGAGTAAGTGTAGTTATAGTTATAGCTACAGATTGCAAGCAATCAATCAATTGAGATTTGTTATATAGTTAGTAGATATCACCCTAAACATGTATGGACATACTTATATATAAAATTTCATGTAAAGAGCTTGTGTCATGCAGCAACCTTTGGCTGTGACTGTATTCACATTGTAGTTTAGTTCTCGTAACATATTGCTTTAATAGTGAAAAGGAAAACACGTCTGACATCTGTCTGACATTTTGCAAAGAATTATAATGGTGCAGCAGACTGGAAAATATAAAAGTATAACAAACAGTCTAATATAAAACTACACAAGCAAATAAAAAATAAAAAAAAACATTAGAGCCCATTGCAAAAGCTCGTACCAGATCTTTGATTTAGTAACAACACATATTCGCCCAAAAATACACAATTACAAACCCCAAATGCCATTAGAGCGATGCCTTGCACAAGCTAGTTCCTCCGAAACCCATAAACGCCGCAGAGCAATTATAAATCAGGCTAGGGAATATAACCTTCATTCACACCCACAGACCCGGTTAGTGCTTTCCCCTCTCCCTCTTCTTCTGTTTTTCTCACACTTTTGGGTTGGAGGCTCTTGTTCTCAAAGATTGATGAGACCGTAGGCTGTATGTGTGAGACAGACAGAGCGTGGAGAGAGAGAGACGTGTGTGCGTGTGTGTGTGTGTGGGGGGGGGGGGGGGGCGTGAACAATAAGCAATATCTCAGAGCGGTTTTTGGCTCTTCAAAGATAAAAAGCTTTGGCACAGCACTGTGTTGCTGTCAGAGATATCAAGCCGAGATGGAGCACAATTCAATGTCTGCATGAGTATTGAGTTAAAGCCCAAACAAACACCCTGTGACTGACCAGTATGGTCAAATTTTAATGCTGCATGATGTACTGTATATAGAAATAAAATAACAATACTACCGGATGCTTTACAAATCAACAAAAAGTGTCCTGGCTATTCTCTACAAGAACACTATTATCAATAGTAGATGATTATTTACCATGTTTTACAAAACCAAATTTTGCATTAATTAGCATTTAATGTTGAATTATTCGAGTCAGTTGTTACAGTATACACTGAATAAAATTATAAACGCAACACTTTTGTTTTTGCTGAACTCAAAGACCTAATACTTTTTCTATGTACACAAAAGGCCTATTTCTCTCAAATATTGTTCACAAATCTGTGTTAGTGAGCACTTCTCCTTTGGCATATCAAGATGCTGATTGATTGCTGACAATGACTGTGCGAAGTTGCTCGTGTCGAATTTAGGGCAAGTTAACACGACAGTAACATTGTGTTCACAGTTAAAACAGGCTTCATTTGACCCTATGAATCGTCTGTAGTTCAAGCCAGGGTTGCCATGTTTACAGATTTTCCCTACATCAAAAACTATTTGTATTGTACAAATGAGAGGCTTCGCCGAATAGTTCGCGAAGTACTGTTATTTAGTTTTTCCCCTTAAAGATTATGCATATGATGTATATTACGATGTTTTGAACTATATGACTGTCTCAACGGATGTTCTGGACGTCACCAAATGGGTCTCTGAGCGGATGTGAGTGAGTGGAGGAGGGGCTTATTTGCATATATATTCATGTACCAATCATTGGCTATCAGTATCGGTGGAGAAATATAGTATCAGTGCATCTATAATGGGTTGGAAATCAAAAAACTATTCCAATTCTGGAAATCGATACTTAAAGTCAGGAATCGCACAGAAAGCCGCCTCTCATACTGAATAGTGCGCGATACTGAACTGAGTCTGAACTTTTTGCACTTGAACGGACAAATACACACAAAAATGTCAAAATATCCCCATAAACACAGTTGGTTAAGTCTTAAGTGAACGTAAAGAAAACAGTATCATTATCTTTGCAGCTCTTAAAGTGACAGATTCCTTCTTCCTACTCTATAATAATGTTAATCAAACAACAAAAGACAAAGACAAAATTCACTCACTTTTCTTGACTGAATAACTTTTGTAACTATATTTGTAATGTATATTTTAGTCATAAAGTGCAGTGTTATTTTACATTTGCTTACAGTTTCTGTACCTGAATACCTGAAAATCTTTCCAAAGTTGTATTTATTTGTGCGATCGCTAATTTGTTTATTTGTTCTTTTTTTTATACATTATATTATATTAATATAATATAATTATATTTATTATATTATTTTTAAACCAAAGGCAAAAGTTCCTTGTGTAAGTCTTCTTTAGCCTATTGATTTATGCTTATAGTACTCAGCTACAATGAAATATTTTTGCAATAATACTTAGGCCCCGTCCACACGGAGACGCGTTTAGCTGTATGCGTAAAAATGTTGTAACATATCAGCGTTTTGTCCAGATGGATCCAGCGTTTTAGGAGCCTGAATCCGCTATTTTTTTAAACCGGGTCCCAGAGTGGATAAATCCGAAACCGACACCCTTGCGTTTTCATGTGTACAGCCAATCCGTATATTTTGTGAATGTCATCACACCACGTCCTGCACGGTAAAGACTAGAAGGGATACAGCTACGGCCACTGGTCATGCGCACATCAATATTGTGTTATTTAATTACTGTATTTGCATTATTGTAAGGGAAGGTTTAGGGTTGGGGTAGGTGTAGACGTTGATAAAACACAACCTGGAAAGTAGCAAATGTATTTATTGTTATTTTATCGTGAGATTTTGCCTCACTTCCGACCGTTGCTGTACCCTAGCCACAACTCTTCTTCTCCGTTTTTAGTGTATTTCTGTGGCAGAATTACAGCGCCACACACTGGCGTGGCATGTAAACTACATCGTTTTGAGTTGGTTTCAGTGGTTTTGTGTGTACGCAGATATTTCTTTAGACGAGGGGAAATAAAGATCGGATAGGGAAAGCTCTGGCATCGTGTGGATGTGGCTTTATTTTTAAAAAATGAATGAATTGAAATTAGGAACCGATAAGCAGAATCAGAATCGTTAAAATTCAAATGATACCTAACCTTAATCTCGAATTATCTCTATAGCGAGTAAGTAAACTTATAATAATAATAAAAAAAAACACGTTTTACATGGGAAACTGTCCAGAACCTGGCCCAAAAATCATTTGTTTGCAAGTTTTGTTGGAAAAAAAGACCTCAGATTCTAGTTCATTTTCTGAATAAATTATACCTGTAAAATATGTTTATTGGTGTTAGCCAAACGATGAACATCCTCAGCTGATTCTTGGCACTTCCTTCTAATCTTACGTCTATCTTAGGTGTGTATAATTGCCACTTTGGCCCAGGACTCGCTCACAGAGGTTTGTGTAAAGCTGTTGATATTGTAAAAAATGTTGTTAAAACACAATCAGATCTAATCAAATGTTATTGCTGCAATCCTACAGTGAACAACTGGGGCTGGATTTCAAAAGAAGGGGTGTGCAGTATGCTCCAACATGCAGAAGAGTGTGTTGATTTATACAGTAGCTGTTGTTTACTGCCTCGTGCCTCCTATAGAGAGCATACAGACGTCCCGCTGTGTCGCGAGTCTCTGGAATATTCCATAAGCGTGACTGCTCTCTTTCCATTCGCTCACCGAGAGACAGAAGCCCCAGCCATGCTGGGGACTCTCCACGGAGTGACGGCTTTATCCGGAATGATCTGGAATTATCCCCATAGGGTTCGTAATGCCTGGCACACAGCAACTTACTGGCTGTCAATTTTCACCGCCTGCGTTCTGCCACAGCCAGGGGAAGGATGGACACCTTCAGTCTCGAATTTAATTAAGACCTCGCAGAACACGTCCTGCTGTGCTGGCAAATTCATGCCAGAAAAAAAATAAATAAAAATCAAACGCAAGCACAGACAAAATAAAGAACAACTTGACCCACTTCAATTAAACAGTCTGTAGTTTAACCTTCTGTACTTGAGTTTTGATTCTGTGAACGGCAAGCCACAATTTTGACCATTTTATTCTCTGATAGACTAAGCTATTTATCTATCTCTAGTCTACCAGTTTAAACAATCCATCCATCCATCCATCCATCAACTTGCTAGTCTACCAGTTTAAACAATCCATCCATCCATCCATCTGCTAGTCTACCAGTTTAAACAATCCATCCATCCATCCATCTGCTAGTCTACCAGTTTAAACAATCCATCCATCCATCGACTTGCTAGTCTACCAGTTTAAACAATCCATCCATCCATCATCAGCCTACCATTTTACAATCCATCCTTCCACCCATAGCTGTCTATATCTATCTGTCTATATCTATCGGTCTATATCTATCTGTCTATATCTATCTGTCTGTCTGTCTGTCTGTCTGTCTGTCTGTCTGTCTGTCTGTCTGTCTGTCTGTCTGTCTGTCTGTCTGTCTGTCTGTCTGTCTGTCTGTCTGTCTGTCTGTCTATCTATCTATCTATCTATCTATCTATCTATTATTCAGATCTGAATTTAAATTCAAGTCCCTGTTTACTACCTCATATTTTATTAAAATTTAATTCAAAATGATTCACAACTCCAAGGAACATGGTAAAAACACTAGATTCATGTACATTGACTCAAAGACATCTGCTGCATGTTGTGCTAACATCCGACAGGGAATGTTTTAGGAGACATATTTCAGAGGAAATACTAAAAATGAAATCTTCCGGATGAAAATTAATGCACATCTGGTCAGCATACTTGTGCTATCAGGGATGTCTCATTAACACAATTGCTAGTATTGTCAGTCATTTATATGAATTAATCAACTCTCTCACTTCTGTTCAGGTGTGGTACATGGATGGTTACCATAACAACCGCTTCGTGCGAGAGTACAAGTCAATGGCCGACTTCATGACGTCGGATAACTTCACGTCTCACCGGCTCCCGCACCCTTGGTCGGGGACGGGTCAGGTGGTCTACAACGGCTCCATCTATTTTAACAAGTTCCAGAGTAACATGATCATCAAGTTTGACTTCAAGACCTCCACCATCAGTAGGTCTCAGCGTCTGGACAACGCAGGCTACAGCAACACCTACCATTACGCCTGGGGCGGGCACTCCGACATCGACCTCATGGTGGACGAGGGCGGGCTGTGGGCTGTGTATGCCACCAATCAGAATGCGGGGAACATCGTCATCAGCAAGCTCCACCCGCTGACCCTGCACATCATCCAGACCTGGACAACCAATCACCCGAGACGCAGTGCCGGGGAGTCGTTTATGATTTGCGGGACGCTGTACGTGACCAACGGCTACTCGGGAGGGACGAAAGTCTACTACGCCTATCACACCAACTCCTCAACGTACGAGTACAACGATATCGTTCTACAGAACAAGTACTCGCATATCTCCATGCTGGACTATAACCCACGAGATCGTGCGCTATACGCCTGGAATAACGGACATCAGGTCCTGTACAACGTTACTCTTTTCCATGTCATCCGCTCGGAGCAGCTGTAACCATGGAGGATTTAGTTTGGAGAATCTGAAAGGAACAGAAAACTGAACACAAGATAATCCTTTGGAATGTTCTTCAACAGATTGTTACAACACTGCAAAAAAAAAAGAAAAAAAAGAGGAAGTTCTTACTCGTTTTCCAGTATGAATATCGAAAAACACTCAAATCAAGATACATTTACTGGAGATGCAAAATCACACTGTAAGATAAAAAGTATTATTTTAAGCATTTTGGAAGCTTGTTTCCGCCACAGAATAAAAAATAAAAAAGGTAATTGCGACTTTTTATCTTGCAATTCTGACTTTTTTTCCCCCAGAATTGTTGATATAAACGCAATGGCCAATTATAAAATCAGAATGGTGTGATATAAACTCACAATTGGCTTTATGCACAGCTGCACTACTTCCTGAACTTCAGCCAGCTCCTTTGTTTCCTGTCTGCCATTATTGGACTATCTGATTAATCCAGGTGTGCCTGACCTCTGTAGTCACAACAACAATAATCAGGCACACCTGGATTAATCAGTCTGTCCAATAATGGCAGACAGGAAACAAAGGAGCTGGCTGAAGTTCAGGAAGTAGTGCAGCTGTGCATAAAGCCAATTCTGAGAGAAAAGTCAGTCTTTTCACCCTCAACTCGGCAATTGAGAGTCACAATTCCGAGAAAATAAGTCCGAATTGCGAGATATAAACTCGCAATTGCGAGTGAAAAAGTCAGAATTGTGAGATAAAGAGTTTATATCTCGCAATTCTGACTTTATAACACGTAATTCTGAGAAAAATTGTTATCATTGTGAAATTAAAAAGCATCGTGAAATGTATTTTTTATTCAGTGGCGGAAACAAGCTTCCATAAAAAATATCTGCCAATGGGGTAATATGGGATAAATACATTTGTTTTCCTATTTTTCTGACCCCAATGGAAGATTTTTTTTTCTTGTTTGAAGCATAAACTCACTTCATTTTGATAATTTAGTCAGAAAACAAGAATTCTTATTTGGTGTCATTTTGCATCTGAAGTAAAAGTATCCTGATGTAAGAATGTTTAGATATTTGAAATAAAGACAAGACTAAAATACCAAGTAGAAAGTATTTTTTGCAGTAAAAAAACACTATGCTGAATGAAAACTGAACCATTTAAAAGAACAATAGACACGTGAATGAAAAAAAAAGAAGAAATATAAAATCATGAACAGATGCCAAAAAAAACGAAATAAAGCCACGCCTTTCTTTTTTTTTACAAAAAAAAAACAAAACAAAAACTTTCTTTATAGGACACTATCCGGTCAGAGGTTTTCCAGTAGCACTAAAAAGACATTTGTCCATGTTTTTCTGTGCACCGAAATATGGAGAACATTGGGATTTAGTTAAGGACTAGTAGCCCACATGGAATCCTCAACCCTTTCCTCATAAACTGAGTGTGTGCCGGAAAACCGATGGTGCTTCACTCGGCAAACGAACTCGGACGGCTGCCAGTCTGTGCAATATCATAAGTCCAACGTGTGTGCTTTGCAGAGCTCATTTCTTTAGATAATCCAGAACAAAAATGTGATTGGCTGAAGGCGCCGACTGTTGAAAGCTCTGTCGTCGTTCGAAGGACTCTCGTGAGATTTTACTTGAACTCCTCTGCGATTACGTTCTCTAGATGTGGACCATATCATGATATTTTTTAACGACCTACATGTATGTAGCACCTGAGAACAGACCAAAGCGTGCTATTAAAGTCAACATGAATTCAAAACTCACCCTCTTTATTACTGTCTTATCAAACTGAAAGGGGTCTGAGGGGGTTTTGAGGCCCTGGAAATGTCATGACATGCCCTGATATTTGTGCTTATATCATTTTAACGGCTAAAGTCTGTATTCAGCACAAACTCTGCTACACTGTAAAATGATATGATTAATAAGTTATAATGACATATGTTTTTACATTGCTTTGACTCATCAAAATAAGTAATTTTTTTTTCCAAGATTCAACTCATTTTAAGTCAGTTTAATGTAATTTCTGTTGAAATGAGTTGATTGTACTTAATTTAAGGCAGCAACTTGTTTTGCAGTGTCCAATAATATATGAGCAGCATGTATGTAAAGAAACCCTTTTTTTTTTGGAGAAAATTACGCTTATGCTTGGTTAAGTCACTAAAATGATTGTACCTTTTATCAAAATAACTTTTTTGATGTTTTTCAACCCCTCCCTGAGAGTCTCGTCCTCCATTTTTCTCATTGAATATCCTGTTAAATCACAGAAACGCATCACATCATTTCATGTTGACTTTAAACCTTCTCTGGTGAGAATATCACCATTCAGGCTACCGATACACACTTTGTTGTGCTTGTAAATGGATGTCAGCTACATCATGATTCTCCAACACCATGTAACAGATGTGCAGGTTTTACTAGCAGATGGTTCAGGTACAATCTTACTCCGAATTAGTCTCTGTGCCGGTGAATTCTTGTAAAATGATTTCTTTAGTTTTGCATGAGCAGTTTCGACATGCGCAGGTGTGCTCAATGGAATGTTTACCTGTATGATGGGTTGGGGTTGGTTATAGTATTTAGAAAAAAAAAGATGCTTGTTTCTATCTGGTTTGTTTCGAGTGGCTTGTTTCTTAACGCCTATTCTTGATTTTTGTAGATTTGATGTTTTTTGTAATATAGTACCGTCTGCTTGGGTGATGCTTCAATGTCTTTGTTTTAGTTTGATGGTGTTAGTAAGCCACGTTTCTGTCACAAAAACTCAAAAAAGATCGATATCAGAATGTAAAATGTCTCTAAGTCGCTTTAGAGGACATCTAAAATATGAACATGAAACTATGACGTCATTGAGCAGTCTAATATGTAATGTAAACATTTGAACAAGGCTCACATGGTCTTCTAAAGCTAAATAGTTGAACCTAATTCCAGTTTTCATTCTTTATGCGCTTAGCTGGATGTGTGTTGTACCCACAATACGATGGTTCTTATCAATAAATGGGGATTTATATCCTGATGTTATCATACTGTATTGATCTCTGAGTTTGTTTCATCATCAGGGTCAAGGTTTTATCCCGGTTTAAAGAAACACTATACTGGTTTCTGCTCATCAAGCTGTTTTGCTAGCTAAAACCACCTTGATTAACCAGCTTCATCAGCTATATAACGCTGGATGATAAGCTTCATCTGCTACTGGAAGTTTGGCTATTAAACATGCAGAGGACAGGGTCAATTAAAGTTCATGAACACATAAATTATTAGGGCAGAAACACTGAAGCCTCATTTTTAATCTCATTTCCTTTCACTAATACCATTTTATCTTTAAACATGGGGTCACGGTTTTACCACTGTTGAAAGAAGATAGCAACAAAAACTAGCTATGGGGTGCTGGTTTGTGCTCATCAAGCTGTTTGGCAAGTTAAAACCAACTTAATATCGGCTTCATCAGCACCTTAACATTTCACTTTGAAAGGCATGTGGTAAAAAGAGGTGTAATGTGTAATGAGCATGGGCGTCGGAACCATTGTATGTGGGTGGGACAAGACCCACCCACTTTTTACGATCAATGATATTGGACCCACTCACTTTTATCATCTCTAGCATTCAGCACGTCTGTTTACCTACCCCTAATCGATAAACACTTATTATTAAACACATGTTAGATGCTTTATTTCCACTTTTCTAATATTTTCTTAGTTTTTATTGAAAATAAATGCCTTTCCGATCTGATATGTGATGGGAAAAGGAGAGGATTGAGTTCGGCGAAAGGCGGACTCGAACCGCGGGTCGATTTGTGTCAAAACTACATGCCGTGCATCTTACCCCTACACTACTGCTGCTCTCAATGATATGGCGATTTCCGTATATTTGTACTTAATGTAATTCTGAGGACCCACCCAAATTTTTTTTGCTTCCGACGCCCATGGTAATGAGGTTTATAAAAGGACATGCTAACAACATCACAACATTTCTGCAACAATGTAAAAACACATTACACAAACAAAAACCTCTTGTATTAACTTTATAGGATACCAAAACAAGTAGGGCTGCACAATATATCGAAATATCGCAAATGTACATATTGCGATATGCATATCGCAACAGCACGCAATATCTGAATGATTTTAATAGGCTACTTCAACATTGTGAAAAGTGTGAATTTTAGGGTGACGCATATAGCAGAAAATAGACTGGGCACACGACTGTTACTTATGTGACTTGCTTTGATGTTAAGAGTTCACGAGTTCACACTTACATATAATTTATGGAGAGTAATTTAAATGCGTATTTGGCGTGCTGTCCGGGGGGAGGGCTTCGAGCTCGGAATATGGCCCGAACCCAAAGTACCCCCCGTGTATGTAAGTGGTTGATGAATAAAAGTGGTGAAAAAGGGGTGGTGGAGGGTTGCTGGAAAACTGTCAATGAACAGAGGCAAGACTGCTGCGTGTATATATACCTCTTATTGATGATTAGCTGATTGCTCTCCACCTGTGTCAATTATCTGAAAGTGCTCCTCCCGAACTTTGTTTATAAAACATCATTTATTAAATACAATAACTTGCGAAAAGATCTGCTGTCTGACACAACGTGCGCACAAGCCGCCTCTCTGAAAGCGTGTGATCCCTTCAGTTCTGTTTCGTGTCTTGTTACTCAAACTGTCAAATACACACACAGTTATGTCAAAATGGCTGTCTTGACGAGTATTACACAGTATGTAAACACAGTCGGTTATGCTTTAAGTGAACGATATCAGTAGGAGAAAGAAACTGAATGCGTATCAACAAGGTCTGTGCATTAGGTCTTAAAGTGACAGCCTGCTAATACAGTAAACCTGCTAATACAGTAAACCTGCTAATAATACAGTAAACCTGCTATTAATTAAGTAAACCCGCTAATACAGTAAACCCGCTAATAATACAGTAAACCTGCTAATACAGTAAACCTGTTAATAATACAGTAAACCTGCTAATACAGTAAACCTGCTAATAATACAGTAAACCTGCTAATACAGTAAACCTGCTATTAAAGTAAACCTGTTAATAATACAGTAAACCTGCTAATACAGTAAACCTGCTATTAATACAGTAAACCTGCTAATACAGTAAACCTGTTAATAATACAGTAAACCTGCTAATACAGTAAACCTGCTAATACTGTAAACCTGCTAATACAGTAAACCTGCTATTAATACAGTAAACCTGCTAATACAGTAAACATAATACAGTAAACCTACTATTAATACAGTAAACCTGCTAATACAGTAAACCTGCTATTAATACAGTAAACCTGCTAATACAGTAAACCTGCTAATAATATAGTAAACCGCTTATAATACAGTAAACCCGCTAAAACAGTAAACCTGCTAATAATACAGCAAACCTGCTAATACAGTAAACCTGCTATTAATACAGTAAACCTGCTATTAATACAGTAAACCTGCTATTAATACAGTAAACCTGCTATTAATACAGTAAACCTGCTAATACAGTAAACCTGCTATTAATACAGTAAACCTGCTAATACAGTTAACCTGCTAATACAGTAAACCTGCTAATACAGTAAACCTGCTATTAATACAATAAACCTGCTATTAATACAGTAAACCTGCTAATACAGTAAACCTGCTATTAATACAGTAAACCTGCTATTAATACAGTAAACCTGCTAATACAGTAAACCTGCTAATACAGTTAACCTGCTAATACAGTTAACCTGCTAATACAGTAAACCTGCTAATACAGTAAACCTGCTAATACAGTAAACCTGCTATTAATACAATAAACCTGCTATTAATACAGTAAACCTGCTAATACAGTAAACCTGCTAATAATACAGTAAACCTGCTAATACAGTAAACCTGCTAATACAGTAAACCTGCTAATACAGTTAACCGGCTATTAATACAGTAAACCTGCTAATACAGTAAACCTGCTATTAATACAGTAAAACTGCTAATACAATAAACCTGCTAATACAGTAAACCTGCTAATAATACAGTTAACCTGCTAATGTGAATGTAACGTGAAACACATAAATGGTATCATTCTCAGTTATTTTATTATAATTTAAATAGATTTTACACACTTAAAGCAATATCGTATCGCATATCAAATATCGCATTATTTAACAAGTTATTGCATTTTGCTTCAATATCGCACAGCCCTAAAAACAAGTATTAAAACGACCTTTTCACAACAACAAAGTTTGAGCTTGAGCCCATATGGGGCATAATGTAACAAAGGCTAGCCCAACTAAAACATAGCTGAGCATTGCTTGTTTTTGTTCTTCCTGGTGAGGGCTCCAATTATATTAAAATTATATACTTTGCAGACACTTTCCAAACCAAAATGTAAGTGGTAGCCAACACAAATCACATTACTGTCACCTACCAGGACAGGAAGCAAAGAATTAGGCTACACAATGCTAAACTGGCTAAGCTAAAAAGACAGGAGTGAACATAGTTTTGATATAATTACTGTATGAATTACAATATTATTAATGTTTTTTGGAGTGGAATGGAAGGAGCAGATACTAACACTATAGAAACACTAATGATTTGGGAAGGGACATTTAATTGATTTAAACTACTTTTTCAACAAGAAAATGCTAATGATGCTAATGTTATGCATACTTCTCAGTGTGACGTTTAGTTCCAGATAATAATGATGAAGCGTTCAAAAGGTTCCACAGCACAAAAGATTTATTAAATAAAACAAACTCAAGTAATCCACAGATGAAGAATAGCAACAGTTTATGCCGATAGAAACGACAATACCGGACAACTGAATGGTGCACAAAGAGGAACTTAAATACACAGTGATGATGACTAAATAACAAACAGGTTTGATGATTGAATGAATGTTCTTGAATGAATGACCATGTCTGGCAGGAAACTAGGAATGGAATCAGGAACTAACAAAAGGAATCAGGTAACTAAAGAGAAACACTAAAAGTCCATGAAAATGAAAGTAAATACATTGATCATGATTGCAACAGAAAATAGCATGCGCATATTATATATATATATATATATATATATATATATATATATATATATATATATATATGTTAGTGCTGGGAATCAATTCAAACAAATAATTAATTTAATCACATTTTTTCCTGTAATTAATCGCAAGTTTTTCATATTTTAAGTTTTTTAATATTTTGATATTGTAATAAATTCAGTTACTAATTAATGTATAAACAAAAAGACAGAATATTTAAAATGTGTTGTAATGGCATCTTTTTATGAATGAAGGCCAATATCACTGATACTAATGTCTCTATGAAACATTAATGACGTTACATTACAGTATAAAAGCTCCCAATTTCAACATTTATTAGGCTTTAAAAAAACCAACTCTTAATTTAAGTGAACTTAAAACAATCTTTACATAAACCCAAAATAATAAATGTTATATTTACCCATGGCCTTCCCTGTTAGACATATACAGAAATGTAATCAAACACCTTTCTTAACTGCATAAATAATAAATGAAATATAGATTAATCATCATTAAAGCTACAATTTTCTCTGGTTGAATTCGTTACCTGTATGAAAGACACCTGTCCACACATTCAATCAAACAGACTCCAACCTCTCCACAATGGCCAAGACCAGAGAGCTGTGGAAGGACATCAGGGATAAATTTGTAGACCTGCACAAGGCTGGGATGGGCTACAGGACAATAGGCAAGCAGCTTGAGAGAAGGCAACAACTGTTGGCGCAATTATTAGAAAATGGAAGAAGTTCAAGATGACGGTCAATCTCCCTCTGAGGCACCACGCAAGATCTCACCTCGTGGGGCATCAATGATCATGAGGAAGGTGAGGGATTAGCCCAGAACTACACGGCAGGACCTGGTCAATGACCTGAAGAGAGCTGGGACCACAGTCTCAAAGAAAACCATAAGTAACACACTACGCCGTTATGGATTAAAATCCTCAAGCCAGCGCATGTCCAGGCCCGTCTGAAGTTTGGATCTGGATGATCCAGAGGAGGAATGGGAGAAGGTCATGTGGTCTGATGAGACAAAAATAGAGCTTTTTGGTCTAAACTTCACTCGCCGTGTTTGTTTTAGATTCCGTCACTCACAGTTGAAGAGTATATATACACATACACACTAATTATATTTATATATATATATATATATATATATATATATATATATATATATATATATATATATATATATATATATATATATATATATATATATATATATATATATATATATATATATATATATATATATATATATATATATATATATATATATATATATATATATATATATATATATATATACATACACATACACACTCACCTAAAGGATTATTAGGAACACCTGTTAAATTTCTCATTAATGCAATTATCGAATCAACCAATCACATGGCAGTTGCTTCAATGCATTTAGGGGTGTGGTCCTGGTCAAGACAATCTCCTGAACTCCAAACTAAATGTCAGAATGGGAAAGAAAGGTGATTTAAGCAATTTTGAGCGTGGCATGGTTGTTGGTGCCAGGCGGGCCGGTCTGAGTATTTCACAATCTGCTCAGTTACTGGGATTTTCACGCACAACCATTTCTAGGGTTTACAAAGAATGGTGTGAAAAGGGAAAAACATCCAGTATGCGGCAGTCCTGTGGGCGAAAATGCCTTGTTGATGCTAGAGGTCAGAGGAGAATGGGCCGACTGATTCAAGCTGATAGAAGAGCAACTTTGACTGAAATAACCACTCGTTACAACCGAGGTATGCAGCAAAGGATTTGTGAAGCCACAACACGCACAACCTTGAGACGGATGGGCTACAACAGCAGAAGACCCCACCGGGTACCACTCATCTCCACTACAAATAGGAAAAAGAGGCTACAATTTGCACAAGCTCACCAAAATTGGACAGTTGAAGACTGGAAAAATGTTGCCTGGTCTGATGAGTCTCGATTTCTGTTGAGACATTCAAATGGTAGAGTCAGAATTTGGCGTAAACAGAATGAGAACATGGATCCATCATGCCTTGTTACCACTGTGCAGACTGCTGGTGGTGGTGTAATGGTGTGGGGGATGTTTTCTTGGCACACTTTAGGCCCCTTAGTGCAAATTGGGCATCGTTTAAATGCCACGGCCTAACTGAGCATTGTTTTTGACCATGTCCATCCCTTTATGACCACCATGTACCCATCCTCTGATGGCTACTTCCAGCAGGATAATGCACCATGTCACAAAGCTCGAATCATTTCAAATTGGTTTCTTGAACATGACAATGAGTTCACTGTACTAAAATGGCCCCCACAGTCACCAGATCTCAACCCAATAGAGCATCTTTGGGATGTGGTGGAACGGGAACTTCGTGCCCTGGATGTGCATCCCACAAATCTCCATCAACTGCAAGATGCTATCCTATTAATATGGGCCAACATTTCTAAAGAATGCTTTCAGCACCTTGTTGAATCAATGCCACGTAGAATTAAGGCGGTTACGGGGCGACCAGAAGGACCTGCTCCTTGTCCTCCCTGATCTTGCACAAGAGCTGTGCGAGAAGGCTCACTGGGGGGAACGCATACTTGCGTAGGCCCCGCGGCCAGCTATGCACCAGTGCATCCGTGCTGAGCGTGCCCTCGGTCAGGGAATAAAACAGGCTGCAGTGGGAAGAGTCCGTCGATACGACAACATGCCTGGAAACTCGTTCTAAGGGCACACCGGCCCATAGAAAACTGAGGTTCGACCACGGGTGAGGGTCTGACGGAAGGCCTGAGTCACTTGTACCCAGAGCGTGCCAGACCGTCATGCCCATCTCGGGACTCAGTCGCGAAGCCAATGCTGAAGTGGTCTCATATGAAGCAATCCGAGCGGCGTCACCGCGGCTGCAGATGCCATATGCCCCAGGAGCCTCTGTAATAGTTTTAGTGGAACCGCATTCTTGCTCTCGATTTGACGGAGGCAAGTCAGCAGAGACTGCGCGTGCTCTTAATCTTAAATTATCTAAGATCACTGCGCGTTCTTGTTTTCCCTGAAGAGGGCAGATGCATCGATACTCGAAACCATGATCAGCAATGCAGCAATTGGCTGGCGTCAAGACAGCAACGTAATGACATCATATAATTAAAAAAACTTGGCAAATTACACAAAAAACCCCACGAATATCTGGACCTTTATAAGGAAACAGCTAAACGACCAAACCAACATAAAAGTTATAATAGATCAATGATAAATGTTTTTTTTTTTTTTTTTTTTTTACATTATTACCAATTATTTATATTCACGATTTTATACAGTATTTGTACACCCTTTACATTTTTATTTCAATGTTGTAATTCAATTTTTTATTCAATTTGAAGCAGATTTGTAACGTGACAGTATTAAAGTTTCTTAAGGGTCAAGATCAAATTCTCTGAATCTCCTGCGCTGCATCAAGCCATCCCATAATATCCATCTTCACTTAAATTAATGCGCGGCTCAGATTAACTGTACAACATGTGTGCAAACTTCCAATAAAATTATAAAGTAATTATTCCATCACAAATAAATCGCTCAATCAAGTGGCTGTGTCTATAGTATTATACACAACATTATAATATTATATACATATACAATTTAAAATTTGTATATTATTATTATTTAAAATGATTATTATTGCCCCTGGTTCAGTAATGAACTCTTGTAATAAAGTAGCAGTGGCTGGGACAGATTGTAAGTATCACCTCAAGATGCAATCTAATCCTGTTTACATTAAATAAACCGCTCGAGCAGGTTTAAGTTTACGGACCTGTTGCTATGACAGCAAGTCCAGGATGAGCGTCGAAGAACCAAACAATCCAAGATCATGCCAAATCGTCAACAATCAAATCCGGCTAACTGAGTTAGCGAGGTACGAAGAATGGGCCCCAGAAAAAGAATCTTTCAAAACAAAGTTTAACCAATCAAACATCAATCGGGGAGGCTAGAAACAAACAAAAAGAAAGCAAATCAAACAAGAGAAAACCACACCTCCTTTCCTCTGGTCACTTCCGGGTCTTTATACAGGAAAGGCGAGCTCCGATTGGTTCTTTTGGAGGGATGTCACTCAGGAAAAAATGATGATTGATGTTCAAACCAACCAATCATGAACCTAAGAATGAACGTTATCTGAGATTAGAGAAAGGAAAAAAGAAAACAAACAACTAACATGCGTCGTGGACGTAACACAGTGTAAATTATTTAATTTGATTGGTAACAGCCAGTGTCTTCTTCTAATTTAATTTATTGATCAAATTTAAGAATATAAAAGGAAAGCTGAAGCATAGCCTATATTTAATAATATAAGGGGGAAAATGCCCTTTATAAAAGGTAAACATATCATAAATATGCAGATTTAAATATGTCAAAGCTGATTGAACACTGGTGAGAATATTGCTTCAGAATACATTTTATTTACAACACCAAAAAAAAAAAAAAAAAAAAAATCTCTTTTTTTCCGGACAAGCACATTTTTTTACTCGGAACAAGCTTAATGTCGAGCCCTGTATATATATATATATATATATATATAATAAAAATGTAGCATTGTTATCAATAGCTATTTTCTGTTGCGAGTTAAATCCCCATTTCAATTCAAAGAATTGTTTGTGGATAAAATCAAGTCCAGTCCAAAATGTTGTACTGCTCAAGTAGGAAATACTTCACTGAAATCAAATGAATAGCAAATGCAGTTTTACATCCAGAGGAACGGTTTCATCTTTTAAGTTAATAATGGAAATGAAATGGGCAGCAATGCAGTGTGCAGATACAGCGTCACATGAATATAAGAGACCTGAGGCAATGACCCCTCGTGTCCTGATGAAAATATGATGGGATTTGGGCAAAAAGCATTAGACATTCGGAATGAGAAACTATCATCCCTCTATCTTCTGGGAACAGCCTGGAAAAGTCAAGTGCTTTATTCGGTATCTCTCTTCCTTACTTTTTCTCTCTCCTTCTCCATTTAGCTTTTTTTTTTAATCTCTCTCGTGTGGGTTTTTAAGCGTAACGATAAATGTACAAACTGCTAATTCCTCCCTTCCCCCATTCCTTCCCCTCTCTACCTCTCTCTCTTTCCTCTGCAAGCTGTCTGTCCTGTCATCCTCTCCCCCTTTCCTTTCTCTCTCATTTGATGTTTCAATCGATGAATAAATGATTGTTTCTATTCTGAGCTGCACGGTCTGGGGGAAACGGAGAGAGAGATTGAACAAAATGCAGAGCGAAATAACAGAGTCGCTCTGAGTGAAACAATGTGCCGTCATTTGGGCTGAATCAATCTACATCCTAAACAGGGCGAATATTCTGCTCTCCACCTCAACATTTCTCCTCACATCTGTCATCTCCCACCTCTTCATCAATCAGTCTTTCTCTCACCATTTTCTCTGCCTTCCAGCCTGTTAGACCATGGGTTTCACTTGTGGCCCGCGGGCCAAATCCGCCCCGTCAATCATTTTTATACAACGCGTTGATACATGAGAGCGCTCTGTGTGCTAAACCCAGCAGTCATCAATTAGCCGATTGCGACAAATGCCAAGACTGTGTTAAGGTCTTTCTGGCCATATATAGTTTCTCATGCATGAACTTAAACAGAATGCCATACTTTCAATATAAAAACCACCCTGAAAACCCCCTCAGTTTTTTTAGATTTGGCTCCATGAAGAGCTCGGACATGGACCGAATCCCATTTTGCCTACAATGTAAACCCTAACGCTCAAAATAATTAATTGGTTTGAGTACAGCCAACTCAAATTAAACAAATTAGTTTAAGCTAATTAACTTTTCTGAGTATTTACAACTTTATTTTTCTTTTGAGTTCACAAAACTGACACGTTTTAAGTAATCTGAATTGTTTCATTGTTTTGATATTTATATATTTATATTTATGCATTTGGCAGACGCTTTTATCCAAAGCGATTACAGTGCCCTTATTACAGGGACAATCCCCCTGGAGCAACATGGAGTAAAGTGCCTTGCTCAAGGACTCACTGGTGGTGACCGCTGGGATTGAACCAGCAACCTTCTGCATATCAGTGCTATGGTTTAACCCACTGGACCACCATCTCACAGTAGTTTTATGAACTTGTTTCTTTTCATTTAGACAAACTTAAATGTCACTGAAACTGGGCTGGGATTTCTATTTCCCAGCACTCTTTGCAATGACATTCAAAAGGTAAATGCTAAAATTAAGGGTTATATTATGTTTTGTGTGTGTGTGTGTGTGTGTGTGTGTGTGTGTGTGTGTGTGTGTGTGTGTGTGTGTGTGTGTGTGTGTGTGTGTGTGTGTGTGTGTGTGTGTATGTGCAAGATTAAAGTTAAGTGGGAGATTTAGTAGTGTTTAATGTTTTGTTATGCTAGTTTAGAAGAGTTTCTATTGTTTTTTTGGTAGGGTTACCATCATGGTGACGAGTGGAGCATGAGCGTAGTTTGAGAACAGAATGTTCTGTTAAATGTTCTCTATTGCTGTCCTCATTCAACGAGTGCTATGCTATGTTAATGCTATCAAAGCATTGCGTAACAAATTAGCAAAGTAGCGTTTATTATTATTATTTTTTTTAATTTTAGTTTTACCAACTTATTCGGGCTTACAGTGTACCATTGCTGTAATTTAACTGAATAGCATTTCATAAATAATGCATTCACTCATCTTGGATTGACCCGTCATTGTTTGTTGAACTAATTTAGGTTGGTTGAACATACACACCAACTTAAAGTTTGTAAACTCAAGTTGAGTAAACTCTAAAAATTCCTGAAGCTGGTTGCCTTAAATCTTTAGGTTTTGTCAACTTAAATTTCTATGTTAGGACAACTCTATATTTATTGTCAACTAAACTTAAAAATCAAGGTTTGGTGTACTTGGGTATAAATGTTGTTTGAACAGACACACAACTTAAATTTTTAAGTTGGTACAACTAATTGAGTGAACTCAAAAATGTCCTGAAGCTGGTTGCCTTAAACTTTTAAGTTCTCAACTTCAGATTTTTTACAGTGTACCCAGCTAACAAAAATATGTTGTAAGAATGTTTTGAAAATGTTAATTACATTTTATTTCTTGAGTGATTTTCTTCAGTGAATTTATTACTACTTTACTTATTTGGTTATTCTCTCCTTTAATATCCTATATTCCAAAATATGAGTATTCATTAAAATGAATAAGCTTAAAAACAAAAGACTCAAATCATTTTTACGTAAATTGTGTGTACTGTATAAGTAAATTATGAAATAACAAAACACTCGAAAATGAGTAATCTGATTGGATAAACAATAGGGTAACCAGACGCCCCATTTTTCCCAAGACAATATCTCAATATCTTTCAGCTCTATTTTTGTCCCAACTTATAATGAAAAAATCATGTTCTCACATATTTCTTCTTTCCTAAATTATCTTTTGTTAGGTGATCATATAAAAGCAGTCTTCTGACACGTGATAATAGCATAATCAATGGTAGCCAATCTCGTATTAGCATATTGTGGAGAACAGAAATACCATCCAATCACAATTTGTTATCAGTTAATTTGCAGTTGGAGAAGGCGTTATATTAGAGAGCGCAGACAAATACTATAGATATAGAAAGACGGTTCACTTCTATTACTTATGAATGGGCGAAACTGCAATGCGCAATATGGCGGAATAGTCCCGCCTTCTAAAGTAAAAGAGCCAATCGCTGATTGGTAAAGTCATTGCGTCACTGCAGCTGCTGTGGGAAATTCCGGTTTCCATAGAAACTAACATTTACTGTACATGCACATTGGCTGGTCTAGCCTGAAAAATACTCTTTTTTAACGCTATTTGATAATAGGAAACAACATTTAAGGGACAGTTCATGTTCGATTTTGTTGCTGATTTGAAATATGTTAATTATGTTGTCAAAGCAGCATGTGTGTACATTTAATGAGGATCTTCAAAAAAGTTTATCAAGTTATTATGCGCAGTAAGTTGTGAAACAAAAAACTATGTGGATCCCGAATTCACTTCTTTTTGTGCCTGAAAGGTCAAATACAAACACATCTCACATAAATACAGTCGGATATGGCTTAAGTGTACTTATACAGCTTGGTGAAAACCGGATGTGTTTCAGTATATTTGATCCAAGCAATCAATCTTAAAGTGACAGCAGCCTAAAATACCTGTCTGCCATTAATGTTAAACAACAAAATATGTTAAATAAATGTATACATATTCAATAAACCTACTGTAGGCTACTTGGAAAAACGTTGTTTATTCCATTTGTAACTCTATTGTATTTGTCCTATTGTTTGAAATTTGCTTCTTTGTTCTTTTTTTATATAACAAAAATAAAATAACTATGATATATTTTGTCATCATGAAATCATAAGTGGGGGCTGTCCATCCCCATCCTGACTCGTTTCCACCATGAGAAATCTGGTCACCCTAATCAACAATAATAAACACATTCTGCTTTGTGCTTTATTTCATACTTACTACAAAACTGTCCCGATCTACATACTTCTCATGTAAGTAGAATTATACAAAATGGGATTCAGCCACACCTTCCCCCCACCCCCACACAGGTTGCCAGACTTGCAAGTGTGATGTCAGACAGATTAATCTCAGCATTATGATTTTTGCCAGGCTGTTGCCTGAGTAACACCTGCTCTCTTTATTATTCAACCGGTCTCCAGATTGAGTCTCCTCATGCACCTGTTGAGACGCATTTCTGGCTCCAATCAGAGAGCAGATGAGAGCTGCTGAAATGAGCTAATGTTTATGCCACATCTGGATAAAAGCCATGTCCTGAGACGACACTGAACACACACACACACACACACACACACACACACACACACACACACACACACACACACACACACACACACACACACACACACACACACACACACACACACACACACACACACACACACACACACACACACACACACACACACACACACACACACACACACACACACACACACACACACACACACACACACACACACACACACACACACACACACACACACACACACACACACACACACACACACACACACACACACACACACACACACCTGTCAGCACTGGACATTAAACTTTACATTTACATTCACATTTAAGACAGGGGTGTTCACTAGTGTGCCAATTATGAGAGTCATGACCAAAGTCAGAGACTGTTAATAAACAACACTGGTAATAATAATAAATGTTTCTTGAGTAGCATATAAATCCTCATATTAGAATGATTTCTGAAGGATCATGTAACACTGAAGACTGGAGTAATGATGCTGAAAATTCAGCTTTGCATCACAGGAATAAATGACATTTTAAAATATAAATTATACATATTTAATTATACATATATATAATATACATACATATATTCAATTCAATTCAATTCAAATTTATTTGTATAGCGCTTTTCACAATACACATTGTTTCAAAGCAGCTTTACAGAAAGTGCATTTCATAGATGAACAGTAAAAATGTTAGAAAGACAATGTTAAAGAATAATGTTCGAAAAAGTTAATCAGTCGTGTATTAATTTAGGCCATAACAACGCTGGCGTTGAGTCATCTCTTCACAGGCGTGGAGTCGTCTCTTCACAGGTTTTGGGGCATCCGAAGTCTTCATGAGAGGCTGGATACAAACTGGAGCTGACGAACTATTTACCTCGGGACTAGTGTCCCGAGATAACAACAGAAAAGCAGATGGGAAATAATTAGCGTAGCTGCTGTTCAGAATATTATATTAATGCTTTTGTTCCGATTTAACTGTAGTATAAAGGTTAATTATAATGTGAATGCTTGGCTAAAGAGATGTGTCTTTAATCTAGTTTTAAACTGGGACAGCGAGTCTGAACCTCGAACAATATCAGGAAGACTATTCCAGAGTTTAGGAGCCAAATGTGAAAAAGCCCTCCCTCCTTTAGTGGACTTAGATATCCTAGGAATGACCAGAAGCCTAGAGTTAAGTGACCTTAAAGAGCGCGATGGGTTGTAGGGCAATAGAAGATCCGTTAGATACACTGGAGCTAAACCATTTAGGGCTTTATAGGTCAGTAGCAATACTTTGTAATTGATACGGAACTTAATAGGTAACCAGCGTAGAGATGATAAAATTGGTGTTATATGATCATATTTTCTTGACCTAGTAAGAACTCTAGCAGCTGCGATTTGGACTAACTGTAGTTTGTTTATTGAGGATGCAGGACAACCAGCTAATAAAGCATTACAGTAATCTAATCTCGAGGTCATGAGATTATACTTATACATATATATAATTATACATATTTAAAATATTTTCAAATAGAAAATAACTTTTTAATTTTTATTTGATATGTGTTTGTAATATTTGAACCTAATTTAATTGTTACAAATTTGATCTCATTGAATATCATTTTATCTCTCAATTTTCTAACTGTGTGTCTGTACATTCCCCATCTGTCCTTCTCTTATTGATAGTGTATTTCATCTAAAGTCTCATCTCTTCACCAAGGGATTGCTCTGCATCTACACACACACACACACACACACACACACACACACACACACACACACACACACACACACACACACACACACACACACACACACACACACACACACACACACACACACACACACACACACACACACACACACACACACACACACACACACACACACACACACACACACACACACACACACACACGTCTCTTTCTCTCCCTTAATGTGACAGACGCAACCATCGGCAACTATGAATAATCAATGAACTCCATCTGTTCATGTGAGACCTGAGGAAGAGAATGAACTCACACACACATAATGTCTACATTTCTCTGTACAGATGTGTGTGTGAGAGAGAGGCTGTAGGCCACATCCTTGTCAGAGCAACTCTATTAGTCAAAAAGACAAGCTGACAACATAAATTAATGAGAATATAATCAAATTTCCATTTCCTGCAAATGAGCTTATTAATCTACAGAGGAAGCAAACATTTACTCCTTATTTTCATATGCAAAGCATTTTGTGTGATGTTGTTTGTGTGTGAATGGACCCCCTCGGTTAGGTGAACCCTGCGCAGTGTGTGTGATGTCGATGTGCCCTGGGGGTGTTGCAATAGCCAATGAGTTTCAAATGGAAATCAGTTACACTTACAGTATTTCCCTTGACACAAACCAGAGGTGAAAGCATGTGTGTGTGGGCCGACGCAATTCTGTGATGTTCAATCGAAAGCATTCATCATGGACAATGGTAATAGAGACATGTCAGAACACACATCAGCTGAAGCTACCGGACACAGATGGTTCATTACGATTCCTGAGCATGCACCATCTGACAACAACCCCAAATCATCCATCCTCATCCTAATAACCTGCCCGTTGCCTTTGACATAGTGAATCACCAGATCCTCCTGTTCACCCTCTCTAAACTTGACATCAGCCCGACATCACATGAGATTCTACAAGGATATCTAGCATTGTCCAGTTATACACTTCACCAATTAAGGTAATTATTCTGGTTAAGACAACCAAACAATATAAATAACTAGCTAGCTAAATAGCTAGCTATCTAACTAACTAGCTAGCTGACCTAACAACTAAAATAAACAGATAACTAATTAAATAAACAACTGAGTAAAACAACTCAAATAAATAACTAATTTAAAAAACAACAACAACTAATAAATAAATCAATGAAATAAACAACAACTAATGGAATAACTAACTAAAACAACAACTAATGGAACAACTAAATAAACAATTCATTCAATAAAAAACTGACTAACTAAATAAAAAACAACTAACGGAAATAAAACAATTAAATGAACCAAAACACTAACTAATAAACACTAACAGACCAACTAAATAAAACAACTAACTGACTAACTAAAAATACAACTGACTATATATCCAACTAACTAATTAAAACAACAACTAAAAGGATTAACTAGCTAAATACACAACAAAATACACAAATAACTGACTAACTAAATACAAATAAATGAACTGACTAACTACTGTGACTAAATACAAAAAAAAGACTAAATAAACAACTAATTAAGACAACAACTAATGGTTTTACTAGCTAAATATACAACTAAATAAATACAAAAAACTGACTAACTAAATAAAAAATTAACTGAATAACTAAAACAACTAACTGAATAACCAAACAAACAACTGACTAACTAAATAAAAACAATTATCTGACTAACTAAATAAAACCAACTCTCGGACTAAGTAAAACTAACTAACTAAAACATAAATTAACTAACTAACTAACTAACTAACTAACTAACTAACTAACTAACTAACTAACTAACTAACTAACTAACTAACTAACTAAGTAAAACAACTAACTAACTAACTAACTAACTACAAACAACTAACTAAATAAATAAAAACAAAGAATAAATAAATAAAACAACTAACTAACTTAATAAATAAAAACAACTAACTAACTAAATAAAAACAACTAACTGACCGACCGGCCAACAAAAACAACCAATTGACTTACCAAAACAAATAACTAATTAAACAAATAAAACAACTAAGCTAAATAAACAGCAAACTAACTAAATAAAACCAACTCTCGGACTAAGTAAAACTAACTAACTAAAACATAAACTAACTAACTAACTAACTAACTAACTAACTAACTAACTAACTAACTAACTAACTAACTAACTAACTAACTAACTAACTAACTTAGTAAAACAACTAACTAACTAACTAACTAAGTAAAACAACTAACTAACTAACTAACTAACTAACTAACTACAAACAACTAACTAAATAAATAAAAACAAAGAATAAATAAATAAAACAACTAACTAACTTAATAAATAAAAACAACTAACTAACTAAATAAAAACAACTAACTGACCGACCGGCCAACTTAATAAAAACAACCAATTGACTTACCAAAACAAATAACTAATTAAACAAATAAAACAACTAAGCTAAATAAACAGCAAACTAACTAAATAAAACCAACTCTCGGACTAAGTAAAACTAACTAACTAAAACATAAACTAACTAACTAACTAACTAACTAACTAACTAACTAACTAACTAACTAACTAACTAACTAACTAACTTAGTAAAACAACTAACTAACTAACTAACTAACTAACTAACTAACTAACTACAAACAACTAACTAAATAAATAAAAACAAAGAATAAATAAATAAAACAACTAACTAACTTAATAAATAAAAACAACTAACTGACCGACCGGCCAACTTAATAAAAACAACCAATTGACTTACCAAAACAAATAACTAATTAAACAAATAAAACAACTAAGCTAAATAAACAGCAAACTAACTAAATAAAAACAACAACCAAACAAACAAATAAATAAATAGAACATGTCTGTATTATTCAGAATAAAGACATTATCATTTTTTCCCACACATTCTCTTTTGAAAATACTGGATTTGCTCACTCATTCCATTACTTACACTGTGTTTTGATAATTCTGCTCTAATTTAAATGATAACAATTAATTTTTATTCATGTCCTGCACATTATGTTAAAATATGTGCACATAAAACCAGCCTTGAGTGTATCATTTAGATGCACCTTCGCCTATTTGTATATTGATTTGTGCTAATGTTTTGATGCTTATATAAGCCCTCGTTGTCTTTGTGTGTCTTTTACATGATTTACTGAAATGGTCAAAAAAAAATCTGAAGACACATAACCATAAATAAAGTATTTTCTAAAACACAACTCCTTTTCACAAATTACATGAATCAGTGTAAAGAAAATGAGTGTCAGGAAAGCGGTTTGAAACAGATTCTAGCTCATTGGTTTACTGCAGTCTCCTCCCTCGCTCCTTCTCCATCCTCCAATGTCTATTTATTCCATCATGACCTTTGACTTCTGTCGGCACTGTTCCGGGGGAACTGCTGATTTCCTTGAGCTCTCTGCAGGAGGTCAGGCCTGTCCCATAATGCACTGCAGCACTGCCAAATTCTTCGCATGCAGTGGTCTGGCTGTCAGTCTGGGCAGGTTTCTTAAACTAGAGCCAGAGACAGGAAGTCCAAAACTATGAGCCATATATAAATAATAAATAACAACCCTATTCATCTAGTTCACGCAAGTACATGTATACCTATATATATATATAAATATATACATCTATAATAACAGCATTACTTTTTTTTGTTCTCTCACTTTTCACCTTTCTCTGCTTATTTTCTTTAGTAGCTGTTGGTGGCATTTCACCTACTTGGTCTCATTTTCACCTTTCCTTTGTTCCTCCAGTCTCTTCAGTGAAATTAACTGCTCTCTTTTTTAAATACTTTACACATTTCTTTTTTTTTCATTATCACACTATATTTTTCATAATCTTCTAATTTCCCTTCTCTGCACATCCTTTGAAACAGAACTAATGCGAGTATAAGCTTGTTTAAGAATGAAATATTTGCATACTGGACAGCACACTGAACACACTCTACTGTTTCTTTAAAAATAGCATGTGAAACTGAATATGCAACAATAAACATTTCAAACAAGTGTCACAACTCTGCTTTTTTCATGACCTCATTACATGTGCATGTTTCCAGCATCACTTGCTTTTTAAAGGATGCAACACTACAAACGTTGTTTAATCAACTCAAAAAATACAGTTATTTTGCATTTTTAATCCAGTTTCGAGTTCAAATGTCTTCAAGAGGACCCATTATGCTTTTTTACATTTTCACCTCTCTTTAGTGTGTATTGTTGATGTTTGAGCATGAAAAAGGTTTACAAAGTTACAACGCTCACAGTCACATCAAAGGGAGTTATTCACTATATCAGTGCACACGGTTTCTGAACTCCCTGAAACGCCTCCATTATAGTCTTGAGTTTTCTTCCAGGAATGAACACGTCACAATATTCCTCATTGAAATAATTCCTGCCCATGGCATATGCTAAATAAAGGGGCGATGCCTGGTTGAGTTTAGATTAGATTCAACTTTATTGTCATTACACAAGTACAAGTACAAGGCAACGAAATGCAGTTTAGGTCTAACCAGAAGTGCAATAGCAGCAAGTGCAGGACATGGATATGTACTGAATATATATAAATATGTATAAATAGAGAGACGGTTATTACTATAAACAGAACTGAATTTACAGGTGAATATGTACAGTGAATAAATATACAGATGGCTATTACTATAAACAGAATTTACAGGTGATTATGTACTATGAATATAATATACAGATGGCTATTACTATAAACAGAATTTACAGGTGAATATGTACTATGAATATAATATAGAGATGGCTATTACTTTAAACAGAATTTTACAGATAGAGGTATACAATAATATGTTAGGCTAATATGAGGAATATAGCAGTGGATTAAGGTAGTGCAATAAATTATGGACAGAGCTATCCGAAGTGTAAAAGTGCAGTGGAAAGTGGTTGCATATTGCAGTTAGAAGTACGATGCAAAATGCAAATGAAAACATTTGGTACTATAAATACAGTCGGCAGTGCAAATGAGCATAATCCAGTTAAGATATGGTGGTGCAAAATGCATAAGTAAACAGTTGTTACTGTAATAAACAGTCGGTAGTGCAAATAACAAAGTGAAGGCAGATGTGAGGTAGGAGAGTTAGCAGTTTATGAGGGAGTGGATCAACGGGGGTTTGAGTTCAGTAAAGAGACAGCTCTGGGGAAAAAACTGTTCTTAAGTCTGCTGGTCCTGGTCTGGAGGATCCTGAAACGCCTGCCGGAGGGCAGGAGAGAAAACAGTCTGTGGGCTGGGTGAGAGGAGTCCTTGAGGATGCTGCGAGCTCGAAGCAGACAGCGTTTCCTCTGGATGTGCTCGATGGCAGGTAGTGGAGTCCCTGTGATGCGCTGGGCAGTTTTCACCACCCGCTGCAGTGCCTTGCGCTCCGCAACAGAGCAGCTCCCATACCATACTGCCACACAGTTGGTCAGGATGCTTTCTATTGCGCAGCGATAGAAGTTCACCAGGATAGCCGAGGAAAGCTGATTCTTCCTCAGTGTCCTCAGGAAGAAGAGGCGCTGGTGAGCCTTCTTGACCAGGCTGGAGGTGTTGGTCGTCCACGACATGTCCGCCGAGATGTGGATCCCCAGGAACTTGTAAGTTTGTTAGTAGTGTTGAAACTCGTGGTTTTGGTAAGGGGCGTGACATTTCTGAAACATGCTCGAAGCCGTTGACCAATCACAACACTCTGGTCAAGCTGGCCAATCAGAGCACTCTGTGCTTTCAGATAGAGGGGCTTCATAGAAACAGGAACTAAACGAGTGTTACTGACAGACTGTGAAGAGAGGAGCTGCAAGAGTGTAAAATGTGTGAAAAATAATGTTTTTTTTAACTTTCAAGCATGAAAACCTATTCTAGTAGACATAAAACAAAATCAAGACTTTGTAAAAGGGCATAATTGGTCCTAAAAATAAATGTAATGCCCTAAAAAAAATTTTTTTTAGAGACCGGGACGTTATTCACCACCCTCCTCCTCATTCATCAACCTTCCTAGTATTCCTCAATCAATTGATTCTAAATATAACAAGAAAAAAATAATGCAATTATAAAAGATTGCCTGTTTTCCCATTCATTTTTTGCAAAAATGTTATAGGGTCGTGTAACAGTGTTATGGTGCATTCACACCAGACGCGAATGAAGCGTTAAGCGCAAGTGATTTACATGTTAAGTCAATGCAAAGACGCGAATAGACATTCTGCGGCGCATTTCGGGCGTGCCGCGTTAACCAATCAGGAGCTTGCTCTAGTAGTGACAACAATGAGGACAAAATCATATGATACACGGAGCTGTATGATAGATCTTCGTACTTTATAGAAACAGGAATAAAAAGGATCTTGCTTGGAAGAAAGTGTGTGAGGAGGTCGGACAATCTGGTAAGTTGTAAAAGACGCTCTTTACTCAATTTGAGCTATACATAGGGTGATTTCAAGGTGATTGGGACACTTTTTGCCATTGAGATGACTTGGAAAAAGTGTCCCAATCACCCTGAATTCACCCTATTGAAACTACAAGCTAGCCGGCAAATTGAGCTTATTCGCCGTATTTTAAAACAATCCATGTCAGCCATTTCGCAACAGGACAAGCCAGCTGGCAAAATCCCCTACCATGATGCGAATTCACGTCTGTTGTGAAGGTAATGTCATGTGCGAATGAAGCGAGTAAACTCAAAATGTTCAAGCGTACAACTATTCGCGCAAGTCGTGTCTGGTGTGAACGCACAAATAAGTCTATTTGTTCTGCACAACAATAACTGAATCTTTGATGACTGGATAAGTGCAATTCACCTTTATCCCACAAGGTGGCGATGCCTGATACACAATGATGAAGTGACGTGTCACTCATAGTTACCGCAGGCAGAAAACAAAAGAATAGGAAGAATCATCAGCAAAACTTGAAATGGCTCAGCGATTTCCTGCAGAGCAACTTCTGAACGCAATCTAATATTACTGTCACTGTCACTTGATGGTGGATCTGGTGAAGAAGCTGTCAGCCATCTAAATATTGATTTTGAAGACTGATTTGAAAATCGTGAATGAGGAAGATGCTGAATGTACTTGGAAAGGAGCTCTGACGAGGACAGTGATGATGATGATGATGATGATGATGGTATAAAACATCTGCTCAAACTGAACCCTTCCAAGCTTCAAAATCTAACAAATATGCTTTATTTTATTCTTCTGTAATTGTTACTCTGATATCAGGAGAGTTTTATATTAATCACGACAGGTAGAGATCCATCCGTGTTTGAAATACAGATCCGGGTCGCTAAAGACCCAAATATGTAATAATGACTGGCGAAAAATTCATGCATGTAAAGGTTAAATAATAAATCAAGGTGTGTCAGAAATACATACAGTATATAAAGCGGACCCACTTTATATTAGATGGCCTTAACTACTATTTACTAACATTTTAATTAATCATTTGATACAATGCACTTATTGTGTACATACATGTTTTTACATTGTACTTACATTTTGAAAAATACCTGCATGTAATTACATCTGTAATTAATTACTGTAGTTACATTTGTAATTACACTGTTGACACTTCCCTTACACCTAACCCTACCCTTAAACTTACCCATATCCCCACACCTGTCCCTAACTCTACCCGTATCCCACCTCAATATCAGCAAAGGTGTTTTGCAATACAATTTGAACACAGTAAGTACATTGTACTTATTTTTTGATGTAAGTACATAGTAGTTAAAGCCACCTAATATAAAGTGGGGCCTATAAAGCTACTGTATACTGCAAAAACAATACCATGAGTATGGTAGTATGCTATTCTAAGTAATATTTTCTCCATTACCCATCACCCTCTTGTACTGACCCCTCTTGCGATTGTAGCAGCAGATTTAAGGTCAACAAGGCCAGGCTTTGTTTCTCTGTTCAAAATCTTCTTTGTTGCTATTTGAATGGCACAACAGATCTGACCAAATGCAGAGAAGAAAACTGAAATAGAGAAAACCCTGAACCTGTTTCAATATGTTACTGTATCAACAGGAGACATTTTAAATTATGTACAAAACTCCAATTGATTAATACATTTCTTTCAACGCAGGTTCCCTTAAGAACTCTCACCTCTCACCTCGTCTACAAACGGTCTGCTTCAGTTCACCAAATATTGCTCTGAGAGGAACGAACGTTTCGATTCTCTATTTGAAGCATAAAAGCATATTGCACAGAACATGAGAGACTGCAATAACGGCGCTAGAAGGAGAAGAGAGAGTCTGCTAGAACAAAAGAGTAGGACAGACAGTGAGTCAGCAGAAAGTGTTACTATCCCGATGTCTTTTCAAAGCTGTAACAAGGACATATAAAATCCCGAGCTCCTCGTTCTCTCTCAGATGGATTTTTAATAAGCTGTGGAGCTGTAAGTGTGTGACACGCGGCTGCTGAAGGTCACGCAGGAAGTTCACAGGCACAGTCCAGGTAACCACGGGAAGAACTGAAGTGAAATGAATGCATCTCAAATGCACTTCCTGCGACCACTCCTCTATACCAGAGGAAACTTTTGGACACTTAATGCACACTTTAAACGCAGGATTGTTTTGCATTAAATAAGATCAAACCGGGGTGGTATTTATTTCCTAGCAGACACATTCCAGTCATGTTAGTATTTAACATGTCACTCGTCACATATTGACGCTTGGTCAGAACCCCTCTGCGTCACTTTTTAACGCGCAGGGGACCCTTTTAGCACCATTTTCCAATGCGCAGGGTACTCCACTGATTTTGACTTTTACAAATGCAAAGAATTAAACACACTCTACACTCTAAAAAAAAAAGGTTCTATATTGCACCAAAAATGGTTCTTGGCTCGTAATCATAGGGGAACCTTTTTAAGTGCTATATAGCACCAATTTTGGTGCTTCAGTGGTTCTTCAGCAGTTCTTCAGAGGTTTTTCACCGGTTCTTTCAATATGGTGCTATATAGCACCGTATTCTGTATTCTGCAAGACCTTATTCTAAATCCTTAACCCTACCCCATACCTAAACATAACTATTAATAAGCAGTAATTAGCTTTTTTTTGTTTTTGTTTTATTTATTTATTTTTAGAAATGATAAACTTGCAGGCAAGGTTTTAGAAAATATAACCTAAAAATTGTTTATACAGAATGTTCCCTTAATAGATTTACTGTGAACTTGAGGAGAACAAGCAAAAATTATGAAAAATAATTCAGAATTTAAACCCAGATGCTATTGGCATTAATCTTTTCTATCAAATGCACTGACATTAAGCCATTTTTAAGTGTCGAACTCTAATGCCTGGTTTCATAGACAAGGCTTAAGTCTAGTTCCAGACTAACATGTATGATTGAGCCTTCTTAACTGAATGGGCCCTATCATACGCCCGGCGCAATGCGACTCCAGGCACGTTTTTTTTGCTAGTTTCAGCCTGACACATATAATTTTCATGTCCAACGTTGTTTAAATAGCAAATGCACTGACGCCCATCTGTTCGCCCATGGGCGCATTGTTGGTGTGTTGCTATTTTGAGGCAACTGAAAATGACTGCACCATTGATCAACAAAAACCTAAAGTCAATAGCGCAGTATTTTTTGTGTTATTTAAAGTGCACGTTAGTAATATGCATCTATAGGCGGGTGTACAATGCATGTACAGTGTACATGTGTAAGTGAAACTGGCTTTTAAAGGGGATTGGAGATGAGACTCTGATTGGTTTATTGCACGTTACGCCTAAAACACACCCAGGACTCTTTCTAATTAAGAGACTAGGTACAACCCTTTTGGACCATGCGCCGGGTGCGCTGATCATTTTTTCCGTCATTAAACTAGCAAAAGTGGATTCGGATATGCCCTAAGCACACCTGCGCCATGTGCTTCAGACCATGCGCTTCAGACCATGTGCTTCAGACCATGCGCTTCAGACTGTTAAAATAGGGTCCTAAATCTTAAAATATGTCAGTGCCATTGTTTTGTCTCAAGTCTGGCTAGAGCAGCGGTCAACAGAAGGGCATCCTGTTCTCGTTCAGAGCTGCGTTTTATTTTATTTTTTATGATATTCAGTCATAAACAACCCGAAACAATGCAGGGCTTTCATACAGGTTTATAAAGCAGATTATTCATTATTCTGCAAAAGCCTCATAGAACAACCCTCACAGAGTGTTGAAGACGCTGCCCACACATACATTCGTGTCCTGTCTCACACACACACACACACACACACACACACACACACACACACACACACACACACACACACACACACACACACACACACACACACACACACACACACACACACACACACACACACACACACACACACACACACACACACACACACACACACACACACACACACACACACACACACACACACACAAATGGAATGAATATAAATGTCCTCCTCCGCTAACACCTCCGGTCCATCCAACTCTCAGGTTGTTATGCTCCAATACACCTCCAACTCTCTTTCTCTCTTTCCGATGATAGCTCTTTCTCTGGTTTATTCTCCATCTCAGTGAATTGTATTGCAGGTGAAGACAGTCTAACAGGTAAGACAAGTATACAAAGGCAGCATTCTTTGAGAAGCAAAATGATTTGAGATATTAAATAATGAAATAATCAAAGTGAAGCGACATCATGCTTAAAACAAGAACAAATATCTGCCAATGGGTTCAGAAAAGTAAAACATTATTCAAATGAAAAGCAAAATTATTTTTGGCAGATATTTGTTTTTGTTTTAAGCATCATATCACTTCCATTAGATACATTTTTAAGAAAACAAGATTTAATATATTAAGTAATTTTGCTTCTCAAGAAAATGTATCTTGATTAAAGAATGTTTAGATATTTGTAAAACAAGATAAACGGACAACAAGTAAACAGTGCATTTTACTTATATTTAATTAATTTCATTCATTTTACTCTACCATATTTACAGTTCCCTTTCAGTCGGTCACGTTCTTCGTACGTCGGAACTGACCGACGAATTGGGATCTGTTTTCAGAGACCAATCTATTTCGAGTGTATAGAAACGAGCCAATAAACACTGGCATGCGGTTCGTGCATTACACGCACCGCCCGTGTTGCGGGTATAAATGGAAAATGTGGAAGTACCGCATATCGCTTTCAACTTCGGAGCCGAGCATTTTGTTTATGTTCCTACAAAGAGTGTTAAAGAATCTAGGAGTCAAGAGAGAGAGGAAAACTGCCTACCTGCTTCCAGTGTCGGTGTTACGGTGCCTTGCAGCGGTGGTCGCGAGCGAAGAAAAACAACAGTTGTTCTTACAGCTGGCTGGGCGTTTTCCTTTGAGTGCTCACAGCATGCTTGCACCTTTGAACTGCTGTGAGCCGTGGCCATTTCCCCTGTGTGCCTCGGCACTTCTCTGAGCGGTTTTCTTCTACTAAAAGAGCAACACGGTTTGGCCCTGCGTCTTTCTCAAGATGTCATTCAAACCGTGTGTTTCTGGATGCCGTCGGTATCTATCTCCAGTTGATGGGCACGATCGCTGTCTCACGTGTTTGGGCGTTCAGCACGCTGAGGCGGCTTTCGTGGATGACTCATGTTCGCACTGCGCGAACATGACCATCGCAGTATTACGGTCTAGGCTCCAATTCCTCAAAAGGTGTGGAGTCCCATTGCGTATCCCCCGATCTAGTGGTCCTCCCGCTGCAAAGCAGAGGGCTGCTACTTTGGCTGATGCCTTTGTTAGAGACCTGAGGGTTACAGTGAGGGAACTCCCGCCGGGTCAACAGGCTCCTTGGGCCCCTCCCCCCTCCGCTGTGCCGGTAGCGCTTCCGGAAGAGCGCGCTGGTCCTTCCCATGGGGGGCCAGCCGTTACTTTCGGGGCTCCGACTGAAGCTATGTTGTCGATAGCTGCATCGGGGGACGAGCTAATGGACTCTGGAGATGAGGATCCGACTGCGTTACCCCCTTCGGGTGTGGTAGCGTTGTCCGAGTCTGATCCAGATCTCACGGCTATGCTTTCCCAGGCCGCCGCGAGTGTCGGGCTCGAGTAGAACCTTCCACCGTGTCCCGAACCCTCGCGGCTGGACGATTGGTATCTCGGGACGGACCGTGCTGGTTCTCAGTACGCCCTGCCCCAGTACCTTTCTTTCCGGAAGTGCATCAGTAGCTCACGAAGTCGTGGACGCCGCCCTACAGCGCCCGTGCACGATCGACTGACTCCTCCGCCCTCACTACCCTCGATGGTGGCGCAGCTAAGGGTTACGTGGAGGTCCCCCCAGTGGAGCGGTCGGTAGCAATGCAACTGTGTCCAAAGTCCGCTACCGACTGGCGGGGTCATCCACGTCTACCCTCGCGGGCGTGTAGGTTCTCGTCCGGTCTAACGGGCAGAGCCTACACAGCCTGCAGGGAAGCTGCGTCATCTTTGCATGCCATGGCGCTCCTGCAGGTCTACCAGGCCAAAGCGCTCAAGGAACTGCACAAGGGTAGTTCCGACCCAGGGGTTATGCAGGAACTACGTACCGCGACGGACCTCGCCCTCCAATGTCCACACTTGTGGTCCAGGAACGCCACCTGTGGCTGAACCTGGCAGATATGCGTGAGGCCGACAAAGTGCGGTTCCTCAACGTCCCTGTATGCCAGGCTGGCCTCTTCGGCGACGCCATCGAGAACTTCGCCCAGCAGTTCTCGGTGGCCCAGAAGCAGACGGAGGCCATCAAGAACATCCTGCCCAGGCAACCCGCTGCTGCCTCCACCCAGTCGCTGGCCGCACCTGCCCTGACAAGCGGCCCTGACACGGGGAGCCCAGGGAGAAGAGGAGCTGCTCCAGGGGAGGTGGTGTCCGCACCCCTCCTCCCCCCGGAGGAGGACCGGGGGGAGAATGTCTCTACGAAAGCTGGTATCAACATCCTGCTGCTGGCCCTCCGGGGTCCAGCGGTACCCACATTCTCAATAAAAGAGCAGTTTCCTCCCTCCCTGAGCTCCGAGAGAGACAGGTTGGCAGTGTGTGACGCCGCCGGGTCTTGCCACTCCTTTCCTCCCCTCTCACCCCTCACCAGGGGGCAGCAGTGTGGGCACCGAGGACGCCCCCGGGCCTTCTCACCCACACTCTGCCCCACCTGGAGTACTCAGACAACACTCCGGGCCGCCCCCGGGCCTGTCTGAGTCGGGTCTGAGTGCTCCACCTCGCTGCCTCACCCCGGGTACATCTGTGGTGCCGTTGTGGTGCTTGTTCGTTCTCTGGGGGCCTGGCCAGGCCTCCCTAGACCGTCACGCTGGCTCATCTGTATCATCAGACTTGGCTATGTGATTCAATTCGCACTCCGGCCTCCCAAGTACAAGGGCATCCTCCTCACCTCCGTGCGGAGCAGCGATGCCCATGTCTTGCGGTCCGAGATCGATGTCCTGCTGACGAAGGGCGCGATCGAGCCGGTTCCTCCTGCCGGGGTTCTACAGCCCCTACTTCATTGTACCCAAGAAAGGGGGTGGGTTAAGACCAATCTTGGACCTGCGCATTTTGAATAAGGCCCTGCACAAGCTTCCGTTCAAAATGTTAACGCAGAAATGCATTTTCCAGTGCATCCGTCCCCAAGATTGGTTCGCAGCGATCGACCTTCGTACTTTCATGTCTCTATTCTTCCTCGACACAGACCGTTCCCGCGCTTTGCGAGGGGAGGGCATATCAGTACAAAGTCTTGTCCTTCGGGCTGTCCTTGTCGCCTTGCGTCTTCACGAAAGTCGTCGAGGCAGCCATTGTTCCGCTCATACTGGCTCAGTCTCAGGATCAGTTGTGCGAACACAAGGACATGGTGCTCAGTCACCTCAGCCTGTTGGGACTTCGGGTCAACCGAGAGAAGAGCAAACTCTGCCCCGCGCAGAGGATCTCTTATCTCGGTACGGAGCTGGATTCGGTCAGCCAGACTGCGCGCCTCACTCCAGAGCGCGTCCAGTCAGTGTTGAACTGCTTGAATACGTTCAAAGGCAGGACAGCGGTCCCACTTTCAGAGGCTCCTGGGGCATATGGCATCTGCAGCCATGGTAACACCGCTCGGATTGCTTCATATGAGACCGCTTCAACGCTGGTTACACGACCGAGTCCCAAGTACCGGGTCAGTACCGGGTCTCAGTTACTCCTTACTGTCGGCAAACCTTCAACCCGTGGTCAGACCCCTCGTTTCTCCGGGCCGGAGTGTCCTTAGAACAGGTGTCCAGGCATGCTGTGGTCTTCACGGATGCCTCATCCATGGGCTGGGGGGCCACGTACAACGGGCACGCAGTGTTGGGTCTGTGGACGGGGCCCCAACTGCGTTGGCATATCAATTGCCTAGAGTTACTGGCGGTACGTCTTGCCCTGGCCCGGTTCAAGAAACTGCTTCGGGACAAGCACGTACTGGTCCATTTGGACAGCACTGCGGCCGCTGCGTACATCAACCGACAGGGTGGTCTACGTTCTCATTGCATGCTCCGGCTCGCCCGCCATCTCCTCCTGTGGAGTCAGAAGTTTGTGAGGTCACTTCGTGCCATTCACATCCCAGGTGCGCTGAACCAGACAGCCGACAAGCTCTCTCGTCGACACCTCCGGACGAATGGCGACTCCACCCCCGGAGCGCCAGCACCACTTCGGAGTTGAACAGGTAGACCTGTTCGCTTCTCCGTAGTCAACCCATTGCCAGTGGTACTATTCCCTGACCGGGGGTACCTTAGGCACAGATGCACTGGCGCACAGCTGGCCCCGGGACCTATGCAAATATGCGTTTCCCCCAGTGAGCCTTCTCGCACAGACTCTGTGCAAGGTCAGGGAGGACGAGGAGCAGGTCTTGTTAGTTGTACCCTATTGGCCCAACCGGACCTGGTTCCCCGAACTCACACTACTCGCGACAGCCCCTCCCTGGCCGATCCCCCTGAGGCAGGACCTTCTTTCTCAGGAGCGGGGCACTACGCCCCTCTACGAGACGCCTCTATTCCCTGAAGTGGAACCTGTTTGTTGAGTGGTGTTCTTCCCGCCGGGAAGACCCCCAGAAGTGTTCGATTAACGTTGTGCTTTCCTTCCTGCAGGATGGGTTGGAGCAAAGGCTGTCTCCCTCCACCCTCAAAGTGTATGTCGCAGCAATAGCGGCGTATCACGATGCAGTAGACGGTAAATCCTTAGGTAAGCACGACTTAATTGTCAGGTTCCTCAGAGGTGCGAGGAGACTGAATCCTCCTTGTTCAACCTCGGTACCCTCTTGGGATTTAGCCCTGGTGCTTAGAGCACTCCACACCATTTGAGCCTTTGCAGTCAGTTGAGCTAAAAATCCTGTCCATGAAGACAGTCCTCCTGACCGCACTGGCCTCAATCAAGAGGGTAGGGGACCTGCATGCACTTTCGGTCGACGAATCGTGCCTAGAATTCGGGCCGGCCAACTCTCACGTTGTCCTGAGACCCCGGCCTGGATATGTGCCCAAGGTTCCTACCACTCCCTTTCGGGACCAGGTGGTGAACCTGCAAGCGCTGCCTTCGGAGGAGGCAGACCCAGCCCTAGCTTTGTTATGTCCCGTCTGCGCTCTCCGCGCTTACGTTGACCGGACTCAGAGCTTCAGATCCTCACAGCAGCTCTTCGTCTGTTACAGAGGCCAGCAGAAGGGAAAGGCTGTCTCCAAGCAGAGGTTGGCCCACTGGATAGTGGACGCCATCTTCTTGGCTTACCAGTACCAAGACGTGCCTTGCCCGTTCAGGATGTGAGCGCACTCCACAAGGAGCGTAGCTTCATCCTGGGCGCTGGCTCAAGGCGCCTCGCTGACAGACATATGTAGATCTGTGGGCTGGGCGACACCTAACACGTTCGCTAGATTTTATAGCCTCCGTGTAGAGCCGGTATCTTCCCGCATCCTCACCCCCAGGGGCCAGTAGCGCTAAGTACCTGTTCTAGTGTCGGCTTGCAACGCCACTCCCGCCCTCTGGGCCGGATATGTGCGTCTATTTGCTCCAGTTGAGTTCCCCAGAAACGGCTAACCCTGTGAGTTCCTCCGTCACCCCTGCGGTGTCAGACGTTGCGGACCGTCTGACGCTAGGCCTGCCCCCGTATGCTTGTGGAACGTGTGCGTAGGCTGGGTTCCATATGTTGCGGTCCCCTAACGGCTACCCCATATGTGTATTTTCCACGGTACCAGCTACCCTACTCGGCTAGCCCCGTGTCTTTCCCTGGACAGAGCCCGCTCTGTCGTCTCTGGGTGTGTTCTCCCCCCCTGGGTCCACCCCAGAGACTTCCATATGTTGCACTACCCTGAAAGGTTAGTCCTTATGCGTATTTCCAACTCTCCTTCCATTGAAGGATGTGGCTCTGCAGCGGGGGGGGGGGGGGGGGGGGGGCTGATAGTGTAATTAGTGTGTTTGTGTGCATGCTTTACATAAGTCATTATCTCACTCTCTCACTGTATGTTCATTTTCAGAGAAGTTTATAAATTAGCCGTGGGTAATTACATTCTCTCAGATCCGTTAACATGAGACTGTGTGCTCGGACTAGAAAAGATAAAGACGGATTTAAATGGAAGGATTGATGAAGGCCGTTCCATCCGATATTCCTGTTAAATCCATAACTCGCGTTCTCTAGTAATGATCCTCCTGACGTCTGTGTGTCTGTGTGGGTATGTGTGAGTGTAGAGCTTCATAAGGATCAT
Organism: Romanogobio albipinnatus; assembly: GCA_023566225.1. NCBI lineage: Eukaryota > Metazoa > Chordata > Actinopteri > Cypriniformes > Gobionidae > Romanogobio > Romanogobio albipinnatus. Next base: position 41,318,101 of record CM042255.1, on the reverse strand, counting down.
GTTTCCAGATGCAGGGCAGATGCTTCACATCTAATAATATTCAGCTTATGTAAAATGTTTCTGTGAGAAAAGAAAATGAGAGAGAAGAAATAAAGATGATAATTTACATGCTGTCACTCACTTTTTAGATGGCAAGATGTCAATCTAAAAATCAACACTAATCAATAATTAACCTGGAGCCTTATTACTTATATTTCTAATGATTAGGGCTGTAACGATACACTCATGTCACGATTCGATATAAATTGCGATACTGAACTCATGATAAGATATGTATCCCGATATTTTAAGGCGAGACACGGCAGGTGAAAACATCGTTTTTTCATGCAGTGGTCAATTTTGAGATTTTGGTCCCTTAACATGTAAGCTTTCATGTCAAAATAAAACAAATTTCAACATTACACATTAAGGTGGTTATTTAATTATATTTTGTCACCATGCGCCTTTAGATTTCTACCCGAAATCATCCAAAGTTATTCTAGCGCGATCTCTCGTGCCGTCTCCATTCACAGAAACATGGTATCATGCCTGGTATCATTATAAAGCTCTCAGTCTCACACACACAGTGCTGTCTAATCCAAATATGGGCATTTCCTTTGTAGAACTAACGAACCGCGAAAGTTTGCAGCCGAAAACCACATCTGATTTGTCAATGTGAATTTTTCACTACGCGCTGCCGCTTCCTTGTGTATTCTCCGCCTGAGAGAAAGTGCAGACAATGCCGAAATCAGCTCATAAACTTTATTAGTTACATTCAGCAGCTGCCCACAACACCCCTGCCACCTCAACATAAAAATGACAACCGTTTTTGAAAGAATGTTGCCTGCATTGAAAGCGTGAGTAATGCGTGAGGGAAAAAAAATTAAAGTTCACAGTTTCAGTGACATTATTACACTCACTTTACGTGCATCATTATTACGTGCATTTTTAACAGTAACGTCAGCAATGTATCTCCTGACATTTTATGTTGAAATTAAAAAAAAATCCTGAAAAAAAACAAACGTTTTAATAAAAAATGTAATAAAGACAGTCTTTCTTGACTTCACTGAACATTAATAGTCTCTCCGAGACGCAAGAAGAAAGCAAAAATATATTTTTTACTAAGGAAAATGACAAAAATAGTAACGCACAGTGACTTGGATAAATTACTTTAATCTGATTACTGGTTTGGAAATGGTAACGCATTAGATTAATCGTTACTGGAAAAAGTAGTCAGATTAGAGTAACGCGTTACTGGCATCACTGCTAAGGAGTGCCGCTGTAAATAATGTTTGCGCTCTCACTTTGAGTGCCGTTCTAGCAGCGCGTGCTCTTCAGTTGATCAATGCAATCAGTCACAGTTCTAATCACAAGAAAGCGTGTCAAAATTTAAAAATTTAAAATTTCTCAAACTGTAAATGTTTAGCTCATCCAAGAATTTAAATTCTGCCTTTATACTCACTCTCATGTCTTTTTCACGCGTCACGCAATCATTTGAACGTCTGTGTTTACTACAGTATGCGAGTCATGTTAATCTGTTCATCATAAGACATTGTTCGTGTCTCTTCAGAAGACTTGGATTTGGATTAGACACTCGATTAGTTATTTTTACGATTTTTACATTCTTTGGATCTTTTAAGTTTGAGAGGAATGGACTTTAAATGGAGGGACAGAAATCCCTCAGGTTTCATAAAGAATATCTTCATTTGTGTTTGGAAGTTAAATGAAAAACGACATGATGGTGAGTACGTGATGACAGAGTTTACATTTGTGGTACATTTGTAAATTTGTGTTTGGGTGAATTATACCTTATAAACAGGCCTACTACAGCAAGTTGAGCCTTGGATAAAACAACTATCGCGAATCATATTGTTTCCATCAACGATACATATCACATTTTTATATCGCGATATATCGTTTAACGATATATCGTTACACCCCTACTAATGATTACACATTTTTATTTTGAAACATACATGTCATTGATCTATAATGACCTTCTAGGCTTAAAAACCCCTCCCAAAAAACTAAACAGGTTTACTACTACCCATCATAGACTAATTGAAAATAAGTTAAAAGTAAATAATATTGATTAAATATATTTAAAAAAATTATTGATTTAAACTGGCTGTCAGTGGCGTTATCCCTAAACTTGATTAATTTATCATTTTTATTTATTTATATATAACTTTTTTGGCTCACCGGCCATTGTGGCTAGTGGTTTTCCAAAGTTACTAGCTACTCAGCATTTTCACTGGCCACATTGTCATCGATACCATGGGCCGTGTTACACATGCATTTTCTTTCTCAACTGTTAACATTCACTTAAAACATAACTGACTGTGCTTATATATATGATCTTATCTGTGCATATCTACGGAGTAGAAGAATGACCCAAATCCTTCGTGACTCAATGCTACAACAACAATAAAAGGTTTAAAGGGTCCTAAAAGGTTTTATAAGAATTACATAATATAAAAAATATATGTTATATCAGACAATGCAGATGATTTTGTCCTGAAAGAAAGAAAAAGTGGAATACGTGTTGGCGAGAGAGATTGTGTTGGTGTTAAACGCCCTCAGAGATGCAGGGCCAGAAGTCTTACAGAAACACAGCATTTATATTCATTCTGCTTCATCGCAAATGTCTCTCTGACAGAAATAAAAGATTAATTTCAGAAACATCAGACAAATATATATGTTGTTTATGTGGTTATTAAGTGTGTGTGTGTGTGTGTGTGTGTGGTACATTTGCATGATTTGCATGATTTGCCTGTTTGTATTTTCTTACAAAAAGATGAGAACTGAATTCCTGTGAAAACAAATTGCAGTCATATGAACAGAACACGCACACACACACACACACACACACACACACACACACACACACACACACACACACACACACACACACACACACACACACACACACACACACACACACACACACACACACACACACACACACACACACACACACACACACACACACACACACACACACACACTCTCTCTCTCTCTCTCTCTCTCTCCCTCGAGCAATCTCTATCCCTGTGCATCTCCAAATCCGATCAAACCAGATCACAGGGGAATGATGGATTTATCTATCCTTCCCCTCTTGCTCACGGACACACATTAATGCTCACACAGTTAGCCTCTTCTCAGAACGAAAACACAAACTATTCACATGTCATGCACAGAAACAAAAGGAGCAAATGGTTTATTCACTCTTGAATTTCCTCCTTGTGTCAAGCACTTGAGGAAAGAATGTGCTAAAAGAGAACGAGGTGAGAGAGAATCCAAAATTCCTCCCATGATCATTAAATAATTTAGAGACACTGCTCCACTGATCATTAGAAGGACGGAACAGAGGGAAGCACGGCGGGAGGGGGAGAACGAGGAGATTGCGGAGAGACGGGAAGCAGGAAAAGTGGGTGTAATGGAGTGGAGGATCTTTCTCAGAGGTAGAGAGAGAGAAAGAAGCTGGAAGATGAAGAGAAATCTTCCAGTTTTAGAAGAAGTTTTCATTGTCGTCTTTGAACCGCTGCCGCGTCTGAGGGGAATAGCATGAGCACGCGATCAGAGGGCTTGAACGTCTGCATTAATGAAGTGGAGATAAATCTCACATGATTAATTCTGATTTGTCTGTCCTCCTCCAGAGGTTGTGTTGGGATTAATTAGCACTCTATTCACAGTGGTAAAATTCTTATTTGATTGTGCGGAATATGAGCCAATCTTGGTTTCACTGTTCATAAATACTTCAGACAAAACTGTACTTCTTTCTTAAAGTGCCCCATCATGCTATTTTAAAGGTTCCTATAATTTGTTTTGGAGGTCTCATACAACAGTTTTACATACATCAAAGGTTAAAAAATGCTTTCATTTTCTCATAATATACATTGCAAATCACCTTATTTTTCAATGATTCATCCTCTAAATCCCTCCTTTCCATGAGCTACTCTGCTCTGATTCTAGGTGACGTAGAACCATTACACAGTGGGATTCGAATTTGAAATACAGACGACTGATTCTTTCTTTTGAGAGACAATAACTATTTATCGTGCACATCGACATTATAACGTTGTAGAACGTTTACATTCACAAACAGCTACAGAGAGGAAAATAAGTATTTGAACACCCTGCTATTTTGCAAGTTCTCCCACTTAGAAATCATGGAGGGGTCTGAAATTGTCATCGTAGGTGCATGTCCACTGTGAGAGACATAATCTAAAAAAAAAAACATCCAGAAATCACAATGTATGATTTTTTAACTATTTATTTGTATGATACAGCTGAAAAGAAGTATTTGAACACCTGAGAAAATCAATGTTAATATTTGGTACAGTAGCCTTTGTTTGCAATTACAGAGGTCAAACGTTTCCTGTAGTTTTTCACCAGGTTTGCACACACTGCAGGAGGGATTTTGGCCCACTCCTCCACACAGATCTTCTCTAGATCAGTCAGGTTTCTGGCCTGTCGCTGAGAAACACAGAGTTTGAGCTCCCTACAAAGATTATCTATTGGGTTTAGGTCTGGAGACTGGCTAGGCCACGCCAGAACCTTGATATGCTTCTTACAGGGCCACTCCTTGGTTATCCTGGCTGTGTGCTTCGGGTCATTGTCATGTTGGAAGACCCAGCCTCGACCCATATTCAATGCTCTAACTGAGGGAAGGAGGTTGTTCCCCAAAATCTCGCAATACATGGCCCCGGTCATCCGCTCCTTAATACAGTGCAGTCGCCCTGTCCCATGTGCAGAAAAACACCCCCAAAGCATGATGCTACCGCCCCCATGCTTCATAGTAGGTGTTCTTGGGATGGTACTCATCATTCTTCTTCCTCCAAACACGTTTAGTGGAATTATGACCAAAAAGTTCTATTTTGGTCTCATCTGACCACATGACTTTCTCCCATGACTCATCCAAATGGTCATTGGCAAACTTAAGACGGGCCTTGACATGTGCTGGTTTAAGCAGGGGAACCTTCTGTGCCATGCATGATTTCAAACCATGACTTTTAGGCGTTGATAGTGTTGACATCTAAACGCATAATTCCCAGGCCAAAAATGTGAAAAGCTCAGAGTAGAACAGCAGCGGGTCGCGTGGTACTTATACTGTCTCTCTTTTAAAAAATTTTTTGTAAGAACAAACTCAAAGGCTGTTCTCATGTTTGGGCGTTCAGCACGCTGAGGCAGCTTTGGTGGATGAATCATGTTCCCACTGCGGTAACATGACCAACTCGGAGTTGCGGTCAAGACTCCATCTCGCTTGAGGTGGAGTCCCCGTGGCTCTGCCTAGATCTAACCTTCCACATAGGGTTACTTATGATAGTCGTGCAGGTGATTTGAGGGTGACGGTGACCGCGCTTCCCCCAGGGAACCAACCCCCGGGAAACCCTCACTTCTCCCGCACTTTGCAGCACCATCCGTATCCTTTTGATGACCGGATTTCCATCGCTGCATCGGAGGGAGGGTCAGACTTCTCTGGAGATGACGTGTCGGCGCAGGTGCCCCCTTCGGGAGTGTCGACTGTGCCCAATACGGATCCGGAGATCCGGGCCATGCTTTCTGGGCAGCCAAGAGAGTCGGGGTCGTGTGGAACCCTCCACCGTGTGCCGGACCCTTGAGGCTGGACGATTGTTGGCCCGTGGTGGGGTGGCCCGTGCTGGTTCCTTTTACAGCCAGGAACCGACCTAGTGGCTCCTCCTCTTTCACCACCCTTGATGGCAGAGCTGCAAAGGGTTACACGCAAGTTCCTGCTGTGGAACAGGCCATTGCTAAGCAACTGGGCCCTAACTCCACCTCTAGGGGGAACCCGTGTCTCCCCTCCCGGGCCTGTAGGTACTCATCCGATCTGATTGGAAAGGCCCACCAGGCTTGTGGGGATGCTGCCTCCACCTTACACGCTATGGCGTTGTTGCAGGTTCATCAGACCCAAGCACTGAAGAGCTTGCACAAGGGTGGTCATGATCCTGAAGTTCTGCACGAACTGAGGACCGTGAAGGAAATCGCACTTCGTGCTACGAAGGTCATGGCATGGTCGGTGGGTCGTACGATGTCCACTATGGTGGTCCAGGAACACCATCTCTGGCTGTGTCTGGCCGATATGAGGGAAACCGACAAAGTCAGGTTTCTTAATTCCTCCGTGCCCCAGACCGGCCTCTTTGTCGACGCGGTATAGAACTTCACCCAGCAGTTCTCAGCCGCACAGAAGCAGACTGAGCCAATCAGTCACATCCTGCCCCGGCGGTCAGCTGCTGTCTCCATCCCGCCGCTGACAGTGCCTCAGCCTGCTCCTCGCCAGGAGTGGCCACCTGCATCTGCCTCCGCTCCCGCGCCACAGCAGCAGCCAAACACAAGGTGTGCCTTGTCCGCTCAGGGTGCGCGCACACTACTAGAAGTGTTGCATCCTCCTGGGCGCTGGCACGTGGTGCCTCGCTGTCAGATATCTGTGGAGCTGCGGGTTGGGCGACACCCAACACGTTCGCTAGATACTATAGCCTGCGTGTAGAGCCTCGAACAGGTAGAAGCACTGAGAGGCCCAGGCTATTGTCGGCTTGCTGCGCCATGTACTTTGGCGCTTATTTTCTCCAGAAGCAAACTCTGTTGAGTCCACCATCACCTTCGGTGCCGGATGTGGCAGAGCATCTGGCATCAGGCCTTTTGCCGCTGAATTCTTAGCTCTTAAAGACGGACCACTGGAATTTGGTCGAACACCTTATTTAATACCATATAAATGTAATACTTGCGGTTAGAGGTTTCGAAGAGCAACTGTAATAGTGATGCTTAACACACTTAAACTACATTTATTACAAGCCTTTTCCATTATAAGCCTTACACAGGCTATGTAAAATCCAGAGCGATCGCATAAAGGCTTTCGGTCTGATCCCATGTGGATCTAAAGAATTATTGCCCTGCCCGACGAGACCTCTTCTATTGTGCCCTTGTACGAAGCACTTAAGCATACGCTGCTCCATGGGGGAATCTGGTTAATGACAACCTATTTGACCCAGAGTAGATGCTTTCCCCACCAATAACTTTAACAGCAATGGTCCGGAAGACCCTTGTTCATGGCAAATCAACATCTGCAGCTTAGAAAAGACACATTGGAAAAGAAAAGGTGAACAGCTATGATAATGTCTGATGGAAATTTTAAGGATTTTATTTATTCATCACAAAAAAATAATAAAATTCTCTCCAGGCAACCTTGAAAGACCTACATGTGATATAGGACTCAAACAGTGGAGTGGAATTCCTGTGATCCCCAGTGATGAGAGGGTGGACAGAAGAATCTGATGATTGACAGTGTCAAAGGAAGCAGATAGATCGAGGAGGACGAGGACTGTTGTATCGAATATGGTTTTATATGGTTTAAAGTCCATTTTGAGGATGGAAAAAGTCAGGTCAGTTTGAAATCCAGAATACGGCACTGAACTGAATTGATTCAAAGCATTTTCTGACACTGCATAAAAGGCCCTGTTTACACCTGGTATTAAGATGTGTTTTGGTTGAATCACGAGTAGATGAGAGAGACACATTCCCATTTACACCTGGTGTTTTAATCCTTCTCTTTTGTCCACTTTCTACCACTTCTGCCCTGATTTCTTCAAGGGGAGGGTCTATGTGCGAGTAAACGTATGGGCTTTTTAAGATCTTTCGATCTAATGTACGAAATAAGCTCACGCAATCGACCAAAACACATCTTAATACCTGGTGTAAATAGGGCCTAAGTGTGTAGGCAGACTAGGCACACTCTTTCAAAGTGATATAAGAACCTTAATTTTATATTTAATATGAGAATTTGGTGGAAATCTAGGTCATATCCCAGTGTGAGACTAGTAGTTTCTGTACAGTAGTTGTACCAAAGCATCCTGCTGCTCTTCCCCAGGAGAGTTGATTTGCTCTGGGCTTGTACGTACTGTACCACCCTTATGTAACCTGCCCTCCTTAAAGGGTCACAAAACCCCATGTTTTAGCACCAGTCAGTACTTACCACAGTTCTGAAAAATGATACAAAAGTGGGCATGGAGAGCAACTGAGAGCGGAGAGGGAAGACAACACAGCAACGGCTTTTGATTCCGTTTTATTGATCGGTTAAAGAGCCGTGAAGAGCGGTTATACTTACAGTGTGGATGAATCACATTTGAGTCAAAGACTCAGGATCTATTGAAGAGAACTTATTATTAAGTGAGGTGTCTTCTCATTGGACAAGGACATGCAGTCTCATGAATAATTATAAGACACTGATGAGTCAATGTACTATAGGTGCGTTCACGCCATGTTGGTAATTACCGTAACGATTCTGAACTGTAAAAAGCCTTCACATGCTTGTAGAACTTGTAATTACAATGTGTAAACTCATAATTTTCTGAGAGCTACGACTTGTACCACGTGGCCGCTGTACAACCTGACCACTGCAGATTTAAGGTCTGTTCGTTCAACTTGAAATGCTGTTATTTGACGAGATGCCAGAGCGATTACTTACAGTAACTATGACATGCCGTGAATGCAGCATACCGTACAAGAACCGTCACATCCTGTGAAGTTGACACAAAGACGAATTTAAACCCGGAAATTGAACATAGCTCAAAAAGATTGAGGGTGTGTTCACACTTGTAGTTTGGTTCACTTGGTTTGTTTGGACCCAGACCAAAAAAAACCCCCAGAACATTTAGGCCGTTTCTCAATACCAAGCACTAGAGTTGTTCCGATTCCGATACTAGTATCGGAAATATCACAGATACCACAAAAAATTCTGGCATCGGTATAGGCGAGTACTTCAACCCATGTACCGATCCGATACCATTTTCTTAAACAAGACCTAGTTATGACCGCAAGCTTTGCCTAACCACTGCGCAGTTCTTCTTCGGTGCTCAGAATGCATTGCAAACACAGGAAGTTGTGCTGTGTTGCCACAAGGAACCACTAATTAGAGCAGCGAAGAAGAAATGAAAATGCGTTAGCAGCAGGCTATGTCCGCTGTTTACTGGCTGTTTAGCAGTATTTTGTCTCTGTGTGGATGGCGGGCGCCCGTGCGCTCACACAAACACACACACGCACGTGATACTCACTCGCTGTCTTTGTAATCTCTGCCGTGTGTCACTATCCATCATCCATCATCAGCGGCAACCTCCCCCAGTTTCTCTACGTCCATATTCACAGTCTATGGTCACTATATGAGGACACGAACGCATAAACTGTCACTTCAAGAGAATTTACCGTTTCATTTGGGAAAACTGTCATATAAGAAACACAGACACTGAAATATCTTCACGGCAACCCGTCAAAATAAAAGTTTGGTTTAAAACATTTTAAATTGACAGAATATATTAGGCTACTGCTGTACAGTAGATTTAGCTACGTCTCTAATACTAATATGTCTCTACTAATAATAATAATAATTAGCTGGTTGCTTATTTTTCACTTGTTTTGTGGTAAAGAGATTATTTTCTGATTAATATATATATATATATATATATTTATATTCCTACATTTATTTGTTGCACTATGTTTTATACAGTTATATTGTACAACTAAAATACCTTTTTCAGTTTGCAGTGTTAGATTTGTGGCTGCATTTGAAGTTCTTTTTCGCTTATGAAAAATGAATAATATTACTGTCAAATGCATGTCAGATAATAAAAATACTGTAATAAATACAGTAGTTCACTGTATGTATTTGTTCATGTTTTATTAAGGGATAAGTCTGAAGCACACCATAAAATAATTCTAGCAATTCATACAGGGCTAGTCGGTATCGGGAAGGGAAAAAGGGTATCGGAACATTTCTACCAAGCACGCAAACTTGTAAGTTGTGTCCTAGGTAGTTCAGACTTGCCAAGTTTGACTTAGGAGAACGAACCAAGGACGGGAAGACACTAGTTCGGTACTCTGCTAATGGAACAGCAGTTTTCTTGATAGTGTCACTCAGCTCACTCTCACTCCGTTTATATCTATATGTAGCTATATGTTAGGCTACAAAAATGATAAAAATGATATATATCATAAACACCCGTGTCTGCTGCTTCTTTGACAGTTTATGTGTGATCAATAATAGCCATTATAAAAGTATAAGTAAAAGGTGTAAGAAGCTATTCAAAAAATAAAGCAAACATTTCAGTTAAACAAAGTCAGCGCTAGTAGGCTACAACGCTGAAGTTAAATATCCTAAAAATATAAAGTTTTTAGGATATTGCCCTCAGCCAAAACGATTTGCCGGGGAACAAAATATAGATTTAAGAGACCAAGGATCGCCCGTAAGATCTACACAAGACAAATCATATCTCGTGTTTAACCACTACAGAGACATCAGAGCCAGCGGCAGATGTCAGAACGACTAGCCGAGGTAAGGATACTCTCAGCGGGGTTAACGAGCGCCGGTGATCGTCTGGATCTCAACTCCGAAAACGCCAGATAAAATTTTCAAATAGGCACTCTCTTTATAAATAAGCCACAGATTTGAGCTTTAATCAAGTACATTCTCGCCTGAAAAAGACAAAACTACATTTCGTGAGACTAACAGTAGTATTTTTAAATCACGCAGGGTTTCTCGTCCGCTATTGACGCTTGCTGGTTGGTGCGAGATGCATTCTGGGATACCTGTCTGTCTCAAGTCTGCTCAAGTCACCTTTCGATGCATCCTTGATAAAAGGGGCGGATCAAGGACACAACCGGGGATTTGAACTGTACTTGGCTAGATGTGAACTTTGAATTGGAACAGTACTTGGGCAGCGACTGATGAAGTTTCACAAGTACAGACAAGAAAGCATATTAGTCCTGGTCCGCTTAGAATTCACATGGGCATTTTTACACCGAACCTAAAGGTATAGGGATCCGTTCACAACCTGATTGGTCAGCTTTTATTACGAATATTTCATGACAGAACTTCCCGAACATCCAAAACAATGCTGTGTGATGGACTAAATTCACTTGCTGTATATGCGTAGCCTACATATAATGGTATTTTGACCAGTTGAGAACTCATGAAGAGCTTATAAAACATGCAAAGGAGTCAAACTGCAGCAGGAATTCCTCTGTCACACACACACAAACAAAAATCTGCTGCGAGGAGACGCAGTTCTGATGCTTGTATCAAAATGTGATGGGCAACATCACAACTATGACGAGAAAATACAGGTGTGCTTGAGCATTCTGTCCTTTTTAGGGTCACATCTTGTGACATCGGCCACATTTACACTGCAGGTCTTGATGCACAATTCCGATTTGGTGACTATATCCAATTTTTTTGACGACCCACTTACATCATCTTTTAAAAGCGACCCGTATCCGTTATTTGCATTTACACTATACACTGGTGAAACAGCCCAAGACATTCTGACCCGGAAAAGGAAGTAAAATTACTTTTCTTTAAAAGCCATTTTCTTTAAAGGTCTTTATCTTTAAAGTTCAGCAAAACATTGCTCTCGTAAGGCGGAGAAAAAAAAGAGGAAAGCCCTTGTCATGTGATCGCAGTTCATGTCCACCTGAGTTGACGGTCCCTTTTTCAAATGACGTACGACTCGCATTAACTGGGGGATATCTGATTTGACCTCTTACATGGCAGACGCAAATGCACGTATCCGAATCATATCGGATTTATTACCACATATGAGTGAGGCCTGAATCCGATCTGAGGATATCGGAATTCATGCAGTTTTTTCCTGCTTACACGGTCACGTCATATCCGATCTGTGCCACATGAGAGGGAAAATTGGGGAATTGGGAATTGGGGGGCTATCATGTCCTGTTTTTGGTTCGTTTACATGTCTTTGGTCTGTTGCATTCATATTTCATTTCGAACCGCACCAGAGTTCATTTGGAAGCGGACCACATCCCATCTTTTCAGAAGTCTCAGACCGCTTGCTTGGTGTGCATCAGGGTTCGGATGGCAGTGTTCACACTTATTCGAATGAATCGCACTAACAGAGCAACCGCAACAGGGTTTGTTTTAATCGAATCAAACATGCCAAACATTCAAGATTTGAACAATGCCTCTGTTCAAATCTTGAAAATTAGTTTCAAGACCCTGAAACATGGATTGCTACACACATATACGGATACAACAGTCACCTTGAAGACAAAACACAGCTGTGTAACAGGGGTCAAGAGATAACGATGTGAAAATTGTTCTCCCACAGCGTCAAGTCTATTTGTCGAACAGTGTGTTAAGAGTGTTTTATCTCAAGGGACAAGACCAGACCTCTAAAACTCCCCTGACCCGAGCTCTTCAACTCTCGGTCAGCACTATATCAAGACCTTTACCTCCAAGAGCCTGGTCATTCTCATTTAGACAGGCCTGTTTGATGTCATCTTAGACAGTGAGGAGGTGTCTGTCTGCTTGTCTCCCTCTCTTATGCTACTTCCAGGCTTTCTCTGTGGTTACACTTTAATATTTAATGCACATGCCATACAGCAGATGGTACCATAAAAAAGAGCATCAATATTTGATGCAAACTCTCCCCAGCCCTTTCTGTTCTCCTTCCTTCGATTTTTCTTTCGCACTCATTCTTGATGAAGCACGTCGCATGGCGTAGTCGATATTGTTAGCGATCGCTGTTGTGTTCCACAGTGTCATGCATTTGTGTTGCTTATGAAATATTAAATAATTTTGATGGTTATGACACTGGTAGTGAGGTAATTTGCAGTCTCGTCAGAGTAATTTGGAGATAATCTGTGCTCCGCGGTGCAGGTGGTTAATTTGGGTCGTACATCATTGCAGCGCTTTTAATTCAAAGCTTTGTTTTGCGAGGTCAGGTCTCACGTTGCACGATCCCGCTTGTTTAATGTGCTCGAACAGCCATCGGGAGTCCAATCAAAGGTGAGGTGGAGCATAGGAAATGACTCATTTGCATCCTCGATTAGTATGCAGATTCTCTTATTTTTGAACATAAATCACAAACGCTGCAACAGCAACTCATTTCATTGCCGTGTTTGATCATTTTAAAACAAGAAAACGCCATTAATCATTCAATACTAAATGTCTCAACAGTTTTCTTGAACTAATATAAGGCAGAGCAACACATTAATCAAAAGAAGAATTTTTTTGGGGAAGAATAAATCAACTGAAAACCAAAACCACTGTACATGAACATTTTGAAGTGAATATGAATATGCATCTACGGATGTTGTTTTTTCTTGCTTGCTGGCACTCAAACCGGTTTGTTTAAACAGCACTTTTACATTTTATGAAGAAAACTGTCAGTACAAAAAACTCCAGGGGCATTGCTATGCAGTGTGTTCAGAGTGAATTTTAGCACGTTATAAAGTGGTTGCTAGGGTACCATAATTTTCATCAAGACATTTACACAACAGTTTCTTATTTAGATTTAGTGGTTTGTTAAAATCACGTACACTCTAAAAAAATGGTGCTATATAGCACTAAAAGTGGTTCTTTGGCTCGTAATCACTTTAAGTGCTGTATAGTACAAAAATCTTGGCGCTTCAGTGGTTCTTCAGCGGTTCTTCAGCGGTTCTTTGGGATGACTGAGGTGCTATATAGCACCACTGCCATGTACAGAACCTGTTACGATATGGTGCTATATAGCACCAAAAGTGGCCCCCCTATGATTACGAGCCAAGAACCACTTTTAGTGCCATATAGCACCATTTTTTAAAGAGTGTATTAAAGGATTAGTTCACTTCAAAAAGAAAATTTCCTGATATTTTACTCATCCAAGATGTTCATGTCTTTCTTTCTTCAGTCGAAAAGAAATACATTTTTTTGAGGAAAACATTCCAGGATTTTTCTCCCCATCGTAGACTTCAATGGCAACCAAAAGGTTGAAGGTCCAAATCAATGAAGTTTCAAAGCGCTTCAGAGGATCCACGCGATCCCAGCCGAGGAATAGGGTCTTATCTAGCGAAACGATCGGTCATTTTCTAAAATAAAAATAAAAATGTATAAACTTTTTAACCTAAATTGCTCGTCTTGCGCTGCTCTGCACATGCCAGTGATTAAGTAATCACGTCGGAAAGGTCACGTTAGACGTAGTCGGAAGCACCACCCCCGTGTTTACAAAGCTCACATGCGAAAACTAATACAAAAATCCTTTAGCAAAAAAAGGTAAAACAATGATGTCAGACGATGTAGAAGTTGAAGATGGTGTTTTTTTTTTATAAAAGGCGTCTGTATTAGTCCTCACATGTTCTCTTGGGGCGGTACTTCCGCCAAAGTCTAGCATGACCTTTCTGACATGATTACGCAATACGTGTTGAGCCGCAGAACAGCACAAGATGAGCAATTTAGGTTAAAAAGTATATTAATCCCAAAAATTTTTGGAAAATGGCCGATGGTTTCGCTAGATAAGACCCTAGAGCCTCTGAAGCCCTTCGAAGCGCTTTGAAACTGCATTGATTTGAACCTTCAACATTTTGGTTGCAATTGAAGTCTATGATATGGAGAAAACATCAAAACTGGAACGTTTTCCTCAAAAACTAATTTTTTTTTTCGACCGAAGAAAGAAAGACATGAACATCTTGGATGAGATGGGGGTGAGTTAATTATCAGAACATTTTCATTTTGAAGTGAACTAATCCTTTAAGCACTAGTATGCAGGGCTATTATTATTATTATGATTATTATTATTAACTAAAACAATTAAAAACATGTTGTTAATTGAAATGAAATTAACCAAAAAAAAGCAAATTACAGCAAATACAGGGAGTGCAGAATTATTAGGCAAATTAGTATTTTGACCATATCATCCTCGTTATGCATGTTGTCTTACTCCAAGCTGTATAGGCTGGAAAGCCTACTACCAATTAAGCATATTAGGTGATGTGCATCTCTGTAATGAGAAGGGGTGTGGTCTAATGACATCAACACCCTATATCAGGTGTGCATAATTATTAGGCAACTTCCTTTCCTTTGGCAAAATGGGTCAAAAGGACTTGACAGGCTCAGAAAAGTCAAAAATAGTGAGATATATTGCAGAGGGATGCGGCAGTCTTAAAATAGCCAAGCTTCTGAAGCGTGATCATCGAACAATCAAGCGTTTCATTCAAAATAGTCAACAGGGTCGCAAGAAGCATGTGGAAAAACCAAGGCGCAAAATAACTGCCCATGAACTGAGAAAAGTCAAGCGTGCAGCTGCCAAGATGCCACTTGCCACCAGTTTGGCCATATTTCAGAGCTGCAACATCACTGGAGTGCCCAAAAGCACAAGGTGTGCAATACTCAGAGACATGGCCAAGGTAAGAAAGGCAGAAAGTCGACCACCACTGAACAAGACACACAAGCTGAAACGTCAAGACTGGGCCAAGAAATATCTCAAGACTGATTTTTCTAAGGTTTTATGGACTGATGAAATGAGAGTGAGTCTTGATGGGCCAGATGGATGGGCCCGTGGCTGGATTGGTAAAGGGCAGAGAGCTCCAGTCCGACTCAGACAAGGTGGAGGTGGAGTACTGGTTTGGGCTGGTATCATCAAAGATGAGCTTGTGGGGCCTTTTCGGGTTGAGGATGGAGTCAAGCTCAACTCCCAGTCCTACTGCCAGTTTCTGGAAGACACCTTCTTCAAGCAGTGGTACAGGAAGAAGTCTGCATCCTTCAAGAAAAACATGATTTTCATGCAGGACAATGCTCCATCACACGCGTCCAAGTACTCCACAGCGTGGCTGGCAAGAAAGGGTATAAAAGAAGAAAATCTACTGATATGGCCTCCTTGTTCACCTGATCTGAACCCCATTGAGAACCTGTGGTCCATCATCAAATGTGCGATTTACAAGGAGGGAAAACAGTACACCTCTCTGAACAGTGTCTGGGAGGCTGTGGTTGCTGCTGCACGCAATGTTGATGGTGAACAGATCAAAACACTGACAGAATCCATGGATGGCAGGCTTTGAGTGTCCTTGCAAAGAAAGGTGGCTATATTGGTCACTGATTTGTTTTTGTTTGGTTTTTGAATGTCAGAAATGTATATTTGTGAATGTTGAGATGTTATATTGGTTTCACTGGTAAAAATAAATAATTGAAATGGGTATAAATTTGTTTTTTGTTAAGTTGCCTAATAATTATGCACAGTAATAGTCACCTGCACACACAGATATCCCCCTAAAATAGCTAAAACTAAAAACCACTTCCAAAAATATTCAGCTTTGATATTAATGAGTTTTTTGTGTTCATTGACAACATGGCTGTTGTTTAATTATTAATGTTGTAAAATTAATCCTCAAAAATACAACTTGCCTAATAATTCTGCACTCCCTGTACATAAAGTAAATTAATAATAAAAAGATTATATATATATATATATATATATATATATATATATATATATATATATATATATATATATATATATATATATATATATATATATATATATATATGAAATATAATTTAATTTAATTAATATAATTAGTGTATAATAGATTTAAGATTTATATAATTATTATTGTTATTATTTTTATAATTATTAATTAATCTTATATAATTAATATATACAATTAATATTTGAGAATTAAAAGATTTAAGTAAGTTTAATTGCTGAAAAGAATTTAACTAAAAGTTATGAAAATAAAAAGCTAGTATATAAATACTACTAAAACAACACCACTAGTAGCACTAGCGATAGTGATTTTTCAAACATTAAACGCCTTAAAAAGCATTAAAAACTTGATGGATGTAGTAGACATGACCGCAGAATTGAACAGGGCAACGCAGCGACAGTTTCACGTTGCAAATGGACAACCTAAAGCTCTCAGATAGAGTGGCCTGATGGTCCATTAGTGGATATGAAGATGAGTGTTTCTCTTTCTCCCCAGGGAATGAACAGATGCATGGTGTGGGGGTTGCAGGTCTGTATATAATCCAGTATATCCGGGACACTTTCACTACGAACCAATCAGAAGGGCTCATTTCGCCCAACCATCCAATCAAGAGGCTAAACAATCAGGATTTCACAACAACACTGGCTTTAGAATGTCACAGTTTGGTGAATTAATGCAACAGAAGGAGAGATTAGAAATATGGGTTAGATTAAAAAGGTGTGAAACAGATGTGTGTAATATAATGGCATTCTTTATTTAGAGTAACAAACTACGCCTGAACTATTCACAATCGCTTTTACTGTGATTATGAGATGAGGACTCATCTTGGGAAATTGCTTTCAAATAAATAAAGAACATTATTTAAAAGCAACAATTCAACATGGGGGTGTTCAGTAGCAAATTTGATTTCATAATAAAGATGCCAGCATACACTGAAACTTCCCATTCATTTTAAGCTCCAACTGGTCACTCCTCGTAGTGATGGATGGTTCTTGTAAGATGGATGATTTAGTTTGAGCATACAGAGCAGAGACTTAAAGTCGAGAGGGAACAATGTGCTACATCAAATTCATCCAGTTCTGCATTCAGGCTGCCAAACGCTGGCATCTCACAGGAGTCAGAAACACTGAATCTGATCCCTGATGCGCTCAGACAAAAAGAGATAGTGAGAGTTTATCCAGTCAAGAGTGAGCCAGCGAGGCACTCAACATGTCGGATTCACTAATCAAAAACCACTTCAACAAAACATAATACAAACAAACAACAGCAAGTGTCTCGGCAACACAGGCAACTACATTTTCCCAAGTAGTAGTAGGATTAATTATTATAGTAGTAACCATTCAAAACAGGACTTGAAATGTGAAGATTTGAAGATAAAGATACAAGGTCCATGTCAGTTTCTAGACTTGTTAATTGTTTAAATAGGATGGTTAATTATTCTGTCTGGTTCACTAATGAGTCACAAGAAGCCATGTGCAGTTATAATTACGTACACTAAAAAAAATCAGCATATGTCACCCAGTTTTAGGTCTTAAATGATGCATGCATTAAATTATAATGAACAGCTTATTTATTGATGTCATGTTGCATGTGGCATCAACTGCTGCACAATGCATTTGCATTTTAATTGCTCACACTCTCGCTCTTCTTATTGCTAAACCTCTAGTATTGTTTTCCCAGAAGCTGAACTCAAGCAAATGTCTGGTGTTTGGAACAGCACGCTATCATACTACTTTTGTCAAGAGGTGGTGTAGCAACCGTCTAATGAGAACACATTACATCAAATAGAATGCAAGGAAAAGGGGAAAACAACAATCTTCAAATGTGTCCAAATGTCTTGGAAGCAGATTTCCTTAGCTGGACAAATCCAGATCTCCTAGCTGGGCTGGTTTCCAAGAACCACACATATATAAACATTCACAGTGAGCACATTGAATAAAAAAACAGCTTCTCCCCTCTTGCTCTAACAATGGAGATACCCACAATCTCTGCCTTGACCGCCTGCATGGGTACAATTTGGGAGCATATATGAAGATAACAAAAAACAGACATGAACATGCAGAAAAAAGGAGGGTGAAAAGTCAGGCTGAGAGATTTATTACAAAACGGTTAGTTCCATTCCTTGTTTCTGATTGGTCAATATGACCGCTTCACCCAACGGTTCTCTGTATTACTGCATAACACCCTTATCAACCACTCTTAGCAACGTAAACATGTGTTTGTTCTCATTGAATTATTGTGAGAGAGATATTGAGTGTACACTCACCTAAAGGATTATTAGCAACACCATACTAATACTGTGTTTGACCCCCTTTCGCTTTCAGAACTGTCTTAATTCTACGTGGCATTGATTCAACAAGAAACCAATTTGAAATGATTCGAGCTTTGTGACATGGTGCATTATCCTGCTGGAAGTAGCCATCAGAGGATGGGTACATGGTGGTCATAAAGGGATGGACATGGTCAGAAACAATGCTCAGATAGGCTGTGGCATTTAAACAATGCCCAATTGGCACTAAGGGGCCTAAAGTGTGCCATGAAAACATCCCCCACACCATTACACCACCACCACCAACCTGCACAGTGGTAACAGTGGTAATTTTTCCAGTCTTCAACTGTCCAATTTTGGTGAGCTTGTGCAAATTGTAGCCTCTTTTACCTATTTGTAGTGGAGATGAGTGGTACCCGGTGGGGTCCACCTCAAGGTTGTGCGTGTTGTGGCTTCACAAATGCTTTGCTGCATACCTCGGTTGTAACGAGTGGTTATTTCAGTCAAAGTTGCTCTTCTATCAGCTTGAATCAGTCGGCCCATTCTCCTCTGACCTCTAGCATCAACAAGGCATTTTCGCCCACAGGACTGCCGCATACTGGATGTTTTCCCTTTTCACACCATTCTTTGTAAACCCTAGAAATGGTTGTGCGTGAAAATCCCAGTAACTGAGTAGATTGTGAAATACTCAGACCGGCCCGTCTGGCACAAACAACCATGCCACGCTCAAAATTGCTTAAATCACCTTTCTTTCCCATTCTGACATTCAGTTTGGAGTTCAGGAGATTGTCTTGACCAGGACCACACCCCTAAATGCATTGAAGCAACTGCCATGTGATTGGTTGATTCGATAACTGCATTAATGAGAAATTGAACAGGTGTTCCTAATAATCCTTTAGGTGAGTGTATTACCAGCATTCAGATTTAGCAGATTCCTTAAGGTCAGTCCTATGTTCATAATAAAATATCAGTTGAATGTCCGCTGCGATATCTTGTCCTTTAACAGTAAAGGGGTTTTCCCATGTCTTGTTCCCACCTCAACACAACAAGTTTTAGTCCTTTCAATATAAAAGTCTTCGCTATTGAGTGACTCGCTCATTAAGACAGTCTATGTCACCCTTTAAAGGCGTAATGTAATTTCTGTTGTTGTCACTGATGTATATAGAGAACATTTATATATATCGTTGGTTGCCGTGAGCACATGTGACAGACGTGAAAGAGTCTGGAGATGCCGTGGGGAACGTTATGCTGTGTGCAACATCATCCAGCATGACCGGTTTGGTCAGTAATGGTCTAGGGAGGAATATCCTTGGAGGGTCGCACAGACCTCCACGTGTTAGCCAATGATTCCCTTACTGCTGTTACATACTGGGATGAAATCCTCAGAGCCATTGTCAGACCTTATGCTGGTGCAGTGCATGGGCCCTGGGTTCCTCCTGGTGCATGATAATGCCGGCCTCATGTGGCTAGAGTGTGTAGGCAGTTTTTAGAAGATGAAGGCATTGATGCAATTGACTGGCCCTTACGTTCCCCATGCAGACCTAAATCCAATTGAGAACCTATGGGACATTATGTAGGGTATCGGAGCATCCGAAGCCGCCAAGTAGCACCATAGACTGTCCAGGAGCTCACTGATGCCCTGATCCAGGTCTGGGAGGAGATTCCCCAGGACACCATCCGTCATCTCATCAGGAGCATGCCCTGATGTTGTCGTGAGTGCAGACTCACTACTGACTTCAGAATCAGAATCAGAAAGAGCTTTATTGCCAAGTGTGCTTGCACACACAAGGAATTTTTCTTGGTGCTGAAGCTTCCAGTGCACATATACAATACAAACACAACAAGAACATAGTAATACAAATTCTAAGAATAAAAATATGAAAAATAGTATAAAAAATATAAGGTCACAGTTACGTTTAGTCAGAATAAACATTTACAGATTATGAACATATTGACAGTATTTGAGTAGTATGAATATAAAAACTTAAATAATCTGAGTTTAAAAGATTGCACTAAACAGTCAGAGTATTGCACTTTGGGGGTATTTAACTGTTCAAGAGAGAAATGGCCTGTGGGAAGAAACTGTTCCTGTGCCTAGATGTTCTAGTGGCCAGTGATCGGAGTCGCCGTCCTGATGGTAACAGTTCAAACAGGAGGTGTCCAGGGTGAGTGGAGTCACTCTGGAAGAGAACAGGTCCTGGAGGGTTGGCAGGGAGGCACCAATAATCCTTTCTGCAGTCCGAATTGTGCGTTGTAGTCTCTTGATGTCAGATTTGGTAGCTGAACCAAACCAGACAGTGACGGAAGTGCATAAGACAGACTCAATGACAGCCGAGTAGAACTGAATCAGCAGCTCCTGTGGAAGGTTGAACTTCCTCAGCTGACGAAGGAAGTACAGTCTCTGCTGGACCTTTTTCACAATGGAGTCAATGTGATTGTCCCACTTCAGGTCCTGAGAGATGGTAGTGCCCAGGAACCTGAATGATTCCACTGCTTCCACAGTGCTGTTCATGATGGTGAGTGGGGGGAGAGCTGGGCTGTTCCTCCTGAAGTCCACTATCATCTCCACCGTTTTGAGTGTGTTGAGCTCAAGGTTGTTATAACTGCACCAGACAGCCAGCTGACACCAGACTCGTCACCGTTTTGGATGAGGCCGATGACAGTGGTGTCGTCTACAAATTTCAGGAGCTTCACAGAGGGGTCTTTAGAAGTGCAGTCATTGGTGTACAGGGAGAAGAGCAGTGGGGAGAGAACACACCCCTGGGGGGCGCCAGTGCTGGTAGTGAGAGTCCTGGATGTGAGTTTCCCCAGTCTCACAAGCTGTTGCCGGTCTGTC
This sequence comes from Romanogobio albipinnatus, assembly GCA_023566225.1. Taxonomy (NCBI): domain Eukaryota; kingdom Metazoa; phylum Chordata; class Actinopteri; order Cypriniformes; family Gobionidae; genus Romanogobio; species Romanogobio albipinnatus. The sequence continues at coordinate 41,296,751 of CM042255.1, read as the reverse complement.
AGGAAGCTGGAGATCCACTGACAGATTGAGGATGGCATGGAGAGCTGGGTCAGTTTAGCTGAGAGAAGATCAGGCATGATGGTATTGAAGGCCGAACTGAAGTCCACGAATAAGATCCTTGCATAAGTCCGAGGTCTGTCGAGATGTTGCAGGATATAATGCAGTCCCATGTTGACTGCATCAACCACAGACCTGTTTGCTCTGTAGGCTAATTGAAGAGTATCCAGCAAGGGTCCAGTGATGTCCTTCAGGTGGGCCAGAACCAGTCTTTCAAACGACTTCATGACCACAGACGTGAGAGCGACAGGTCTGTAGTCATTAAGTCCAGTGATTTTGGATTTTTGGGGGACGGGAATGATAGTGGAGCGTTTGAAGCAGCAGGGAACTTCACACTTCTCCAATGATCTGTTGAAGATCTGCGTGAAGACTGGGGCCAGTTGGTCAGCGCAGGTTTTCAAACCGGCAGATGAGATGCCATCTGGGCCTGAAGCTTTCCTAGTCTTCTGTTTTTTTAAGACTCGGCTCACGTCCTCCACACAGACCTTAAGCTCGGGTTGGATGACAGGAGGGGGGAGGAGAGGGGGTGCAGGAGGTAATGGGGGACGTGTGAATTGCAGATCAGAGCGGTTGTGTGGTGTGAGACTGGGCTTTTCAAATCTGCAGTAAAAAGCATTCAGCTCATTGGCCAGTTGTTGATTCTCAGCAGATCGGGGGGATGGTGACTTGTAATTGGTGATATTCTTCAAGCCTGTCCAAACTGAAGCTGGGTCGTTGGAAGAAAACTGGTTTCTCAACTTTTCAGAGTAGCTTCTTTTAGCAACTCTGATCTCCTTTGTCAGTCTGTTTCTGGCCTGGTTATACAAGATTTTATCCCCACTTGTACACATTCACGAGAATGAACGAGGAAAACTCCCGCGGCGAGTAGAAGGGTTTACAGTTTATGAAGTGCGCCTCTAGATTAGGAGAGCACATCTTCTTCAGTGTTGTTACATCTGAACACTAACTTTCGTTAATGTAGAAACACAATCCACCACCTCTCATTTTCCCTGTTAGTTCCGCGATGCGATCCGCTCGGAACAGCTGGAAGCCCGGCAGATATAGTGCGTTGTCCGGTATGGCTTCACTCAGCCAGGTTTCAGTGAAGCACAGTGCAGCAGAGTTTGAAAAATCTTTGTTAATGCGGGTGAGGAGAAGAAGTTTGTCCGTTTTGTTAGGAAGGGATCGGAGATTCGCAAGATGAATACCAGGGAGTGCAGAGCAAAAGCCGCGCGCGCAAAGTTTAACCAGCGCACCGGCTCGCTTTCCACGTCTGTGTCTGGCCGCGCGTTTTAAAGACACAGCTGCGGCTCCGACAAGGATATCAAACAAAACATCTGAATAATCAAAAACTGCAGAAATGTTGTCTGGTGTGTGTTTCCTAATGTCCAGTAGTTCGTCTTTGGTGAAACTGATCGGAAAAGAATGACTAAACGCAGAACAAACGAACAAAAAAAAACAATAGCTGAAGAGCTCCATACCGAGGCTGCCATCTTGTATCAAGTATTGTAGGGGAATTTGTTCACTTACATTATGAGTTGATGTGATGAACTTCATGCAAGTTGGATCAACCTATAACTTCATTTTTTTTTACACTGATTTTTGGTATGATTTTGAATCCAGCCCTCAGTGTGTTGATCATTTTGATTTCTTTTGACTGTTGTCGCAATTTTGTTCTTAAAAATTATAGAATGTATATAAATAAAGATTTTCAAATTGAATATTTCATTCATTGAGATCCAATGTGTTATTTAAGTGTTCCCTTAACTTTTTTGAGCAGTGTATAAATATAAATCCACCTAACATACACACAAACGTAGTGCACTGCTGTTTGAAACTTTACATACTCCTTAACAAAAAAGGCAGTGTACTCTAATGTTCTATTCCAAATGAATGCTGTGTTCAATTCAAAGTGAGATGTGGTATATTCCTATTCTAAACATCTAAACGTTCCTGTGATCAAAGCTCAAAAGGTAATGTCTATAGAAACAAATTGCAATGCAATCGTTTACATTAGAGCCTGAGGTTAAAGAAGTCTGATAACAAGCATCTCCAGGCAATCAAAATACAAATGCTATATACATTAGGACAAATGCTATATGCTGCTAGCGTTTACTTTGCAAGTGTGAAAAAAAGCCATTTTACAGTGTTGTACACACTTGTACTTGTTTTCTCATGTAGAAACCAAGCTGGCATTTACGTAGTGTTCTGTTGCACTTTTCAAAAAAATAAGGTTGGACTTTTTTGACATTCTGAGTTGAGTGAAATGCAGCATGATCTCTTAGACTGTGAAATGAGAAGGAATTATAGATGAGCACTGGTAGTGAAAAAATAATATTAATCTAGGGAAACTAAAAATGTATGTTGCACTGGGGTCAGAATTAGGCCAAGAGGAAATTCTAAATACTTAGTTCTGGCGGAAGAGTGACCTCTGATCCGATGCATGACGTATTTGACGAACGCAGAAGCGCAGAGGATAGAGCTAAACTAAACTGAATGAATTAGAAGCCTAAAACGAGAATCTTTAAAGAGAAATTTGGAGGAGCTTGAGTTTGTTGCCCTATTAGTTTGAACCGCGAGAGGCGTCTACTCTCCCCCAAGCTTACCCTACGCCTACATCCTACGTCATGCGTCGGGTCAGAGGTCACTCTTCAACCGGAGCTAGACTCACATTTGGCCGTTACAGGAAGCCAGTGATTATGGTTTATAAAGTTATAAATAAGGATATTTTTCTTACAAAAAACATTGCTTCGCTTTAGAAGGTCTTTATTAACACCCTGGTGTCGTTTGAATTACTTTTATGATGGATGTGCCATTTTTGGCCTTTATAAAGCTTTATAAACTTGGAAGAGCCAGAATATTTGTTTAATATAACTCAGATTGTGTTTGGCTGAAAGAATAAAGTCATATACATCTATGATGGCTTGAAGGTAGGGTTGCAACGGTATACCGGTATGGCGGTTTATCGCGATATTGACATGTATGATTATCATATCGTGAGCATTTGCTTATACACGGTTTGGGGGGGGAAATGAAAGCAGCTCTCACCTGCGCTATTGCGCATATGCAACTTCATTTCACATGATTGCTTAGACTCCACTCATACATGTAGTACAGCTGAGAAAATGTCAGAGCCAGAGGCTACACATTCTAATCTCTATCCCCCGCTGAAAAAAAAAGTTAAAATCTGCAGTATGGGAATAGAGTATCCGAAAAACGAACGCGGGGTTGTCCTTGTAGATGGTTATCCAGTTTGCAAGAAATGTGGATGAAGAGTGGCTGCAAAAGGAGGAAATACGTCGAACATGTTCTCCCATATTCGTGAACACCATCTATCCATGAAGATAAAAGGTAGCCTATGTTCTGTTTATAATTTAAGGCTGTTTTATTTCCGTGATGCAGGTTGAATCCCGAAATCCAGTCATGAAAATGGAATTTAGGTATCACGCAGATGTCAGGTATGTGTGATTTGATAGATGAATGAATAAATCAAAATAGCTTTGCAATAAATCAGATCGCGATATGCGTTTGTCTATGAATATACAGCGCTAAAAGACTGCTATATACTGTAAATCTATATTCTGCTTAATCTGCGTGTATAATATGTTTGTGAATGAGCAGCGCCGTTTCATCTAGTAGTACATACTGAAGTGCACGTGCACTTGAGAACCGTCACGGTGTTTAAAGCGTCAGCCGTCTCACTCACTATATGACGACGTGAACACATGAATATATCCAGAGCTGCTCTGAGAGAACTTAATGACCCTTCACAGGCCCGTTCACACCAAGGACGGTAACTTTAACGATAAAGATAAAATTGTTCTAAATATAAAAGAATACCAGCTGATGTATGAGCACGTTTACATGCACACCAGTAAGCTGATAACTCACAAATATCAGCTTATTGAAATAATCAGTTTTCCCAGTTTACATGCAAACCAGTAAACTGACAACGCAAGTATAGCGTTCACATGACTTTACCCAGCAAACATTGGTCCGACGGCAACGTCGTGTCCCTGGCCAAAAATAGTCGCAGTAGGACGGCATAAATCGGTAAAAGTATGTAACACAGAACATTTCCTAAAAATGCACTCAGATACATTTGTACATGTCTACAGTTCTCTCGGGTTGCATGTATAATTGTTACTTTGACTTTTAGCTACGTGTAGTTCAATATATACCCTGCTGTGAATCCGTTGTGAGAGGACTTCACCATAGTGACGTCCTTTCCACGTGCATTTATAGTACATCATGGCCCTCTATGAAATATTTGTGAAATATGCAGTAGCTGCTTACATCTTGCATGGTTAATACTGCAATAATTAATTTAAGTGCCCAAAGTAGTTTTTAAGAGGTTGTGAATAGACGTCCACTGACGTCCCGCACACGTCAAGTCAAGACGCATTGTAAAAAAAAAAAAATCTTCATGAAATACAAGATTTATATTTACTTTATCTTATATAAATCAATTATAATCACAAAGTGCCCTGTGTGGTTAAGTGAACCCACGGCATTTGAGTCATTATTTCAACCTGTTTTATGTATTCGCTGTTATTATTTTTATGGAATGTATGCATATATACATATGTAAAACAGAAATATATCCTGTCACCATTTAAGTCTGACTTGAACTGTGCTGCCAAGATGTAGTAACAAAAGATATTAATAAATATAGCGAAATTACAAAATCCCGCGATATGATAGATTATCTTGCGAGATAGCGTTAATTTGTTCTCCCGTTTCTTTCAACAACCACAAGGAGAGGAGGACTTGAGGAGAGAGTTGTTTCGATATGTTATTAAAAATATACTGTTGGGTAAGTACATTTTGTAGTATTTGATTAATGTACTTGAGTTTTACTTGTTTGATATGAAAGAACCAAAAGAAATGATGCCCACATTGTCAACAGAGAATTACTTTGAGTTTGGCTAGAATTAGCTAGTAGGCTAAAAGTTACTTTCAACTTATATACAGTGTGTTTAATGATACAGTACAAGTTATTGCTGTAACCTATTCATTTAGCCTTTTGAGAGTTTCTTTCAGAAAGTAATTTAAACATTCAGAAGACGACGCATTTAAACATCCAGAAGACGAGGCATTTAAACATCCAGAAGACGACGCATTTAAACATCCAGAAGACGACGCATTTAAACATCCAGAAGACGACGCATTTAAACATCCAGAAGACGAGGCATTTAAACATCCAGAAGACGACGCATTTAAACATCCAGAAGACGACGCATTTAAACATCCAGAAGACGACGCATTTAAACATCCAGAAGACGACGCATTTAAACATTCAGAAGACGAGGCATTTAAACATCCAGAAGACGACGCATTTAAACATTCAGAAGACGAGGCATTTAAACATCCAGAAGACGACGCATTTAAACATTCAGAAGACGAGGCATTTAAACATCCAGAAGACGACACATTTAAACATCCAGAAGACGACGCATTTAAACATTCAGAAGACGACGCATTTAAACATTCAGAAGACGAGGCATTTAAACATCCAGAAGACGACTCATTTAAACATCCAGAAGACGAGGCATTTAAACATCCAGAAGACGACGCATTTAAACATCCAGAAGACGACGCATTTAAACATTCAGAAGACGACGCATTTAAACATCCAGAAGACGACACATTTAAACATCCAAAAGACGACGCATTTAAACATCCAGAAGACGACGCATTTAAACATCCAGAAGACGACGCATTTAAACATTCGGAAGACGACGCATTTAAACATCCAGAAGACGACGCATTTAAACATCCAGAAGACGACGCATTTAAACATCCAGAAGGCGACGCATTTAAACATCCAGAAGACGATGCATTTAAACATCCAGAAGACGACGCATTTAAACATCCAGAAGACGACGCATTTAAACATCCAGAAGTCGACGCATTAAAACATCCAGAAGACGACGCATTTAAACATCCAGAAGACGATGCATTTAAACATCCAGAAGACGACGCATTTAAACATCCAGAAGACGACGCATTTAAACATCCAGAAGACGACGCATTTAAACATCCAGAAGACGACGCATTTAAACATCCAGAAGACGACGCATTTAAACATTCAGAAGACGACGCATTTAAACATCCAGAAGACGACGCATTTAAACATCCAGAAGACGACGCATTTAAACATCCAGAAGGCGACGCATTTAAACATCCAGAAGACGATGCATTTAAACATCCAGAAGACGACGCATTTAAACATCCAGAAGACGACGCATTTAAACATCCAGAAGTCGACGCATTAAAACATCCAGAAGACGACGCATTTAAACATCCAGAAGACGATGCATTTAAACATCCAGAAGACGACGCATTTAAACATCCAGAAGACGACGCATTTAAACATCCAGAAGACGACGCATTTAAACATCCAGAAGACGACGCATTTAAACATCCAGAAGACGACACATTTAAACATCCAGAAGATTACACATTTAAACATCCAGAAGACGACGCATTTAAACATCCAGAAGACGACGCATTTAAACATCCAGAAGACGACACATTTAAACATCCAAAAGACGACGCATTTAAACATCCAGAAGACGACACATTTAAACATCCAAAAGACGACGCATTTAAACATCCAGAAGACGACGCATTTAAACATCCAGAAGACGACACATTGGCGGGACATGTCAGAGGGACGTCTTTTCAACGGTCATTAAACGTCCAAATGTTTGCTGGGTATTAATAAATCAGATTATTTTCTTGTAGTGACGTCAAAAATAATCATTTCCGTATCCGACTTCGAGTATTCCATATGTTATGTCAGTTGTGATGTTAAATAAAGCTTACAATGTGTGAGCGGGAAACTTACGGCTCATATATTACTCTCTCATGCAGTTACAGAAGCAGCGTTTTGACTGAACCACTTCTACTGCACGAGAGAGTCTGCGTTTGTGATACATTTCCTTCTTTCTTTCATTCAAAACACTCGCTCTGTCTAGATGTGTTTAAATCTGCTCTAAGTATGCGTTTCTGTCCCCTATAACACATACGCATTTCATTAAGCCGACAGAAAGCAGGTTAATGCGTTTGCATGCCGTGCGAAATCGGGGAAAGAGGCAAAAAAACGACCTGTTCCGACCGGTTTATGCTTAAACAGTTTATGACCTTACTCCGATAAAACAAAACAAGTTACCGCGTTTACATAACCATGCATGTTCGTTGCCGGCTTATTAAGCATAATCGGCTTAAGAACGTGCATGTAAACGCACTCAACGATAAAAACATTGACAGCCAATCAGAATCCACCAGACTTGAGCATTTAAAGTGGCAGACGACAGAATTTAGAATAATCAGAATATCCTCCACTGGTGTGGACACTAATATAGGTCTCGTTATAGTAATCGTTCTTGGTGTTAATGGGATTTTATTTTTATAAACATAAAACTAACCTTGAAAATGTTTTGATTGGTTTGCATGCAAAATATATTGCCAATACTTCATAACAGTGCATGGTTCACCAGTGTATTTTGTCTTTGTCTACTACCTTTGACATTATAGCTCAGGAAAGCTGCTATAACACTAACAGATGGCTTTCTCCAGGTACTACAAACCTCCTTAAGCCACACAGATGTCATCTGACTACATTCACAAGACCTCTGTGATTTCCTCCCAGAAAAGGTGTGGGGAGAAAAAAAGAAAAGAAATACAACTTAAAAGGAGAAAGATCTCACTAGTACTTATGATGCAACTGTTGTGTTGGGATCCTTTCTGACAAGAGCGAAATTTCTCTTCCTCATTTTATTATTTTTTTCCCTCTGAGATGATAAAAGAGCAGAAGGAGAGAGAAATAAAATGAGAAGTGCGAATGCAGCGTGCATGTGAAATTACAATATATACAAGTGCAAGAATGCGGCAACTGAAACTACAATGGGATTTATTGCAAACACCTCTTTGCCAGCGACGTGTTTATGAGTTGTTTTGTGCAAACACATTACGCTACCAATAACAATTTAATCAGTGGGATTGAGAAATGAGCTGTCCTGGACTCAAATTTATCCTCACACTAATCATTGACTGCGGACTTCAATCAAACCTATTTTGTGTTGACAATCAGGAGTTCCCCCAATCACAGCGTGAGGAGCGAGTTAATGCCGTCAGGGAGACGCCGTTTCTCAAGGTTTTAATTTGACAGATGCACCAGGGACCTCCGGGCCTGATACGACTCCATAAATCAATTTCATTCTTTCTTGCTTTATTTATTCCAGTTTCGTGTATGTGCATCTGTCAATAACAGCAGGTCAGCCCTTCAGAAAAATGCGCTATGAATAATTAATCTGCCTTTCTTACAGGCCTGTACCAACACATTTTCAGACAAGAGACCGGACAAGATGGGCTGACATATTTCTATATTTGAATAAATCTAATAGATTTGAAACTGACATTTATAACTTCTGTGCCACTAGCATAACAAAACTCAGGCCCTGTTTACACCTGGTATTAAGACGATCGATTGGATCACAAGTAGACAACTTAAATACAGGTGTAAACGGGGTATAAAACGACTGGATTGCTTTCGTAGTGCAAATGCTCATGTGGTTAAATGTGGTGCAACAGCCACAAAAGACCACCTACTCTACGCCTGTTTGGTTTGAAGATAAAAAACGCACCAAGCACACTAGGTGCGTTTACATGGAGCACTGTAATCGGTTTAAAAGTCCAATCCGAATGAAAATGCTCCATAGAAACACCTCAATCGGCAAAAAATGGCCAAACCGAATGAAATTGTAATCGGTTTGAGAGGGGTTTAATAAACCTTTTCATGAACCGATCAAACGAAAAATTCCACCATGTAAACGACCTGATCCGATTACTTTGAGCGCGCGTTGCGCTCACACCAGGTTAATGTTGACAAGAGAGGAAAGTTAATTTTTCTGAGGTATTAATCTTTTTATTTCATGTTATGAACATGATGTTGGAATAATGACAGACATAGCCTGGCTACACCATCTCATCTTGACAGCGTTTGTCCTAGGCTTCAACTGCGCGTAACAGAAGAATTAATTTGTCTGAGGCGATTCTTACACTTTACAACAAATAATGAATAGCTTTTATAAAACTGTCCTAAATATATATAAAAAAGAAAGAAAAGTGAACTGCTTCAAATTGGTTAAGTAACATTACCCACAGTCTACTTTAATTACTTTTGTTAATATTTATACCTTTGTGATTATGGTATCTTTCCTTAATCATCTGAAATATATGAGTTTAGTTGCGGAGCACGTCTTGAATGCTTTCATTCATGTTTCACCGTACATCCTATGTTTTTATTAATAATTTGGGTGCATTTTATAGTTAATTTTGTGTTTGTCAAAATAAATGAATTGAATTAATTTTGATTCCGCATTCATCATTCACAGCTGTTGAAATAGCCATTGTATAGGACAAATTAGTTTAAACTACTGCATGTCCACGCACAGAAAAATAAATAGATATAAAAATTACCAACACAGAATTATTATACCAACACTATTGATCCACGATACTAACGTTACGAATCTGATGCGGCAGACAAACTGTGTGCGCATGTCACAAAATGATTCCGACTGAAAGTAAGCACATGTAAACACCTGGGGCCTGTACCATGATGGTAGTTTAACAAACTCAGGGTTACAGGATTTGTTTCGAGTTTACAAAACCAAACCAATCTATTCAGGCTTTGTTTGTCCCATGATGCTGATCATCAGCTTTCTCTGTCAACTCAGGCTTTGATCCTGAGTTTAGGAGTTTAGCTGTGACATCAGCAGTGAACAGCCAATCACATGCTGTGGATCAGTGAAACTGAGATTCATTTCTCTCTTCTGCAGAATATTACATGATTGAAAAATAATTTACAACAAATAGACAGGAAAAAAAAAGCTGTCTATGAAAGAGGATAACTTATACGTCAATGCAAGTAAAAGTTATGAAGTTAGTTTAGTTGATATATAGAGAGAATTGAACATTTAAGATCACATGTAGTCATTTTTATAGCTTTATTTATTGATTTTAAAGCTTATTTGTATGACCTTTATATAGGCTATTTATATTAATTTTAACTAAGTGCCTATTAATGATTGATTAACTAAAATATATAAGGGTATAATTACATAAATGATATCTAAATCATTCAAAAGTATTATTATTATAAATAAGCATTGTTAAAAGTCATACGCTTTAGTCTTTAAAAACCATTTGCTTTAGTGACCTTTAATTTGGAGTAGAAACAGGGGGAGTGACTTTATTGCATCAGAGGCGTGTCACTTGTTTGGTCCAATTTCAGTTTGAGATTTCTTATCTAGAACATAACCTGCCCTGGAGCAGGTTAGCCGTGGAGTGCAAGTTACTATGGAGATGAACACGGCTAAAAGCCAAACCACTTTAATGGTATCTAAAACCCAGGATTGGCACAAACTGAGCTTAAACATATCTGGCTAGCCAGCTAAACCGGCTTCATGGTATAGGCCCCAGATCAGTTTAGATAACGTTTCATGTAAACAGTCCACCGAATCTTTCAATCGGAATGATTTTAATCGCAATGACAAAAAAGTGCGCATGTAAACGTGGCTAATGTTCTCTCACCATTCCTGATTTCTAACACGGACTCACAGCTAGTGTTGTCAAAAGTACCAACTAGGGATGCACCGATCCACATTTTTTCACTTCCGATCCGATACCTGAATTTGGATATCGGCCGATACCGATACTATTCGGATACCAGAGCTGTGTTTGCTTTAATATTATTATTATCATTATTGTTGTATCATTATTATGTATCATTATTTTATATGATGCGGGAATAAACTCCTCTCAACAGGCAAGTATGATATGTACGTATTAGTGACCCAAATTATTACGGTTATCAATTTATATTTGAAAATCAACAAACAAAAAATAAATCAAGCAGCTCTAAGCACTGTTTTAAGATTGATTCTGTGGAATTTCCTTCCTTATAATGGCCGTCGTCAATGGCAACGCATAATGCATAAATCTCTAATATTATATCTCTAATCTCTAATATCTCTGTAAATATATTCTGAAGCAATATTCTCATCAGTGTTCTATCAGCTATGACACATTTAAATCTAACATATTTTGTGTAAGAGCCCAAACAGTATCCTAATGAAATAAAGCATATATTTTCCTATGATTTGACAGTTTATTTAATTAAATATCAAAAATCCAAAAGGTGTGCATCATACCTGACACCTAGATGAACACTTTACAGTCAGTTTTATGACTAAGTCATTCTCTTCAAATGCCATTTAAGTTAGAAACGTGTATAGCCTTAGCCTGACATCGTCATACTCAATTCTAGTCCGAATTTGAGTCTGATACTGCTCCGTTGGGCTGTGATTATGGGGCGTGTTTAAACCGAACCAGGAAAGACCTCAATTGGATAGACCTACAACCAATCAGAGCAACGGAGCGACGCATAACGTTAGTTGTCAAATGTCAACAGAACTCAACTGCACTGTGTTGCCAAGTCCGCGGGTTGAAGCAACCCCAATTATGTGATATACCCAATTATGTGATACGATTGTTAATGTCAAGCCGTTATCATCTTTTAAATGTCACCCTAGTCTTGTCTGAACTCTGCTTTTTTAAATGTTTGATTGCGTTCGTTGTGTTGTACGATGCGAGGGAGCTTCCACCTCTCTACAGTTTAGTAAACATTGTCTTGCTCTGCGGTGTTTCCAGTGTGAAGTATTTCCAAACAGCTGACATGTTGGCTAGCCACAATGCTGCTCAATGCTATACTGCTATCTGGCTGCAAACTGCGGAATGGATTTCCTGAGCGGGGGCGTGTCTCATAACTCTGTGTCTCATTGAGCCGCGCCTCCGTTCAGGAAATCCATTCCATAGTTTGCAGCCAGCTAGCTGACAAGCCGGCGGGAATCACTTTTGGAGTCATTTCAGCAGACAACGTTAAAGCGCAGACATGGCTCATGGATATCGGATTTCTCCGCAGGTTGAATCGGGAAAATTCGATACGTGAATTACGCTGGTAACGGTCCCGATACCGATACTTAGGGATGCACCGATACTGGTACCAGTACTCGGGTGTCGGTCCGATACTTTTGTGAAGTACTCGTACTCGTACTCGTAAAACTACCCTGATACAACCACGAATTATGTAACTTTCCGCGCGGCTCCGCATCCGAAGATGCGTTGCCATAAAGTAGTATCAGATGCGGAGCCGCGCGGAAAGTTACATAATTCGCCTTGCACACCCGCACACCACGGTGCCAAGTGCAAAGGGGTATCGTGCTCTCAAAGCGCACGACTGCCATAATATGGCTTCATTTTTGCCACGCGCACCCGAGCGCTAGTGCGGACGCGGCAAGTAGGCTATAGACCAAGCTTAACCGCTCGTGAGGCAGATACCTCTCGGTAGTGAGTGCTGAATGTGAAGGGCTGTTTGGTAGGGATGTGCTCAATGACTAGCCTAACCCCGGTAGTATAACAAGCCTAAGCAAGCAATTGTTATACTAGTTTGACATGACATGGAAGAAAATGGAAAAGTTTTGTGTAAGCTTTCAAAATCCTCATTCTAAAAAAAAAAGGTTCTATATGGTACAAAAAATGGTTCTTGGCTCGTAATCATAGGGGAACCTTTTTAAGTGCTATATAGCACCAATTTTGGTGCTTCAGTGGTTCTTCAGCGGTTCTTCAGAGGTTCTTCACCGGTTCTTTGACTAAGGTGCTATATAGCACCGCTAACTAAGGTGCTATATAGCACCGCTACCATATACAGAACATGTTAAGATATGGTGCTATATAGAAAAGCTAGAATATAAAAGTTGTTCCCCTATGATTACGACGAAGAACCATTTTTGGTGCCATATAGAAACTTTTTTTTTAGAGTGCTCCTTCACCCAGGTGGAGATTTATCTGAAGCCTCCGCGAGCACCAGAGAAAAAAACAACGCATGCAAAACCTGAGGTAAAATCAAATGATTTTGTTTTGTGGCAGATATACACATTTTTTTAAATAATATATTAATTTCAAGATATAACATTAACACGACAGTAATTTAAACATAAAACATAAATATTTACAGCAAAACCTTAAATGTGCCAAAAAAAATGTAAACGACTAGTATTTTCCAAGTCGTCTTGCAGCACTAGAAAAATTCGGGACAGTCCCGAAATCTAAACTGTTGTCCCGAATCCCGAATCTGGCCCTAATTGTCCTGAAAATTATACTAAAGCAAAATCTTGAGTAGTTATTGTCTGATAAACATTAAAAACTGCCTGCGGAGGTTGATTCGTCCTGCAACCAGCCCCCACCAGCTGCTCATTGGCTGCAGCATCTTTTTTCAGTTAAAAAAAAATACTGGCTAGGCGCGAATTTAGATATGCATTGATAAGCTAATTTTCCTTCATTCCGTTGGCATGGCTGGTGTAGCTTACCGGAACCCCAACACGCTGCTAAAAAGCAAAAACGCCTCTGCAGGTACCGGGAGGAGTGGGTGGGGAAGTATCCATGGATTGCCACAGCCTTAAGCGATGAAAGTAAAGACAATACGACCTTTTTGTCCCCTTTTTGTTTTAAGCCTTGATGAAGAGAGCGCAAGTTGCTGCAGCCGCGAGGAGGACAGTGATGCATGCGTAAAGAAGTGATTGATTGTTCACGGCACTGTCTACAGAAAATACTTCACTACACAATTATTTTCGTTTAAGCTTATTAGCGTTAGGCTATACAGAAAGGTCTGATTTACGCACTGTTACATACAACAGTCATTGTTTTTTTTGTTTTTTTCACAATGACATTTGAGTTCATGATTTTAATGTTGTTTTTTTGTGGCAGACTACAGACTACAGACATATTTCATGAGCGTGTGAGCACAATGGCCAGTCAGAGGTGTTTACGATTCCGCTCAACAGCGTTCAATACGTCACATTCTTAAATTTTAAGTACCGACTTGGTATTGCAGTCGGTACTTTTAACAACACTACTCACAGCATTCGGCTGGTCTTGTGGCTGTCAGAACAGAAACGAAAGCTGCTGCTCTCCGTGTGAATTGCGCAAGCTTATTTTATCCATTAGATCGAACGACCATCCCCTCGAAGAAGTCAGGACAGAAGAGGTCAAAAGTGCAGGTGTAAACAGGAATGTGTCTCCCTCATCCACTTGTGAGCCGATCGACCAAAACGCATCTTAATACCAGGTGTATACAGAGCCTCGATTGCAAAATAATGAACAAACAGGTGTAAGAATGCATCGGACGTCACTCCCATGGACTGGTGGCTGAACGCCTGATGCATACAGTGTGGCACACAAAATGGGAAACACTTTGGGAGTTTCGAAGTCGTCATCTGATTGGGTATCACTTGGGAGCCCAATCACCCAATCATCAGGTAGTAAGAAAAAGGGGCAATGAAGATTGGCGAGTGAGATTTGCATGGCAAGTCACTCCCCCGAAGTTACAGGTATACAAGCTTGCCGGCAACTCACTCATTCAGGTTTGTGCTGAGGAGCCGAGACGGTATCCCTGCATTCAGTAGGTACATGGATGTGACAGGAGGGACATAAGGGTCTCCATTCCCTCCTTCAGGGAACAAGGGTTAAAAGAGTAATCGGGACGTTCCTTTCAATCATTCACGTTCAATGTTAAGTCGATGACTGACATTGCGGGTTCCTTATGGAAAGCTCAACAACAGCTGACCCTACCCAGAACCCCATGAAAGTTGAACAGACCTATGTGTCTGGTGGGATAGAAGGACAGAACTTTCTGACTGCCGAAGGATGATTGAAGGTAACTCCTTCCAAGGTTCACCAACTGGGGAGCTCGCCTGGAGAGTGTAGAGATGCTCAATTACCCCCGTCGGAGGGGAATTGCGCTGCAAGCGAGACACCAAGACAACCTTCCCGCACTTTACCTGTTTGTACCCCGGCTCAACCTGGAGATTGTAGAATCTTGCGAAGGTGTTAGGTGTCACACAGCCTGCAGCTTTGCAGATATCTGCTAAACATGCGCTGTGCACTAATCCCCAATTCTCAGGATTTCCAGGAGATGTGTGTTGATTATCCTTCTGATCTTTCATTCAAAAAATGCACAAGCAGCAAACTTTACATTGAAGTAAAACAATTCAAAGTGTGTTCTCCAAAACACGCAGGCCACAATTATTGGCACCCCTAGAAATTCTTATGAGAAAAATATCTCTGAAGTATATTCCCATTCCTAAAACACTGTCTGGCAATCCGATGGACGAGTCTGGGTTTGGTGGTTGCCAGGAGAACGGTACTTGCCTGACTGCATTGTGCGAAGTGTATAGTTTGCTGGAGGGGGGATTATGGTGTGGGGTTGTTTTTCAGGGTTTGGGCTTGGCCTCTTAGTTCCAGTGAAAGGAACTCTTAATGCTTCAGCATACGAAGACATTTTGGACATTTTCACGCTCCCAACTTTTGTGGGAACAAAGCTAGGTCCATAAAGACATGGGTGAGCAAGTTTGGTGTGGAGGAACTTGACTGGCCTGCACAGAGGATAGGACACCTTTGGGATGAATCAGAGCGGAAACTGCGAGCCAGGCCTTCTCGTCCAACATCAGTGCCTGACCTCACAAATGCGCTTCTAGAAGAATGGTCAAAAATTCCCATAAACACTGTCGCGTTCACTACGTCGCGGGTGTTCAGCGGAAATGTGACGCAGGATAATAGGTGGGAGGTTCACTTACCTGATTGAAGCACGGACCAGTCAAAAGTTGAAACGTGGACCAGTAAAATCCCACACTGGTGTGTTGAATCCAGTAATGAATGAGTGCGGGCATATAAGCGGGAGCGAGTATTAGTTTTGGCATGATGTATCGTCAGGAGAGATGCGCCACCGGTAAGCTGCTGTTTCTACCTATTTAGCTGCGCTTTAAGTTTGTTGTCTGTTTGCTCTGCCGCTGTATATGTCCGCAATTAGTAAGCTTGATAATTGTTACTTGGTCATGCTGATAAAACTTTGTGTGCGGTCTGATGTTAATGTTGTCGGCTCGATAGTATCCGTGGCTATAAAAATGCAAATGTTTGAAATTGGAGCGTTTCACTGTGACACGAGTTACTTCCTGTTTGCGGTGCTGGATGGGTAATGTAGTTAATCACTTTACATTGGTAATGGATTACTATGCTCAGCGATGCCACTTAAAACTACACTCACTGTTTTTCACTTTAAGCCAATATACTGAGAACACTTTGGGCTATTGGTTTAGTGTGAAACATTGACATTGATGTATATTTAGTGTGTGAAATTGTTGCATTTCTGTGTTTAGATGCATGTGCTTTAGTCATTCAGTCTAAACACTAAGTATATTATGAGATTTATAATATTAAATAATGACTATATTGAAATTTATATTTTATTTATATTTGTATATATTATATTATGTAATGTCTATTTATATTCAGATTTTATGGTATATTATGTATGTGGCTATTAATATTGTTGTTTACTATAGCCTTTCTATTTCTACAGGTTTATAACCTGCTATTTGTGGACAAATCACCTGTTTATGGAAAATAAATCAGAGTAAATAAAAAACCACATTGAGTCATAACAACGTGTCCTCTCCTGACGCCCTGTTCGGTGGGGATATTCTTAAAGAACCGAACAGTTATAAACCGCTGGTTCACTGCACTGGATTGAATGCAGCTAAAAAACAGCCACGAACTGCTTCATTAAGGAAGCTCAATCAACCCAAAATCAGCAGTTGGCCTCTCACTTCTGTGACTGACCCCAAGTTTATCATTAATCAAACTGCCCGTTGATCAAGGATAAAGGAGCGCGTGTGCTCATTGGCATAGACGTCTCTCCAGTCAACACAAAGGGAGTATCAATGGCAGACTTGGAAAAGCTTAAAAGTGTGCGATCAAGAGCACAGGCTTCATTCACAAAAAGGGCTCATACTCTCACCAAACCGGGACTCTTGGAACCGACTGAAGTTCTCAGTGAATGGAAGATTTTCAGGACAGACTTTTCTAAAGTCATGGATGCGGGATATGAGTATGCTGAAGCCCTGAGAGAGTCAACGGATGAGGAGGTCATAGAATCTGCAAACCAAATTGATGAGAAGACAGCGGAGTGTGAGAACAGGTTCCTCGAGGTAAAGAATGCCACCCAGGAAACCTTTTGGACCAGCTACGCAGAGGAGGTGTTTTTTAAGCAGGTCAAAACAGCTGAGTCGGCCATCACTCAGGCAGAGGAAGAGGAAGTTAACCCTCAGAAGTCAGTCAAGGACCGTAGGCTAAGAAATAGAGGTCTTGAGAGAGAGGTCATTGAACTCAGAGAAATGCTGGTAGAGTGGAAGGAGTTGGTGCCTGGTTCGAGGGCATTAGATCTCAGGACACGCCACAAGACACTCGAGAAGAGGATCCTGGCGTTGTCTGACAAACTGGAGGAGGACGGAGCAGACCAAGTGAAGGGTAGAGAAAGATATCTGGGAGATGAGAGCAGCGCGGTTGGTGATCCGATACGAGATGCTCTCCCTGACATGTCTGCCGATCTCAAGTTGAAGCCCAAGACATACACGGGGGCATTGAACATGAACACACGGCCTCTCTCACAGCAAAGCAGCCCGGAAAGGACCAAAGGAAGCTTTAATCTCAAGCCTCAAATCAGCCTTGAAAGAGCATGACTACCGACTTTCTCTGGTGACATGAGGGACTATTATCGCTGGAAGACGGAGTGGGAAGACCTACAAGAATTGGGTAACCCACAAGGTGTTGAATGTATAAAAAAGTTCCACTTATTAAATAGTCTCCACGAAAAGGTCAAGAAGGATCTCGTCCTTTCTAGTTGTGGATCCGCCGACGATATGTTCAGGCTGCTGGACAGCAAATACGGGAACAAAGCGAAAATAGTCCTAATGATCACAACGAGGTCCAGTCTCTTCCCCCCGTCAAAGGAAACCATCCAAGAAGAACCATTGAATTGATCCAGGCTGTCGAAAGGGCACTCTACAACCTCCAGATTCTTGGTGAAGAGGATGCCGTGAAGAACCGTGTTGTTGCTCAATCTCTTGAAAGCAAGCTTCCCAGTTCACTCAAGAAGGAGTGGATTATGCACAAAACTGACCCAGCAAACAGGTTCTCTCCACTGTATTATTTTGATTGCCTCCTAGAATTCTTGAAAAAGCAAGAGGAGATTCTTGAGGAGTTGGATCAGTTGGAGCCAAGCCCTGTGGACAAAGGCCCTGTGGAAAAGGGTGCTGCAGACTACCCAGATAAGAGAGGGAGGAAGGCTTTCACTAAATCCACAGCAGGTCAGAAGGACGACTATCCCAGCTGTATTGTCTGTGGAGATGACTCTCATGTCGGCAAACTATTTGCGTGTAAGATCTTCAGGGAGCAAGATCTCTTAAGAAAAAGGGCCCATGTGAAGAACCTAGGGTTGTGCTCCAAGTGTTTGAGGCCCCACCCCAAGGATGGTAAAGGATGCACACCAAGATACCTCTGCCCAAAAGTAGACTGTCGGAAAGGAGGGGTGTCGGACCACAATTACCTTCTGTGTCCTAAGCCACCGACTCCAAAGAAGGACAACAGCAGTGAGGAGCAGAGTAGCATAAAAGTTGGAGGAAAGAAACTTGGCCTAACCAACAAACAAGAGGAATTTCTGGCAGAACTTACTCCAGAACAAAGAGAGAAATACAAGAATGCATTCTCAAACAAAATATCATCAACTGTATGTGCCAAGGCTGGAGGTGGACTGCAAGAACATCCAGTGGTGATGATGCTGATGGTAGTGACAACAAACTCAGGTTGCCTTATTGGCTCCCTAATCGACCTCACATCTGATACCAATTATATCACAAATGAAACTGCAGATCGCCTTGGACTGTGCGGTGAGAACATCAGGCTTATAGTCCATGGAGTCGGGGGGATGAAGAAGACTGTCCTGACCAAAAGATATTCCCTGCGGCTGAAGGTGAAGACATCTAAGGGAAAAGTGGCAGAGCATAGAATTCTCTGCTATGGCCTGGAAAACATCGCTGAGGTGACTCAATCAGTCACTGCCGAGCAACTGCAGAAGTTTTTCCCAAATGTACCCAGAGACGAGCTGGTCCGTCCCACAAAGATTGACCTCCTTATCAGTCATCGGGAAGGTCGTCTTGTTCCCCAGCCAATCAGGATTGTGGAAGACCTCGTTCTCTGGGACGGTCCACTAGGCAAGACCGTTGGGGGAACTCATCCCGATCTCATTGAGGCAGTCGACATGGCCGTGTACTGCTCTGAAACTCACCTTGCAAGAACCATGAGAGTAGCCTCGATGGCGTATAAAGAGACCATTATACCTCGAGAAGAGGAAGGAAATGCGCTTGTCCGGAGCACAGCAACCGCCAACAAAGAGGTCTTCGAGTGGTTCAGGTGGGACAGCATCGGAGCTGCGTGCAGTCCTCAATGTGGCGGCTGCAAGTGTGGTAGGTGCCCCCCTGGAGGAAAAGAAATGACCCTTAAGGAGGAGCGGGACCTGGAAAAGATAAAAGAATGCCTAACATACGTGCTGGCGGACAAACACAGCAACTCTCCCCACTGGGACACAGCTTATCCCTGGAAGACAGACCTCACAGCACTGCCAAACAATCGGCAGGCAGTGGAGGCGACCTTCAGAAACACTGAGAAACGTCTGGAGAAGGAACCTGTGTGGAAGGCTGCATACAAAGAACAAATACATGAAATGGTTTCAAGAGGGGCTGCCGCAAAACTCACAAGGGAGGAAATTAACAACTGGGAAGGACCTAAATGGTACATCAGCCATCTGGTTGCACCGAACCCTCACTCCTCCTCAACCCCTGTGAGAATTGTGTGGAATAGCAGCCAAGAGTTCCGAGGCATAAGTCTAAATGATCTCCTTCACAAGGGTCCTGATGTACTCAATCCCATCAGAGGTGTCCTTTTGAGGTTCAGGAGTGGACTCCATGCCGCACTGGGTGACGTAAAAAAGATGTATAACTCAGTGTGGCTGAAAGATGATGAAGTTCACCTCCACCGCTTTCTCTGGAGAGACAACCCTGAGGACAACATTGAGGAGTTTGCAGTCGTCAGAGTAAATATCGGTGATAAACCCGCAGGATGTATTGCCCAAGTTGCAATGAAGGAGACAGCCAACCTTCCTCAGTTTGCTGATATGATTGAAGAACGGCGAGCTCTGACTGAGGACAGCTATGTGGATGACATCCTGACCTCACACGATGACCTCAATACGCTGGAGAGGATCACCAAAGGGGTGGATGAGATCTTGAGAGCGGGAGGCTTCTTCCTGAAACCATGGGTTCTGTCACGTCAAAGTGGGAGGAGTGGAGCCCCTTCTGAAACAACTGTACCCAGGACCCTGGTATTGCCCAACCAAATGCATGATGGGGAGAACAAAGCGCTTGGGGTCGGTTACGAACCTGAGACAGACAAGCTTCGGTTGCTGACTTCTATCAACTTCTCTAAGAAAAGAGGAAAAATGAGGACAGGATTTAATCTGATCATGGAGGATGTCAGGGAAGGAACACCAAATCCCCTTACCCGACGCTTACTTCTTAGCCAGATTGCCGCATTGTACGACCCGGTTGGTCTTGCCTCACCAGCCAAACAGAAGGGAGTGATGTTGGTACGAGAATCATTCCAGGAAACTGGCAAGAACAACCAATCTAAAGACACATGGGACGTCCCTCTCTCACTAAAACTTCGAGAAGCCGCAATAACGCTCTTTGAAGAATTTGTGAGACTTGGCCAGATAAGGTTTGAGAGAAGCATCACGCCGCCTGGAGCCATAGGCCCACCAACAGGGATCACGTTCTCAGATGGGAGCGAATCCTCCTATGGAGCCGTACTCTACCTGCGGTGGGAAACCCGAGACAAAGTTGTAATGAAGTTGGTGGAATCCAAGGCTAAACTCACCCCTCTCGACCAAAAGGGAGATGTGATCAAAGCAGAACTCTGTGGTGCGGTCTTCGCTACCCGCCTAAAAAAGTATTTTGAGAAGCACTGCCACATTAAAGTCAAGCAATGGATTCACTTTGTGGACAGCCAAACAATCCTGGCAGCCATCCAAAAGGATAGCTACGGCTTCCAGACCTTTTTCGCAAATCGAATCGGGGAGATCCAGAAAGCCGGACATGTGGAAGATTGGAGGTGGATTGAAGGCAAACGAAACATTGCTGACATACTTACCAGAGGTGCAACTCCTGAGGAACTTAATGAAGGGTCAGAATGGCAGCAAGGCCCTGAGTTCCTGAAAAGGCCTAAGACCGACTGGCCTATGAAGATGGCCAGTGAGATTACACCCTCTGCTGCTGAAGATGTGGGAAAACTCCAGCGGAAAGCCTTCTCAGCAGTGGTCACCAGGGCCCGGTCAAAAGGAAGAACTGACCTTAACCGGCCTGACATCAAGGCGGACCTCAGACATGCAGTCAATGTTAGATCGACATCACCATCTGTCCCGGGTGCAACATCAGCGGCAGACAGACAGAGAAGACCCTGGGCACTTGGTCTGGTACGCCTTGTGGAACCTCAACGCTTCAGTTCTCTGTCGACGCTGTGTGGTTCCATAGCCTGGACTCGACGGGCTGCAAAAAACTGGCTGAGAAAATGCCAGGCACCAGAGTCATCAAAGTGGGAGGCAAACCGCTCTATCCTGTCTACTGAGGAGAGAGCGCAAGCTTTCCGAGACCTGGTCCTCGCTGCCCAAGATGGCAGTCAGTTCCTGGACTCAACACTGAACCGCTTGGTGGTCCACAAAGACGAGAGCACAGGAATCCTTCTCTGTGGAGGACGAATCCAGTCCTGGAAAGAAGATGGAACAGCTGTTCCTTTAATTCCATTTCGTTCATGGCTCGCAACGCTACTGTCAAGAGAAGCTCATGACGAGAACCATGAAGGTGTTGCTGCCACGCTTCTGCGCACCAGGAGGAAAGCATGGATTGTGCAAGGTCGGAGGATAGTAAAGAAAGTTGCAAACGACTGCATCAAATGTCGCAAACTGAAAGGGAAGATGTGCCAGCAGATGATGAGTGATCTACCGCCGGAACGCTCACAGCGTGCTAACCCATTTGAGTATACCACACTAGACCTCTTTGGCCCCTTCGAAATCAAGGATGCTGTCAAGAAAAGAACAGGAAAAAAAGTTTGGGGCATAGTATTCTGCTGCATGGCATCGAGGGCAGTTCATGTGGACCTCGTTGACGACCAATCATCTGAAAGCTTTCTCCAAACGTACTCTCGCTTTGTAGCATTGAGAGGCAATCCCAGAAAATTGTGGTCAGATAGGGGAACCAATTTCATTGGAGCTAAACCTGCCCTACAAGACTTGCATAGGTACTTAGCTACCTTACGGGAAGCATCCATAGAGGACAAATCTGCCAAGAATGGGACAGTGTGGGCATGGAACTTTCATCCAGCTGACGCACCTCATCGCAACGGGGCTGCGGAAGCTGCAGTTAAGCTCATAAAGAGGGCTCTCACTAGCCTTGGAGGGACAATAAGCTCACTCACCTGGGGTGAGCTCCAAACCCTCTTCTACCAGGCAGCTAACCTCACCAATGAAAGGCCGATTGACGCCAGGGCACAAGAACAAGAAGACTCTATAGAGTATTTGACCCCCAATACTCTGCTTCTCGGGAGGACCAGGCAAGGGGGAGATACAGGAGGGATTGACTTGTGCACCCATCCCTGGCGCCGTCTCAGATCCATCCAGATTGGTGTGGATATGTTCTGGAAGAAGTGGAGTGAACTTGCCGGACCTAACTTATTCATTCGGCAAAAGTGGCACCAGACCCAAAGAAATGTAGCAATAGGTGACATTGTTTGGATTGCTGATCAAAACGCACTGCGAGGGCAATTCCGGCTTGGACGAATCCAGGCCGTGTACCCTGACAAGAAAGGACTTGTGAGAGACGCAGACGTTAAGACGTGTGCAGGCCCCCTTGCCTCTCTAATAGTTGGGCAACTTAAAAGAAATACTCAGCAGCTGACGTCAGTCATCCTACGGAGAGACGTGAGGAGACTGGTAGTCCTCATCCCTGTGGAAGACCAGTGACTCCTAGACCTCGTCTCTTCGGCCACCAGTTCTGCAGGCGCTGTCTCTCTCTCTCTTTTTCATTTTCCTTTTTCTCTCTGGTTGGTACGTATCTATACTGCCTTCACCACTATTTGCACCACCATTCACGAAGAATGAAGAGTACATACCCATATGACCAAACCTGGCAGAACACCACACATCTGTCAGGGGAGGTGCGTGAACAATGACAATGACGTTCTATTCTTCATCAAAAAAAAAAAAAAAAAAAAAAAAAAAAAGGAAATGTATGTTATGTGGTGTAATGTAATGTTTTGTGTGTGACCACCTTGAATCACATGATCAGTCGGTCAAGTGGGAGGTGTCGCGTTCACTACGTCGCGGGTGTTCAGCGGAAATGTGACGCAGGATAATAGGTGGGAGGTTCACTTACCTGATTGAAGCACGGACCAGTCAAAAGTTGAAACGTGGACCAGTAAAATCCCACACTGGTGTGTTGAATCCAGTAATGAATGAGCGCGGGCATATAAGCGGGAGCGAGTATTAGTTTTGGCATGATGTATCGTCAGGAGAGATGCGCCACCGGTAAGCTGCTGTTTCTACCTATTTAGCTGCGCTTTAAGTTTGTTGTCTGTTTGCTCTGCCGCTGTATATGTCCGCAATTAGTAAGCTTGATAATTGTTACTTGGTCATGCTGATAAAACTTTGTGTGCGGTCTGATGTTAATGTTGTCGGCTCGATAGTATCCGTGGCTATAAAAATGCAAATGTTTGAAATTGGAGCGTTTCACTGTGACACGAGTTACTTCCTGTTTGCGGTGCTGGATGGGTAATGTAGTTAATCACTTTACATTGGTAATGGATTACTATGCTCAGCGATGCCACTTAAAACTACACTCACTGTTTTTCACTTTAAGCCAATATACTGAGAACACTTTGGGCTATTGGTTTAGTGTGAAACATTGACATTGATGTATATTTAGTGTGTGTGAAATTGTTGCATTTCTGTGTTTAGATGCATGTGCTTTAGTCATTCAGTCTAAACACTAAGTATATTATGAGATTTATAATATTAAATAATGACTATATTGAAATTTATATTTTATTTATATTTGTATATATTATATTATGTAATGTCTATTTATATTCAGATTTTATGGTATATTATGTATGTGGCTATTAATATTGTTGTTTACTATAGCCTTTCTATTTCTACAGGTTTATAACCTGCTATTTGTGGACAAATCACCTGTTTATGGAAAATAAATCAGAGTAAATAAAAAACCACATTGAGTCATAACAACGTGTCCTCTCCTGACGCCCTGTTCGGTGGGGATATTCTTAAAGAACCGAACAAACACACTCCTAAACCTTGTGGAAAGCCTTCCCAGAAGAGTTGAAGCTGTTATAGCTGCAAAGGGTGGGCCAGCTCTATATTAAACTCAATGGATTGAGAATGAGATGTCATTAAAGTTCATGTGCAGTGTATATATATATATATATATATATATATATATATATATATATATATATATATATATATATATATATATATATATATATATATATATATATATATACATACATTCAGTCATAGTTCTATATTAGTCATAGTTATGTAAATATGTTAGAGACAAAAACACAGCTGTTTGAGACTTGAATTAAATATAATGTAGAATGCCCTGTCTGCACTGCTAATCAAAAGCTCCCTGCATTGAACTGCAACCGAGAGAGACCCATTTTTCTTTTGTCAGATCAGACAAATATTAATTTAATCATCAGAGGGGCACACAAAGCGCTGCATATTCAACATTCGTTTGCTGTATCCCCAGCTTCCCGCACCACCCTCTCTGCTCTTGTTTGATCATTCATTCTTTTTCCCTTTTGTCCGAGCTTCATAAATGCAGCTCCAGGATGTAATGGAGCTCTCAATGGTGCTGAAGCAGGATATTGGCTTCATTAATTTGCAGTCTCGTGGTCTGGAACTATCCGTGATACTGAAAACAACAGCC
Source organism: Romanogobio albipinnatus (assembly GCA_023566225.1). Lineage (NCBI taxonomy): Eukaryota > Metazoa > Chordata > Actinopteri > Cypriniformes > Gobionidae > Romanogobio > Romanogobio albipinnatus. The sequence goes on along the minus strand of CM042255.1, from coordinate 41,271,696 downwards.
AGCGCTAGTGGAAACTGTTCCAGTGGATCTGCTGCGCTGCTTGATTGTCAGGAAAACTAATTATTCCAAAACGCTGAGAGGAGAGAATGCGATTCAGATTAATCCAAAACCCACTACAGAACAATCCATTTTCTCTCCCTTCACATTTATTTTCACAAATATGGAAAGAATGAAAAAGTAGTGTGTTATGAACAGTTTAAATGCCAATACATTACAATAAAATGGAGTCTAGCACACTTCTTAGTGTATACTGTGAAGTATAAAGTTTAAAATGCATGCTTATTTAGCATAGTATATGAAAAATAATGTGATTTGAAGCAGGGAAGGTTTACTTCAGCGATTAGCATCAGCTTTGTATTAGTATAAACCCGGTCGAATGACCGGACATCTAAAAATTAAACTTCCTCCACCCCAGTAAAACCAATGCAATACATTTTTCTTCTATAATATTTGTTCTTTTTAATTTTGTATTTTGAGATGATTTGATGGTATTTTTTAATATTTATGCAATAATTATGGTCTATTTTTGCCATTTAATTATTTTTTCTTTTCTTTTTTTAATTATTGCAGTATTTCAGGTTAAAATAGAGACTAGGCCTTCAAAATATATATTTTTGAAGGCAGAGTGAAGGCAGATCTTTTGGAATTATTTAAGAAATCATGCAACCATGGGTGTAATCACTAGAGGTCTCTATGGAGAGGCTTTAGAATTACCTACTTCTCTTTTGAACATATTTAATGATTTTTTTTTTTTTTTTGTGATGGATTTTAATATATAAAAAAAATCTCAACGTCTATTTATTATAAAGTTTTAGATTTTTTTAGATCTTTTTTTTTGTTAGAAATATAGATTTTTTTTTTTCTGTGAATGTGTTTTTGCAGATTTCCCTTTCATTTCCTATGGTGGTCATTTTTGACCGAAGAGCACAAGTGGGAGTATTTGTTTTTATGACCACTTAGCATGCTTGAATCATGCCCTCAATTTTTTTGTGTGTTTACATACCTAATGCTAGAAAAGTCACCAAGTTTCATATCATTCTGATAAAGCTGTGAAATGGGGTTCATAGGTTCAGTTTTTCATAGGTTTTCATAGGTGTGTGTGTGTGTGTGTGTGTGTGTGTGTGTGTGTGTGTGTGTGTGTGTGTGTGTGTGTGTGTGTGTGTGTGTGTGTGTGTGTGTGTGTGTGTGTGTGTGTGTGTGTTTGTGTGTGTGTGTTTGTGTGTGTGTGTGTGTGTGTGTGTGTGTGTGTGTGTGTGTGTGTGTGTGTGTGTGTGTGTGTGTGTGTGTGTGTGTGTGTGTGTGTGTGATGTATGTGTAAATGTAAATCACACTCTTGATGTTTTAGAGCGTCATGGCCGATTGTACACACAAATATTCAGAGAATTTTTGTGTTTTTGCCGATTTCCCATTCATTTCCTATGGTCGGTCATTTATGACAGAAGACAATGAACGCTACTTGTTTTTTTATGACCAATTAGCATGCTCGAATCATGACCCCAATTTTTTGGTGTGTTTACATACCTAATGCTAGAAAAGTCACCAAGTTTCATATCATTCAGATTGAGCATGATTTTTAAAATTTCAAAACAGAACATTTTCCAGTCAGAAATGACCGAAGAGCACCAGAGGGTTAAATTTGTTTTCAACGAATGGAATGGGGATTTCTTTACAAATTCACCTCTCCCTCACAACCTTATTTTAATTTGTCTCCAATGAAACATGCCTTCTACCCTGACTAAGATTCATTGGTTTATTCATCACACTGGAAATGGAAGGTCTCTTGCATTATTACTAGGTTGCATTTTGGGATTTGGTGTCAGATGTAGTGTGCTCTGATCGTATGCGTCACATTATGGCAAAGTATCCACACATCGCATACTGCAGAAACAGTATGTGTAGAATGTTAAGGCAGGTGGTCGCCTCTTCAGTGTACGACTGACCAGCCAGTTGTTTTTATGATTGAAAGACCCACAATGCAACACAGCTCATTCTGAGTGCGGCTGCTTGAGGAAACATCTCTTCAAAAACACGACCACAAAGCCGTAACATTTCCCCTCACTCAACAGAGAAAATTAGATTGCTGCTGGATGCTTATTTGCAGTCACTTGAAAGAAAAGCAGAAGGCGACGGGAATTGGTATTCAGAAAACATTCCACACGGTCAGAGACAGAATGTTTCCTGAGAGAGAGAGCGAGAGAGAGGGAGGAAAGTAGTGCAACATGGTCAGATATTTGTGTATGTTTAAGAGCCTGATGTTAAAGGAAAAGTACAACTACAGAATTCTGTCATCATTTACAGGACATCAGAAAAAGGGGTCCAAATGACTTGTACTCTATATATCGCTGTTTGGATCATTACTGCAGTGATGATGTTTCTAGCATGTTATATGTTTGGCAACAGTTCTTAGTTCGCAAAATGGTGTTTCCTCTGTAAGGGGACCCGCAATGTATGTAGATAGAAATGGCTGTCTATGGCTTGCCGTCTGTTACTCCGGCTTTCTTTCTGCTTGTCTGTAGTCATAAAAATCTACTCTCTTTAATTTTTTTTGTCTCAAGATGCGCACCTAATGTTTTTTTTTGTTTCTAAGGCAAGTTCATAAAAGCGTCTTAAATGTCCTAATTGAACTAAGGCCTTATCCTGGCTTAAAGGCCCATTGAAGTGCATTGAAACCCGCAGCATTATTCAATGTGTTGACGTAATTTCCATTGAAACAGGAAGACAGGATGGGACGTATTGAGCATCTCCTCCCCTTAAAAAATAACCAATAGTGTTTCATTTATAATCACAGCACGGCCAGAGCCGTTGAGCTTGGCAAAGTCGCATTTGTCAGCCACAATGTAATAGATTCCCCTTTTAAATTTAATATGAAACTGTTACTAAAGAAAAACAGTGAACATAGTCAACTACTTTTCAGTAGTTTGAAAAGTGTGTCAGTTATGGTGTTATCTCTTCTATTCATCAGTGCTGTTTCTGATATCAAGCCTGTTTAGCCATTTCTCCTCTTAATCTCCTCCATATCACTTTAAAATATAGCATTCTGTGTATAATTCAAATGGATCCGATACGTTTTCTGGTGCATTTGATCACTCACGCATATGATACGCTCTGTGCTATATCGTGTTTCTGGACCGGAGCTGTGTATCTGTGTCTGTCTGCAATGGTCTGTCTGTGTCTATCTGTGTGTCTGTCGGTCTGTGTCTGCGATTCTGTCTGTCTGTATCTATCTGTCTGTCAGTGTCTATCTGGCTGTCAGTGTCTATCTGCCTGTGTCTGTCTGTCTGTCTCTGTGTGTCTGTGTCTGCGTCTCGGTCTGTCTGTCTGTGTCTATCTGGCTGTCAGTGTCTATCTGCCTGTGTCTATCTGTCTGTCTGTGTGACTATGTCTGTCTGTCTGTCTCTGTGTGTCTGTGTCTGCATCTCGGTCTGTCTGTCTGTGTCTATCTGTCTATCTGGCTGTCAGTGTCTATCTCCTTGTGTCTATCTGTCTGTCTGTGTGACTGTGTCTGTCTGTCTGTGTATATCTGTCTATCTGTCTATCTGGCTGTCAGTGTCTATCTGCCTGTGTCTATCTGTCTGTGTGACTGTGTCTGTCTATCTGTCTGTGTATCTGTCTGTGTGCCTGTCTGTCTGTGTCTGCCCGTCTTTCTGTCTGCGTCTGTTTGTCTGTGTCTGTCTGTCTGTCTGTCTGTGTCTGTCTGTTTGTGTCTGTCTGTCTGTCTGTCTGCTTGTCTGTGTCTTTCTGCGTCTGTCTGTGTCTTTCTACATTTGTTTGTCTGTGTCTGTCTGTGTCTGTTTGAGTCTTTCTGTCTGCGTCTGTTTGTCTGTGTCTGTCTGCGTCTGTCTGAGTCTGTTTGTCTGTGTGTGTGTGTCTGTCTGTCTGTCTGCATCTGTCTGTCTGTCTGTGTCTGTCTGTGTCTTTCTGTGTCTGTCTGCGTCTGTCTGTGTCTGTCTGTCGCGTCTGTTTGTATGTCTGCGTCTGTTTGTCTGTCTTTCTGTGTCTCTGTCTGCATCTGTTTGTCTGTGTCTGTCTGTCTGCGTCTGTCTGTCTGCGTCTGTCTGTGTCTGTCTGCGTCTGTCTGTGTCTGTCGCGTCTGTTTGTCTGTGTCTGTCTGCGTCTGTCTGAGTCTGTTTGTCTGTGTGTGTGTGTCTGTCTGTCTGCATCTGTCTGTCTGTGTCTGTCTGTGTCTTTCTGTGTCTGTCTGCGTCTGTCTGTGTCTGTCTGTCGCGTCTGTTTGTATGTCTGCGTCTGTTTGTCTGTGTCTTTCTGTGTCTCTGTCTGCATCTGTTTGTCTGTGTCTGTCTGTCTGCGTCTGTCTGTGTCTGTCTGCGTCTGTCTGTGTCTGTCTGTCGCGTCTGTTTGTATGTCTGCGTCTGTTTGTCTGTGTCTTTCTATGTCTCTGTCTGCATCTGTTTGTCTGGGTCTATCTGTCTGCGTCTGTCTGTGTCTTTCTGCCTGTCTGCGCCTGTCTGTGTCTATCTGCGTCTGTCTGTCTGCGTCTTTTGTCTGTGTCTGTCTGCATCTTTCTGTGTCTGTCTGTGTCTGTCTGTCTGCGTCTGTTTGTCTGTGTCTTTCTGTGTCTCTGTCTGCATCTGTTTGTCTGTGTCTGTCTGTCTGCGTCTTTCTGTGTCTGATTGTCTGCGTCTTTTGTCTGTGCCTGTCTGCGTCTGTCTGTCTATCTCTGTCTGTCTGTGTCTATCTGCGTCTGTCTGTCTGTGTCTGTCTGTCTGTGTCTGTCTGCGTCTGTCTGTGTCTTTCCGCATCTGTTTGTCTGTGTCTGTCTGTGTCTGTTTGAGTCTTTCTGTCTGTGTCTGTCTGTCTGCGTCTGTCTGTGTCTGATTGTCTGCGTCTTTTGTCTGTGTCTGTCTGTGTCTGTCTGTCTATCTCTGTCTGTCTGTGTCTATCTGCGTCTGTCTGTCTGTGTCTGTCTGTCTGTGTCTGTCTGTGTCTGTCTGCGTCTGTTTGTGTCTTTCCGCATCTGTTTGTCTGTGTCTGTCTGTGTCTGTTTGAGTCTTTCTGTCTGAGTCTGTTTATCTGTGTGTCTGTGTGTCTGTCTGTCTGCATCTGTCTGTGTCTGTCTGTGTCTTTCTGTGTCTGTCTGTGTCTGTCTGCGTCTGTCTGTCGCGTCTGTTTGTATGTCTGCGTCTGTTTGTCTGTGTCTTTCTGTGTCTCTGTCTGCATCTGTTTGTCTGTGTCTGTCTGTCTGCATCTGTCTGTGTCTCTCTGCGTCTGTCTGTGTCTATCTGTGTCTGTCTGTGTCTGTCTGTCGCGTCTATTTGTATGTCTGCGTCTGTTTGTCTGTGTCTTTCTGTGTCTCTGTCTGCATCTGTTTGTCTGTGTCTATTTGTCTGCGTCTGTCTGTGTCTGTCTGTGTCTGTCTGCGCCTGTCTGTGTCTGTCTGCGTCTGTCTGTGTCTGTCTGTCTGTGTCTTTCTGTGTCTGTCTGCGTCTGTTTGTCTGTGTCTTTCTGTGTCTCTGTCTGCATCTGTTTGTCTGTGTCTGTCTGTCTGCGTCTTTCTGTGTCTGATTGTCTGCGTCTTTTGTCTGTGTCTGTCTCTGTCTGCGTCTGTCTGTCTGTCTGTCTCTGTCTATCTGCGTCTGTCTGTCTGTGTCTGTCTGTCTGTGTCTTTCTGTGTCTGTCTGTGTCTGATTGTCTGCATCTTTTGTCTGTGTCTGTCTCTGTCTGTCTGTGTCTTTCTGTGTCTGTCTGCGTCTGTCTGTGTCTGTGTCTTTCTGTGTCGGTCTGCGTCTGTCTGTGTCTGTGTCTTTCTGTCTCTGTCTGTGTCTTTCTGTGTCTGTCTGCATCTGTCTGCGTCTGTCTGTGTCTGTCTGTGTCTGTCTGTCTGTGTCTTTCTGTGTCTGTCTGCGTTTGTTTGTCTGTGTCTTTCTGTGTCTCTGTCTGCATCTGTTTGTCTGTGTCTGTCTGTCTGCGTCTTTCTGTGTCTGATTGTCGCGTCTTTTGTCTGTGTCTGTCTCTGTCTCTGTCTGCGTCTGTCTGTCTCTGTCTGTCTGTGTCTATCTGCGTCTGTCTGTCTGTGTCTTTCTGTGTCTGTCTGCGTCTGTCTGTGTCTTTCTGTGTCTGATTGTCTGCATCTTTTGTCTGTGTCTGTCTCTGTCTGTCTGTGTCTTTCTGTGTCTGTCTGCGTCTGTCTGTGTCTGTGTCTTTCTGTGCCGTCTGCGTCTGTCTGTGTCTGTGTCTTTCTGTCTCTGTCTGTGTCTTTCTGTGTCTGTCTGCATCTGTCTGTGTCTTTCTGTGTCTGTCTGCGTCTGTTTGTCTGTGTCTTTCTGTGTCTCTGTCTGCATCTGTTTGTCTGTGTCTGTCTGTCTGCGTCTTTCTGTGTCTGATTGTCTGCATCTTTTGTCTGTGTCTGTGTCTGTCTCTGTCTGCGTCTGTCTGTCTGTCTGTCTGTCTGTCTGTCTGTCTGTCTCTGTCTGTCTGTCTGTCTGTCTGTGTCTATCTGCGTCTGTCTGTGTCTTTCTGTGTCTGATTGTCTGCATCTTTGTCTGTCTCTGTCTGTCTGTGTCTTTCTGTGTCTGTCTGCGTCTGTCTGTGTCTTTCTGTGTCGGTCTGCGTCTGTCTGTCTCTGTCTGTGTCTTTCTGTGTCTGTCTGCATCGGTCTGTGTCTTTCTGTGTCTGTCTGTGTCTTTCTGTGTTTGTCTGCGTCTGTCTGTCTGCGTATTTCTGTGTCTCTGTCTGCATCTGTTTGTCTGTGTCTGTCTGTCTGTGTCTGTCTGTCTGTGTCTTTCTGTGTCTCTGTCTGCATCTGTTTGTCTGTGTCTGTCTCTGTCTGTGTCTGTTTGTCTGTGTCTTTCTGTGTCTCTGTCTGCATCTGTTTGTCTGTGTCTGTCTGTCTGTCTATCTGTTTTTCTGTGTCTGTCTGTCTGTGTCTGTCTGCATCTGCCTGTCTGCCTGTGTCTTTCTGTGTCGGATTGTCTGCGTCTTTTGTCTGTCTCTGTCTGCGTCTTTTGTCTGTCTCTGTCTGCATCTGTTTGTCTGTGTCTGTCTGTGTCTTTCTGTGTCTGATTGTCTGTGTCTTTTGTCTGTCTCTGTCTGTCTGTGTCTGTCTGTGTCTTTCTGTGTCTGTCTGTCTGTGTCTTTCTGTGTCTGATTGTCTGCGCCTTTTGTCTGTCTCTGTCTGTCTGTGTCTTTCTGCGTCTGTCTGTGTCTTTCTGTGTCTGATTGTCTGCGTCTTTTGTCTGTCTCTGTCTGTCTGTGTCTTTCTGTCTCTGTCTGCGTCTGTCTGTCTGTCTGTCTGTCTGTCTGTCTGTCTGTCTGTCTGTGTCTGTCTGTGTCTGTCTGTGTCTTTCTGTCTGTCTGTCTTTGTCTGTCTTTGTCTGTCTGTGTCTTTCTGCGTCTGTCTGTGTCTTTCTGTGTCTGTCTGTCTGCGTCTGTCTGTCTTTCTGTCTGTGTCTTTCTGTGTCTGTCTGTCTGCATCTGTTTGTCTGCGTCTGTCTGCGTCTGTCTGTGTCTGTTTGTCTGTGTCTGTTTTTCTTTCTGTCTGCGTCTGTTTGTCTGTGTCTGTTTGCCTGTGTCTGTCTTTATTTCTGTCTGCGTCTGTCTTTCTTTCTGTCTGCGTCTGTCTGTGTCTGTCTTTCTTTTTGTTTGCGTCTGTCTCTGTCTGTTTGTCTGTGTCTGTCTTTCTTTCTGTCTGCGTCTGTTTGTCTGTCTGTCTGTGTCTGTCTGCGTCTTTCTGTGTCTGTTTGTCTGCGTCTGTTTGTCTGTGTGTGTCTGTTTTTCTTTCTGTCTGCGTCTGTTTTTCTGTGTCTGTCTGTTTGTCTGTGTCTGTCTTTCTTTCTGTCTGCGTCTGTCTGTGTCTGTTTGTTTGTCTGTGTGTGTCTGTCTTTCTTTCTGTCTTCGTTTGTTTGTCTGTGTATGTCTGCGTCTGTCTGTGTCTGTTTGTCTGCGTCTTTTTGTCTGTGTGTGTCTGTTTTTCTTTCTGTATGCGTCTGTTTGTCTGTGTCTGTCTTTCTTTCTGTCTGCATCTGTCTGTGTCTGTCTTCCTTTCTGTCTGCGTCTGTCTTCTGTCTGTTTGTCTGTGTCTGTCTTTCTTTCTGTCTGCGTCTGTTTGTCTGTGTCTGTCTGCGTCTTTCTGTGTCTGTTTGTCTGTGTCTGTCTTTCTTTCTGTCTGTCTTTCTGTATCTGTTTGTCTGTGTCTGTCTTTCTTTCTGTCTGTGTCTTTCTGTGTCTGTTTGTCTGTGTGTGTCTGTCTTTCTTTCTGTCTGCGTCTGTTTGTCTGTGTTTGTCTGCGTCTGTCTGCGTCTTTCTGTCTGCGTCTGTTTGTCTGTGTCTGTCTTTCTTTCTGTCTGCGTCTGTTTGTCTGTCTGTCTGTCTGCCTGTGTCTTTCTGTGTCTGTCTGTCTGCGTCTGTTTTGTCTGTGTCTGTCTGTGTCTGTTTGTCTGTGTCTGTCTGTTTTTCTTTCTGTCTGCATCTGTTTGTCTGTGTCTGTCTTTCTTTCTGTCTACGTCTTTCTGTGTCTGTTTGTCTGTGTGTCTGTCTTTCTTTCTGTCTGTGTCTGTCTGCGTCTGTCTGTTTATCTGTGTCTGTCTTTCTGTCTGCTTCTGTTTGTCTGTGTCTGTCTTTCTTTCTGTCTGTGTCTATCTGTCTTTCTTTCTGTCTGCGTCTGTTTGTCTGTGTCTGTCTTTCTTTCTGTCTGCGTCTATCTGTCTTTCTTTCTGTCTGCGTCTGTTTGTCTGTGTTTGTCTGCGTCTGTCTGCGTCTTTCTGTCTGCGTCTGTTTGTCTGTGTCTGTCTTTCTTTCTGTCTGCGTCTGTTTGTCTGTCTGTCTGTCTGCCTGTGTCTTTCTGTGTCTGTCTGTCTGCGTCTGTTTTGTCTGTGTCTGTCTGTGTCTGTTTGTCTGTGTCTGTCTGTTTGTCTGTGTCCGTCTTTCTGTCTGCGTCTGTCTGTGTCTGTCTTTCTTTCTGTCTGCGTCTGTTTGTCTGTGTCTGTCTTTCTTTCTGTCTGCGTCTGTCTGTCTTTCTGTCTGCGTCTTTCTGTCAGCGTCTGTTTGTCTGTGTCTGTCTTTCTTTCTGTCTGTGTCTGTTTCTCTATGTCTGTCTGTGTCTGTCTGAGTCTGTCTGTCTGCGTCTGTTTGTCTGTGTCTGTCTGAGTCTGTCTGTCTGCGTCTGTTTGTCTGTCTGTCTGTGTCTGTCTGTCTGTGTCTGTCTGTCTGTCTGTTTGTCTGTGTCTGTCTGTCTGTGTCTGTTTGTCTGTCTTTCTATCTGTACATCTGTCTGTCTGGCGGTGCGGGTGACGCTTATGTGAAAGCAGACTTCATTCCAATGAAAAAGCACATTTGCACTGTCTGAATCGTTCCTTATCCCCTATAGTGCACTATGTGCCATTCACTATATAGAAAATAGTAAATGTGTTAACAAGTGACTGATTTTCACAGCAGCTTCAGCATCTATTTATAATGTAGGGGGCTGGACGCTGTAGATTTTAGAGAGCATTTGATTGGACAGAAAATCTGATGGGAAGCTGAAGTGCAGAGTGATGTCATCAAAATCGTTGATCCATAGAGACTAAGTTTTGAGAGCTTATATCTTTTAAATGCGAATTTTGTCCTTGTTTGGGAGCACACTAGCTTATAGATTACAGTAAGCCTAACATATTCATACTAAAAGTTAAAAAGATTTTTATAGACACACCATTTTTATAGTTAATTTGAGAGATCCAGTGGACTTTTAGCTAATTATAATTAACTTAAATCACGGTCTGGCTTCAGAAGACTTGAAATATAGTCATTTGGACGACTTTTAATGGGCTTTGTGTCATCTAGGAGCTAGACGTAATACTGTAAAAAAATCACAATGAGTAATAAATGACAACATTTTCATTCCTTTAATAAACATTATTCTCACACAAACACACACTCTAGATCAGATGTGAAAAAAATGCCTGCTATATTATGAGAATAATGATTAAATACACTCTGCATCTCTCATGTTCCTTTTTATCCCCAGACACACCATCACAATCACGGCTGCCAATATTCTAATCGCTCTTATTAATTTTCTCGGTTTGATTAAACAAGGTGTGTGATGAAACTGCCCTCATTAGAGACGAGTGAATGTGCCAAATGTCTCTGTCTGTCTCTGGAGCTCCTGCAGTGTGATCTATTAGTGCAGTCAGTGCATCAGTGCATCAGTGCACACAACACACACACACACACACGCACGCACGCTGCATTTGTGCACGCACAGCCTGAAATACTCCTGCACTAGTTGATGGCGGCTTCGTTTAGCTAACAGAGATGCTTTTCCAGTCCTGCTCCTCTCTCACACACACATATATGCAAGTGGTGCGTTATCAAGCTCCTGTATCTTCTCTTATCATGTAGGCTTTTAAACTCTTAAAGGATGTCCATTACATTCTTGGTAATAAGATGAATGAACAGGATGTGCAGGAAGTGTGCGTGTGTGTGTGTGTGTGGTCATTTCAGACACTAATGGTTTCGTTTTGGATTTGCAACCAATCCAATTACTGCTCTGTTCATTTCTAGTTTTATATTAGAAATTGTATTTATTGTAGATTACTTTTTTTCTGTCATCTTGAACTGTTTCAGCCTTATTTGTGTGTTTAAGTAGGTAATGGTTGGAGAAAAAAAACGATTTCAATGCACTGCACAAAGTTTCAGTCCCTTTAGACTGTGAGCTGAGCTTAAGCTACTGGAAAACAGATTTAGCTCTTACTTTGGTCAGCAGCACCTCAATAATGAGCGACTCTTGTTTTTTTCCCCCACTGCTTTGCTGCCCCTAGTGGAAGGTCTGATTATGGCAGCGTACCACAGCTACAGTTCAGTGTGTATTATTTAAGTAATATCTGAAGAAAGATAACATTCCCATTCATCTCAAAAGGCAGCTGGAAGTATACAGCACCTTGAGACTCGGCTGAAGGCACAATAAGAGCAAGCACAGTCCCAAACCCTTTAGTGGTGACTATCCTAAGCCGACAGACCAGTCCATTTCACACTTTAAAGAAAATGCATGAAAAAAATAATTAATAAATCAGGCAATGATAATGCATGTACTATTATACCAAATATTAGTAATTAGTAATAATATAAATAATATATTGTTTTTTGGCATTTACTATACCTAGATTAGTAAAAATCCCCAAATTTTAAGTATTTATTTATTTGACTATTATTGGTATTATAGTACATATACTCACCTAAAGGATTATTAGGAACACCATACTAATACTGTGTTTGACCCCCTTTCGCCTTCAGAACTGCCTTAATTCTATGTGGCATTGATTCAACAAGGTGCTGAAAGCATTCTTTAGAAATGTTGGCCCATATTGATAGGATAGCATCTTGCAGTTGATGGAGATTTGTGGGATGCACATCCAGGGCACAAAGCTCCCGTTCCACCACATCCCAAAGATGCTCTATTGGGTTGAGATCTGGTGACTGTGGGGGCCATTTTAGTACAGTGAACTCATTGTCATGTTCAAGAAACCAATTAGAAATTATTCAAGCTTTGTGACATGGTGCATTATCCTGCTGGAAGTAGCCATCAGAGGATGGATACATGGTGGTCATAAAGGGATGAACATGGTCAGAAACAATGCTCAGGTAGGCTGTGGCATTTAAACGATGCCCAATTGGCACTAAGGGGCCTAAAGTGTGCCAAGAAAACATCCCCCACACCATTACACCACCACCACCAGCCTGCACAGTGGTAACAAGGCATGATGGATCCATGTTCTCATTCTGTTTACGCCAAATTCTGACTCTACCATTTGAATGTCTCAACAGAAATCGAGACTCATCAGACCAGGCAACATTTTTCCAGTCTTCAACTGTCCAATTTTGGTGAGCTCGTGCAAATTGTAGCCTCTTTTTCCTATTTGTAGTGGAGATGAGTGGTACCCGGTGGGGTCTTCTGCTGTTATAGCCCATCCGCCTCAAGGTTGTGCGTGTTGTGGCTTCACAAATGCTTTGCTGCATACCTCGGTTGTAACGAGTGGTTATTTCAGTCAAAGTTGCTCTTCTATCAGCTTGAATCAGTCGGCCCATTCTCCTCTGACCTCTAGCATCAACAAGGCATTTTCGCCCACAGGACTGCCGCATACTGGATTTTTTTACCTTTTCACACCATTCTTTGTAAACCCTAGAAACGGTTGTGCGTAAAAATCCCAGTAATTGAGCAGATTGTGAAATACTCAGACCGGCCCGTCTGGCACCAACAACCATGCCACGCTCAAAATTGCTTAAATCACCTTTCTTTCCCATTCTGACATTCAGTTTGGAGTTCAGGAGATTGTCTTGACCAGGACCACACCCCTAAATGCATTGAAGCAACTGCCATGTGATTGGTTGATTCGATAATTGCATTAATGAGAAATTGAACAGGTGTTCCTAATAATCCTTTAGGTGAGTGTATAAGCAATAGGTAGTGTGCATTTGCAGCTGTTTATATCTATATTTGTGATTATATTATTTAATTTCTAATATTTCATGGTATTATAGTACATGTAGCAATTGCTATTATAAAATGCCAGCTCATACATAAACCAGCTGTTATTTTACAGTATTTTAACACCCACTGCTACGAGACCAGCCATATTTTCTGCGGTGACAGCACATTCTTTTATTTCATACTGCATTATATTTATTGCAGGTGACTTTTTCAGGGCACAGTCTGTCTCTGTAGCGGTTGTTTTCTTTCCATCCGTTTAGTGCTTCGCTAATGGTGCAAACCATCATCTACTGATCAATACGAGAGAGAAACACTCTCTGCCCTCATGCGGGTTAAATTACAACACAATTCAACTAAGCCTCAGGGTGCAAACACATCACAGACAGATCTCTTCTGCGTGAGAGAGCTGAAGTGAATATTTGGAGAGGATGATGCTATTATTTAATTCAGCTGCTGATTTGCAGGAATCAGATGGAGCGTTTCAGACTGTTAATCTTCTCAATGGCTCTTTTAGGACGCCACTGTTAGGCGGCAGCGACAGGCGGCGGTACTTGTGGGTTTAGCAATGCAAGACACCAAAGCATCTGACTACACTAATTCTGACTAGATTTATGAATAAATGACATCAAACAACCAGCCTCTGCGTTTGTGGGTCTGGTTATGCTTTGCTGCCCTGAAAGTGGTTTGGTAATTGGTGGAAAGAATAAAAATTGCATCTGATTAAGCAGTTTAAAAGGAGTAAAATTATTTATAAATGTCAGCTTAGCATATCTATCTTATGAACCAGTCTCTACTGAGAAATAAGCATTATAGTCACTGTTTGCTTTGCTAATATTTGCATGGGTAAAGCTTAAAAACTTTAATTTGTTCTATCTCATTATACATGATGTTTTGATGCCCTGGAAGACAGGCCCGGATTAAGAACATGTAGGGCCCTGGGGCTATAACAAACCCAAGGGCCCCCATAGTAGCCGATCTTGGTGCCACAACGTTTTCTACCACAGAAATAATTCATTTTTTTTTTTACAATGAGTATATACTGTCTGAATATTCAATTTTAATATTAAGTAGGCCTATATATAAATATTCCAGGCTGCAACACATCAAAGAGTTAGTTCACCCAAAAATGAAAATTCTGGTACCATTAAAGAGGTTTGGCTTTTAGCAGTGTTCATCTCCATTGTAACTTGCGCTCCACGGCTAACCTGCTCCAGGGCGGGTTATGTTCTGGATAAGAGAACTCAAACTGAAATTGGACCAATCAGTTGTGAGCAAATTGACACACCTCTGATGCAATAAAGTCACTCCCCCTGTCTCCAAATTAAAGGTCACTAAATAGAAAATGGTTTTTAAAGACTAAAGTGTCTGGCTTTTAACAATGCTTATTTATTATTATAATAATTTTGAATGACTTGGATATCATTTATGTAATTATTATACCCTTAATCGATTACAAATGTATCGTTTTAGTTAATCAATCATTAATAGGCACATAGTTAAAATGAATATAAATAGCCTATATAAAGGTCATACAAATAAGCTTTAAAATCAATAAATAAAGCTATAAAAATTACTACATGTGATCTTAAATATTCAATTCTCTTTACATCAGCTAAACTAACTTCGTAACTTTTGCATTGACATATTGAATATTTTGTACTCTTTTATAGACAGCTCTTCTCTTCTTGGTGTGTAAATTTGTTTAAATTCTTAATATTTTTCAATCATGTAATATTCTGCAGAAGAGAGAAATCAATCTCACTGCTTCTCTCAAAGTGAATCTCAGTTGATCCACAGCATGTGATTGGCTGTTCACTACTGATGTCACAGCTAAACTCCTAAACTCAGGATCAAAGCCTGAGTTGACAGAGAAAGTGTAACAGATCTCCACTGACGAGGCAAGTTGAAGGACCCATGTGCAGTTCTTTATTAATAAAGAACTGCACATGGGTCCTTCAACTTGCCTCGTCAGTGGATATATGTTACAGAATACTTGACCCTCGACAATGGACCCAGCAGTTGCCCTCCTACGCCTTCGTCAAGGCCATCAGGCCATTGAAAATTATGTCCAGGACTTTATTGAACTCAGTCATGTGGTTAACTTTAATGACGTGGCCCTCAAGGACATTTTTAGGTTTGGGCTAAATGACTCTATCCGCTCACAGATGCCAGGGGGGAAGATCCATTTTTCCCTGGCCCGATATATTGACTTTGCTCTTCTGCTGGCTGGGTGTGTGACAACCCCACAGTACCCACCACAACCCAGCCAGAGTCATCCGCTCCAGCCCACGTCCATGCTCCAGCCCACGTCCATGCTCCAGCCCACGTCCATGCTCCAGCCCACGTCCAGGTTCCAGCCCACGTCCAGGCTCCAGCCCACGTCCAGGCTCCAGCCCAAGTCCAGGCTCCAGCCCAAGTCCAGGCTCCAGCCCACGTCCCCGTCCAGGGTCCAGCCCACGTCCACGTCCAGGCTCCAGTCCACGTCCAGGCTCCAGCCCAAGTCCAGGCTCCAGCCCACGGCCACGTCCAGGCTCCAGCCCACGGCCACGTCCAGGCTCCTGCCCACGGCCCGTCCAGGCTCCAGCCCACGAGCCCGCTGTCCCGCCCAAGAAAATTTTGGGGGGGGGGGGGCAAGGGGTACATGGAGGCCATGAAGGCCACGCCTCTGTGGCCCCCTGAACCTCCATTACCGCCATGGCCTGTAGAACTGCCGTTACCGCCATGGCCTGATGAACTGCCGTTACCGCCATGGCCTGATGAACTGCCGTTACCGCCATGGCCTGATGAACTGCCGTTACCGCCATGGCCTGATGAACTGCCGTTACCGCCATGGCCTGGTGAACTGCCGTTACCGCCATGGCCTGATGAACTGCCGTTACCGCCATGGCCTGATGAACTGCCATTACCGCCATGACCTGATGAACTGCCGTTACCGCCATGGCCTGGTGAACTGCCGTTGCCGCCATGGCCTCCCACGCCTGAGGGTCCAGGTCCTCCCACGCCTGAGGGTCCAGGTCCTCCCACGCCTGAGGGTCCAGGTCCTCCCACGCCACAGGGTCCAGGTCCTCCCACGCCTGAGGGTCCAGGTCCTTCCACGCCTGAGGGTCCAGGTCCTTCCACGCCTGAGGGTCCAGGTCCTCCCACGCCACAGGGTCCAGGTCCGCCCACGCCTCAGGGTCCAGGTCCGCCCACGCCACAGGGTCCAGGTCCGCCCACGCCACAGGGTCCAGGTCCGCCCACGCCTCAGGGTCCAGGTCCGCCCACGCCTCAGGGTCCAGGTCCGCCCACGCCACAGGGTCCAGGTCCGCCCACGCCTGAGGGTCCTGGTCCGCCCACGCCTCAGGGTCCTGGTCCGCCCACGCCACAGGGTCCCGGTCCGCCCACGCCTCAGGGTCCTGGTCCGCCCACGCTCCCAGGCCCGTCCAGGTCATGTCTGGGTCCGGTGCCCCTGCACGGGCCTGGCCCACCATCCCTCCCCCAAGACCGTCCCCCAAGACTTTTTGTAGACTCTTTGTTAGGCTATTGATGTGTTATGGTATTGTTTGAGCGTCAGGGGCCGCCCATAGAGGGGGGGATCTGTCACAGGGTGTTTTGGTGTTGGTTCATGTTCATTGTTCCTTGTTCATGTTTTAGTTTATCATGTTCTTGCTTTGTTTTAGTGTCTTGTTCACAGTCTTGTCATGCACTTCCTGGTTTTGTCATGTTTCAGTGTCATGTGAATCCCATGCCCTCATGTGATCTTGTGTCTTGTCCTGTCATTGGTTCATTGTCTCATCACTGTTCACAGGTGTCACTTGTCTTGTCATTAGTCTGTGTGTATTTAAGCCCTCATGTTTGCCATGTGTCTTTGTCAAGTATTGAATGTTGTAACCTGCTGGTGAGTGTTAGTTATGGTTCAAGTTTACGTTTTGGTTCATGGTTCAAGTTTACGTTTTGGTTCATGGTTCAAGTTTACGGTTTGGTTCATGTCAAGCCATGCCTTTTGTTTACGTTTTGGATTTAAGTTTTAAGTTTTATTAATAAAGAACTGCACATGGGTCCTTCAACTTGCCTCGTCAGTGGATATATGTTACAGAAAGCTGATGATCAGCATCATGGGACCAACAAAGCCTGAATAGATTGGTTTGGTTTTGTCAACTTGAAACTAATCCTGTAACCCTGAGTTTGTTAAACTACCATCATGGTACAGGCCCAAAAAATATGAGGTCAAACAAAACAGGTTTCCGGAAACAACAACAACTTTTGAGCATGCAACTGCCTTAAGGAGTTTTAAAACCTGTAAGGTCCCAAATTTAAGCTATTTGGGGGGTTTGGGGGGATATTTGAGATTGCTCTGATCTATACATGTGCATTTTAAGATGTTTAAAGGCTAAAAAAAAAAAAAAAGATAGCTTTCAAAACCATGTTAGTGGGCAGTAGATGATCTGTCATACCTGCTCTCGCCTCATTTCATTACTCTCCTCATTTCCATCACTCTTTCACGCTTTCTTTTTTGTCTCCTTCTCTTGCCCTGTCTCTTCCCCTCCTAAAGCTGAGCTCTGGCTGATAGTCTTTTCATTGTTTAACATTTCTATCCTAAAACAGCTGTCAAATATGAAATGTTTAGTTTAGCTACTTATATCTTGCACCGTTCACTGAAGCGTCCCGCAGCAGCTTTCGTGTACATAAAGCCTGCATACTTTAATTTGATTGGTCATCTCAAATATTTTGACATTGACGAGCGGTGAGTCTGTGACAGACCGCAGGCAGGGCAGCTCAGATGAGAAGATATCCTTGCAGCACTAAAGTAGTGTTAATACTCTATTAGTCAATTACTTCATAACATGTACACCTCGGAAAAATACAGAGGTCCGGACCTCAGAGACCTCATAGCTGGCTACGGCCATCGTGTAGGCAGCAGCCTATATTTTACCTCAACACTTCAGCACTCCAGTAGCCTAAATAACAGCGCTTAATATGTGGTGGCGTGGTGGGGTTTGGCGAGCGGCCCACTAGGAGAGGTTTAGGTGCTCCCGATCGACTGTCAATCATTTCCTCGGCCAATCACGGGCCCCCTCCATGCTCAGGCCCTGGGGCTTCAGCCCATGTTAATCTGGCCCTTCTGGAAGACTGTCTGAAAGTAGTTTAATTACGTGGTACCTTTTCTCACACAAAACGCTGACTGTTTATGTATTGAAAGAATGTAATTATGGTTTTGTTGAATATGTTTATTGAATATAGGCTTACTCTAAAACGATTTTTAAATTCTAGACATGTCTTCAGCCAAGTTCCCTCAAACACACTGTAACATAAATCTGTCAATACCAAGACCAAAACCAGGTTACAAGAGCTGAGCCTGGAAACCAGTTCTCTCTCACAGCTGGTTCTGATGCTTTGCCGATATTGTACTATATAAAACAATTATGGCAATAATAGTACTAAAATTACAGATTGAAAATTTTACCAATTTAAAATGGAAAATGCAGATGGAATCAGAAGCCTGTCATAAAAATGGAATATACTTTAAAAATCAGAATGTCACGGAACTTGTTACATTTTGGATGGATAAATCAAAAGGGATTTTTTACATTTTCCCCTCTCTTTAGTGTGTAATGTTGTGGTTTAAGCATGAAAAAGGTCTGCAAAGTTACAAAGCTCACAGTCACATCAAAGGGAGTTATTCACTATATCAGTGCACACGGTTTCTGAACTCCCTGAAACGCCTCAATCAATCAATCAATCAAATCACTTTATTGTCACACAGCCATGTACACAAGTGCAACAGCAGGTGAAATCCTTGGTGCAGTTCCGAGCAACATGGTAGTCACGACATGACATGTACAACATTTAAAGCAGCATCAGATTACACATCTGATGCGCCCACAATTACTCACAGCACAGTAAACTCTACAATAAACAATAAATAATTTACACAATGTGAGTGTAGTTCTCACAGCTTTAACCAATATACACATACTTACAATATACATACACTTTAAACAATATACACTAAACATACATTAAACAGTATACATTAAGCTATAGTAATAATAATATACAATGTACAGTATACATTATTATTCACAGTAGAGATCCAATGTACAATAGGTGCTATATGATAAATAATAAATGATAAATAAATGTGTATATAATGTGTGTGTATCTACAGTGGGTTGTGCTGAGTGATATTCTGTCCAGTGTGTGGATCCTGATGGATCAGGAGTTAAGTAGTCTGATTGCTTGTGGGAAGAAGCTGTTCTGGAGTCGGCTGGTGCGTGTTCTGATGCTGCGGTACCGCCTGCCTGATGGCAGCAGTGAGAGCAGCCCATGGTTCGGGTGGCTAGAGTCTCTGATGATCCTCTGAGCTCTCTTCACACACCGCCTGGCGTAAATGTCCTGGAGGGAGGGAAGCTCACCTCCGATGATGCAGCTGGCCGTGCGCACTACCCTTTGCAGGGCTTTGCGGCTGCGGGCGGTACTGTTGCCATACCAGGTGGTGATGCAGCCAGTCAGCAGGCTCTCTATAGTGCTGGTGTAGAAGCGTGTGAGGATGTGGCGGCTCATTCCAAACCTCCTCAGCCGTCGCAGAAAGAAAAGGCGCTGATGAGCCTTCTTCACAACGGCCTCGGAGTGGACGGACCATGAGAGTTCCTCTGTGATGTGGACACGAGGAACTTGAAGCTGCTGACTCTCTCCACCGGTGCTCCATCGATGGTGATGGGGCGGTGTTCTCTCTCATTCCTCCTGAAGTCGACCACCAGCTCCTTGGTCTTGCTGACGTTGAGGGAGAGGTTGTGCTCCTGACACCACCGTGTCAGAGTGTGCACCTCCTCTCTGTAGGCCGTTTCGTCATTGTCAGTGATGAGACCTACCACCGTCGTATCGTCAGCAAACTTGATGATGGCCTCCATTATAGTCTTGAGTTTTCTTCCGTAAACGAACATATCACATTAAAAAAATTCCCGGCCAAGGCATACTCAAAATAATGGGGCCTGGTTGCATTTGTTAGTAGTGTGTTGCACACTGCAGTTTTTCAAAAAGAAGAAACTTCATAGAGACTGGAACTAAACTGAGAAGCTGCGACAGTGTAAAATATGTGAAAAATTATGTTTTTTTGAACATTCAAGCATGAAAACCTATTCTAGTAGAGCCCAAAAACAAAATCAAGACTTTGTAAAAGAGCATAATAGCTCCACTTTAATATGTATTTGTTATGTGCCACTTTGAAAGAAAACCGTTAGTTTGAAATGGTATACGTGTATAAGATCATGGCACATTTATGAATGGATGAAAAACAACTTGAATCTGATCTGGCTAAGATTAAAAAGAATTCCACACATTTTTTTCACATAAGTATTATTATATCTGGATGTAAACACATCCAGGCAATACAAAAATGATTGATCAATTTGAAATGGATGGATGGGCCTATGGATGGATGGTTGGACAGAGGAACGGATGGGCCTATGGATGGATGGATGGATGGACAGACAGACGAACAGATGGGCCTATGGATGGACAACGGATAGTCAGACGGATGGGCCTATGGATGGATGGACAGAGGAACGGATGGGCCTATGGATGAATGGATGGATGGATGGATGGATGGATGGACAGACGAATAGATGGGCCTATGGATGGACGACGGATAGACGGACGGATGGGCCTATGGATGGATGGACAGATGAACAGATGGGCCTATGGATGAATGGCTGGGCCTATGCATGGACGGATGGGCCTATGGATGGATGGACAGATGAACAGATGGGCCTATGGATGGATGGCTAGGCCTATGAATGGACGGATTGGCCTATGGATGATGGATTGGCCTATGGATGGACTGGCCTATGGCTGGACTGGCCTATGGATGGAAAGACGAACAGATGGGCCTATGGATGGATGGACAGATGAACAGATGGGCCTATGGATGGATGGCTGGCTGGGCCTATGAATGGACAGATGGGCCTATGGATGGATGGCTGGCTGGGCCTATGAATGGACAGATGGGCCTATGGATGGATGGACAGACGAACAGATGGGCCTATGGATGGATGGCTGGGCCTATGAATGGACGGATGGGCCTATGGATGGACGGATGGGCCTATGGATGGACAGACAAACAGATGGTCCTATGGATGGATGGACAGATGAACAGATGGGCCTATGGATGGATGGCTGGCTGGGCCTATGAATGGACGGATGGACCTATGGATGGACGGACAGAGGAACGGATGGGCCTATGGATGGATGGACAGAGGAACGGATGGGCCTATGGATGGATGGACAGAGGAACGGATGGGCCTATGGATGGATGGCTGGGCCTATGAATGGATGGATGGCTGGGCCTATGAATGGATGAATGGACAGATGGGCCTATGAATGGATGGACGGATGGGCCTCTGGATGGACGGATGGGCCTATGGATCGATGGATGGGCCTAAGGATGGATGGGCGGGCCTAATGGATGGACGGATGGGCCCATGGATGGATGGATGGGCCTAATGGATGGACAGATGGATGGATGGATGGGCCTATGGACTGACAGATGGATGGATGGGCCCAATGGATGGATGGATGGGCCTAATGGATGGATGGATGGGACTAATGGATGGACAGATGGATAGATGGGCCTATGGATGGACAGATGGATGGATGGGCCTAATGGATGGATGGATGGGCCTAATGGATGGACAGATGGATGGATGGGCCTATGGATGGACAGATAGATGGATGGGCCTATGGATGGACAGATGGATGAATGGGCCTATGGATGGACAGATGGATGGATAGGCCTATGGAAGGATGGATGGATGGATGGATGGATGGATGTATGGATGGATGGATGGAGGGACAGATAGCCTATACTGTATATATAGCCTCTCACTGAACCTCAGAATTCTTGCAGAGACTTTGTAAATAAATACATTTTGCTACCAAAACATCTAAATCAATTCACATGGTTTTGTTGACATAAAACAGGGTTCTTGTTTTAAAGCATTTGATTTTGCTTAAGGTGACAGATCATGCTGGCACCATTTGCAGGGTGGCATCATAGTGCAATCATTGCATTTGGAAAATCGAAGGTGAAAAGAGCAATAAACTGAGTTTAAATATTCCGCAGAGAGGCGTTCCACAGGGCTCCGGTTCACTCCTGCATTTATATTAATGAGTTTGGAGTGTAGTTGGAATTGGCTGCATCCTCTGGCCTCTCTGCAGGACTCACAGATTAAATCGCTGCTCTTAGCAGGTGACCCGCTGCTCCGGCGGCCGACAGCATGACAGCCCACCGTATTCTGGATTTCATTACGTACAAGTGAAAAGCGGGAGATTACAAAGACCTGCACTACCCCAGAACATATTTCACATATATTGTGCTGCTACACATAGCACAGGAGAAATAAGAGGGTGAATTCAACCCAAAACCTAAAGAAAAAAAAAAACTATTGAGTAAAGAAAACTTACATGAGCTTTCATTTTTTTCTGTCATAAATAGATAATAAAATAAATAAATTAGCAGAAAAATATAATCAGAATATTTTTAATTATATTTTGCATTCAGATTTCTTGTTAAATAGGACCATGGCGTGTTCTTGACCGGTATTGTTTGATTTGCTCAAGGACTTTTGATATTTTTTTATCAGAGTTGTAAAGATAATTGCATTTGCATTGTCTGTGACAAAGTATAGTATTCGAATTCTTTTTACATTTACCATATAACAAACACTAAATTCATTGCACTATACCACTTTAAACAACAGTATGTCATTGATTGTTGTGCAGGAAGGAAAGCTTGAGAGAGTGAGATAAAATAAATCAAGAGATGGTAAACAGGAAGATAACAGGACAGTTGATCTGACCATATTGATCTTTCCTGGCCAAATACAAACACACAGAAAATGAGAAGAGATTAACAGCAGGCCTGAGGGGCAAGAAAGGGCTCTGAAAGGCCAGTGTGTGTGTTTGAATTGATCTGAGGAACCACAGTGCTAAGTGGATGTCAAAGTAAAGCACTCTAATGCATGCGCCTCACACACTGATTATATGGAGGTCAGTACTGGAAAATGGACTCTAAAACGTCTTATCAATCAACCCCATTACAGTAAATTAATAATTGGGCTGTGATTAGTGGAGATTAGTTTGTGGGACACTGAGGTAAAAATGAAGATAAATGACCCTGAAGAACTCAAAAGAACATATAAAGAGTCTCTCAGTGTCAACTGTCAACACACACAAAATGAAAACAGAAGATATAACATTAACATGCACGCTTCATCTCCATCAAAATAAAAGTCCCGCTTCCGACACGTAGGCCAAACAGAAAAATATATTGGCCAATGTCGATAGTTAAAAAAAACCCAATATCAGACAATATACCGGTTGACCACTAGTAATGAATAAAACATTTTTGGATCCAAATACTATTTATTTATTTATCTGCATACTATTTATTTGAAGAAAAGCCTTAGAAAAAAGCCCAAAATAGAAAGAGGCAAATTTAACTATTCAAGACCTAAACCTTACAAAATTATGAAAAATTAATTAAACACAATCAAACTACAGGGAGTGCAGAATTATTAGGCAAGTTGTATTTTTGAGGATTAATTTTACAACATTAATAATTAAACAACAACCATGTTGTCAATGAACACAAAAAACTCATTAATATCAAAGCTGAATATTTTTGGAAGTGGTTTTTAGTTTTAGCTATTTTAGGGGGATATCTGTGTGTGCAGGTGACTATTACTGTGCATAATTATTAGGCAACTTAACAAAAAACAAATTTATACCCATTTCAATTATTTATTTTTACCAGTGAAACAAATATAACATCTCAACATTCACAAATATACATTTCTGACATTCAAAAAACAAACAAAAACAAATCAGTGACCAATATAGCCACCTTTCTTTGCAAGGACACTCAAAAGCCTGCCATCCATGGATTCTGTCAGTGTTTTGATCTGTTCACCATCAACATTGCGTGCAGCAGCAACCACAGCCTCCCAGACACTGTTCAGAGAGGTGTACTGTTTTCCCTCCTTGTAAATCGCACATTTGATGATGGACCACAGGTTCTCAATGGGGTTCAGATCAGGTGAACAAGGAGGCCATATCATTAGATTTTCTTCTTTTATACCCTTTCTTGCCAGCCACGCTGTGGAGTACTTGGACGCGTGTGATGGAGCATTGTCCTGCATGAAAATCATGTTTTTCTTGAAGGATGCAGACTTGCTTGACTCCATCCTCAACCCGAAAAGGCCCCACAAGCTCATCTTTGATGATACCAGCCCAAACTAGTACTCCACCTCCACCTTGCTGGCGTCTGAGTCAGACTGGAGCTCTTTGCCCTTTACCAATCCAGCCACGGGCCCATCCATCTGGCCCATCAAGACTCACTGTCATTTCATCAGTCCATAAAACCTTAGAAAAATCAGTCTTGAAATATTTCTTGGCCCAGTCTTGACGTTTCAGCTTGTGTGTCTTGTTCAGTGGTGGTCGACTTTCTGCCTTTCTTACCTTGGCCATTGCACACTTGGAGTATTGCACACCTTGTGCTTTTGGGCACTCCAGTGATGTTGCAGCTCTGAAATATGGCCAAACTGGTGGCAAGTGGCATCTTGGCAGCTGCACGCTTGACTTTTCTCAATTCACGGGCAGTTATTTTGCGCCTTGGTTTTTCCACACACTTCTTGCGACCCTGTTGACTATTTTGAATGAAACGCTTGATTGTTCGATGATCACGCTTCAGAAGCTTGGCTATTTTAAGACTGCCGCATCCCTCTGCAATATATCTCACTATTTTTGACTTTTCTGAGCCTGTCAAGTCCTTCTTTTGACCCATTTTGCCAAAGGAAAGGAAGTTGCCTACTAATTATGCACACCTGATATAGGGTGTTGATGTCATTAGACCACACCCCTTCTCATTACAGAGATGCAAATCACCTAATATGCTTAATTGGTAGTAGGCTTTCCAGCCTATACAGCTTGGAGTAAGACAACATGCATAACGAGGATGATGTGGTCAAAATACTCATTTGCCTAATAATTCTGCACTCCCTGTAAAAATAAAAAAATAAACAAAACAAAAAATGAATCAAAATATCATAAAATCACAAAAGATTAGAGCTCTCAAATAGATTAATCTGGATTAACTGCATCTAACATAAAAGTTTTTGTTTACATGATATATATGTGTGTATAAATAACATACATACATAATAGGGGTTTAACGGTACACGTATTCGTACCAAACCATTTTAGTACAGGGCTTTCAGTTCAGTGCACGCGTGTACCGAGCAGTTTCCGAATACAATCTTTAACAGTTCACAGTCGGCTTGTTTTAAGCGCAAATTTACTTCAATCCGAGTTCCCACACGAACATATTAAGTATTCAGTCCATTTTATCACGAAATTCAAACAATAAATTGTGACCGATCACAGTTCAAGCGGCCGCTAACATGATCATCTGTGAACGTGAATGATCATCTCTTCCAAAAGAATAAACATGAATTACCATCTGAAGGTGTGTTGCGGATACATTACAACTTACTGTCACATATGTGGTGTAATCGCTCAATCAGTGAGGCGGAAAGACCTCAATAACTGCTTGTAAACTAAACAATGTCATGTAGCATTATTTACCTCAGGCAGTCATTCAATATCCACAGAATTTTATTCACAAGAGAAATCAACTCTTTCACTAAATATATGCACTATATTAGCCTATATATTCATTATGTTCTAGTTAACATGTTAGTGATGTTTTGCTTATTTAATGTATGTTTAAATTAACCTGTCTTGAAAATGACAGATACTGTGTAAAAATGATTATATTTTAACAACGAATTGGAGGAAAAAAAAATTATAATTAGATTTAGAAGCGGTGGTGGCTGGTGATACGTTTTTTCTTTTCAGTGGGGGTTGGCAGTATCAAGATGCATGTTGACTAAATTCAAGCATTAAAGAGAAAACAGTGTCTTCACTTTTATCTTTTTACACATTCATTTCCCACATATAACTGAATGAGGAAAGGAAAAACAGAACAAAACAGAAACAACAGACTAGCATGTTGACTACTTGAACATACATTTTGCTCTCCTTTGTTTCTGGCCAGCAAATTTCTCAATGACTCTCTGATCAAAGTCAGTCATCTCAGTAGTGTCATGACGTTTGCATTGTTCAGTTAAATATTTGAGGTCTCATACCCCCGTTGTTGTCCATAAAACTTCCGTACCAACACTTTGAAATAAAAGACAGGGAAAGCAATAAAGGGCATTGCTAACAACACAGCCAGCCAGCCACCTACGTTTCTCATAACAAGTGCGTGAAGCTCCGAGTGCAGCTTCAACCTCTGTCACTGGCCTGCTGCTGGATTTACATTTACATTTAGTCATTTAGCAGACGCTTTTATCCAAAGCGACTTACAAATGAGAGCAATAGAAGCAACTAGAACAGTCAAAGGCTACAGTATGCAAGTGCTGTAACAAGTCTCAGTTAATCTAACACAGAAAACACAGGACAATTTTTTTTTTTTTTTTTTTTTTTTAATAAATTAGACAGACAAATGAATAGAATGTTAAGTGCTATTCTTGATTGGTCAGGTGCTGCTGGAAAAGACGTGTCTTTAGCTCTTTTTTGAAAATGGCTACAGACTCGGCTGCTCGAATTGAGATAGGTAGGTCATTCCACCAGGTGGGGGCAGTCCAGGAAAAGGTCCGTGAAATTGATTTCATGCCTTTTTGGTATGGCACCACAAGGCGTCGTTCACTGGCAGAACGTAAGCTCCTGGAGGGTGTGTAAGTCTGAACAAGCGAGTTTAGGTATATTGGTGCAGAGCCAATGGTTGCTTTGTAGGCGAGCACCAGTGTCTTGAATTTGATGCGCGCGGCTATTGGCAGCCAGTGGAGATTGATGAAGAGAGGCGTGCCGTGCGCTCTCTTCGGCTCGTTAAAGATCACCCTCGCCGCTGCGTTCTGGATCAGCTGCAAGGGTTTGATAGTGCATGCCGGAAGGCCCGCTAGAAGAGCATTACAGTAGTCCAGTCTGGAGAGAACAAGAGCTTGGACCAAGAGTTGAGTGGCCTGCTCTGATAGGAAGGGTCTAATCTTCCTGATGTTATATAATGCAAATCTGCAGGACCGGGTTGTTGCAGTAATGTGGTCAGCGAATTTTAGCTGATCATCAATCACAACTCCAAGGTTCCTGGCTGTCCTGGACGGAGTTATGGTTGATGATCCTAGCTGAATGGAGAGATTATGATGAAGTGCTGGGTTGGTTGAGACCACAAGCAGTTCTGTCTTTGCAAGGTTGAGGTGCAGGTGATGCTCCTTCATCCAGGCAGAAATGTCTGTTAGGCAGGCAGCGGTACGAACACCAACCGTGGGATCATTTGGTTGAAATGAGAAGTAGAGTTGAGTGTCGTCGGCATAGCAGTGATAGGAAAAGCCATGTTTCTGAATGACAGATCCCAGTGATGACATGTAGATGGAGAAGAGAAGTGGTCCAAGCACTGAGCCCTGTGGAACTCCAGTGGCTAGATGATGTGACTTAGACACTTCACCTCTCCATGACACCCTGAAGGACCTACCTGAGAGGTAGGACTTGAGCCACTGGAGAGCAGTTCCTGAGATGCCCATCTTCATGAGAGTTGACAGGAGGATCTGGATTTGTAAATCGCGTTGGTCCGGGATCCTTTATCCTTTTTTTCTTCTTCCAGCGAACGCCTTGTGAAAGAATTTGGTTGAACTGCTGCCATCTCTACGAAAGTGATCATCCTAACAAGGTTTCGGCGGAGTCGGAGTGACTGTGTTGCCCGCGCACTTTCGTTGCCAAGAACGGAAAGTTGAATGACAGGCGACGAGAACTAATCAGATTGGATAAAATAACACGCATCCAATTCTGATTCGCCAGGGACGCAGCGACCTGCGTCCGGAGGAGGATCTTTAAGAAACCAATTAGAGACCAGCTTCAGGTCACATGCTGCCCGTAGATTTTTAGACTCAGATAGACATCCATTTGTCCGGCGTCCCTCGCGCATGAAACCGCATGAAACATATTGAAAAACATAGTTAACCGATCAAAGCCAGTTTTTATTAAATGCTGAGGATCTTACTAACAGCCGGCACATCGTATGAGTAAACTATTTTATTTTTATTTCATTTTTATATAATTTTTGTATACATGTATATTTCTGGAATTTTGACGGGGGTGGCACCCCAGCGCCCTCTATTGACCAGCCACCACTGTTAGAAGTTATTGCAAAAACTGCCTTATGTGAAGTTTACATGTTTGCATACAGTGTTATTTGAGTGTTGATTATTATACCCATTATACCCATGAATTTAGTGAATAGTTTGGGCTCTGTTTAATACGTATTAATGTGCAAGTAAGGGCTCCCTATTAAGTTTACAGCAATATCTTCAATAAACATTTAGTTATAATTTAATTAATTTAAGGACAGACACTTTTTTTTTAACTAAACCACTGTTTAATAAAAATAAATAAAAAGCAATTTTGTAAAACTGCTGTACCGAACCCATACCGAACCGTGACTTCAAAACCGAGGTACGTACCGAACCGTCAGCTTTGTGTACCATTACACCCCTAATACATAACATACATACATAGATCAGGCATTGTGTTGGTCCTATCGATGCATGGACTCCACTAGAACCCTGAAGATGTGCTGGGGTATCTGGCACCAAGATGTTAGCAGCAGATCCTTTAAGTCCTGTAAGGTCAAAGTAACATCCACATGGATGGCAGGACCCAAGGTTTCCCAGCAGAACATTGCCCAAAGCATCACACTGCTTCCGCCGGCTTGCCTTCTTCCCATAGTGCATCCTGGTGCCATGTGTTCCCCAGGTAAGCAACGCACACGCAGCCGGCCATCCATGTGATGTAAAAGAAAGCGCGATTCATCAGACCAGGCCACCTTCTTCCATTGCTTCGTAGTCCAGTTCTGATGCTCACGTGACTGGCCCTGACTGGTCTGCGGCTATGCAGCCCCATACACAACAAACTGTGTTTGCACGGTGTATTCAGACACCTTTCTATCAGAACCAGCATTAACTTCTTGGGCAATCTGAGCTACATTAGCTCGTCTGTTTGATCGGTCCACACGTGCCAGCCTTCGCTCCCCACATGCATCAATGAGCCTTGGCCACTTTTGATACTGACCACTGCAGACCGGGAACACCCCACAAGAGCTGCAGTTTTGGAGATGCTCTGACCCAGTCGTCTAGCCATCACATTTTGGCCCTAGTCAAACTCGCTCAAATCCTTACACTTGCCCATTTTTCCTTCTCTAACACATCAACTTTGAGGACAAAATGTTTCCTAGCTGCCTTCATCCCACCCACTAACATGTGCCGTGATGAAAAGATATTAGATTAGATTAGATTAGATTCAACTTTATTGTCATTACACAAGTACAAGTACAAGGCAACGAAATGCAGTTTAGGTCTAACCAGAAGTGCAATAGCAGCAAGTGCAGGATATATACAATGGTTGCGTAAGTGCTGGGCATAAAAATGTACTGAATATATATAAATATGTATAAGTAGAGAGATGGTTATTACTATAAACAGAACTGAATTTACAGATGAATATATACAGTGAATAAATATAAATATACAGATGGCTATTACTATAAACAGAATGTAAACAGAATGTACAGGTGAATATGTACTATGAATATAATATACAGATGGCTATTACTATAAACAGAATTTTACAGATAGAGGTATACAATAATATGTTAGGCTAATATGAGGAATATAGCAGTGGATTAAGGTAGTGCAATAAATTATGGACAGAGCTATCCGAAAGAAAGTGTAAAAGTGCAGTGGAAAGTGGTTGCATATTACAGTTAGAAGTACGGTGCAAAATGCAAATGTAAACATGGTTACTATAAATACAGTCGGCAGTGCAAATGAGCATATTCCAGTTAAGATATGGTGGTGCAAAATGCATAAGTAAACAGTTGTTACTGTAATAAACAGTCGGTAGTGCAAATAACAAAGTGAATGTAGGTGTGAGGTAGGAGAGTTTGCAGTTTATGAGGGAAGTGGATCAACGGGGGTTTGAGTTCAGTAAAGAGACAGCTCTGGGGAAAAAACTGTTCTTTAGTCTGCTGGTCCTGGTCCGGAGGATCCTGAAACGCCTGCCGGAGGGCAGGAGAGAAAACAGTCTGTGGGCTGGGTGAGAGGAGTCCTTGAGGATGCTGCGAGCTCGGTGCAGACAGCGTTTCCTCTGGATGTGCTCGATGGCAGGTAGTGGAGTCCCTGTGATGCGCTGGGCAGTTTTCACCACCCGCTGCAGTGCCTTGCGCTCCGCAACAGAGCAGCTCCCATACCATACTGCCACACAGTTGGTCAGGATGCTTTCTATTGCGCAGCGGTAGAAGTTCACCAGGATAGCCGAGGAGAGCTGATTCTTCCTCAGTGTCCTCAGGAAGAAGAGGCGCTGGTGAGCCTTCTTGACCAGGCTGGAGGTGTTGGTCGTCCACGACATGTCCGCCGAGATGTGGATCCCCAGGAACTTGAAACTGGAGACACGCTCAACAGCCATTCCATTGATGTGGATGGTGTCGTGTGTGCCTCTTGACTCCTTCCTGAAGTCCACGATGAGCTCCTTCGTTTTGGTGGTGTTGAGGAGCAGGTTATTATCAGTGCACCATGTGGCCAGGTGCTGGATCTCCTCCCTGTAGGCAGTCTCATCGTTGTTGCTGATGAGACCAATCACCGTAGTGTCGTCCGCAAACTTGACGATGGAATTAGTTCCATACACAGGCTTGCAGTCGGAGGTGAAGAGGGAGTAGAGAAACGGACTTAGCACACAGCCCTGTGGTACACCAGTGTTGAGTGTGATGGACGTGGAGCAGATGGATCCTGATCGAACATTCTGTGGTCTGTCAGTTAGGAAGTCCAAAATCCAGTTACACATTGAAGTGTTGATGCCCAGGTCTCCAAGTTTGGCAATTAACTTGGATGGGATGACAGTGTTGAATGCTGAGCTGAAGTCAACAAACAGCATGCGTGCATAGGTGTTTTTACTGTCCAGATGGGTGAGCACAGAGTGCAGTGCCATGGAAACTGCATCCTCTGTGCTCCTATTGCTGCGATAGGCAAACTGGTGTGAGTCCAATGTGGATGGTATAGAGTCTTTTAGGTGTTCCAGGACCAGCCGCTCAAAGCACTTCATAATGATGGGTGTGAGTGCTACAGGGCGGTAGTCATTAGGGCACCTCGGGCTGGAGTGTTTCGGCACTGGCACAATGGAAGTGCGTTTAAAGCATGATGGTACAGCTGCTTGGGCGAGAGACAGGTTGAAAATGTCTGTAAAAACCCCAGCGAGCTGCTCCGCACATGCCCTGAGAACACGACCAGGGATGTTGTCTGGTCCAGCAGCCTTGTGCGCGCTGATCCGGCTCAGTGCCTTGCAGACATCTGTGGAGGAGAGTGTGATTGGTGGGTGGTCAGCTGAGGGTTTGAGCTTGGTGGCAGTTTCTCTGTTGTCTCTTTCAAAACGAGCATAAAAGTAATTTAGCTCGTTCAGGAAGTTGACATCAGTGGCTGCGGGGGTGGAGTGGGTGGGTTTATAATCACTGATGGCCTGAATGCCATGCCACATGCGTCGAGGGTCAGAGTTGGAAAAGTGTCCCTCTATCTTTAGCTTGTAGCAGTGCTTGGCCTTTTTGATGCCCCTCTTCAGGTTTGCTCTGGATGCGCTGTAGGCTTGTGCATCTCCTGATCTGAAGGCAGTGTTGCGTGACTTCAGCAGGAGTCGCACTTCCCTGTTCATCCAAGGCTTCTGATTTGGGTATGTGGTGATCTGTTTCTGGGTTGTAACACTGTCAATGGTGGTATTGATATGATCCAATACTGAGGAGGTGTAGGAGTTAATGTCCGTGTGAGCGCCACTGGTGGCTTGAGAAGCAAACATACTCCAGTCTGTGTTTAGAAACCTTTCCTGGAGTGTGGAGTCTGCCCCCGCAGGCCACACCTTGATTGTCTTCACTGATGGCTTCACACGGTTGATGAGGGGTGCATATTTGGGGCTGAGGAACAAAGAGATGTGGTCTGACTGTCCCAGGTGGGGGAGGGGTGTTGCAACGTAAGCTCCCGCCATGTTTGTGTAAACATGGTCTAAGGTTTTGTTTCCTCTGGTGTGGCAGGAAACATGCTGGTGAAACTTGGGTAGCACTGACTTTAAGTTTGAGTGATTAAAGTCACCTGCAACAATAAACGCAGCTTCAGGGTGATCAGTCTGTTGTTTACTGATGGCTGCGTGAAGTTCTTTCATAGCAAGCTTGGCATCAGCATCGGGTGGAATATAAGCAGCAGTTATAATGGTGGAAGTGAACTCCCGCGGTAGATAAAACGGTCTACATTTAACCATGAGAAACTCCAGGTTAGCTGAACAATGACTCCCAACAATAGCAGAGTTTGTGCACCAAGCTTTGTTAATATAAATGCACAATCCACCACCTCTTGTCTTCCCGGAGCCATCTAATGTTCTGTCTGCCCGGAGTGTGTGGCGTCCCGCTAGCTCAATAGCGGTGTCCGGTATTCCGCTGTTTAACCAGGTTTCAGTGAAGATTAGGACGTTACAGTTCAAAAGTCTCTTACTGTGTGTGATGCTGAGTCGAATCTCCTCCATTTTGTTCACTAGCGATCGTACATTAGCAAGGAAAATGCTGGGTAAAGAGAGCCGATGAGGAGAACGCGTTAGCTTAGCCCGCAATCCTCCACGCTTCCCCCGCCTTTGTTTACGATCTCGCCGCCGTCTGGGTGCACTTCCGCCCGGCCGGGATGAGCGCATCGCCTCGGGCGTCCTAGCGATCTCAGGAAGGAGTCGAAGATTGTCCATAAAACTGTCGGAAATTCGCAAACCAATATCCAAAAGCTCAGCGCGGGTGTACGATGTAAAGGCACAACTGTTCTGCACGAACAGACCCGAGATGAGCAAGAAAAATACCGCAAAATTGCAGAATCTGGAGAGACGCTGAGCCTCGCGATCTACTCGCGCCGCCATCTTGGTCAGTTGGTCATATTCACTTCACCTGTCATAATGTTATGCCTGATAGGTGTATTATGTAAACAAAAACTTTTATGTTAGATGCGATTAAACACAATGAATCAATTTGACAGCACTAAATAAGTGCAAAATAAATGAAAATTATTAAATAATAAAAATATAATAATATAACAATGAAATAGAATGATAGATTAAAAAAAAAGTGAAATCTTTAAAATGATTCTAGGAAACAAAGAAACACTCTCCTAAATGAACAACCACGCTTGCATAAACTGACAGACACATATTGTCTATACAGCCGATACCGTGTCACAGATGTGGCACATAATGTGAAATATTCTTTGCAAAACTGCTTAGTGACGTCTAACTACGAGCTGAAAATAAGATGAGTCCTTGAGTGTAACGGGAAGCAGATCATGCGGATCGAGATCAGACAAGGACACGCAGATGCGATTAATATGGAGGTCTTGATGTTCTCATCGCTCTCTCTGCCTTCATCAGCAAAATTCATCATTTTTACACTCACGGCCTGTACAAACCCCGTCATCTCCAATCTCACTGAATCATCTGGATAAAACGATACACAGAGTCATTTATCACACACTTGCAACTTCTGTATGAATATGTATTTAATCTTGGACGCATTAAGCCACCAGCTACTTAATATTCTGAATATTTAATTACTTAACAGCGTTTATGGTGAGTGCAAAGCAAACCATCAGATTAAATCACAAATGACGTTGATGCACTTCAAAGGTCTGAGATCACCGAGATGTGACAAATGCAGAGGGAGGACAACAAGACAGAGGTTGAAAAGTGCATGCACACAAGCATTGTATAATCCCTCAGAAAACACTGTGATCAAACCACGAGTGACGCAGGCAATAAAAGCCATTGGTCCATGGTAATCTATAGATCTGCTACCAATCCTTTATGCGGCCTACCGAGGGAGCAGTTATAGTATTGTAGGCACACTTCTGAGGTGAAGGCCTTTTCAAAGTAATGCTGTCTTCTAAGAGTTCATATTTTGACCAGAATCTGAAGTGATAGAAGAAGTGATTCAAGATGGCAATAAAGCAAGATAAATGATGATTATAAAATATTTCAATACTTAAAGAAATGTTTAAAAATAGTTCAATGCAAAAGAAAAATACATTTCCAGCATCATTACTCGTGTCACATGATCCTTCAGAAATCATTCTGATTTGCTGATTTGTTGCTTAAGAAACATTTCTTACTACTATCAATGTTTAAAACAGTTGTGCTGCTTAAAAGGGACCTATTATGCAAAATTCAGAGATTTGAACACAGGTGTTTGTCCACAGTGTGTGTAAACAACTTGGCTGGCTATCACCAGACCAAGCTCAGTCTGGGGAGTCTGCTCTGTATTTTCTACTGCACAAGAGGCGTGATCAACGGGCATAGTTCAAATGACTCTGTACGCAATTGGATAGTCCTTCAACCAATCAGACCATTGATCCGGGTGACATACTTTGCAGAGCGGTCGGTAGTAAGGCAAACACATCCTTCTTTTGTAGGAATTGCTCCAGGGCAAGTTTCTGTTCTGTTTTCGAAGTAAACTTGCCTTTGAAATCTTTTAAAACAGCAGCGACGATGGCATCAACGGGTGGCTGCACTTCGGTGGCCACCATGTTGAATGTAAAAAAAAGCTGCTTGTCGTCCCTTGTCTATCGCCATCGTGTTAAACCCGCCAATATCACGCCAGGTGCATAAGCCAGTTTGTGATTGGTCCTCGCAGATTTGTAACGGAAGCATGATAGAATAATGGACAGGTTTCCAGCCTGAGCTGCAGGGCAAAATCAAATTGCCGGTAGATCGGGCTGGCTTTACCCAGTCTAGTAAACAACCAGCCTATAATGGTAAAAATCCACCCACTGCTTTTTAAAAGTAAAGTAAAAGTACTTTAAGAAAGTAAAAGTCCTTCAAATATTTTTTTTTTTGTTAAAATTTTTCAAAGAATTCTCTCTTTGTAAACTTTGTTCAATGCATGCGAGTGCTGCTGTTCATATAAATGGAGGAAAGTCTATATATATATATATATATATATAAGATCAGGAGATGTGATGACGTATGTTTGAATATGACCAGTCATTTTCGCCATCATCACCCGGTAAAGTGCCAGAAGACGCGAATGACAAGTCGCGCGAGCTGTGAGAAAATCTGTCTCTGTGCACTCATCCGAGAGCGCACACACGTCTCACAGCACGCAAATATTGAGTTCTCTTTCAAGTCTTGCTCTTGAACGGACAAACTCACACAAAAACTATGTCAACATGTCCATCTTGATGAGTACTCTAGCAGACATAGTCTGTATATGCATTAAGTAAACTTTATATAGTCGAGAAAGACGACGCATATCCGTGCATTAGGTCTTAAAGGGGCAGTAGCCTTTACTGCTGTCTGTTTAATGTCAAACAACAAAAGACAAGGACATCACTCACTGCTCTTGATTGAATAGCTTTTGTAAGTTTAATAGAATTAATCTTTAATTTATACAGTCAAACATGCAATGGACGACTCAACCTCCGCAGACAGTTTTTAATGTTTATCAGACAATAACTACTCAAGAATTTGCTTTAGTATAATTAGGGCCAGATTCGGGATTCGGGATTCGGGACAACAGTTTAGATTTCGGGATGTCTGGTCACCCTAATGTTATTTTACATTTGATCAATTTCTGTACCTGAAAACTAATGTTAGACGTAGGCCTACCTGAAAAACCTGAAAACGGTACCGAAACGGTGATACAAACAGAAACGTGAGCAATCTGTACCGTTTCACCCCTAGCGTAACGTATGCGAGGGGGTGCCACAAAATGGAGAACATTTTCAAAGGGTGCCATGACTGAAAAAAGGTTGGGAAACACTGGCTTAGGCTACTATCGAAGAAGAAGAAGACAGTTGCAGCGGCGGAAAAAGTAGCGGGAAGTGAACTTCAAGGAGATCGCGAGTTACTGTCAGTACTGTTAGTTATTACAGCCTACAACTTACAAAACAACTTTCAAAACAAAAACGATGATCAAGAAGATGTGGATTCATTTTGTGAACAGCTGCCTTGATGGAGAGCTGAGGATCTCCACCGACACCTGCCTCTGCAGTGACTATACACCGGATCGTTTTACAAACTTTCACCGGAGACAACTGGGATTCACTGATAATCCGCTGCAGAACCGACTATCCATCGCCCAGGCCTTCATCCTCCCGTCCCGCCGACATCTGGTGCGTCGTGATCATAGACGGTCGTGATCAGTACATGAGTGTTGTCTTGTGTGCTACGGCAGCTTTCCCGTCAGTGGGCGAGGTTTTGGCGCCGACAGCGGACACACCTCCAGCGTTTGAGAGCAGAGAATGCTGCTCATTTTTTCATGTTTTTGATAAGCTATTTTACGTACTTGCTGGATTTTTTTATGATTCAAATTTGGCTGGGTGGTTAATAACACATTTATCTGTGGTGTGAGGAACTCAGAACACATGTTTAGTTTTGACTTTACAGGGACTTTAAGGTGCTATATAGCACCACTGCTGTACAAAGAACCTTTTAAAGGTCCCGTTTTTCCTGTTTTTTTGAAGCTTTGATTGTGTTTACAGTGTGCAATATAACATGTGTTCATGTTTCATGTGTAAAAAAACACAGTATTTTTAACACAATTTACTTATCTGTATACCGCTGTTTTCACTGTGCTAAAAACGGGCTGACGAGTTCCTTGTTCTATGAAGTCCCTCCTTCAGAAAACGTAACGAGTTCTGATTGTGCCAGCGGTTCCTGTGTTGTGATCATAGGTTGTGATTCGACAGCAGCTTAGCGCACGTTGCCCGGTAAGGTCACGCCTCTTACCAGAGATGCATGCGCTCAGTGTTCGAGTGACGTTATTAAAGAAAGGAAGTAGAGGGATGTAGTCCTAATCGGCCGTTCGCTGTAGGCTTTGAAAGGGGACCACTGTTAAATAAAATATCTCGCTTGGCATTGAACTTTGAGCTTTATAATTTTACAGGTATTATTTATGCTCTAACAGCAACATTACACACTAACTAAAGTTTGAAAAATGGGATCACGAAGAACAGGACCTTTAAGCCTTTTTAAAGCTTATTTATGAGCCAAAGAACCACTTTTGGCACCATTTTTGATGAAGAAATAAAATGCGATACCGCACCTCTTATGGGTTCAACATAGCCATCATCTACATAACCATTTGACAAAAGTGGTTCCCCTATGATTACGAGCCAAGAACCACTTTTAGTGCCACATAGCACCATTTTTTTTAGAGTGTAGAAATTAAAGTTGAAGCTCCAATCTCCTCCCAAAAATCCTGAAAAAAAGGCACTGTTGGTCCCTCAGTGACTACTTCACCGAGAGAAGCCGTCAAACTCAGCTGTCAATCATGACGTCACACTCCTGTTTTTATTGCATCAAATAACTAATAACCTAAAATGACAGAAACCATCTTTGGAAAAAAAATATTTTAAGTGTAATTTGATTGTTTAGTTTGTCTCGCATCCCATTAGATTACATGGAGAGGGCGGGCTTAATGAGCTATACTGGGACCAGCCACATGGGGACGATCAAAACCTTTTGGCTTCACTTTTTTTTGACTTGTGCGGCACACTTGTTTCTGACATTTTGGCTGCGCGAGAGTCTCCAGTTTTGTTGTTGTTAAGTATCCGAAGCACAAGCTTTTAAAGCTCCGCCCTCTTCTGGGAAATTTGCATTTAAAGGGACACACAAACAACATGTTTTTGCTCATACTCAAATAGGGGCAAATTTGACCAGCTATAATAAATTATCTGTGGGGTGTTTTGAGCTGAAACGTCAGACACATTCAGTGAACACCTGAGACTTATATTACATCTTGTGAAAAGGGGCATAATATCTTAAGTCACCTTTAATATTTTTGTGGAAACCAATTCACTTTTTTAGGATTCTTTGATGTATAGAAAGTTCAACAGAACAGCATTTATTTGAAATAGGAATATTTTGTAACATTATAAATGTCTTTACTTTCAATTCCAATCAATTGAATGCATCCTTGCTTAATAAAAGTATTAATTTCTTCTTTTTTTCTAAAGTGTAGCATTAAAACATGCTCATGTGAATTTAAAAATTCTTCTTAGCCGTGACCCAGATGTGCTGAAGGAAGAAAACTGAGTTCTTCACAGATAGAAGAAATACAAAAAGATGAAAAACACTGGCATGCTGGAGAGAAGACCAGCCTAATGCAAGAACTTCTTCAGGGCATCATGAAGCAATTAAATACTGCCAACATCTGCCTATCGAGGGACGGTTTCACAAAAGCATCTTAGCACCTATATGGAGGCATAAGCATTTATGCAGGAATCATAAATTGCTGGTTTGTCTCATAGTTCTGCCTCACAGACATTCCTGCCACTAGGAGACAAATACAATAGGAGGACAAAAGAGGTCGGATGGAGGTACGAAACAACGGATGAATAAAACGTGAGACGTTTAGCATTCCTTCTCTTGTTTCTCGCCACGAGAATGTGAATCCATTCATTTCTGCTCTTGATCCTTACCTCTCTTTCGCATACATTAGCGAAAGCCACATCAGTCTCTGGGACACACACACTCTTTCTGTGGTAGATAATAGATCGTCTCTGTCACAACGCCAGCAGGCTCAAACTTGCCACTGAATCTAAGGGGGGTCGTCTCAAGGGCATTGGCAGTGTGTGTGTGTGTGTGTGTGTGTGTGTGTGTGTGTGTGTGTGTGTGTGTGTGTGTGTGTGTGTGTGTGTGTGTGTGTGTGTGTGTGTGTGTGTGTGTGTGTGTGTGTGTGTGTGTGTGTGTGTGTGTGTGTGTGTGTGTGTGTGTGTGTGCGCTAACGTGAGACTGAGAAGCTGTGAAGTTATATTTGCTTTGAAACAAACATGATTTATAAGAGTTCTCAAAGGTCACTGAACAACCTTTGATAGCTAATAATGGGAGTTAGTGATCTAAAATAACAAATATGTGCAGACAAGATAAAAAGTTATTCTTTCCTCATTTGACGCTCAAACTCTCACAATTACTTGGAGTCAGCAAAAAAGCTAATTTACAATATGACAATTTCTTTTGAGAAGTCAACAAAAAACATTTATCTCAATATTTATCTTTAGCACAACTGTATTCATCAATGTTCATAATCCAAATTTAATCTGTTTAATGCCTCACAAATCGTGTAAATAAAAAAAAATAGTAATACAAATATTTTTTATTATTAAATTAAAATCAACAACTTATTGCAATGTTATTTTTTAAAATCTTGAATGTTCCATTTTTTTTTTTAAATACATTATTTTTATTAAATATTATTAGCAGAATTACTTCTAATATTACTCATAATAACAGTAATGATACACATTTGGTCACTTCATATGCAGTCAGAAAAAAAAAATTACTACTATTATTATTATTACTGCTACTCATAATCATAATAATTATTATTATCAATAACAATAATACAAGTTTGGTTAGTTAATATGCGTTCATAATTTTTTATTTATTATTATTATTATTATTATTATTATTATTATTATATTACTACTACTACTACTACTACTACTACTACTACTACTACTACTATTATTATTATTAATAATAATAATAATAATAATAATCATTATATTAATAATAAAAACAATTTCACACTTCACATGCCGTCAGAAAAAAACTATTTATGCAAGATGACTGTCATCCTAACAAGCAAAAATAATCGTATATGCATCTTGAAATGGAAATCGCTTATCACTTATTTGAAGTGGAAAGAATCAAACCCAAAGCTGTCAATCATGATTAGATGAGATTTAGCAAAATTAAACTGTTTAACTAATATCATATAGTATCTGATTAAAATGCATGCTCACATACTCTCCCCAGGGTGATTCCAAGAGCAGATCACAGGCATGAAAAGAGCCTGGTTTTAAATGAACATTCCAGATTAAAAAATTAATATTACAGGAAGTTCCATCCAAAGTATTTCGGCATTACAGGTTTTCATGTGGTGGCGACGCAGCACAAACAGACAGAGGATTATTCTTTAATCTCATTATTAAAAGATTACATTTATTTCTCTGATCTGCATCAGAAACAGTTATGAAATAATAAAAGCATTTAGGAGATGCGGCTTCAGGAGATTAGCTGTCAAACACGTGACCAGGGTACAAGCAAATTTAATGGAAGCCTAATATGAATTTGTAATCTTTCATTTTAAAGAAATCAGTCTGCCTTGCATTGAATGCTTACTAGACTGACGGCGCTTTCAAAAATGCAACCCTTTGTCTTTTCTAACAGAATAAGCTGCATTGATCAGATGACTAAACATTTGACACACTAGTTCTGTTTGTCTCTGTTCATCAATCTACTTGAACTGTCAATTCAATCGTCTGTACTTATCGTCCATTCCCAGATTTCACTGAAAAGTCTTACTAGTCCTAGACCGGTTGCTATAAAAACAGTCAAGTTGTGTCCCAAATGACGCACTATAGTATGTACTCATGCACTATGCACTAGGGGTGTAACGGTACACAAAACTGACGGTTCGGTACGTACCTCAATTTTGAAGTCACGGTTCCCTACGGCTTTTTATTTATTTTTTTATTAAACAGTAGTTTACTGAAAAAATTGTGTCTGTCCTTAGATGAATTAAATTATAACTAAAAGTTTCTTAAAGATAATGCTGTAAACGATATAGGGAGCCCTTACTTGCACATAATTACTATAATATTAAAGGTTAACAACAGAGCCCAAACTATGAGCCTATATTCAGCTGATATTCATGTTTAGATATAGGATAATCAACACTCAAATAACACATTGTGTGCTAACATGTAAACTTCACATAAGGCAGTTTTTGCATTAACTCCTAAATCTAATTATAAAATTATGTTTTTTCTCCAATTCGTTGTTGAAATATAAACTTAGTGACTGTCATTTTTATGACAGATTTATTTAAACATAGCATTAAATAATCAAGACATCTCTAACAGTTTAAGTAGAATACCTATATATATATATATATATATTTATATATATTGCATATATTTAGTGAAAGAGTTGATTTCTCTAGTTAACTAACAGCTAACAGATGTGGACACTGAAGGACTTCTGACTCTGAGGTCAGAACTCTGATGCTGCGTGACATTGTTTACAAGCAGTTTGACGTCTTTCCGTGATTGAAACACTGATTGAGCGATTACACGCGTGCACCGAACCGAGAGCCCTGCACCAAAAAGGTTCGGTACGAATACATGTACCGTTACACCCCTACTATGCACTCATGCACTAATGCACTCATGCACTATGTACTATGTACTCATGCACTATGTACTCATGCACTATGTACTCATGCACTCTGTACTCATGCACTATGCACTATGTACTCATGCACTCATGCACTATGTACTCATGCACTCATGCACTATGTACTCATGCACTCATGCACTATGTAATCATGCACTATTCACTCATGCACTTTGTACTCATGCACTATGCACTCATGCACTATGTACTCATGCACTCATGCACTATGTACTCATGCACTATGTACTCATGCACTATGCACTATGCACTCATGCACTATGTACTCATGCACTATGTACTCATGCACTATTCACTCATGCACTAATGCACACATGCACTATGCACTCATGCACTATGTACTCATGCACTATGTACTCATGCACTCATGCACTATGTAATCATGCACTATTCACTCATGCACTTTGTACTCATGCACTATGCACTCATGCACTATGTACTCATGCACCCATGCACTCATGCACTATGTACTCATGCACTATGTACTCATGCACTATGCGCTATGCACTCACGCACTATGTACTCATGCACTATTCACTCATGCACTAATGCACACATGCACTATGCACTCATGCACTATGTACTCATGCACTCATGCACTATGTACTCATGCACTATGCACTCATGCACTATGCACTATGTACTCATGCACTATGCACTCATGCACTATGTACTCATGCACTATTCACTCATGCACTAATGCACACATGCACTATGCACTCATGCACTATGTACTCATGCACTATGCACTCATGCACTATGTACTCATGCACTCATGCACTATGTACTCATGCACTATGCACTCATGCACTATGTACTCATGCACTCATGCACTATGTACTCATGTACTCATGCACTATGTACTCATGCACTATGCACTATGTACTCATGCACTCATGCACTATGTACTCATGCACTATGTACTCATGCACTATGTACTCATGCACTATGCACTCATGCACTATGTACTCATGCACTCATGCACTATGCACTATGTACTCATGCACTATGCACTCATGCACTATGTACTCATGCACTATGTACTCATGCACTCATGCACTATGTACTCATGTACTCATGCACTATTCACTCATGCACTAATGCACACATGCACTATGCACTCATGCACTATGCACTATGTACTCATGCACTATGTACTCATGCACTATGCACTATGTACTCATGCACTATGCACTCATGCACTATCTACTCATGCACTATGCACTCATGCACTATGTACTATGTACTATGTACTATGTACTCATGCACTATGTACTCATGCACTATGCACTCATGCACTATGTACTATGTACTCATGCACTATGCACTCATGCACTATGCACTCATGCACTATGCACTCATGCACTATGTACTATGTACTATGTACTCATGCACTATGCACTCATGCACTATGCACTATGTACTATGTACTATGTACTCATGCACTATGCACTCATGCACTATGTACTCATGCACTATGCACTCATGCACTATGTACTCATGCACTATGTACTATGTACTCATGCACTATGCACTCATGCACTCTGTACTCATGCACTCATGCACTATGTACTCATGCACTATGCACTATGCACTCATGCACTATGTACTCATGCACTCATGCACCATGTACTCATGCACTATGCACTCATCAAATCAAATCAAATCAAATCACTTTATTTGTCACTCTACCATATGCACAAGTGCAACAGTAGGTGAAATTCTTAGGTGCAGTTCCGAGCAAACATAGCAGTCATGACATGACATGTACAACATTTAAGCAACAACAGATTACACATCTGATGCGCACACAATTACTCACAGCACAGTATACACTACAATAAACAATAAATAATTTACACAATGTGAGTGTAGTTCTCACAGCTTTAAACAATATACACATACTTACAATATACATATACTTTAAACAATATACACTAAACATACACTAAACAATATACATTACGCTATAATAATAATAATAATATACAATGTATAGTATAAATATTATTCACAGATTGAAAAATTGAAATCCAAAGTGCAATAGATGCTGTATGATAAATAAATGTGTATATAATGTGTGTGTATCTACAGTGGGTTGTGCTGAGTGATATTCTGTCCAGTGTGTGTTAT
This sequence comes from Romanogobio albipinnatus, assembly GCA_023566225.1. Lineage (NCBI taxonomy): Eukaryota > Metazoa > Chordata > Actinopteri > Cypriniformes > Gobionidae > Romanogobio > Romanogobio albipinnatus. The sequence continues at coordinate 41,228,795 of CM042255.1, read as the reverse complement.
GATCCTGATGGATCAGGAGTTAAGTAGTCTGATTGCTTGTGGGAAGAAGCTGTTCTGGAGTCGGCTGGTGCGTGTTCTGATGCTGCGGTACCGTCTGCCTGATGGCAGCAGTGAGAGCAGCCCATGGTTCGGGTGGCTAGAGTCTCTGATGATCCTCTGAGCTCTCTTCACACACCGCCTGGCGTAAATGTCCTGGAGGGAGGGAAGCTCACCTCCGATGATGCAGCTGGCCGTGCGCACTACCCTTTGCAGGGCCTTGCGGCTGCGGGCGGTACTGTTGCCGTACCAGGTGGTGATGCAGCCAGTCAGCAGGCTCTCTGTGGTGCAGGTGTAGAAGCGTGTGAGGATGTGGCGGTTCATTCCAAACCTCCTCAGCCGTCGCAGGAAGAAAAGGCGCTGATGAGCCTTCTTCACAACGGCCTCGGTGTGGACGGACCATGAGAGTTCCTCTGTGATGTGGACACCGAGGAACTTGAAGCTGCTGACTCTCTCCACCGGTGCTCCATCGATGGTGATGGGGCGGTGTTCTCTCTCATTCCTCCTGAAGTCGACCACCAGCTCCTTGGTCTTGCTGACGTTGAGGGAGAGGTTGTGCTCCTGACACCACCGTGTCAGAGTGTGCACCTCCTCTCTGTAGGCCGTTTCATCATTGTCGGTGATAAGACCTACCACCGTCGTATCGTCAGCAAACTTGATGATGGTGTTGGAGCTGTGGGTTGCCACACAGTCATGTGTGTACAGGGAGTACAGGAGTGGGCTGAGAACACAGCCCTGAGGGGCTCCAGTGTTGAGTCAGTGGTGAGGAGATGTTACTGCCCATTCTGACCACCTGGCGTCTGTTTGACAGGAAGTCCAGGATCCAGCTGCATAACAGGCTGTTTAAGCCTAGAGCCTGGAGCTTAATGTCAAGTATGGAGGGCACAATGGTGTTGAATGCTGAGCTGTAGTCCACAAACAGCATTCTCACATATGTGTTCCTCTTTTCCAGGTGGGAGAGAGCAGTGTGTATAGTGGATGAAATGGCATCATCAGTGGAGCGGTTTGTGCGGTATGCAAACTGCAGTGGGTCCAGTGAGGGGGGGAGAACAGAGCAGATGTGGTTTCTGACTAGTCTCTCAAAGCATTTACTGATGATGGGGGTCAGAGCAACAGGACGCCAGTCGTTTAAGCAGGTGGTTTTTGACTGCTTAGGTACAGGAACAATAGTGGACGTTTTAAAGTGCACTATGTACATGAGTGCATGAGTACTCATGCACTATGTACTATGTACTCATGCACTATGTACTCATGCACTCACGCACTATGTACTCATGCACTATGTACTCATGCACTATGCACTCATGCACTATGTACTCATGCACTATGCACTCATGCACTATGTACTATGTACTCATTCACTATGTACTATGTACTCATGCACTATGCACTCGTGCACTATGTACTCATGCACTATGTACTCATGCACTATGCACTCATGCACTATGTACTCATGCACTCATGCACTATGTACTCATGCACTATGCACTCATGCACTATGTACTATGTACTCACGCACTATGTACTCATGCACTATGCACTCATGCACTATGCACTCATGCACTATGTACTCATGCACTCATGCACTCATGCACTATGTACTCATGCACTATGCACTCATGCACTATGTACTATGTACTCATGCACTATGCACTCATGCACAATGTACTCATGCACTATGTACTATGTACTCATGCACTATGTACTATGTACTCATGCACTATGCACTCATGCACTATGTACTCATGCACTCATGCGATATGTACTCATGCACTACGTACTCATGCACTATGCACTCATGCATTATGCACTATGTACTCATGCACTATGCACTCATGCACTATGTACTCATGCACTATTCACTCAAGCACTATGTCCTCATGCACTAATGCACACATGCACTCATGCACTATGTACTATGTACTCATGCACTATGCACTAATGCACTATGTACTCATGCACTCATGCACTCATGCACTATGTACTCATGCACTCATGCACTGCACTATGTACTCATGCACCATGTACTCATGCACTATGCACTCATGCACTATGTACTCATGCACTATGCACTCATGCTCTATGCACTCATGCACTCATGCACTCATGTACTCATGCACTATGCACTCATGCACTATGCACTCATGTACTATGTACTCATGCACTATGTACTCATGCACTATGTACTCATGCACTATGCACTCATGCACTATGCACTCATGCACCCTGTGCACTGCCATATCTCCCCTCAAGAACAAGCCACAGAACTGAACTCGAAAACATCTTAAGTTATGGCTAACATTCACACAACACAAGCTCACACAACACAAGACTCTTCAGACCCTTACTCGCATCATACATACATTGTACTAGACCAGTGGTTCCCAACCACGGTCCTGGAGGACCCCCAACAGTGCACATTTTGCATGTCTCCTCAATCAAACACACCTGATTCAGGTCATCAGCTCATTAGTAGCTACTCCAAGACCTGATGTGGGTGTGTCAGACAAAGGACACATCCAAAATGTGCACTGTTGGGGGTCCTCCAGGAACGTGGTTGGGAACCACTGTACTAGACAGATTAAAACATCAATAACAAAAAACTAGGGAATCAACAAAATGCAAGAATGATTCTGTATTAATTTAGCGTAAGTGGCGATCGATAGTGAATAATAATATATAGCCTAATGTATAATAAACTGACGGTAACAATGTTGCACTGTTGACGCTCGCGCAGCCTCTCGGGGAGAAATCAATGCTACTGAATGATTCAGTGTTTGAAAGAGTCGTTTGTATCAAAGATTCAATGACCTATTCATAAACGAATAATTCTTGAATGAATCAGCCGTTTGAACGAATCAACTCAATGACTCACTCATTATAACGGTCACCTGCTGCCACCTACTGGTGCTTTACTTTCATGTTTAAACATTCTTTCCAACTTTTCTTATTTGTATATTCAAAAATATTTAAAACAATCTCATAACATTTTTTAATGCAGTTGTAATTTTTCAGTGTAAATTATTTAATTTGATTGGTAACAGCCCTGCAGTGACTAAATTATATTTATAGATCAAATTTTAGAATATAAACTGAAAGCTGAAGCATAGCCTATATTTAATAATTTTTATGGAAAAAATGCCCTTTATAAAAGGTAAAAATATCAAAGATATGCAGATTTAAATATGTCAAAGCTGATTGAACATTGTTGAGAATATTTCTTCAGAATAAATTATATTTACAACACACACAAAAAAATCCGTACAAGCACGTGAACAGGCTTAATGTCGAGGAGAAAAAAAAGTGGCTGGTAAAAAGTCACTGTGGCAGGTGGATTTTTAAATCCACAGTGGCTGGTGGTCAAAAAAGTTAATTTCAGGCCCTGCTCATGCACTATGCACTCTGCACTCATGCACTATATACTCATGCACTATATACTCATGCGAACACTGTGCTAAGCTGCGATAATTCCTATCGACCAGCTCACTTAGCACAGCGTTCGTGGCTCGACTCGTCGAGACGGGGGTCCTTGTTTTCTAAGATGGCTCCTGTCTGTATATGCGTAATGTTCTGTCTTTATAAAGTATCTTAGCTATTCCCTAGCTCCAATTCAAAAAGTCAACAATTTACAGCAAAAATAAAAGGCAGTTACCCCAAGAAATCAACAGATTATGTCAAAATGTAAATGTTGCTCATGTAGTTTCTGTGGTTTTGGATTTGTTTGCACCAGTTCTGCTCAATAGGAGACACTGCGAGCGGCTGTTTACACAGTAAACACTGTTGTACAGAGGTTTACAAGAATAAACCTTTCTACTGCTACACAAATGAAACAAAGACATTTGTCAAGGGCGAAGACTAAAGAATGCAAAAGAGACTGTAGATATTCAAGTCATGACAGCCTAAACCACACACACACACACACACACACACACACACACACACACTACAGAAGCTTGTTTCCTGCACATAATAAAAAATCTAAAAGGTAATTGCAACTTTTTATCTTACAATTCTGACTTTTTTTCCACACAATTGCAAGTTCACATCTCGCAATTGCGAATTATTATATTATTATTTTATAATTATTTTAATTATATCAGAATTGCGAGATATAAACTCACAGTTGTGAATTATAAAGTCAGAATTGCGAGATATAAACTCACAGTTGTGAATTATAAAGTCAGAATTGCATGATATAAAGTTGCAATAACAAGTAATAATAATCAGGGCTCTCATTTATCAACAGTGCGTAGAAAAGGTTCTATATTTTGTCCTACGAATTAAATTTAGAATGTGCCCATCTGCCCAAGTACAAGAAAATCTGTATTTATCAAACGTGCGTGCACAGTTCTTAAGCACATGAGTAAGCAATCATTGTTGATAAATCCAGCATGTGCGCAAGTACCATGCTCGTCACGTTCACGGTCATTAGCATTTGGAAACGCCTACAATGAACCATATATGGTGAAAACACTTCCCTTTAAAAATCATGCGATTGTGTTTTTTCCTCACCGCAATAATGGCAAAGGGAGCAAAGAAAAGGAACTTCACAAACACAGAATGAGTCGCGCAATAACGTTTAACAACAACAAATTTGCATCACAAATGATTTGCATGTTAACACAATGAAACCCTTTTTTATTTTCATCATTAAATACGTTGGTTGATGGTGCTTTAAAGGCTATGTTGGTGCAGTCTGCAGGGCCAGCCCAAGCCCTTATGGGGCCCTAAGTAGAATTTTATTTGGGGGCTCCTCAGTGCCAACAAAACGATTGACTATTGTCAATTCTTGATAATTCGCACACCCAGTATCAATTTTAGTAGTTGTAGCTCTGTTGCTTACATCATGTCTGCCTGTCATGTTTTTACCCTAATACGGTTTTTAATTGTAACAGTAGCAAACCCACAAGAGTGCTCAGGTGTTAATATTCAAAGCCTTACATTACTACTTTTTTTTTTTTTACCATCCCTTGCTTTCAGATGGAGCGACATTTTACTACACAGAGCCGTAGTTCACTAACAAGCGGAGCCATATCGTACTAATTCTGTTTTTCGAAAACTACTTACACAGCGAATGGCACCAATTATGTTTGGGAATCTGAAAGCCCCATTTTATTTTGGCTTGTTGAGGATTTCGGTAAGGGAACTGGATGGAGATTTGGGCCAAGGAAATAATTGCATCCAACATTTGTCACAGCTGTCTTTTATAGTGTTAGACACCAATTACGCATCGTGTTTAAAACTACAAAAAATGATAAATTGAGTGTTTTAAAATGAAAGGAAACACAGGACATATGTGGATTGCTTAATGCATACTGTGACACTCTTACATGCTTTTTATGTGTTGTGTCGCTATTCTACCTCTTGATTCTCTGCATAAGCTTGCTCAGAGGTGTGCTTATATTTACACACAATTCTTTGTATAAGTACAAGTTGGTAGATCCCACACTTTGCACGTAACTTTCGCACTCATTACGCACAAATCTGGGTGTACGCACCGTTGATAAATGAGGGCCCAGAATTGTGTGAGATAAAGTTGCAATTGCACATAATAAAGCCAGAATTATTTTTTTATTCAGTGGCGGAAAAAAGCTTCCATACTAAACTTCAGTTGGGGTTGTACAGAAAAAAGGAACAAAAAATGACTCAAAAGGTCTGGGAAAGAGTCTTGTGATGGGTCCTAAATTAACTGACATAAGGTCTGAAACACAATGCATAAATAAAAAGTGCTCATTTTAAATGGATGGGATGTGTCTGAAGAAAAAGTAAATCTAATTACCCACAGCGGAACACAGAGAAGTAATTAGCCCTGATCTCTGAGCATCTGAGAGCCGTAATGAGAGCTGAGATGAACTTCTGCGCTTTTATTCCATTCGTTCACTGCTGTGAACTTCAGTCAATCTTTCTTCCAGCTCTGTTTCTGAACATCAAAAACTGCCTTACACTTATTGGAGAAATATTTGCCTCTGCAAATTCATTTTGTTGCACTTCACAGGACGAATTGATGTTGACAAAAACACAGTTCTCTGATGCAGATAATTAAGAGCGATTCAAAATGATATGGCTTCAGGTTTCATCAGGCAAGAGATCGATTTGGGGGCTTTCAAACTTTAAAGGTTTATTAATGACTTGAAGGTGCTCCTGTAAACCATCAGAATCAGATGACAAGTTATGACAAGAGGTTTTTAATTTCGCTGTACATTGTTGGCAGTAGGGTTGGGTATCGTTTGGGTTTTTTTCGATACCGGTGCCAAACCGATACTTTTAAAACGGTACCGGTGCCTAAACGGTGCCTGAACCGATACTTTAAAAAAAAAAAAGGCCACAAAACGAGGTGGATGACATTAAATGGCTTTTTATTTATTTTATTTTTTATTATTATTTAAATTGAACCATTTATTAAAAGTTTAATGTATACCTAAATGTATGAATATAAAAAAATACAAAACACAATTTACTTATTTACAAATTATTATTGACTTATTTACAAATTCACAGTAAAACCTAAGCCACCTTACCCAACTACAGGCCTAATTTAACTCTAAATAACAGTTACAGTTATAACAGCAAAGTAGTCTGTATTCTTGGTCTGCTACATAACCAGCTTCAAGCTTCAGCTTTATTTTGAAATATGATAATATATTCTCTGGCTAAATATTTTAGAACTCATCGCCTTAATGTTTCCATGGCAACGGGTCATGCTTCTCACATGACACACAGCTCAGCTGTATCGGGTTTATTTCGTTTTTTTATTAATTCAAAATATTCACAAACTTCTTAACTGTGTCACAAACTACATGATATTCTGATTTTCAAATATGTGTGAGTGAATGTGTGTTAGTTGATCTAAAGCGCAATGGGCGGCGCCATGTTAGTTTGCGCCTCAGATCGAATCGGATCTGTCGGATTTACAACACGTAAATTCATTCACGTCTCACAAAATACATGAAAGTAAGTGACCAGTGAACTAGAAGAAGAATAGAAGAAACGATATAGTTACTATATAATGTGCATGTATCTGATGTGAATAAAACACGTAATCAAGCTATAACTGTCTGTTAGGATTGTTACTGCATTGTTACTGTTCCACAGACATCAGTGTGTGTTTTTTGCTAGTACTTATGGGGCATTTAAATGTCTGAAACCTGAAATAAACATGATGTGGTTGAAAACACTGAATAGTTGTCATGAGTTGTGATGTGATGAGCGCTGAGCGCGTCTGTCTCTGGCTCGGCGCCAGCCAAAGCGCGAAAATACTTTTGCATTTTGGCACCGGAATGAGGCACCGAAATCTGCGTTCTGATTCGGTTCGGTATATATCGGTTATATAAGTACCGGTGCCAATATTTGGTACCCAACCGTAGTTGGCAGTGCTTTATGAAATGCATTTACTGTATTTTGTACTGCAAATTGCAAAATTTAATAAATACTACAGTAGCCAGAAAGTGCCAACTAAGATAAATTTCCTTGTGAACGATGTGTTCAGGTGTAGAATGTTTAATACTTTACAACCGGCAAATAAAGGTGTGCCTAAAAAATAGTCAATGGAATAAGAATAATTCTTCTGTTCCATAAAAGCTAGATGAAGAGCTATGAAATGAAATTAGACGTAATTTTGGATGGTCCACAGTCTTTATTTGTATAGTGCTTTTATAATAAACTTTTTTTTGCTTAACTACAGGTTATCGTCATCCTTTATCTCGCTTTTAACCCTGGGTAAAGGAACATTTAAACATTTCTATATTTTTAGAAATGGTTAGCACCGCCTTTTACCTGGGGTTATGCAATAGAAGTTTTGTAGTGTTAAACATGTTCAGTGTGAAACAACAAGTGTTAAAATGTTACGGCTAGATTCTTAGCAAACAACAGCCAATTGCGTGCCTAATATGCCTTGGACAGTCACAGGGTGTGTCCTAATCAACTCCCTAATTCAGTAGTCAGGGCACTGATCAGGGGAGTCGGCCAATTTGAAGGCTCTCTCAATTGCAAAATCCTTCCATGCTGCGTTTCAGTTGGTTTTTCTTATGCCCTTCACTCATTAACTTCCCTCCGTCTCGTTCACTCGGGTGTGCATCATTGTTTATGTTACATGCATGCCCACTACTGGCGGAATATTTGCTATGGACTGATGTGGAACGTCCTAAGCCCTTGATCACTTGGATGTACTATGGAGTTGATTTATTATTAATTTTTTTTCCTTTACGAAATTGTTTAATGCAGCATTCTATATGTATATAGGTGTGTTTGGGTTGTTTTAAATTTTATTAAACATAATTAAAATATCATAGAGTTGTTTGTGGTGGGGTAAATTAAACACGATATGCGGTGACGTCACATTCGTGTTGCATTGTGGTATATGAAGCTGCCTGAAGTGTACATATGAAGTAGACGGTCAAAATCGAGGGAGCAAGGGTCTGTATACAAACTTCCCTCATCCACTTGAAGTGGAACGCACTTCAAAATGGCGGCGGGGATTCCCCCGAGGGGAAGTGTTTAAGGAAGTTTGCAAGTGCGTGTCTAAAAGTGGAGTGGAATGAGGCCCAAGTGCACTGGAACATTCTCTCCCTGCAAAATCCCACAATGCACCGCAAAACCAGGGACCATCATGCTCCCTTACTGGAAATTACGTCATTTCTGAAACATAAAACGAGTCAACTCAACAAATATAATTTCAGCATAAACACACATTGCTAGATGATAAAATGTTGCAAGAATATGTCAAAACAACACGTTTCAACAGTATAAAAAAGATAAAGGTCCTGACTGTTGTCGATTAATACCAGTAGTGACAGTGTATGTAGTCATGTTGCTGGAAATTGAGTAATCATTGTCCCAATGTGTAGTGAGCCAGGGTCCTACCAGTGCACGGATTCATACTGATTCACAAGCTCGGGAACTAGGGAGCTGATTTAGACACACACACAGAATCACTGTGTGTTGTATAAACGGTAGTTTAAGCTTCTGACAAAAAAAAACAGAAAATGGAATGGAGAACATTTAATTCTTACCTATATGGGATGCGCAAAGCTTTAGCATTTATGTAAACTTGTTGATAAATGTGGTGGCTGAAAGCAATCTCATTTAAATATCACACCTCTAAAAATTACGGTTTAGAGCCTCGCCCCTAGAGTTTAATACATGGAGAAACTTAACCCGGCCAAGAAGATGAAGTAATCTTATGAAAGAGAAATTGATCTTACTCCAAAAATGATATTACGCAGCGCCTGAAAATAGTCCCCAGCACGCTCTCTGTGCAAGCAGGTTGTCACGTTGGTTATGTTGACGGAAGTTAGCCTATTTTCAGGCGCTGCATAATACCATTGCACCGCTGCACTCATGGTACGGTAGAAAAGTTTCTTGATTACTACGCAGGAATGAGAGTATAGATCCTAGCCATATCAGAAAATCGCAACTTTTAATTTTCCGTCGGTCTTAGCACACGATGTAACTATACACATCACAACATGTTAATAGGAAAATGTTGGCTTTATTTAATGTTGGTTTATTTAATGTTTATTTAATGTTGAGCAGTAGGCTAGCTGGAGCCATTTACCTCCAGTCTTTGTGCTAAGCTAGGCTAGCGCTGGGTGCGTCAGACAGAGTTATGGCACGCATGGAGATGAGAATGGTATGTATGGATTTATCTAACTCTGGGGGATATGGTGAATAAGCTAAAGTACCAAAAAGTCACGTGTTCCTTTAAAGGTCCCGTTCTTCGTGATCCCACTGTTCAAACTTTAGTTAGTGTGTAATGTTGCTGTTAGAGCATAAATAATACCTGTAAAATTATAAAGCTCAAAGTTCAATGCCAAGCGAGATATTTTATTTAACAGAAGTTCCCTTTCAAAGCCTACAGCGAACGGCCGGCTTGGACTACATCCTGGTACTTCCTTCATAAATGACGTCAGTAGAACAGTAGAACAGACTAACCCCCGCCCACAAGAATACGTGCAAAAAGGGGGCGTGGTCTTGTTGCTGTCCCACGTGGAGAAGAGGAAGTGTCGCGTGGAGAAAAGGAAGTGCTGCGTTTCAGTGTGTTTGTCGCCATGTCGTCGAGACGCTGTTATTTTCATCCCGGAGTCAAATCACCTTTGTTTGGCTTTCCCAGGGACGCTGTAGAGATCATTGAGCGCATACATCACCCCGTTAAGAGGCGTGACCTTTCCACGTGCGCTAAGCTGCTGTCGAATCACAACACAGGAACCGTGACACGTTCGCTAAGGTGCGGTCAAATCCCAACATGGGAACCGCTGGCACAATCAGAACTCGTTACGTATTTCTGAAGGAGGGACTTCATAGAACAAGGAAGTCATCAACCCGTTTTTAGGACAGTGAAAACAGCGGTGTACAGATAAGTAAATTGTGTTAAAAATACTGGGGTTTTTTACACACGAAACATGAACACATGTTATATTGCACACTGTAAACACAATCAAAGATTCAAAAAACACGAAGAACGGGACCTTTAACCTCCTTTCGGAAACGGGCCCCGAGGTGCGTGATGTGACAATGTGTGAATCCTCATGTTTATGCTGCTATTTGTGCATGTAAAGCTAATTTTATATGACATTCTAATCTTAATAATCAACTAATGAGGTTTAGTTGTCAGTCAGAAAATATATGCATCATTTGCATGGATATATACTTTGCAATGTTTGCATGGATATATTTATATATATAAATAACAAAAATCCTAACATATTTCCTTTTAAACCATCTAGCTCACTATAAATGCATTTCAGTAAAATTTCCATTAATCACTTCAAATATTGTAGTTATCAGCTTAATGTATTTGCCATTATTTGCCATTTTTTTGCCAACATGCCATTATTTTTCCTCACCAGGCTACTTTGAGAGACACCTCATTTGAAATCACACAGGCATGCTAAAATCTTTCACCAAACGCAGTGACCCTGAGAGAGACCCGTCCTGATTTATGCGTCTCAAAACCATGTTTCCACAGCTACCATATACAAGCTCTAATAACCAACCTCATCTTTTCACTGCTGTTGTTTTGTGCATCTATGATCTTAGAGAATCTCTGAGGGTTACTGTCATCAGTAGCCTGCATGCATAGTTAATGAAATCACTGAGCCAGTGTATCAGCATTCAAGCCTACACCAGAAACAGAATAAGAACGAGCCGCTCTTTAAAAAAAATGCAGTGCAAATTATACAATGCTTAACATTACAGCTTTCAAAAGAAAAATATCCAGCTGACATATAGTATTTGTGAAGAAAACATCTTCTGGACTGTACAATACAATATGTTCTGGTACACAACTGCTGGGTTATGACCCAAAAATGAGTTGTATGGTCTTTCGGATAGAGAGACAGATTGTGTTAGGACAGCAAAGGCTTACCAACTTAAAGTAAGCAAGAGAAAACACTTCTCTTATCATTAATGTTGAAGGCCATGCATTCAAGCACACTTTGTATTTTGGTGCAAATTCATCTGTCTCTTGACAGCTAGCCAATTTACAAAGATGCCAGCATGCTTAATTAAAAACAAAAACAAAATATGACCCATTTGATTCAAGAAGTAAATGGTAAACACTTCAAGATTCTTGCATGATAGTAAACACCTGAGACATTTCCAAGATGGCCGTCAGGTGAACGTCTCGGTTACGTATGTAACTCTCGTTCCCTGAAGGAGGGAATGGAGACGTATGTCCGAACTGACCGAAGAATTGGGATCTGATCTCAGACACCAATCTACTTCGAGTGTGTTAAAAACGAGCCAATGGAGATTGGCATGCGATCCACGCATTCCACGCTCCGCCCTGCGGTGCGGGTATAAATAAGGAAGTGGAATGCTAGATCATTGCTTTTTTCTGCTGAGGAGCCAAGTGACTCGGCCCCCTAGCGGAAGCGCAGAACCTGGCGACGGGACATACGTCTCTGTTCCCTCCTTCAGGGAACGAAGGTTACATACGTAACCGAGACGTTCCCTTTCAGACGGTCACGTTCGACCGACGAATTGGGATCCCTACCAAAACGCCCAGAGTCCTGCTTGAGCGCACTGGACCATCTTAGATGGTACGGAAGTCAGGGCTCCAAGCAGGGAGGTCAGTCACTGCTGTTTCTGCAAGACCCACCCAGTGTGACTATTGGATAACGCTGGGAAGGGTGCCCGTCTTGGGAGATGGTACGCTGCGGAGCCACGTCCTTCAGTGGAAGGATAGGTGGTGGAATACACATAAAGACTAACCTGGCAGGGTAGTGCAACATATAACAGTCTCTAGGGTGGTTCCAGCCTGGTTCCAGGGGGGAAAGAACACGCCCAGAGACGACAGAGCGGGCTCTGTCAAGGGAAAGACACTGAAGTACTGATATGCCTCCCCCTCGAACGCAAAGCGTAGGAACAGTCTGTGTCGAGGAAGGATAGAGACATGAAAGTACGCATCCTTGAGGTCGATCGCTACGAACCAATCTTGGGGACGGATGCATTCGAAAATGCGTTTCTGCGTTAGCATCCGGAACGGGAGCTTTTGCAGGGCCCGATTCAGGATGCGCAGGTCCAAGATTGGCCGTAACCCACCACCTTTCTTGGGTACAATGAAGTAGAGGCTGTAGAACCCCGCCTTCATATCGGCTGGAGGAACCGGCTCGAACGTGTCCTTCGCCAGTAGGACATCGATCTCTGACCGCAAGACCTGAGCATCGCTGCTTCGTACGGAGGTGAAGAGGATGCCCTTGTACTTGGGAGGCCGGTGAGCGAACTGAATCGCGTAGCCGAGTCTGATGGTACGGATGAGCCAGCGAGACGGTCTAGGGAGCTGTAGCCAAGCCCCCAGAGACTGTACAAGCGGGACCAATGGCACCACAGATGTACCCGGGGTGGGGCAGTGAGGCGGAATAGACAGACCCGACTCGGGAGGCCCGGAGGCGGACCGGAGCGTTGTCCGAGTATTCCAGGGTGGGACAGAGTGTGGGTGAGAAGGCTTGGGGGCGTTCTCGGTGCCCACACTGCTGCCCCCTGGCGAGGGGAGGGGAGGAAAGAAGTGACAAGGCCCGGAGGCGTCGCACACTGCCAACCTGGCCCTCTTGGAGCCCAGGGAGAGAGGAAACTGCTCTTTTATTGAAAATGTGGGTACCGCTGGACTCCGGAGAGATGTTATTGTACTGGTCGGGGCCCCCCGGTCCCGGGAGGGGAGACGCGGGGCACCCCCCACCCAACCCACCCCCCAGTAACTCCAACGGCGCAGCGGAGGAGGGCCAGAGGAGCCGTTTAACCTGTCGGGGATGCCCTCACAGTAACCCTTATCAGCCAAAATAGCAGCCCTCTGCTTTGCAGCGGGAGGGCCACTAGATTGGGGGATATGCAATGGTACTCCACCCTTTTCGAGGTATTGGAGTCTGGACCGTAAAACTGCGATGGTCATGTTCCCGCAGTGGGTGCTGAACGCCCAAACACGTGAGACAATGAACATGACCGTCAACTGGGGACAGAAATCGACCGCATCCAGAAACACACGGTTTGAATGACATCTTGAAAAAGACGCAGGGTCAAACCGTGTTGCTCTTTTAGAAAGGAAAACTGCTCTTTTTATGTGCTGAAGCACTCAGGGAGATGACCGCGGCACCACACAGTACAAAGGTGCAAGCCTGTGTGTGCACTCAAAAACGGAAACGCCCAGTGAACCAACTCTTTGATCTCCGTTAAAGCGGCCACCCGCTGAGGCGCGCCGTCACACCCGCACTGGAAGCAGCAGTCGTTCCTCTCACGAGACTCGTCGTTTACACTCTTCGTAGAAACAGGAAACATTCACTGTTCGGCTCAGAAGTAGAAAGCAATGATCTAGCATTCCACTTATTTATACCCGCACCGCAGAGAGGAGCGTGGAATGCTTGGATTGCATGCCAATCTCCTTTGGCTCGTTTTTAACACACTCAAAGTAGATTGGTCTCTGAGATCAGATCCCAATTCGTCAGTCAGTTCCGACGTACATCGAACGTGACCGACTGAAAGGGAACTAACTTTCTTCACAGAGAAATACAGCTCATACTAAGTATAAACATACACACACATAAAAACAAACTGCTCAAACTTTGTTTTCCAGTCCTAAAGAAATTAACAAACACAGTTTTCCTACCTGTCTTCATGCATTTCCCATTGAAACGACACAGCTCAACAAAACTTAGCAGCTTGTCATGGCAATTCAGTATCAAGTGGATTAAAGGTAGGGTGACCAGACGTCCCCAATTTTTTTGGTGTTCTGTCCCCGACTGGAGCTGTCCCCATTTTACAGCTCGTTCAAAACAACCTGCAGATATATTGCAAAAAGCGCCCAACCAACATACAGCAGTCTGCTGATTATAGGAGCAATCGTGTAGTGAATAGTGATTATTTTCACCAGAAGATGGTGCTGTGAGATACGCTGACTCTACTTGGTCGTGCTGCGCGCGCCGCTACTACTTCATGATGAACCTAACCGAGAGCAGAGCGCCATTATCGTCAATGTCAAAAGAACATTCTTTCTCGCTTTCAAGGTAGTAACATACTAACTATTAATGTTACATTAAAGTAATACTGTTTGTATGTACTTTATAACAGAGCCTCAACAGGGTGCGGGTTTGCCAATCTGGTCTCCTTAATTTAGGGGGAGGGGACATTCTCAATGGAGAAAGCATCTGATTGGTTGAGGTAAGTGTTCAATGTGTGTGTTTGTATGTGTGTGTGTCCAAGTAAACCCTAGGTTATGGGGACAAAATGTCCCCACAAGGATGGCAATATCCAAAATTGTTGTCCTTGTGGGGACATTTTTGGTCCCCATGAGGAAAACATCTTATAAATCATGTTTTTTGAAAATGTAAAAATGCAGAAAGTTCCCTTTCGAAAGGGAACTCGCGCTGCGTCAGCTGACGCTACGGGGAACGCCTCCAGCGTGACAGGTGTCTGAACTACTATCGAAACACGGCAATCCTATTGACCGGCGACAGCCTATGATGTCATCAAGGTGCGACCAGGAAGTATATAAAGGCGCCTTGCCAACATGACACCGCTTCTTCGTCTTCAGGGACTGTTTTGTCTGAATGCTTCGAGTTAAGGTAATTTAAATTCATGTATATCTGCCGGGGATCAAGAGCATGCTCATTCAGCTCTTATGGAGCTGTTTGTTTGTTTGTGTATGTGAGCATTTGTCAATACGAGATCGCTCCGTTCTCGTCTGATTCTCTTCCTGAGGGAAGAGGGTTTGGCATCCGAGACTGATGAGGCGTTCCCGCTCAGGCCGAGGCTGAGCGCGGACGCGTGTCACGGGTTTCTTGGATAGAGCTCGCTGAGGCGGCTGACGACTTATCTGCAAGTGCTCTGCGGATGGCGGTGAGAAGGGAGATTAATCTTCTCGGCCATCTCGACTGTGTATGCTGAGCCTTTGAATGTATATAAAACGCGCTGCAGGAGGGCTGCCATGTTGGTGCGTTAGAGGAGAGATTGCTTGTGTTAGGTAAGCGATTGGTTTCTCCCCGTCCATAAATCATCGGCTCAGTTGGGATCTCAATCAGGGGATGTTTTTCTGATGTGGTGCACCAGCCGGAGACTGGGTCTGAGGACCAGCATCGTTGAGGTGCATTCGGCAGCGTCTGAGGACCTGCATACCACTGAGATCCGGGTCCCTGGCAGACGGGAGGCGTCATGGTCCAAGGACCGAAGACGGGGCCCGAGGGCCAGCATCGCCTCTCAGGCGCCCCCTCAGTCGAGGGTGGGGCGCACAGGCGGACTCCCGGGGGAAGTAGGAGTTCTATATCACAATCGCAGTTAAAAAATAAATAAATAAAGCGTTGATGATGGGTCTCCTTCTTGAAGTAAGAATTGCATTGACCCTCACTCCTCTACTTCATCTCCTCCCCAAGCGCTTCTTACATCCGGCCTGGGGTGGGCCCGTGATGATGATATTCTAGGCCCCGCCTGGCTGGTCTGTGAGAGCGCCCCCTCAGGATTGTGGTCGTATACTAGCTTGATGGCTGGTTGTTTCAGGTTTGAAGCGCCGGAGGAGTGAGTGGTGAGTCCCCCTCGAGAAGGGTGAAACATTACTTACTATGTTTTTCAGGACCCTCTTTCGCTCTCCTGAGAGGGTTTGGGGGATTATGGAACATCGTTGGACATCGCAGGGCCTGCAGCTCCCCGTAAGTAAGCTAAGAACGATCTTTTTTGCAACATTACATGTTTGTGTACGAATGCCTCACTTTAGCTAGTAGAGAATAGCCGCCTCTCCGTGTTATCTCTCCCACTAATGTGGGTAGCTGAATTTGCGCTCTTGCCCGTGGGCTTTTGGTGTGCGGGGGCGAGCCGTGTTTTTCCTAGCTTAAAGTGTGAAGTAGCCGACGACCGGGTATGCAATTTTCATGAGCTGTAGTGAGATCTGCGCCCAGCCTTGCGGGGCTTTGGGAATGAGTTTTTCGGGGCCTCGTTGTGGTTATTTAAGGGGTGATAATATTTCTTTCCCGAGCCCTGAGTAGATCTAGTGCAGGCTTAGCGCTGCACCTCTTGGCCTAGGCTTCACTAAGGATGGGGGGCGTTTCCTTTAAAGGCAGGTATTGTCGCCCTGGGCCTGTCTTTTAAGTATAAGAACAGTGCTTTGTTTTCTGCATCCTTGATTCAGCCTCCTCTTATTACAAAGTCGTCCGGCCAAGGCCCGGCCCCTTCTCTGCGTTCTGGGGTTATTTAGTAATGCAGTCTAGGTGTTGCAGCAGGGATAGCGACTTTGCCAGTGGTCATGGGGCAGGGTTAAGCGTATTTCACTTGTGTGCGATTAGACTTTATTTTGCTGTAACCCGCCTTCCAGAGCCTGTGTGGCCGCCACCTTCTGGCGGCCCCCGGCCTCATCCTGGAGGATGGCACGGCCGGTGGGTTGCATATTTGTATGATATTTTCACCCTTGCTCTATGTCTTCTGCTCCACCTTCTTTAGGGCTCAGGTTGAGCTGAACATCGCAACCTTCTGCATGCCGGTTTTGGTCGGATGCTCCCCTGAGGCCCGAGCATTGCCAATGGCTGACGCCCTCGCATGAACGGCAGGCCGCTGTATGAAAAAGTAAGGCGGCCGCCTCGAAGCAGGTGACATAAGTTGTACTCCCCTCGCTTTAGAGGGTTTTAAAGCATTTGTTCGCTGAGTGCACTGCTATTGGAAATGTGATTAGGTTCATGTCTGTAGGCACTGCCCGTGAGACTGCGCAGTTGCGGAGGCCCTCTAGCCTCTGGGATGGAGCCAGCCCCAGGTGCGGGCATATGAAGGCCAGCTGGTTGTGAGTAGCCAGCTTGGGCAGTCTGGGCATCAGACTCCAGGACAGGTAGTAGGCATCGACAGGCCTCCTTGCAAGAGAGTCTTGACGCCGCGGCCCATAAGTGTGCCCCGGAGTATTTTCTCCATCGACGTCGACTTCAGCAGAAACCTCGTCAACTAGTAGGCCCTCTTTGGCCTCCTTGGGGATGAGTCCCCAGGAGATAACTGGATGTCCAGTTCTTCGTCAGCAGCAGACAGCTACTGTAAGCCCAGGTGCAGCAGCCAGCCTTCTTCTACCGCGGCAGGGTTCATAGAATCTGCAGACCTCCTATTTGGAGGTAGGCCCTGCCAGGCCTCCTTGAGGGGTAGGCTCCTGGTTTTTGGGTTACCTTGGCTCAGGTGGTAGGCCCCACCAGGCCTCCCTGAGAGCCTGCTATGAGTAGCAGGCCTTGCCCGGTCTCCCCCGAGGGGGTATTCCTGGGCATTAGTCCCTCAACGTCTGGCATGAGCTGTTAGTGGGTGGTAGGCACTACCAGGCCTCCCTAAGGACCTGCTGTGGGGTAAGCAGGCTCACTTGACCTCCCCTGAGGGGGCGCTCCTAGGATCCAGTCACTGGATGGCTAGCACGAGTTGCTAGTAGGTAGTAGGCCTCACCCGGCCTCCCTGAGGGCAAGTTCCCGGTTCCCAGTCTCTGTGGCGGTGAGCATGGAGTGCTACGAGTAGCACGTTCTGCTATCAGGTGGTAGGCGCTGGGCCTCCCTGAGATTGTTCCCCGGTCCCCAGTTTCGGTAACAGAGGGTGGCATGGGTTGCTAACAGGTAGCAAGCTGCACGGGGCTTCCCTGTGGGATTCGCCACTGGGTAGCAGGCGTCATCCTGGCCTCCCCTGAGGGCTTGTTCCTGGTCTTCAGTCACTGGACACCTAGCAGTGGATCGCTGTCAGGTAGTAGGCTTCACCAGGCCTCCCTGAAATTCGCTTCTGGGTGGTAGGCCCCAGCGGGCCTCCCTATCGGCGAGCTACGGGACCTCAGTCATCTCTGACGGTTCGCACGTATGGCTAGGCCTCCCTGAGGGAGGGGCCCCGAGCATGGACGCTCGGTTAGCTGGCCTAACATGCTATCAGGTTGTAGGCCCCCACTAGGCCTCCCTGAGGGTGAGCCCCTGAGCTTGGACGCTCGGTTAGCTGGCCTAACATGCTATCAGGTTGCAGGCCCCCACTAGGCCTCCCTGAGGGTGAGCCCCCGAGCTTGGACGCTCGGTTAGCTGGCTTAACGTGCTATCAGGTTGTAGGCACTCACTAGGCCTCCCTGAGGGGATTCCGGTTCCAGTCACTGTGACAAGCTAGCTGGACCGTTTACAGGTCTCACTACCAGGTGGTAGGCCTCGCCAGGCCTCCCTGGAGGCAAGCCCCGGAGTCGGGACGCTCAGACAGCTAGCATGGTCTGCTATCAGGTGGCAGCCTTCCCCAAGCCTCCCTGAAGGAACGAGTCCCGATGGCTATCAGGTGGCAGGCCTCACTAGGCCCCCCTGTCAGAGCGAGTCCCATCTTCCAGCTATCTCGAGGGCCAGCTTGACTGCTATTGGGCGGTAGGCCTCGTTAGGCCTCCCCGAGAGCGAGCTCCTATGTTTGGAGGTACGCGCAGTCAGCACAGGTTACCAGGTGGAGGCCTCTTTCGGCCTCCCTGGGGAACGAGTTCCCTAGGCGGGAACGCACAACTGGCCTTACGCTGACAGATAGTGGTCACCTGCTATCAGGCTCCGGTTTCTAGCCGGTAGCACCTGAAGGTGGGTTTCATTCCCTAGCATGACGAGACGACACTGCTGCTATATGGTCCCTGCAGGAAGGGACTTTTCATAGATTGCCTACAGCATGGTTACCTACCAGGCAGGCTTATGAGCTCCTCTCAAGTGAGAGTCGTCTGTGAGCTTACAGCCGCTTGGCTCTGATCCATTGGTTGTAGGCCCCTCGGGACCTCCCAGTTAGGATCAGCCTGTAGGCCTGTTTGGCCTCCTGAGCACGTTTTAAAATAAGTGCTTGGTAGATTCTAGGATCGAGCGGCTAACTCCCCTCGCTAGCAAGGGTTAGAAAGCACTTCGCTGAGCGCTGCTCTCCAGGATAACCCGTCTCTGAGGTCCGGCTGGTGGAGGACACTGCCTTTCTGCAGTACCCTAGCAGGATGTCTCTTCGGAAGCGAGTACCAGAGGCTCTGTACTTTACAGACAGGGTTGGCTGTACTGACGTGTCCCATACGAGGTCACTAGGTCAGACCTCCCTGGTGGCATTCGGTGAAATACTCCCGAATAAGTGACTGGTGCGGGTTCCCTCGGGTTCCCTTGCCACGTTCCCTTAAAGGAACCCCTTCTGTTGAATGGGCTGGTTCCAGGCCTTCGAGCGGCCAGGGTAGGACCTCATATGGTATGCGAAGGTTCCTTCTCAGGTTATAGCTTGGGCTTTGACCGTAGGGAGCGCTGTCACTGACAGCCTAATGTGACCAGAAGGGGAGTGGTTCAGGCATTTCAGTTGAATTTGCTTGTCTTGACAGTTGTCACTGCCAGTGGGCATGCACTCCCTTCGGCATGGTGGCGTGGGTATATCGTTCCCCGTAGCGTCAGCTGACGCAGCGCGAGTTCCCTTTCGAAAGGGAACGTCTCTGGTTACGTATGTAACCCTTGTTCCCTGAGAACAAGGAACGAGACACTATGTCGCTTTGCCATGCCTCAGGGCTTGCCTGCCAAACAGTCCCTTCAGACAAATGTTGGCAAGGCGCCCTTATATACTTCCTGGCCGCACCTTGATGACATCATAGGCTGTCGCCGGTCAATAGGATTGCCGTGATTCAATAGTAGTTCAGACACCTGTCACGCTGGAGGCGTTCCCCGTAGCATCAGCTGACGCAGCGTCTCGTTCCCTGTTCTCAGGGAACAAGGGTTACACACGTAACCTGAGACGTTTTCTGCAAGGTTTAGGTTTAGAGGATAGAATACATAGTTTGTACAATAAAAAAATCATTATGTCTATGGAATGTCCCCATAAAATATGAAAAGCGTGTGTGTGTGTGTGTGTGTGTGTGTTATCTTTAAGGCATAAAGGCTATCTTTCAAATCTAACAGATATGGAAATAAAAAGCTAAAACTAAAAGGTTACAACTTTTATAAGCATCTGTTGGTAACTAATACAAGTATGTGACTTTTTGAGAACACTGTCATAGCAATGAGATTCTCATGGGATACTCTGGCCTGTGAATGAAGACTATGAAAGCTTTTTTTAGAACAAGCGTGTATGTGTGTGTAATTGCGTGATATTGGCACATTGTCACTCTAAAAACTCACACCTGCCTCCAACTGTCTTCTTCAGGAGAAAGAAAACCCTCCTGAGTCCAACACTTCTGTGGGTGAGACTGAGGAAAGTGAGACTGCCGTTTTCTGTCAGCTAACGTGTGTCCTCACTTCAGGTGACTCAGTGACAAAACATGTCTCTCTTACTCGTCTTTTGTTCATTTGATGTCTGATTTACGAATCACTCTCATCTTTTGCACATTTTTTGGTGTTTTGTTGTTTACGCTCTCACACCTGTTTCTCAAAAGTGTCTTTCCACACTGTAAACAGGGAGAATAATTTAACCAAAAATTATGTAAAAGTGCTACAGTTAATTGGTTAACTATAGGATACCTTACCATATATAGTAAAATATTACATTTTAAAGACTGTACATGTTATTTTACTGTAGAATATTATAAAATCTAAAAAATATATATTTTTAGACAAGATTAGGAATTACCTTATCTACACATATACTATTTTTATCCAATTTTAAACAGCAATATATCATATTTTATATAATTTTTTATATTTATATAAAATAGTTATATTATAATTTTATATGAACTTATGCTGTCCAAACATCACATTTCTTTAGATTTATTAAACAGTTAACATTTTTTATTTATTTATTTATTTGTTTAATGTAGCTCAGCTATTAACATTATATAAGAGTATATACATTGAACAAAATATTACAAAAAAACAATAAATATTATTTTACTTTCAAATAAAATTATAATTATAATTATATAAAATTAAGAATTACCTCACAATCTGTAGATAGATACATTTATATGGTTTTAAATGACAAAATATGTTGATATATATAATTGTATCATACCCTTTTAAAATAAATATTTTTATGGAAATTTGTATCTGAATTTAAAATGTTTTGTTACATTTTATGTTATACAAAAAATGTACTGTTTTAAAATCTAATAATATATACAGCAAAAAAATCATACACTCAAAAATAATAAAAAAAATTATAAAATTATACAAATTAAAAAATTAAAATACTGCAAAAAAAAAAAAAAAAAAAAAAAAATATATATATATATATATATATATATATATATATATATATATATATATATATATATATAGTTGTGATGGCATTTAATAAATATTTTTTACAGGGAAAGAATTCAGAATTTTTGGATTTTATTAAAAAGTTGGCTTCTAGTTATTCACATATTTTATGTTGCATTTTATGTTATTTAATTAATGTAGCTTAGATATACAGTCAGCAAATGTAAGATTTACAATCATCAAAATTCTGCCTGTATTGACAACATCATTATTATTTACAGTAAGTTTCAGGCAACCACAGCTGCCAGTGATTTACTGTAAATTTAAGAAAAACTTACAGTAACGGTTTTTGCTTTTTATCCAACTGTTGTTGTTGTTGTCATCTTCTACTTTGTTATTTCAGAATTGATTATAAAGCTGCCTGTATTTTTTGGCCCCTAATTTAATCTCCAAGGTTACATGTCGCAACAGGAGCTGTGAGGCAGTTTTATGGAAAGATGTGCATGGGGAGTCACACACACACACACACACGGCTATAAATCATCCTCTTTGTTGCCTTCACTCTGACATTTTCGTTTGTTTTATGAGGTGAGAAATGGGAAACCATCAAAACACTTTCGCGCTCACACAGACGTCACACACACCCTGTTCGCAGTAGTAAACTTCCACTCTTCCACCTTCAAAAACGGAAGGAGACAGAGAAATACATTTGTGGTTGTCCTAGCCCTGGAGACAAGCAGTGTGTTGAATGTGGAAGAGTGTAGAGATGTTGGATGTGGTTTTAGTCAGTCTAATGTGAGCTTCAGAGTTCTTCACAGAGGCCTTTTAAGTTGACCAGAAAGAATAAGGGTACACAACAACGATGTAGTAATAACGAAAACGATTTTCCTTTGCATTTTTCGTGTTCAGACGACAACGTTGTCAAAACGATCCCCGTTCACACGGACCCGTGAAAAAGACTAAAAGCTTAATGGGCTATTCCATCCCTTTACTCATACTGCTCTCATAAATATGATTACTTGTGTTACGTGTAGAATTTTAAACCTTCACTAAATGTAAGTCTAACAAATAAATATTTTAGAATTATTGCACTCCTATTCTACCGCACTCCATCTGTTTGACGCGCTCAGTCATTGAGGTCTGTGAAATTTAACAAGACTCGCTTGTTGTCAGAATATGCACAATGGAAATACTTGTGGGACATTCTAAAATGTACAGGTAAGGATATAACCAAAGTTTTGTGCTGAGGAAAACATGTCCAAAGGCATTAAACAGCACACGCATCTGTCAAAGCATGACAGTGCTAGCCGCGGTAAATGATTATGCTTAAGCGCTTATAAATCTAAAGCTTTCTCTTATTTCGGACAACTTAGATCATATACCTTTATTCCTGAAGCAGCTTACTCTGTATCCTCCAGTATATTCCATATGCATTTTGTCCACAGAAATGTGTTATTCATAATTGTAAAGTGACTTGACTGACGGATAGTTTCCGTCCACAGCGTCTAATCGATAATCAAATTTGTTGATTATTTTCATAGTTGGTTTTTATAGATTAGTTGTTGTTGGTCTATGATCACTACATGTTCTCACACCCAACACGTCACATATTGACGCTTGGTCAGGACCCCTCAGCGTCACTTTTTAACGCACTGGGTACCCTTTTAGCATAATTTGTCGATGCGCCATTGATTTCGCGTCACATCAAGATGCATAACTCTTTGCATTTGTAAAAGTAGACATTATTTTTTTTTCAACTAACCCCACTCCTACCCTAAACTTACCCACTTCTAAACAATATAAAGCACGTAATAGGCAAATAAAAGTGCAGGTATTTATTGCAAAAACAGTATAAAAGTATTAACTCATGTTGCATATGATATATTTACGTGAAGAACAGAGTGGATCTTAATGTTATAATTGCTGAAATTATCCCGCCATTCTGTGAACGCACGCAGTCATAGACTGTATTGCCAAAAGTTTTGGGACGCCTGCCTTTACATGCACATGAACTTGAATGACATCCCATTCTTAATCCGTAGAGTTTATTATGGAGTTAGCCCACCCTTTGCAGCTATAACAGCTTCAACTCTTCTGGGAAGGCTTTCCTTAAGGTTTAGGAGTGTGTTTATGGGAATTTTTGACCATTCTTCTAGAAGCGCATTTGTGGGTCAGGCACTGATGTTGGACGAGAAGGCCTGGCTTGCAGTCTCCGCTCTAATTCATCCCAAAGGTGTTCTATCGGGTTGAGGTCAGGACTCTGTGCAGGCCAGTCAAGTTCCTCCACACCAAACTCGCTCATCCATGGACCTTGCTTTGTGCACTGGTGCACAGTCATGTTGGAACATGAAGGGGCCATCCCCACTAAGAGTTCCTTTCACTGGAACTAAGGGGCAAAGCCCAACCCCTGAAAAACAACCCTACACCAAACTTCACTTGGCACAATGCAGTCAGGCAAGTACCGTTCTCCTTGCAACCGCCGAACCCAGACTTGTCCATCAGATTGTCAGAAAGAGAAGTGTGATTCGTCACTCCAGAGAAATGGAAACTTCAGCTTAAGTTCTGCCAGGAAGACTTAATCACTTCGTCACTTATTAATTTCATCTCTATCCAATCACGTCTTCATATTTTCTGTATAAAGGTCGTACTTACACATGTTTGAGTTCGCAGATGCCGATGCGACAACAACCTCCACCCTCCCCACCACCACCAGGATGGTTCCGTCCATACCTCTAAAGGGGGGTCAGCTGCGCCCCTGCCTTCATCTTCAGGCAGGGATATGCTGATCCGCTACCCTCGGATTACTAACTATGGACGGGGCCTATGCCAAAACTTTATTATGCTTGCTGGGCTGTTAATAAATGTATGCTTCATTCATCATCCTATCTCTGAGTCTTTCTGGTAGAACAAGTCTCCACTGCTCTAGAGTCCAGTGGTGGCGTGTTTTACACCACTGCTTCCGACACTTTGCATTGCACTTGGTGATGAAAGGCTTGGATGAGCTGCTCGGACATGGAAACCCATTCCTTGAAGCTCTCCAAACACTGTTCTTGAGCTAATCTGAAGGCCACACAAAGTTTGGAGGTCTGTAGCCATTGACTGCAGAAAGTTGTCGACTTCTGCGTACTGTGCACCTCAGCATGTGCTGACCCCACTCTGTGAGTTTACGTGGCCTACCGCTTCATGGCTGTTGTTCCCAATTGCTTCCACTTTGTAATTATACCACTAACAGTTGAGCATGGCATATTTAGTAGTGAGGAAATTTAATGTATGGACTTATTGCACAGATGGCAACCTATCATGGCACCACGCTTGAATTCACTGAGCTCCAGAGAGTGACCCATTCTTTCACAAATGTTTGTCTAAGTGCTTGATTTTGTACACCTGTGGCCATGGAAGTGATTGGAACACCTGAATGTAATGACTTGGAGGGGTGTCCCAATACTTTTGGCAATATAGTGTATCTCATTCAAAAGATACCCCCGACTCTTTAGCATGACGTAATCGGTCACGAGACACACAAGAGCCAATGACATTTTACAACCAAAGCTGAAGGCGAAACACTTCTTCGGGTGGCAGCAATATTTGAATTTGTGTATGATCTTTGGTGGATGGAGACGCCAATCACTTTTGGGTTTTTTCTTCACACAAATCAATCGTTTGGCCTCTAAACACTTGGAATATTTGTACTTTTTAAATAAATTGTCCCTGTAGTCGTATCTGTTATATCCTGTGTCTTATATCATATAATACACAAATGGGTAGGTTTAGGGATTGGGGTTGGGTAACGTGTTTAAATAGTGTAAATAAAAAAATACAATAAATGTAAATAAAATTATGTTGGCTGATTAAATTATGATCACTCCAACATGTCATAATGGCAAAATGACTCGATATATAATTTCATCATGATAATAACATTCCCATGCCCAATGTGTCTGTCTATGAAGCCAAACGTTTCTCTTTAATGAAACTAAAGGGGTACCCTGTGTGTTAAAAAGTTATGCCGAAGAGACCTGACCAAGCGTCAATATGTGACGAGCTGAGAGTGAGAATGTTTTGATTGTTAAGGCGTTCAGAGTGGTTTTAGCATGTTGCTGTTTAGTTGCCCATGTCTCCTCATCCAAACAAATGTTCAAACAAATCCCTAAAAACAAGAATGAGAAATAGTAATATCCTCCTCATGATTTAGTTCAATCCCAATGGATAAAGCCCTGGCCTACATGATTTCTTGCTAAGTATTGTTAGAAAAGCTAAATGCATTGTGAATACCATTTCCTTTTGTCTTTAATGCTGTAAAATTCCTCATCGTCATGGAGTCTCAAAGGGCTGTTTGGATGTGTGGGAGAATGCTGGGTAATCAGAACAGGATAGTTCAGGTTTTGCCATGTTACATCACCATTAGAGCGATGAAAGACAGGAGGAGAGAGAGAGAATAGTGCAAACAGAACAGATCAAAGAGAAAGAAACAGAAAGTGGCAATTATGCAAGAGGGGTTGCCTTAAATTAATTATTCAAAAATCAAACGCATTTAAAAAGACGGCATGCATTATTCAAAACAAACAAACTAAATGTCATGTGTAGGGATCTGACTTTTCTGAGGGCATGAATTATAGATGGTTTTGTCCATAAGTAACCTTTAGTTCACATGAAATATTAATGTACATATTCACACACGCAGCAGGAGATTTAGAGTCTCTCTCAGGCAAGCTTTCTCTCTCGTATTGACATGGACATAAAAACAAACTCGAGAGATGAACCGCAGAAAGAAACCACAGCGCCCGTCGATGGTTTGACATCTTGAAACAAGAAGTCTGCAAAAGTGCATGGCATGACATAAAATCAGTTCGGCGGGTGAAATTTGACATTTGACACACAACTTAAACTGCTTTTGCTCCATCACTTCAATGTGGACAGTGTCAATGCTGTGGTGAGTCTACGGTTCGAGCCACTAGTGTGCTGTGTACTTCATAGTATTTTGTTTTTAAAATACTGTGAATAAATCATTTAGTTATAATATATAACTTTAATAACTAAGATGTATGACTATTGCATTTTCACTCATTGCCATGTTAATTAGCAGTTTTAATTTTAAAAAAATTCTGCAGCCAATGTGCTTGCTGCTCAACATAGCTGGGGCCGGTTGCATAAAATGCTTAGACTAGTCTTACAAGTTAGTCATCTAACTGTTTTTCTTCAAGACTGTTCTTTTTTAAGTCAGTTACATGAAAAGATAGATTGGTCTAATTTGAATTTGAAAAGTAAGAGTGATTAGCTCTGTCTAACTGCTAGCTCATCAAACCAGTAACTTAGCGTCTAATGTTTATGCAACTGGCCCCTGTGGTTTGCTGCGCACTTTCAGAGTTCCTCTGAAACCCTCCACCTTCCCCAGCTCCACCTGTATAGCTCTGCTATGGGTCATTTTATATATGTAATTCTCTTCCTTCTAGTTCATTGATAAGCATGACATAAACATGAATGAACACTAAAAGAAATGTTTCAACCACGGAAAGACGTCAGTACACACCGTTTCTCCAAGTTCAAGTCCACCGACGTTAATCTACTAACTCTCCTGACTGCTTTGTCGGACAAAACGGCAGATTCGGCAATGTGATTGGTCTGTCAATCAAATGTAATTCGGCAATGTGATTGGCCTGTCAATCAAACTTGCGGCGAAGGGTGAATTGCGCTTTCACACTAATTTGCCCCGTTTAGTAAATCTGGCCCATAATCTAGGGCAGGGATGGGCAACAAGATCAAATACATTAGCACTGACATATCAATTACCATGCTAAAAATCTTCTAAGAGCTGTCATGATACAAATATAGTTTTTAAAAATAAACATAACCGCTTTTAAAATCGTCTATATGGGTGTGTGCAGTTTACGTTGTAGAACAAAACATCCAAGTATTGTCAACTTATATTTACCAAAGAAATGATTTTAAAAAACTGGAACCACTGGCAAATTAGGGCCAGATTTACTAAACAAGCGCCAATGGGGGTGGAAAGTTCTGCACATGATCTACTGACGGCACGCAAATTAAAGAATACAGACGCAGACAGATCCATAATGACTAACACAATCTACCAAGAGCAGCGCAAATTAGAGTCTGGTTTAAGACATGCTTTTTTTGGACCATAAATAATGGCACACAAAGATATTTGTAAAAACGGCCCATAGTATTCCGTGTTTTGATGTCATGACTGCAAGACTGCTATGCATACTATGTATACACTGCATCAACTAGTATGTTAGAATGGCTAAACAATATATAAATAGGGCAGAAATAGTAAGAGTAGTATGCTTTCCAAACACCTCACATTTACAGGGAGTGCAGAATTATTAGGCAAATGAGTATTTTGACCACATCATCCTCGTTATGCATGTTGTCTTACTCCAAGCTGTATAGGCTGGAAAGCCTACTACCAATTAAGCATATTAGGTGATGTGCATCTCTGTAATGAGAAGGGGTGTGGTCTAATGACATCAACACCCTATATCAGGTGTGCATAATTATTAGGCAACTTCCTTTCCTTTGGCAAAATGGGTCAAAAGAAGGACTTGACAGGCTCAGAAAAGTCAAAAATAGTGAGATATATTGCAGAGGGATGCAGCAGTCTTAAAATAGCCAAGCTTCTGAAGCGTGATCATCGAACAATCAAGCGTTTCATTCAAAATAGTCAACAGGGTCGCAAGAAGCGTGTGGAAAAACCAAGGCGCAAAATAACTGCCCGTGAACTGAGAAAAGTCAAGCGTGCAGCTGCCAAGATGCCACTTGCCACCAGTTTGGCCATATTTCAGAGCTGCAACATCACTGGAGTGCCCAAAAGCACAAGGTGTGCAATACTCAGAGACATGGCCAAGGTAAGAAAGGCAGAAAGTCGACCACCACTGAACAAGACACACAAGCTGAAACGTCAAGACTGGACCAAGAAATATCTCAAGACTGATTTTTCTAAGGTTTTATGGACTGATGAAATGAGAGTGAGTCTTGATGGGCCAGATGGATGGGCCTGTGGCTGGATTGGTAAAGGGCAGAGAGCTCCAGTCCGACTCAGACGCCAGCAAGGTGGAGGTGGAGTACTGGTTTGGGCTGGTATCATCAAAGATGAGCTTGTGGGGCCTTTTCGGGTTGAGGATGGAGTCAAGCTCAACTCCCAGTCCTACTGCCAGTTTCTGGAAGACACCTTCTTCAAGCATTGGTACAGGAAGAAGTCTGCATCCTTCAAGAAAAACATGATTTTCATGCAGGACAATGCTCCATCACACGCGTCCAAGTACTCCACAGCGTGGCTGGCAAGAAAGGGTATAAAAGAAGAAAATCTAATGATATGGCCTCCTTGTTCACCTGATCTGAACCCCATTGAGAACCTGTGGTCCATCATCAAATGTGCGATTTACAAGGAGGGAAAACAGTACACCTCTCTGAACAGTGTCTGGGAGGCTGTGGTTGCTGCTGCACGCAATGTTGATGGTGAACAGATCAAAACACTGACAGAATCCATGGATGGCAGGCTTTTGAGTGTCCTTGCAAAGAAAGGTGGCTATATTGGTCACTGATTTGTTTTTGTTTGGTTTTTGAATGTCAGAAATGTATATTTGTGAATGTTGAGATGTTATATTGGTTTCACTGGTAAAAATAAATAATTGAAATGGGTATAAATTTGTTTTTTGTTAAGTTGCCTAATAATTATGCACAGTAATAGTCACCTGCACACACAGATATCCCCCTAAAATAGCTAAAACTAAAAACTACTTCCAAAAATATTCAGCTTTGATATTAATGAGTTTTTTGTGTTCATTGACAACATGGTTGTTGTTTAATTATTAATGTTGTAAAATGAATCCTCAAAAATACAACTTGCCTAATAATTCTGCACTCCCTGTATTAGTGAGTTAAAGAGAATTTCTTGAGCACCATCTAATCTTTAATCTACACTTTTCAAATACTTTCAATCATTTTGCATATGTGTTTGAAAGGTCAAATGTTTGTGTGTGAGTGTTTTTTCTGTTCTCCATAGCTCCAAAATCTTAGTAAACCAAGCTGCAAGACTGTATGATCTTTTTATCAAAACGTGCAAACGATTTTGACTCCTGTCTACACATTAAATACAATATACTTGTAAACATACAGGTAATATTAAAGCATCTCAGGTAAACGGTAGAATTGTTTTGCTCTGTGTAAATCTGATCACCAACACACATCCACGAGGGAATTGCGGTTAGTCTCTTGTGAGGTGTGGGTGGGCGTTTTGTTGTGCCTTGCAGTTTATGACATGAGTTATGAATGCACGCTGCCATCTGCTTGCATATATATATACATAAATGCTGTTGTGTGTGCGCTATTTGGCTGTTCTGCTTGAATATGAATCAATGAAACATTTCTCACCATTTTCCCCCCATAAACAAATCCAACATGAAGTGACTCTTTAATATCAAAGGCTACGGCCGCCTGAGGCCCAAACCGCACTGTGCATTTACACACCTCCTTCGGCTGCTTCTCCTGGCTCTCCATCCTCATGAAAAATTCATCTCTCTTTCTTCCGCCCCGCTGGAGGGGCAAGAGGAGAGAGAGAGAGAGAGAGAGAGAGAGAGACAGAGATACAGAGACAGAGAGAGAGAGAGACAGAGGAGGTAGAAAAGAGAAATTAGCAAGTCACGAATCGCATATTATTCCAGAAACGATCCGAATGTTTCACACAGCCCCGCCCACATTTAAATATTTCATAATGGCTGCTCTAAAATACTGCTAGAGAAATAAACCTGTAAAAATGAGTAAGACGTATTCAGGAGATGTCCATCAAACCTAGTGCATTTGACATTTTGACATCATCTGCTGAAGACATATTTTGCCCGTTTTCCACCTCAATAAACATATTTTCCCTTTTTCATATATTAAGACTTCAGATATAAAAACCTCACCATCTGACATTTTTCTGATATTCTTCCTTTAATTTGACTGTTATCAGTGACATTTGTTTTAAATAATGCATTTCAATAACTGACTAATAACCTTGTTAAATTACTGAACCTAAACATAGGAGCCTGATAAAAATGCTCAGTTAAAAGAAAAATGTCAGATGGATTTAGAGGTTTTTGCATCTGAAGTCTTCATACATACTGTCATATATATATATTGACTATTTAACACAAATATGATACAAGAAAAAAAAGGATAAAAAATTAAATAAAACCAGAAAGGGAAATGAAAATTACAACATATATTGTTTAACAATATATTAATAATTTATTTGTATATATTTGACTAATATTTTCAGTTCATTTTGAACAACATTTGTCATGTGTTTTTGATGTAAACAGCTTCTTTTAATGTATTTAATTTATTCACTATCTTTATTTTATATACTAAACAAGCTAAAAAATACTAAACAAATATATATAATTTTTTGCAATAGTCTTGCCAGACTGTTGTTGTTCTGAAAAACTTTTTCTACAGATGGCGTGAAGCTGAGTTTTCTGGCCCAGAACCGCCTTTTGTGCAGAACGGTTTCAGATGTGTGGCTCTGACACCAGAACCAGAAAAGGGTCCAGAGAAACACACAGTCCTGAGGAAGCTGTTTAGTATGCAGCAGAAATGGCCACGTTGGGTCATGTAGTGTTGGACAGCTTTGGCATTGGCACCAGATTTGTAGCTCAGGCCTGTAGGGGTTTAATTCCTTGCAAGGCTGAATTCAAATCCAGCTCTGTGCTTTAGTTGCTGCTCTGGTACGCGCAGGTCACTTGAGAAAACCCTCACTTCTCACCTTCTGGACAAACATCTGTGTAAGAGATACCAGATTATACTCAATAAAACACCTACTTTGTGTGTGTGGTGCAGGTGTGAGTCTGTTTAGATATGGTACATTAGCACTCCAGGTATCCAACTCACAGTTTTGTTCCCCAAACTCCCTTACGACATGTCCTTATACCAGGTGTGACACGGTTTGAATTCAGACAGCTACATATTCATTTAGATGAATATGTAAATATGTGCTTCGCACTTTCTTCTCAATAACAAAATAAACACAACAATAATGACAGCAGTGAGAAAGCAGCAGTTAAGAAAGCATATGGTCATAGCGATGTGGATGATTGACCAGCATGTCGACAGTTGAGGTAATTAAAATGACACTGTTATGACAGTTTGATTATAAAGTATATTTGAGACTATACACTATATTTGCCAAAAGTATTGGGACACCCCTATAAATCATTGAATTCAGGTGCTCCAATCACTTCCATGGCCAAAGGTGTCTAAAATCAAGCACTAGACATGCAGACGCTTCTACAAACATTTGTGAAAGAATGGGTCAATCTCTGGAGCTCAGTGAATTCAAGCGTGATGCCATGATAGGTTGCCATCTGTGCAATAATCCATTTGTGAAATGTCCTCACTACTAAATATTCCACGGTCAACTGTTAGTGGTATTATAACAAAGTGGAAGCAATTGGGAATAACAGCATGAACTGGTAGGCAACGTAAAAATCACAGAGCGGGGTCAGCACATGCTGAGGTGCACAGTGTGCAGAAGTGGCCAACTTTCTGCAGAGTCAATAGCTACAGAACTCCAAACTTCATGTGGCCTTCAGATTAGCTCAAGAACAGTTCTTAGAGAGCTTCAAGGAATGGGTTTCCATGTCCGAGCGGCTCATCCAAGCCTTTCATCACCAAGTTTCAATACAAAGCGTCAGAAGCGATGATGTAAAGCACGCCGCCACTGGACTCTAGAGCAGTGGAGACTTTGGTTGAAGGGGATTATGGTGTAGGGTTGTTTTTCAGGGGTTGGGATTGGCCTCTTAATTCCAGTGAAAGGAACTCTTAATGCTTCAGCATACCAAGACATTTTGGACAATTTCACGCTCCCAACTTTGTGGGAACAGTTTGGAGATGGCCCCTTCCTGTTCCGACATGACTGCGCAGAGTACCAGTGCACAACGCAAGGGTCATAAAGACATGGATGAGGGAGTTTGGTGTGGAGGAACTTGACTGGCCTGCGTCCTGACCTCAACCCGATAGAACACCTTTGGGATGAATTAGAGCGGAGACTGAGAGCCAGGCCTTCTCGTCCAACATCAGTGCCTGACCTAAGAAAAATCCTTCTAGAAGAATGGTCAAAAATTCTCATAAACACACTCCTAAACTTTGTGGAAAACCTTCCCAGAGGAGTTGAAGCTGTTAAAGACTAAACTCCTTGTTATATATAAACTCCATATTAAACCCTACGGCTTAAGAATGGGATGTTATTAAAGTTCATGTGCAGGTAAAGGTAGGTGTCCCAAAACTTTTGGCAATATAGTTTATGATTGCAAAAAGGATTTGGGCACATAAGGCACTCTTTAAAAGCATTATGTCACCGAATTATATGACAAAGATCAAAGTGTGATCTGTGCTCAAATGCTGCTCGACTTTTCACAGAACTAACTTCACTTTTCTAGCCATTTTTGCAGCAAATTTTAATCAGCTTACTTCCCCAAACTTTTGGCAGTATAGTGTAGATCTGACTATGTGAGACAATAGTTTGAAGATCTGACTATGTGAGACAATAGTTTGAATCAATCTCTTTTCATTGCATGATACATTGACATTACAGTACAGAACAGCTCTCTCGGCATTATCCTGAACATTGTATAAGCATTCACTTCATGCATCATTGAGTGGAAGAGAGGCATTCTCGAGAATGCAGATAAACGTCATATCCCTTTTTTTTCCGTTACAAGCCATTCACACACTGGCAATGAAAAAGCGATTATTGCATGAAAAGTCTTACATATATAAGCAAAAATGTTGAATATCCCAAAAATAATTGCAAAAAAAATCAACATTTACATTCCATGTATATATGTAAAAAAAATCATTATTATTCAGTCACATGACTTTTTATGTGCATTTATAAATTATTAGGTAAATGTTTATGTCATAGTTCATACAATCATCTACTTCTGCCGATTAAAATAAATACCAAATAAAACGTCTGCTATATAATATTTTAATGTGCATTTTGGACATTTGTATTCACAACTTGATTTTTTCATCCAGCATTTTTAATGTTTAATCTCAGAATTTGCGCAAAAACATGGATGGAAACCAGGCTGTCGATTAAGGTGATTAATAATAAGCTATATTAAAACATATTATAATATATATTTTTATTATTTAACAAACAAATATTATACAAAAAAAGGAAGAAGAAAAAAAATTATAAATACAATTAAACCAGAATATGGAGATCAAAATGATATCATATATTAATTGTTCAACTATATATAAATTAATTTATATAGATATATTCAAGTAATATTTTCCGTTCATTTAGAATAATATTTGTCAAATCATGATATACACTTTTATAGTGTAAACAGCTTCTTTGGTTAAAATAATCTCTCTTTTTTTGCATTAATCTTGCTGTTTCCATACATAATTTTTAATGTTAAATCTCAAAATGTGTATTAAAACACATGGATGGAAACCAGGTTGTTGATTTGTGCGATTAATTCCATATTATGGAATTAATTTGATAGTTATGTATAGATTGACAGCACTAATTGTAACCTAAAGTCATGTTGAAAATATTAATGGATATGTTATTTGTTAAATTTGCCAAAGAGAAGCAGGATTTGGAGTAGAAATGAGACATTTGTCTCCACAGAATGCAAAGCATCCTCAGAGAGAGCGAGAGAGATCCAATCCAATTACTGTTTAACACAAGGTCACACCGCAGGAGTGTGTAAATGACAACAGTGATGTAAAGCTATTTTAACACTTATTATCAGCTCTGGACAGCTGTGCGATTTAATTGCGTCTGTGTGTGATAAACGTGCTATCAGGGGCTGTTGTTTGATGTTTTCCTTACCTGATGCCTCGAACAATACGAAGCTGTAATCACACGCGTGTTCGCACCTCCAGTGTTGTGAATATACTGCCTTTTAATGACACGTCTGATTTAGAAGTGTTACTGCACGAAGACGGACGGTTAAAGTCAAGCTGTTAATGAATCTTGTTGCATGACTTACAGAGAAATCGTCGGACACATCTTGATGTAGGATGTAATGAATGATGTAATGAACGCTGATCTGACTAAAGTCAGCTTAGATTCAGTATTCTTTTTGATTTGGTAATTGAAAGTAAAATGCACATTAGAGGCTGACCCCGTGTTTTGTATGCAGGCATTTGCTTTGATCATTTCCTTTATTTTCACCTTAAGTGTAGAGTTGTTGATGTTGGTGACAGCAAGTAAGCTGATTAAAATTTACTGCAAAAATGGCTAGAAAAGTGAAGTTAGTTCTGGGGAAAATCGAGCATGCATTTGAGCACAGATCACACTTTGATCTTTGATCATATAATTCGGTGACATAATGCTTTTAAAGAGTGCCTTGTGTGCCCATATCCTTTTTGCAATCATACATTATATTGCCAAAAGTTCTGGGACCTGCCTTTACATACACATGAATTTGAATGATATTCCATTCTTTATCCATAAAGTTTAATATGGAGCTGGTCCACCCTTTGCAGCTAGAACAGCTTCAACTCTTCTGGGAAGGAGTGTGTTTATTTTGACCATTCTACTAGAAGCGCATTTGTTGGGTCAGGCACTGATGTTGGACGAGAAGGCCTGGCTCGCAGTCTCTGCTCTAATTCATCCCAAAGGTGTTCTATCGGGTTGAGGTCAGGACTCTGTGCAGGCCAGTCACGTTCCTCCACACCAAACTCGCTCACTCATGTCTTTATGGACCTTGCTTTGTGCACTGGGGCGCAGTCATGTTGGAACAGGAAGGGGCCATCCCCAAACTGTTCCCACAAAGTTAGGAGCATGAAATTGCCCACAATGTATTGGTATGTTGAAGCACTAAGAGTTCCTTTCACTGGAACTAAGGGGCAAAGCCCAACCCCTGAAAAACCACCCCACACCATAATCCCCCTCCACCAAACTTTACACTTGGCACAATGCAGTCAGGCAAGTACCGTTCTCCTGGCAACTGCCAAACCCAGACTCGTCCATCGGATTGGCAGACAGAGAAGCGTGATTTGTCACTCCGCCACCGCTCTAGAGTCCAGTGGCGGCATTCTTTACACCGCTGCATCCAACGTTTTGCATTGCACTTGGTGATGTAAGGCTTCTTACCTGAGAGCGACCCATTCTTTCACTAATGTTTGTAGAAGCGTCTGCATGCCTAGGTGCTTGATTTTATACACCTTTGGCCATGGAAGTGATTAGAACACCTGAATTCAATGATTTGGAGGGGTGTCCCAATACTTTTAGCAATATAGTGTATATATAATGATATAAAATAAAACAAAATGTATATACACTACTGTTCAGAAATTTGGGGTCAGTATTAAAGAAAAGTATTAAATAAATTAATACTTTTATTAAGCGATGCATTAAATTGATCAACAGTAACAGTAATAATGTTACAATGTTGCAATTGCTGTTTCTTTGAACTTTCTATTCAAAGAATCCTGAAAAAGAAAATGTATCATGGTTTCTACCAAAATACATTTTCAACATTGATGATAATAAGAAATGTTTATTGAGCAGCAAATCAGCACATCAGAATGATTGGAGTAATGATGCTGAAAATTCAGCTTTGATCACAGGAATAAATTATATATATTAACATATTTAAAATTGCAATAATATTTCTCAATACTGTTTTTACTGCATGTCTGTTGAGGTTGAGCTTCTACCAATCGCAAACATTTGAATGATTATATATAGATTTTTAAAAAAATGAATATATATAATATATACAATTCTAAATATGAATAAAATTATAACTTATTAAATAATATGTTAGGAATAATTGTCGACGGGCCGTTGAATTATTAGAAAAATAATGTAACCCGAGGTGGTAATGTGGCCACGACGCGAAGTGGAAGGGCAAAATGATGGTTACACCTCGGGTATGCATTATTTTTCAGTAATTCAACGGCCCGGAGTCAATTATCCTGATTATACAGTTACCACACCTCAAATCATTGTTTAGATGATGTATTTCAAGACATTTGTCTAATGGCAAGACCCAAAACGTAATTTTAGAGCTAGTAACGAAGGCTTCAGCCAATGATAGCAGACTAATGCAGTTATTAATGAAGTTACTAGAGAGAGAGAGAGAGAGAGAGAGAGAGAGAGAGAGAGAGAGAGAGAGAGAGAGAGAGACTTGTGAGAGAGATATTTTATGCGTACATTATGTGCATTACCCATGTCTGTCTCTCAACAGTGTTCAGCATCAGCGTCTCTACTAATAGCAAAACTGTACGTTTATCTGCTTCAAGAACAGCACGTTATTACCTCTCTAGTGAGGAATGTCATGTAGCTTTAAAGTTGCTAAACTATTTTACTGAAAAAATTATCAGAACTGACGACACGTTTCTGTGCGAGTGTGTGCCCTGTATGTGTGTGTTTTAGTGTGAGAGCGGGAGAGTATGTGCTTTCCGTACATAATAAAATGTAATTTTGTGGCAAAAACATGAAAAATAATTTGTCATTTGTATCCTATTGTTTACTATATTTATTTGCTTGGTCAGTGTCATTGTAAGTTTTGGTTCGTTTGCTGTTGTTGTCTGTAAGGACGTTTGAAATAACTGAAATCATTTGCCGAAGTGCGGTCAAGACCTGCCTGGAACAGATTCAAGCATTCAACAGCCCCGTAGTATAATAATAAATAATGCAGTCACTGAAGTTTCATTGTGAAACTTGTCCTCAGTTCACTTCAGTTCTGGCATTCAAAATCTCTGAATGGCTTCACCAGGGCCTTGAAGCAAATGTCTGTTCATTGCCAAAAGTCTCCGGCTGTTGCTTTGCAGACTGCCCACTCACACTGCTATCTGAATATTGGTTTGCATTACCATATAGACTGCACAGCCTCAGTGCCATCAGTGGAAAAGCTAAATCATCTCAGAGAAAGAGCAAGGTATTCTATTTTTGACGAAAGATTAAAACATAGATAAAACCTTTTTTTTTTTTTTGCTTTGAAATAACATTCACAATAGACCATTTGGGAGCAGGCATCACAGTTACATCACTTGTAGATGCACACACATTGTGGTGGCAAAATCAAGTGGAGGAAAACAGACAAAATCCACGGAATAAGAGAAAAATATAGTCTTGTGCCTTTGGATGTCAGAATCGGAATGCAAAAAAAGATGGGTCTCCATTTTTACAGAATATCGTGGTTGAAGACGCCCATTGAAGCAAAACGTTTAAGATTGCAAGCCATTAAACAGATAGACAGGATTGATGAAACCTGTGATGATTAAAGCACGATTCTGATGTAAACAATAGATCTATATAATAGTTACATATGTAGTTCATTGGGGGGCATAACATATTAGCCCTAGAGTTACAGCATGAACTAATATTTAAACCTATAACATTTTACATAGATAACTATTAAACCTAACATTTTTTATTTCACAATTCTGACTCTGATTTGTCTCGCAATAGCAAATTTATACCTCCCAATATGGACTTTTATCACAATTCTGGGAAAAAAATCTGAATTGTGGAATATAAACTCATAATTCTGAGGGGAAAAGGCAGAATATTGAGTTTATCTCGCAATTCAGATTTTTCTTCTCTGAATTGACCGTTCGCAAAGACCCGCCCCCTTTAGTTACCGTTGCTATGTCCGACAAGCCATGGCGCTCTCACACCACACACGTTCTCACGTAGAGAAAATACATTGCGGAGCAAAGAGGATACTGACAACACAGTGACAGACAGGAGAGAGCAAGTTACTTTTGATATGAAAAAGTCTCAACTTTAAAATGTTGTCTTTTTTTTAAGAAATGTAAACCACAAAGAGCGTTTTGAGGCTCAGTTAAAGCTGCTCGTGAACCGATTATCTCTTCCTTCTAGTTCATTGATAAGCATGAAATAAAAATGAATGAACACTAAAAAAATGTTTCAACCATCAGTACAAACCGTTTTTCAACGTTCAAGTCCACCGACGTTAATCTACTAACTCTCCTGACTGCTTTGTCGGACAAAACAGCAGATTCGACGATGTGATTGGTCAGATCGCCCGTCAATCAAACTTGCGGCGAAGGGTGAATTGTGAGATATAAACTCGAAATTAACTTTTTTTTTTACTTCCATAGACTGCTACTGCATGATCCGTAATGTGCAGAAAGGCTCCGCCCACAAAACACATCATCGTTGTTTGCAAACACCCAAATTGTCTCTAAAGACCAGAGAGTATAGCTTCAGTTTAGATTTTGATGATTGATTTTAATATAATGCAAAAATTGAAAAATGTGTGTCTTCTCTCTCTCTTGCCCATGTTGTTGAATGCAATACTTGGACACATTAACGGCGCACATACACTCTCTGGTCCATCTGTTTTGTCCGGCAGTGCCAGATCTCCCCTCCTCTCTCCATCTTTCTACTTTTCTTTTTCTTTTTTGTTGCTCTCTGTTCCTCTGTAGAGTACACAGATCATCCTCTGATCTCCCAATATTAATGTACTCTTTCATGCATCCGTGACCTCTGACCTCTCTTTATTGTGGCCTGTGCGGGTTTGACCTATGGAGCAGAATGAGGTCACAACTTCCACCATCATTTTGCCCTTCATTTAGTGTCTGGACCACCGCCCGGAGCCTCTCACATATACACATGGTTCACAGCCAGAAAGTGTTTCTGAATCTGTGTTTGTGTGTGTCTGAGCATGTCGTGACTGTTTTAGAGCGCATCTGATACGTGATCGCTGGCATCTACAAAGTCAGTCCAGACGTCCCTCTGAGATGATGTAAGCGAGTGACTCATGCATGACAAAACCGAGAAACACAGGTGGCACTGTGTGTGTGTGTACTCGTGTATATGAGAAAGTATCAAAGGTGATGTGTCATTTTTGTGCTACTAGTGGCATTGAACGGAATTGCAAAAATGTGTTTCCAAACAGGTTTCCAAAACCCTTCCTGCCCCACGCCCATCTGTCATTGGTTGAGACGTGCGGTGCAGCAAGAAGATAAAATAATCACTGGATTTGCCAGGTTAGTAGCATTAAATCTTTGAAATATACTCTGCATCCTAATTCATCCACTTATACTAAGCCCTAAAAATATGTACTGTTTTTGTGAAGAAGAAGTAGTAGGCAAGCTTTGGGACATACTACTTTGTCATAATTGCATCTTTAATGGACTGCTCTGTGGCTTTACCAAAGTGCATCCTGTCATCGGAGAGAAATGTAGTAACACGTTAATGTGCCATTTATGGGTCCTTTAATGCAGAGAACTCTTCTTGTGTGTTTGCATAATGATGCATTTAAAAGTTAAAGGTACGGTAGGCTATTTTCAGAGAGGCTAGCAATATAGTGAGCTAGCTTTGAAAGCACAAGATCCCACCCTCCCTTCAGAGCGTCTTGAAAGTTGGGCAATTTTGCCTATTTCTCATTTCGATCGATAGGTCTCAAAAAAGAGTACTTGAGTACTCAGGGGCAGGGCGGGGCATGTGCAGGGGGACGGGGCCTGTCCGTCATGGAGATAATGAAAATGTTTAAGGTCCCGTCCACAGGAAGCCAGAGCTTTCCCTATCCAATCTTTTTTTTTCCTCATTTCAAGAAATATCTGCG
The DNA here is from genome assembly GCA_023566225.1 of Romanogobio albipinnatus. Lineage (NCBI taxonomy): Eukaryota > Metazoa > Chordata > Actinopteri > Cypriniformes > Gobionidae > Romanogobio > Romanogobio albipinnatus. Next base: position 41,188,612 of record CM042255.1, on the reverse strand, counting down.
TACACACGAGCACTGAAAACGACTCAAAACGATGTAGTATACATGCCAGGCCATTGTGTGGTGCTGTAATTCTGCCACAGAAATACACTAAAAATGGAGAAGTAGAGTTGTGGCTAGAAGGGGTACAGCAATGGTAGGAAGTGAGGCAAAATCTCACGATAAAATAACAATAAATACATTTGCTACTTACCAGATGTGTTTTACACCCTAACGCCTACACCCTAAACCTACCCTTACAACAATGCAAAAACAGTAATTAAATGACGCAATATTGATGTGCGCATGCCCAGTGCCCTTAGTTGTATTCCTTTCTAGTCTTTCCCATGTGGGACGAGGTGTGATTACATCACTATTTCACAAAATATAAGGATTGGCTGTACACATGAAAACGCAAGGTTGTCATTGTCAGATTTATCCACTCTGGGACCTGGTTTAAAAAAAATATGATTTCATACTCCTAAAACGCCGGATCTGTGTGGACGAAACGCTGATACAGTACAAAACATTTTCGTATACAGCTAAACACGTCTCCGTGTGGAAGTGTGTTACGAAAATTAATGTTGACGAATACAGACATGACATGATAACATGAACATATGACTAGAGAAATAACTGCTAGATTATGATGCATCAATCTTTTTGAAAAAGAAACATCTAAAAACAAAATGACTGTCTCAAATAACCCAGCCAATGATATCGGCTTTTGAGCTAAATTTGTGAATACTCACCACACGCAGAGCTTTGCTAGCGGGTTAATAAACTCAACCAAACGCATCCTATATTCGATAAACCATACAGTAAATACAGGAAAAATAGAAATTGTGAAAAATTATTACAATTTAAAACAACTGTTTTCTATGTGAATATATTTTAAAATGTTATTTATTTATTTATGTAATTATGATGAATTTTCAGCATCATTACTCCAGTCTTCAGTGTCACATGATCCTTCAGAAATCATTCTAATATGCTGATTTACTGCTCAAGAAACATTTCTTATTATTATCAATGTTAGAAACAGTTGATGCTTTTTTGTGGAAAAGGATTATTTTGTCTCTCACTTTTGATCAATTTAATGCAAGTTTTATGGCTCGTTTCCACCAAGCAGTGCGGTTCAGTACAGTACAGTTCAGTACGATTCGGGACGCTAAACCCTGATCCAGCTTGCGTTTCCACCGCCAACAGCACTTGTGTCATGACCACTATCGTCAAAGATGATTGATTGACTATTACCATATAGTTTGGATTGCCGGTATGGTTCTTTTCTGGGCAAGAACTCCCTGCGCATCCAAGCAGCCTAGCATGGATAAGAGCAGGGAGAGTAAGGGTAAACAGAACAGAACCAACAATGTATTGCAGATATCATTAATGTTTATTAGAATACCAAATCCTGACTGGACGAGAGGAGGAGCTGGAGATGGAGGAGGGTAAATGAGCTCTGAGGAAAACGTGATAGCTGCTGATAGTACTGAAGGAGCTTATATATGTATGCTGTGATAGACGTTGTATTCCTATAGGTAGACGCATGGGCGTCGGAACCATTGTATGTGGGTGGGACAAGACCCACCCACTTTTTACGATCAATGATATTGGACCCACTCACTTTTCTCGTCTCTAACATTCAGCACATGTCTGTTTACCTACCCCTAATCGATAAACACTTATTATTAAACTCTTGTTAGACGCTTTATTTCCACTTTTCTAATATTTTCGTCATTTTTATTGAAAATAAATGCCTTTCCGATCTGATATGTGATGGGAAAAGGGAGAAGATTGAGCTTGGCGGAAGGCGGAAGGCGGACTCGAACCGCGATTCGATTTGTGTCAAAACTAGATGCTGTGTGTCCTACCCCTACACTACTGCCACTCCAATGATATGGCGATTTCCGTAATTTTGTCTTTCCGAACTATACGCTTAGCAAGCAAAGCAATATATTTGTACTTATTGGCATCTACTCCAGTAAAAAAATTCTGAGGACCCACCCACATTTTTTTTGCTTCCGACACCCATGGGTAGACGTGATCAGCTGACAATCAGCTGATGCGAGCTTGACTGACGTGAACTGCCGCTATACGCGTATCCTTATGATAGGTGTGGTGTAGCGATCGAAGAAAGCGTCAAAGTAAACAATAGTGGACGACATACAGCAGATCTTGTTCTTGCTTCTCGGCATATGGCTGTAGTCACAAAAAGAAGACACACTTTTTTTGAGCCAAGGCTGCAGACTGCAAGAAAAAAACACAGCCGAAAAAGCAAGCGCAAGTGACGATTCTCTGTCAACCAATCAACATTCTGCAGTATGTCTAGCTCCACCCTTTAGTACCGGACTACAGTGCAAGGTATCCAAACAGAAGGGTGCCAAAAAAGTGGTACGGTACAGTTCGAAATTAAGGGACCATTCACAGCTTCTGACAATGGAAACGGCTAAAATTGCATACCGTACCAAACTGCACTGAACCGTACCACTCAGTAGAAACGAGCCATTAATTTATTTTAAAAACAAATCTTACTGACTCCAAACTTTTGAACGGTAGTGCATATATATATATGGAACGCATTAAAAACACATTCAATATGGACTGTGGTGAACCATTGAGCTCCAAAACTAGGTAACATTAACGTCAATGCACCATTCTGTAAGAAATAGCAGATATGAACTACAACTCTTCTGTACCCCACAGTATTTGTTTCCTAATGCCACTAAAGAATCCTGCAGCCGCCGGGATGTGTACGTCAGAGAGAGCGGCTCTGTCTCTCTATGTGTGTTCTGTAGTCATTAAGATCTCACGCAGAGTTTTGCTATTAAATTTACAGCCCTAGTCTCATAACCCACTGAAAATATCCCCTCTCACACTGACAAGCAACAGTAGCAAGAAGGGAAAGTTACGCAAACATCTCCAGGGAACAAATTAGTAGCTTGAGTCAAAGTATATTTACTGTAAGAGTTAAAAAACAGGAGAGACCTCACAAAACACATGGACAGATTACGATCAATAACACCAGTGCAGCTAAAGGAAGGGAAAAGAGAAAGGGGAAATGATAGAAGAGAAAATTAGTGTTTTATTTCACGCTGTTCCCTTTGTGTCATCGTGAAGCTCATGGGAGACGTTGACGAGAGACATTTCGCAGCAGCAGCAAGTGTTCGCTCATTCTTCGCTCGGTTTATTTTTAGACTCATTACAACTCTCTTGTTTGTCTCCCTCTTTTCTGTCTCTTTCTGCTGCTAATTTGCCCACTTTCTCAGATTCACACTCACAACGCTTCAGTTTCAATAAACAGCACGGCCTACTCTGCAAGTGCGCGACTTTGTTTGATCAAGTTGCTTCCTTGATGGTTTTGTTGATCATTAAGAGATATTACAATTGTGTGCTTGCAATATAGACAATTGTATTGTTTTTAACACTAGAACTACCAGAATTCTATATCTACTAGAATGGCCATAGCGGTCATTCTGACCGTTCATACTAGACTGCACCAAATGTCATTTTTGTCATGTCATATTTACATTCAAAGCTTCTATTGAGGATTTAATATTAAGCAGTTACATTAGTTAATGTATTACCTAACATGAACTAACCATGAGCAACACATTTGTCACTGTATTTGTTAATCTTTGTTAACGTTAGTTAATATAAATACAGCTGTTCATGGTTTGTTCATGTTAGTTCACAGTGCATTAACTAATGTTAACAAGATTTGAATAATGTATTAGTAAATGTTGAGATTAACATTAACAAAGATAACTAAATGCTTTATTAGTTCATGTTAACTAATGAACCTTATTTTATAGTGTTACCAATTAAAATTTAAATGTCTATCATCATATTTTATATATGATGCATCACCGTAAAAAGTGTCAAAATCCTCAAACAAAATTCTCAATTTGAATAAAATCGAACAACATGGAAGGAGCACGGGGCACAGAGAGACTCAGATTGGTCTACATATTACAATCTTTTTAATAATATATAATTGTGTAATTGTGTAAGAGCTACTAGAGTCTAAATGACAACAAATATGGATTGAAGAAGAATATTTAGTTAGATAAAAATCTGTTGTGAATTATGGAAATTATTAGATCTATCTTTTTTCAATACATTTTGACTTTTGGACTTTATACAAATCGGAAATAATCCAATACAGCCACCAGCATCCTCAAGGCTCTGAAGCAAGGCTAAAACAAGGCTCTGTGCCAGACAATCTCTTTCTTGCTGTCATGTCAAAGGTAAAGCTACGTTTTATCTTAGCAATAGCATATAAAAACAACTAGATAGTTGATAGGCATCAGTGGCGGGGAAAACTAGCAAACTCTGAAATAATATGCCATGTACACCGTCTATAATACGTACGGTCAATTTGACCATTATGGCCATTCTAGGTAGAAATACTCAGAACTCTTTTGCCCTTCGTATTTTTAAAGCTACACTGTGTAACTTTTTTTGTTTATTCTTAGCTAAAAACACTTAGTTCTTTCAAAAATATATGTGTTCATTAATGTATATTTACTTCTTTCAAGTAATAAAGTATTCTCATAAGTTTATAATATGCCATTGAAAGTACATACGGGTAAGGGGTTCGAATGGGGGTCGCCATGTTGCCCCTCCATCTTGTAAGTACATTAGCCAAAGAGGGACATACCCGTAAATTCAAGCTTCGCCTTTCGCGTTTTAACACTCGATGGCACCGTGTCGAATGTGAAGAGGGGGATTGCTGGATTGAACTGGAAGCCATGTTAATCTTGGACTAAATCGGCCACCGTAGGAGTTAAAACGAAATCGGAATTGGGAGGAACAGAAACTAATATTTAATGGATGGTCATATACCTTTTCACCGCTAGATGGGGGAAAATATCACACAGTGTAGCTTTAATAAAATAACAATAATATAACAAAATATACTTACATTTAGGAAAAGTCAGGATACTATAGCTATATGGGTTTAATTTCAACAAAGTTATTACATTACAAAATTTTTAAACGGCCAAAATGACCGCCTTGGTAGTTCTAGTGTTAACATGGGCGTTCTAGTTTTGTTATGCATGCTTGCAGTGTAGACAGATTTATTGATTATCATGAGAGTATTTATAGTTTTTGTGTAGCATGCAATGTAACTAAAATATTCTAGTTTTCTTGCATCACGTTTCACTTTTGCAATATAAAGTTTTTATTCTCTGTAAAGAAAGTGTTCCCTTGCAATGTAGACAGTTTTGTTGCATTGCATAAAACTTGCTAGCCTGACAGGCCAGACCCACATCAAGATGTTGGGTCTGTGAACACACAATTGGCAGGGCTCAATCCGAGGAGCAGGATAAACGGTTGTCTTTCAAATTCCCTCTGCACGCAATTGGATAGCGCTACAACCACTGGTGGCAGTGAGAGCATTTTCTTGTGGTTTCTTGTGAGCACTTGGTGCCCTACGCGCAGAGTCTCTTGGCCCCACTAGAGTTTGGTTTTTCAAGCTTGCAAGCTAACGGAGAGTTGCTAGACAACCCTGGCTGCAAATTACACTTGCTGCCACTAGGGTGCGTCTAGGGCTTTAACATTAATCCGGATACATTCAAAAACAGCGTTTTCATGGTGGTGAGATGGTGGTCCAGTGGGTTAAACCATGGAACTGATACGCAGAAGGTTGCTGGTTCGATTCCAGTGTTCACCACCAGTGTGTCATTGAGCAAGGCCCTTTATTCCATGTTGCTCCAGGGGGATTGTCCCTGTAATAAGTGCACTGTAAGTCGCTTTGGATAAAAGCGTCTGCCAAATGCATAAACGTAAATGTAAATGTAAATGTAAAACGTTCTCTGTCCACACTAGCCTTATCAATCGTTTTCCAAAAGTTCCTTGTCTACACTGAAACATCGGAAAATGCTAAATTCACCTTACTGTGCATGAGTTAAACCTCATAAATGCTCACCAAGATGACAGACAGAACAAGACATTTTCACGTTATCACGCAATTCTTCTGGCAGGATCATTTTATCAAACAACATATCTCACCTTCACCTTGCATCCAGGTCCCACTCACTCACCATTATATGTTTGGTCTAAAACGCAACTGCTGTCATGTTTTGCCACAGGACAGCAATTGCGAGTAAATGTTGTGTCATCTTTGCAGGACTGTGATATGAAGAGTGCGCAAAGTAACATATTTTATACATAGCACATAACAGGAACAATAGAGCGGTGTAGACATGTATACCTATTGGTGCAATATGCGTCACATGACTAAACATGCGTCATTGTTTTCAAATACCTCCGTTTTCACAGTCCATACTACAACGCGAAGACGGCGTTTTCAAATGTATCCGCTTTGGAGAGCTAAAAGAGCTTTATACGTTTTCTCAGTGTGGACTGAAGGACAAAACGGAGAGAAAAATATATGTTTTCAAACGAAAACGTATTAGTGTGGACATGGCATACATTTCTAGGCTAATAGATTGCAGCTTGTAGACCATTTTGTTGATTACAATCGATTACAATTTTACTCGTCATATTATTTGCTTAAAATGTAAACAGCTTTAGACTGAAAATATATTTAGTTTTAAAAGCAAGTTAAACATAATCAATACATGCAAGCATTGCAACTATTACTCCTATTATAATTTTTGAAATCTTCTACACTGCAAGGCATTCAAAGCTTTGTTCATTTGAACAGGATCCATTTTTTTTTCCAGTTTTTACGGGGGGTTTTCTCCGCAGACATATCTGTGGGTTTAGTGCTCATATGTGCTGAGATGTTGAAAGGGGTTGAGACTCAGAGATCCCCTGTGAATTAAATAAAGAGAGAAACAGACAAATAATGCTGGAGGAGAGATGCTTATATACAGTATCTTTAGGGATCCAATTATGATTATACAACAGTTAGTTCAACAGCTAAATCTGATCCGATTGCCAAAGTGATGTTCCGTCGCAACATGTGTTATTGCATAAATATACAATCATATTCCTCCAAAACTTTTGCCGGAACGCTCACAAGAGGGAGCATTAATAATAGTACAATTTGTCATTCTCATTGTTCATCATTTCCATTCCTTTACATTTTGTGCATTCACCTTTAGAGTGAAATATTATTTTCTTTGTCCTTTGAGGATCTTTTTTAGTGGCTATTTAAAAGGGGACACACACACACAATGAATGCATTTATATAAACCACCTGCAATTTGTCTTAGTCTCTTTCTCTTAGTTTTTTCCCCCCTCTATAAGGTGGCATGTGGTTCTCTTGTTCTCTTTTATTCTCTCTATTCTCTTTTCCTCCTCTGACAGGCTGGAGAAGCCAATTAAAGACTGCAGGGCACAGCAGAGCAGGCGTTTAGTTCTGCTCTCTCTCTCACACACACACACACACACACACACAGAGAACGGAGCGAGTATGAGATTGTGTGTGTGTGTGTGTGTGTGTGTGTGTCAGAGAGGGGAAAGGTCTGTATAATTGCTCTCACATTTATCATTATGAAGGTGTGAGTTACCTCTCCACCTCTTATATTGACAATGACTTTCTCCGTCCTCATTTAATCATTAGGATGTTTATATATACTGTAGATGCAGAGTACATCACTACAGAGTACAACCTGTATTATAATGCCTTAAAGACCTCCTGTGGTGGTTTATTGCCTGTTTATTGTTGTTTACATGTCTGTGTGATGTTCTTAATATGCTTTATGTTTTGCAAATTCATCAATCAACACCATTGCAGAGTATTTTCTCCTTAAAACTGCAGTGACTTTTGAAACTGCCGTCACACATGTAACCAATCCTGTCAACGTGCTTTTCCACAGTGAGCACAAGAACACCTTTAAAAAGGGATAGGGAAAATTGGGACATATAGCAATATAGTGGGCGTATTATGTATATTACGATGTTATGATGAACTATATGACTGATGTTCGGTGATGTTCAAAGCGAAGGCAGCTGTCTGACTCTGATATGGCAAACGGGAACATGGTTTGTGTAGCATTAGCAGCACATTATCAGCTGTTTGATAAATGTCAAGCCAAAGGCTAATCATATTAATTACTGTTATGTGTCTGATGTTGTAAAGAGCGATACATAAAACGCATTAACATTCTGATAAATTGATTTGTAGACGAGCCTGTATAATTCACAATAATCTTCTTCTTCTTCTTCTAAAACAGTTGGTTCAAACATTTACTTCCACTTGCCATTGTTTAAAGTTTACTACAGTTGACCAAGTGGATCAGGTATAGAGGGTGTGCATCAACGTCGATTTCCCACCGGAACACACCCCCTCAGCCAGGGCTGAGTGGCAGAAGAGCTGCGGCATGACTGGAGTTAATAGGGGAAAACACGAGTAAAACAAACGGTTATCAGTTTAAACTAAAGGTTGGACTTGATATTGTACAACTTACCAAAGATCCAGTGATCCATGGATATTGACATGCAGCCAGGAATCGTGTTTTCCTGACATTTATACAAGTCTGATTTCGATACATAAATATTTATCACTGTCAGTCATCACAATTTCAAGTGTGAATCCCGCATGTATATGCGGATTGGCCTATGTATTGAAGCGTGTATGTGGCCGCTTGTCAAGAATGGAAAACAAAAGTTTTATTCAAATTCTGAATATATTATAGGCCTATTCATTATTTTTATATCGCCTAGACAGCGCGCAAAGAGCGCTCCCTCTATAATCTCACAAAGTCCCGTTATTTAATCAGTGAAGCTGACTGCACAACAAATCTTTTATTTACATAATATGTAAATAACATGTGCAGAACTCAACACTGGACAAAAACTCCAGCGGTGAGTGGATTCTAACTTCAACACCTGTGATTGGCCAATTGCATTGTAGAAATCAAAACACATGTCTGTGATTGGCTACATTACTGACCGAAGCGAAAACACGTTGGAAATTGAAAATTGCAAATACAGAAAAGCACTATCGCTTGCCAACTCCTTTTCGCTAATAATATGTTATTATTACGAATTCTTACAGAGGATTAGGAGGATAACAGATCCTAGACCAGCAGTTATGGGCAGCTTTTCCCTCTAAAAGCAATCAGTAGCAGAAGCAGCAGACGGCAGTGGTCTGAGTGAGAAAATTACATGCTATTATCAAGTCCATCTCCTTCGGTCCGGAGGGGGGCACAGGGATGTCCATGAGGTACATGGGCAAAACTGAAATCCAATGCTGCCTCTCAGTCTTTTTGCCACTCAATGGGCGTAACGGCAGTCACTCTGGCTGACGGTGACATCACGTGCATACCCTCTATTCTGAGCTGGTGTGAGTGAGTGGAGGTGGGGCTAATTTGCACATTCATAAGTCCACGTATACTAAATGAAGCAAGGGTTTAGGGTTCCTCAATTCCAGTCCTGGAGGGCCACTGCCTTGCAGAGTTTAGTTTCAACCTTAATCAAACACACCTGAACAAGCTAGTTAAGGTCTTCAGATTTAGTAGAAAATTGCAGGTAGGGGAGTTTGATCATGGTTTGAGCTAAACTTTGCAGGACTGTGGCCCTCCAGGGCTGGATTTGAGGGACCCTGGTGTAGAGTTAGGGTAGGGACACACCAAACCGACGCCACAGAACTAGCGCTGATGAAAGCCGACTGTGTTGTCGCCCGACTCACCTGCGTCGGGGCAAAAAAAGCTGCACTTGAACACACTGAGAGAACTACAGCCAACGGTCAACTAGCATGTGCGTTCTGCGCCTGCGTGTAAATGAAACAACTGTCAATTTCTGCAGATATCTTCTCAATCCTGCTGATCACTTTCTTTATTCCACTCCGCTCATGTTAATGTTAAAATATTCGCCCAAGAACACTCGGCAAGATTCTGTAAAATTAGAACAGCTTTCCATTTGTACTGTTTGTCTTCTTTGCTCACTATTTTGCTATTATTCTCGTGTGCACTGAGCTGAACAGCCAATCAGAGTTTTCTCTCTCACCGACGGCCCGACTGCGATTCTACATGTTGAATCGGCCCAAAAAACACAGACGGCATCCGACTAGAGCCCACTGTGCGGAACACACCCGAAAAACAAAGTCTACCGATGCTCAAGAACGGCCCGACATCATTTATTAGTGCTTTTATTTATAGATTTTGCTATGTATTGTCCTAGATACATGTTTTTTGTACATAATTTCCAATAAAGCTGTCATTTGTAACCATGCAAAAAGTGTTATTATTTAACTTAACATTTTTAAATATGATTTAACTGTGTCTATTTACATAAAATGCTAGCTATAAATGAATTTTAGCAAGACAAAGGAGTCAGACATTTTATTCCAAAAAAAAATTAAATGTAATTTCTACCACATTTCATATTATGTATGTGGTAGTTAAGTGTTTTAAGAGAGTTTGTTTTCTAAAAGTCCACAGGGACAAAAGTGCCCATGTTTGAAAAAACTTGTATATACTGCATGAAAATGCCACAAGCGCTCAGTTTCAATATTTTATTCCTATCTATCGTTCTGTTCACTGGTCTCAATCCAGCTCTCTGCTGGACGCTCCTGGAGCCGCTCTGAGCCAGAAACCCTCCAGCCTGACATCCCAGAATACCCTGGGGGAGATTCTGAAACGCATGTTAAAACACTGGAACACACTGTGATTGACTGTAAGTAAAACAGCCATAAGATACACCATAAGGAATGCTGAATCCTATCAAATGTAAATGTATACTTTTGTTTTGTATTGTTTGTTTTATTTGCTCTTTATATATTTTGTCATTATATGCAGTTTTTTTAAAAGTGCAATTTTGGTGTAACTATGAAAAAAAATAAAACATAAAAAAAAATAATAATATATATATATATATATATATATATATATATATATATATATATATATATATATATATATATATATATATATATATATATATATATATATATATATATAAACCATTAATATCAAAGCCTAACACATTCTGATCCAAACAAATTCCCACCGATATCTCTTTTTATATTAACTGTACAGTGCACATAATACTGCACAAAAATAAATTATATCAAGGAATTCCAAAAATAAAAACAGAATTCAGCATAAACCTCATTTATGTTAATTGGTTGAAGTAGAGCTCTAGATATTTCACTCCCTACAACTCTCCAGGTATCTCTCACACACACACACACACACACACTTTTAACTGGGTCAACTTGTGATGTCTGCTGGGAGAGTTAAACGAATCCGCTGTTGTTTTCTTTTCACTTTAAAATGAAAAAATTGCAGAGTGTGTGTGTGTGTGGGGGGGGTGTAACCCCCGTTCCAGTATTCCCTACATTGGCATGCAAGAGATTGGCTGGTAGAGAGGCTGCTCACTGCAGAGCCATGGGCAGAGCGTGAAGTCTAGCTACCCCTCTCTGAATGTAATTTGGGTGTAATGGATGGAGCTAGAAGGTCCAATCACATCCTAACCCTAACCCTCCGTCCCTCCACCTATTAGATACACAGAGGTGGAGCTGGACTAGGTCAAGCTCAATCCATGGCATCCACAGGGGTGGAGCTGGACATTTGGCTGTCTGCAGTGAGCACCACTTGCTTTTGAAAGCCTGACTTCCATTTGCACTTGTGATTCCTCATCATTTTATCTGTTTCATTTAGTTATTATGAGCTGTATGGACACACTGATCTGCACAAACTGGGCCGGGTTTCCCAATAACGATGTATCTTAGCTCTAAAGAGCGCGTTCTACGAGCGAAGTTACGATCACTCGCAGCAATTCCACGTGCGTGTCTCAAAAATGTACTTAACATGAACGCGCGAGAACGCGCTCTAAGTGCTACTTAAGAGTCGCTGTCCATTTGCGAAGTACTGAAATATAACCTCATATGGAATCGTTTCCACATGCTGGCCAACCAAGAAATGTCCAATACATGGTTGGTTTTCGTGCACGTCAGCAAGTCATTGACAGATTCTTTTGAGTTTATCTCTATTTTTCCCAGTCTTTGAAGTATATTTCCTACATTACTTTTTTTTTTTTTTTTTTTGCTGTCATTTAATTCAGATGTGTATTTATATATTTGTTGTTTGTTACCTGCCCTTATAAAAAAAAGTGTACAATAAAGTACAATCAAAACCTTATAGTATTATCACAATGCACTTGAATAAAGTTAAAGGTGTAATCTGCCGGTTGTCCTGTAGGTGACCTCATAACTCTGCCTTCTTACGATACACTTAGAGCTTTACGATTACTCCAGAGCACTCGTAGATCTACGATCATTTTCAAGTGCTACTTAAGTTAAGATGCTTTTGGGAAACAGACCTTAATATTAAGATCACTCGTGCGATCGTTTTTACGATCAATTTAGGCTTACGATGCCTTTGGGAAACGCAGCCCAGGTCAATTTGATAGTCATGCAAGTATTTTAATTAAAATATTTTTGAAATAGCACATCTATCTATTCTTTATTTATTTTTCTTTTTGTAGCTGAGAGTGGCTGAATGCTCATTAAGGTGAAGAGGCACTTCCTGGGGGACAGGAAGTCAGCAGCAGGTGGCATGAAATAACAGTGAGTTGTCAAGCCAATAGTATGATGAGAAAACACACACACAGCTGCCACCTCTAAGACAGTGTCTATGTCTGTCGGTCTCTCCTGCTCGCTCTTTCTATGTCTAGAAGCAGCTGAAAATAGAGAGAGAGAGAGAGAGAGAGAGAGAGAGAGAGAGAGAGAGAGAGAGAGAGAGAGAGAGAGAGAGAGAGAGAGAGAGAGAGAGAGAGACTTATGTATAATTCATGCTCCTGGAGACTCATTTGCTATGGAGACAGAAAGGCACATGAACTTGTGAGTGAGTGTGTGGAGGGACGAGCAGAGCACATGTGTGTGTGTGTGTGTGTGTGTGTGTGTGTGTGTGTGTGTGTGTGTGTGTGTGTGTGTGTGTGTGTGTGTGTGTGTGTGTGTGTGTGTGTGTGTGTGTGTGTGTGTGTGTGTGTGTGATGCACATCCCTGCAGCGCTGGTGTCAGAGCTCACAGGAGCATTAGCACACATTCTTTATACACCAACATTTGCTAATGATTATCTCTTAAGTCTTCTGAAAATAATATCAGCTTTGTTTATATAAATCAAACATTTTTATAGCTGCTGCGATCATTTCTCAGCCTGTAGTGGCATCAAACGGAATTTCAAAAATAATGAGTGTTTTCGAACGGGTTTTCCTGAACATGCTTCAAGGCTTATATGGATTTCGAAGTCCCTACAGTAATTGTCTACAAATAATTATTATAATTAGAGATTTGTCATTTGAGTATATATTAAAATGGGGTGGAAATGGATATAAAAATGTAAAAAATAAAACAAAATCCGCAAAAATCAAACCTTTCATTGAAGTATTTTCTTTTAGAAGTATTTTAAGCACACCAGGCCCATCTTTACTGTATTATTACTATTAAATATATAAATTACTTTATGAAACAGCACAAATGACTCTAGAGCGAGATCACTGGTGGGCAGCTGATTTCAGGAATGTTCACACCAAGAATGATAACTATAAAGATAATTATAATGATAACTATATTAACATCCATCCCACAGTAAACAGTGCCCTGCCCTCCACTAATATTGGCACCCCCTGGTAAATATGATCAGAGATGGCTGTGGAAATAAATCTGCATTGTTTATCCTTTTGATCTTTCATTCAAAGAATCCACAAAATCTTTCAGTGAAGTAAAACAATTGAAAGTGGGGGAAAACTCACATTATGAAATAAATGCTTTTCTCCAATGCATGTTGGCCACAATTATTGGCACCCCTAGAAATTCTTATGAGTAAAATATCTAAAATATAGTATATTCCCATTCATATTTAACTTTTTTAGCTTTTTTAGCACACCAGGCCCAGGAATATGAAATTGTCCAGCCACGACTTCTTGTTTCACAGGAGTATAAATATGAGGAAACACAAAGGCCAAATCATTTATCACAACGAGTAAAACCAAAGAATATAGTTCTGATGTGCAGCAAAAGATTGTTGAGCTTCACAAAATAGAAAGTGGCTGTAAGAGAATAGCTAAACCATTGAAAATCCCCATTTTCACCATCAGGGCAATAATCAAGAAGATCCAATCAACTAAAGATGTTACAATCTGCCTGGAAGAGGAAGTGTGTCCATATTGTCCTAATGCACGGTGAAGAGGAGAGTTTGAGTGGACAAAGACTCTCCAAGAATCACAGCTGGAGAATTGCAGAGATTAGTTGAGTCTTGGGGTCAGAAAGTGAGGCAGGTGCTGCAAGCGGCTGTTGATGAAGACCAGAGCAACGTGTAGAGAGAATAATACATTCATTAAATGGATTTACAGAAAACGATATGTATTTGTGATGATTAACATGGCCAGTGTATATATGGAAAAGCTGATAAAGACACAAAAGCTGTGTTTACATTTAAGTCTTCACGGTTACTTTTGTATATGGAAGAAGCTTTCTCTATCCGCATATAGATATTTAGGGACTGTCTCTAAAGTTACTTATGACGTTTCTAACTTCACAAGCATTTGAAGAGAATGACTTACAGTCATAAAACCAATGGTAAAGTGTTCATGTAGGTGTCAGCCATGATGCACACCTTTTAAATTATAGAAATTATAAACGTGTATATGCATATGTAACTTTAGAGACGGTCCCAAAATATGCGACTAGAATCTTCCAATGTCTTTGTCAAGCCAAGTCACTGGGAAAAGCTTAGCGTGTGTAACTTTGTGCGTTACGTACATATGCGGAGTCCACCTGCTTGCCTGTAGCCTATATAGTATAGCCTACATCCCCAATAAGGTGCGAGTTTGGTCTTTTATATCACTGTATTAAGCTACGTTAAAAGCCTCCCGATGGCAGGGGAGTCCTGGAGTATGACGTATTGAGGGAACCCCAGTAGCTACAGTAGCAGAGCTCAGCGATATAAAGGAAACTAAACAACCGAGAGAAATATATGTTTACCTCAGATGTAACGTTTGATTTGTACGTCAGCATCGGGGGGATAACATTATCTCGTTCACAGTAGAGAAAGCTGCTTACATGTACAAAAGCAACCATGAAGACTTAAATGTAAACGCAGCTTTTGTGTCTTTATCAGCTTTTCCGAATACATACTGGCCCTGATAATCATCACAAATAACTAGTATCGCTTTCTGTAAAATTAATTTAATGAATGAATGCTCTGGTCTTCGTCAACATCCGCTTGCTCCACCAATTGGTGGTGAGGTCGACTCACAGCAGATGGAGATTATGCTCTGTAATCTACTGCTATTCCTGCAGTTCCCGGATGTGAACTGGTGAATTTTCTGTCGAATTTGAACCACTGAATTTGTGGAAGCAGATTTGTAAAGCGAAATAAAATGGACCGAAAATTGCCTGTCGAATATTATAGGTTGTATTTTTAAACGGAATTAATATTTTCGAAGTGAAATCTGAGAGGTGAATATGGACTATTACATTTTTAATAATTAAAAGGTGTGTGAAATGTTTTGAATTGAAATATTTCAGCCCATAAAAATGCAAGCCCTAAAAATGCAAGGCATTAAAATGCAAGCATGGTTAATGCAATGCATCTTTTTTTCAAGTAGTGCAATTCAACAAGCTTTTTTTATTTCAAAAAACATTTGGCATTATTTTACTTCCATAATTATGCCTCTGTCAGTCAGGCACAGGCAGCGGCTGAAATTATAAAGAGATGCGTGTTCACAGTGTTTATGATAAACTGCGTGACTGTCAAAGCAGCTAAAGTGCAAAACACAACCTGACACTCAATGTCATCGTGTCCCCTCAGCTTCAGAGGAAACGAAAGACGTGAAAAGAAATTGGAAGAAAGAGAATTTCTGCTCTCAAAACATCACTTCAAAGCCATTCACATGCTACTGTATCCTGTCATTTTGCCCTAGTGTTTCCCTCTTGAGCTTTTCCAGTTTCTCCCCTTCTGTTGACACATAAATGCACACACAAAGACTATTTTCAACAAATATGGTACAGTTGTGGTCAGAATTTGTGGCACCCCTGGTAAATATGATCAAAGATGGCTGTAAAAAATAAATCTGCATTGTTTAAAATGGTAAAAATGGTAAATGGACTGCATTTATATAGCACTTTAACAGACCCATGGCCACCAAAGCGCTTTACATATTGCCTCACATTCACCCATTCATACACTCATTCATATACCGACGGCACAGTCAACGTTTATCTTTTTGATCATTAAAAAAAAATTGGCAAAAATCGAACCTTTCACTGAAGTAAAATAATTGAAAGTGGGGGGGAAATCACATTATGAAATAAAAGTTTTCCTTAAAAACACGTTATTTTTTTGAGAAGTAAAAATCACATTATCTAATAATATAACTATTATTTAAGCACTTTTGTTCTCTAGTCTATCTGTACTACTCAGCATGCATTGCAGGTGGAGTGTTTACTCACATCCTGATACACACATCTGACTCGACTCGAGACAGTTATACTGTGACCTTTTGCTTTGTTTTCAACACCCAGTTGCAACGTTTCATTACAAAGACAAACAGAATCGCATCTCAGCAGACTAATGCAATCTCAAGTTCAAACAGCTCCAAACACACTTTTCTCTTTGCCTCCCCCCAAACCTTTTATTTCTCTCTTGCTGTTTCCAAATTATATGTTTTGTACCTCACACTTTTCTACTGTTTTCTATTTCATATTGGAAATTGGAAAACTCTTTTTCATCAGGTTAGTGTTTACACACAGTTCTACCACTTTGAAAAATGGCTAATTTACAAACCGCAGTGTAAAGACAAATCTGAATCTCACTTTGTTTTACTTCGGGTCCTTTAAAAAGAGTGTTTTCCTGGCTGACTCTTTCTGTCCCTGTCTCTCTGCTGTCATACTTTAACAAGTGACTGTTATAAAAGGAATATTCTGGGTTATTGTCTATGACTGTATTTGGAAACTCGTGTTTAATCGTGTTTAACATCAGAATTTGTGGTGAAAACTACATTAACCTAGACTGGGTAAACCCAGTATGATCTGCTGGCGATTTGATTTCGCCCTGCAGCTCAGTCTGGAAACCTGTACATTAATTTATCCTGCTTCTGTTACACATTTGCGGGAACCAATCACAGACCGGCTTATCCACCTGGCGTGCAACTGGCGGGTTTAACACAATGACGGATAGAGAAGCGATGATCACACCTCTTGTGGTCTGATTGGTTGAAGGACTATCCAATTTCGTACAGAGTCATTTGAATTATGCTCGTTGATCACGCCTCTTGTGGTCTGATTTGTTGAAAGACTATCCAATTGCGTACTGAGTCATTTGAATTATGCTCGTTGATCACACCTCTTGTGGTTTGATTGGTTGAAGGACTATCCAATTGTGTACTGAGTCATTTGAATTATGCTCGTTGATCACGCCTCTTGTGATCTGATTGGTTGAAGGACTATCCAATTGCGTACAGAGTCATTTGAATTATGCTCGTTGATCACTATGCTCGTTGATCACACCTCTTGTGGTCTGATTGGTTGAAAGACTATCCAATTGCGTACTGAGTCATTTGAATTATGCTCGTTGATCACACCTCTTGTGGTTTGATTGGTTGAAGGACTATCCAATTGCGTACTGAGTCATTTGAATTATGCTCGTTGATCACGCCTCTTGTGATCTGATTGGTTGAAGGACTATCCAATTGCGTACAGAGTCATTTGAATTATGCTCGTTGATCACGCCTCTTGTGATCTGATTGGTTGAAGGACTATCCAATTGCGTACAGAGTCATTTGAATTATGCTCGTTGATCACGCCTCTTGTGGTCTGATTGGTTGAAGGACTATCCAATTGTGTACGGAGTCATTTGAATTATGCTCGTTGATCACACCTCTTGTGGTCTGATTGGTTGAAGGACTATCCAATTGTGTACTGAGTCATTTGAATTATGCTCGTTGATCACACCTCTTGTGGTCTGATTGGTTGAAGGACTATCCAATTGCGTACAGAGTCATTTAAATTATGCTTGTTTATCACACCTCTTGTGGTCTGATTGGTCAAAGGACTATCCAATTGCGTACAGAGTCATTTGAATTATGTTCGTCGATCACGCCTCTTGTGGTCTGATTGATCGAAGGACTATCCAATTGCGTACAGATTCATTTGAATTATGTTCGTTGATCACGCCTCTTGTGATCTGATTGGTTGAAGGACTATCCAATTGCGTACAGAGTCATTTAAATTATGCTCATTGATCATGCCTCTTGTGGTCTGATTGGTTGAAGGACTATCCAATTGCGTACAGAGTCATTTGAATTATGCTCGTTGATCACTATGCTCGTTGATCACACCTCTTGTGGTCTGATTGGTTGAAAGACTATCCAATTGCGTACTGAGTCATTTGAATTATGCTCGTTGATCACACCTCTTGTGGTTCGATTGGTTGAAGGACTATCCAATTGCGTACTGAGTCATTTGAATTATGCTCGTTGATCACGCCTCTTGTGATCTGATTGGTTGAAGGACTATCCAATTGCGTACAGAGTCATTTGAATTATGCTCGTTGATCACGCCTCTTGTGATCTGATTGGTTGAAGGACTATCCAATTGCGTACAGAGTCATTTGATTTATGCTCGTTGATCACGCCTCTTGTGGTCTGATTGGTTGAAGGACTATCCAATTGTGTACTGAGTCATTTGAATTATGCTCGTTGATCACACCTCTTGTGGTCTGATTGGTTGAAGGACTATCCAATTGTGTACTGAGTCATTTGAATTATGCTTGTTTATCACACCTCTTGTGGTCTGATTGGTCAAAGGACTATCCAATTGCGTACAGAGTCATTTGAATTATGCTCGTTGATCACGCCTCTTGTGGTCTGATTGGTCAAAGGACTATCCAATTGCGTACAGAGTCATTTGAATTATGTTCGTCGATCACGCCTCTTGTGGTCTGATTGGTTGAAGGACTATCCAATTGTGTACGGAGTCATTTGAATTATGCTCGTTGATCACACCTCTTGTGGTCTGATTGGTTGAAGGACTATCCAATTGTGTACTGAGTCATTTGAATTATGCTCGTTGATCACACCTCTTGTGGTCTGATTGGTTGAAGGACTATCCAATTGCGTACAGAGTCATTTAAATTATGCTTGTTTATCACACCTCTTGTGGTCTGATTGGTCAAAGGACTATCCAATTGCGTACAGAGTCATTTGAATTATGTTCGTCGATCACGCCTCTTGTGGTCTGATTGATCGAAGGACTATCCAATTGCGTACAGATTCATTTGAATTATGTTCGTTGATCACGCCTCTTGTGATCTGATTGGTTGAAGGACTATCCAATTGCGTACAGAGTCATTTAAATTATGCTCATTGATCATGCCTCTTGTGGTCTGATTGGTTGAAGGACTATCCAATTGCGTACAGAGTCATTTGAATTATGCTCGTTGATCACTATGCTCGTTGATCACACCTCTTGTGGTCTGATTGGTTGAAAGACTATCCAATTGCGTACTGAGTCATTTGAATTATGCTCGTTGATCACACCTCTTGTGGTTCGATTGGTTGAAGGACTATCCAATTGCGTACTGAGTCATTTGAATTATGCTCGTTGATCACGCCTCTTGTGATCTGATTGGTTGAAGGACTATCCAATTGCGTACAGAGTCATTTGAATTATGCTCGTTGATCACGCCTCTTGTGATCTGATTGGTTGAAGGACTATCCAATTGCGTACAGAGTCATTTGATTTATGCTCGTTGATCACGCCTCTTGTGGTCTGATTGGTTGAAGGACTATCCAATTGTGTACTGAGTCATTTGAATTATGCTCGTTGATCACACCTCTTGTGGTCTGATTGGTTGAAGGACTATCCAATTGTGTACTGAGTCATTTGAATTATGCTTGTTTATCACACCTCTTGTGGTCTGATTGGTCAAAGGACTATCCAATTGCGTACAGAGTCATTTGAATTATGCTCGTTGATCACGCCTCTTGTGGTCTGATTGGTCAAAGGACTATCCAATTGCGTACAGAGTCATTTGAATTATGTTCGTCGATCACGCCTCTTGTGGTCTGATTGATCGAAGGACTATCCAATTGCGTACAGATTCATTTGAATTATGTTCGTTGATCACGCCTCTTGTGATCTGATTGGTTGAAGGACTATCCAATTGCGTACAGAGTCATTTAAATTATGCTCATTGATCATGCCTCTTGTGGTCTGATTGGTTGAAGGACTATCCAATAGCGTACAGAGTCATTTGAATTATGCTCGTTGATCACACCTCTTGTGCAGTAGAAAATACAGAGCAGACTCCCCAGACCAATGTTCAATCTTAAAAGATTGAGCTTGGTCTGGTGATAGCCAGACAAACATTAGCCATGATGCTGTACAGAAAATTCCACCAATCAGCAAAACGTGCCAAAAGATGAAGGACCACAAATGGCGTTACCAAGTCGATCTCTCTACACTCTCAAAATACTTAAATATTTGAATATATATATGCATATTTTGCAATGAACTTCAAATATATTGTGTTTAAATAGATATCGGTTTTTTTTAATGAGTAGTTTTATATTTCTTTCTTTGGTGCTCCAGGAGATCAGCATCCCACAGATGTTCATGATCAAGGCTGTTGAAACGGATTCCAGCTCCTTTCCCCACTTCAATGTCACCCAACCAGTGGATGAAGTCACCGCCATCAGACTGCTTACTCAACCAATTCAAGTGGAACGTAAATATCACTTAACCAAACCTCTTTCCAGAGACCTTGGCATTGTTGTATATTATCAGTATATGATTTTCTCATTTAAATTAGAGGTAATATAACTGATGCTAGTTAATAACAAATAATCTTTTGTTTATTTGTTTGATGTATAATAAGGTTCTTCACCTTATTCTCAGAGAAACAACAGTTTATCTTTCCATAAGATAATGCAACTCTTCCATAGCCACACTCAACTTAATCGCATGTATTTTATGCATCTTGGGTTAGGGTTTATTCCTTTATCATTGATTGTATTCATTTAGTAGTTGTGTTAATTATTCTTGTTTATTTTTTGTTAATAAAATCTATTTTATTAAGATTGTGTCTTACTTGTGCTGATAATACAGAAAAGGCTCTACAAATTAGAAATCTCACCAATCTTTCAGATAAATCAACTCTCCCCACTTAACATTCAATCTAAGATGGGTGAACAGCCTCCTGTTTGGAGTGTTCTCATACAGCCAAGGTAAAAGACCTTGACGAGTGTCCTAAACTAAGAGAGGGGGAAGGTGGTCATCTGATGTACTCATAACCACACATTATGTGACGTGATCTAAAAATCACAACGTCAGCGGTGATGTGAGTACCAATCACTACCTTACTTAGCGTCCTTGGATGGACGAAAGTAAAATCACTACACCTGCATTCAAACGCTCCTGTGTATATCTGTGTAAGCACTCTGTGAAAAGCGTCACTGATGTATATTTGTAACATGTTTTTGAAGCGCTGGTCATTGTAGCCAATCACAGACATATTTGATGAGCGTGTGAGGCCAGTCAGAGGTGTTTACGATTCCGCTCAACAGCGCTCAAAGCGTCACATTTTTTACATTTCAGTACCGACTTGGTATCGCGGTCGGTACTTTTGACAACACTAGCGTGGACAGGGTTATTTTTGCAGCTGACCTTATTGCATATGCATTTGTAGGAGTTCCCTTTCAGATGCAAAATTTATGGGAGGAGAGTATTTGAAGATGATTCACAAAGGTTTGCGCTCGTCAGTTTACTGGTATTTGCACCATTATTTACCACCTCAAAAAAGCACTCGATCGTGTTGGTCATTATAGAAATGATCTGGCTCGGCGTGTGTGTTCTTTATCTTTCCACCCCCATCTGCACATTTTTGGAATTACGCTCTCACTCTAATTTGCCCTGTTTGGTAAATATGGACTACTTTTATGATGCTTTTTTGTTTTTTGGACTTTTAAAGCCCCAGTCCCCATCTATTTCCAATGGAAAAGAGCAGCAATGATAATCAGCAAAATAACTTTTTGTGTTCAACAATGACAAATTTACAAAATTTATTTTTAGCTATTAACATTTAAAATGCCAAACACACATCTGCCATTCATCTAGTTTTAACATGGTATTTATCTTCAAAAGTTAATTCTCCAAATTGCTTGTGAAATGAAAGGGGTATTAGGCCACATGCACTCTTCTGAACGCCCAGGTGGAGGGGTGAGTGAATAGAAGATGAACTCAATGAGTGGTTTGGGGTTTCCTGTCTGACTCTTTCTCTTCCGCCCTCTATCTTTCCCTTTACCGCAGTCTCAACCCACTCCATCAAACGGCCCCAGAGCGTTATAGACTCCGATGCCTTGAAAATCTCTCTGCCTGCCTGTGGGCAGCTCACATGACATAAATGCCATAAGAAGCTAATTGGAAATAAACAAAATCAGGGGAAAGGGCAGAATGTTCTGTGTGAATGACCAAAGGCTTTAATATACTCAGAGCGAGACTTTGACGAGTTCTGTGTTTGCTCGAGGCACATCAAACATCAATTTGTGACCTTTGCAACAGGAAGTGAGCACATTGGCTGTTCACCAGGGTTTAGGGGCTGCAGAAATGCATCAACCACATTTATGACAGGTTTTAGTTTATGTAACCACTTGTAAAAAAATAAAAAAATAAATAAAAATAAAAAAAGGACCACAGAGCTAGTTTTAATTGTCTTCCAAATGAAAATTCAGCTTTGCATCACAGGAATAAACTACATTTTTAAATACACTCACCTAAAGGATTATTAGGAACACCATACTAATACTGTGTTTGACCCCCTTTCGCCTTCAGAACTGCCTTAATTCTACGTGGCATTGATTCAACAAGGTGCTGAAAGCATTCTTTAGAAATGTTGGCCCATATTGATAGGATAGCATCTTGCAGTTGATGGAGATTTGTGGGATGCACATCCAGGGCACGAAGCTCCCGTTCCACCACATCCCAAAGATGCTCTATTGGGTTGAGATCTGGTGACTGTGGGGGCCATTTCAGTACAGTGAACTCATTGTCATGTTCAAGAAACCAATTTGAAATGATTCCAGCTTTGTGACATGGTGCATTATCCTGCTGGAAGTAGCCATCAGAGGATGGGTACATGGTGGTCATAAAGGGATGAACATGGCCAGAAACAATGCTCAGGTAGGCCGTGGCATTTAAACGATGCCCAATTGGCACTAAGGGGCCTAAAGTGTGCCAAGAAAACATCCCCCACACCATTACACCACCACCACCAGCCTGCACAGTGGTAACAAGGCATGATGGATCCATGTTCTCATTCTGTTTACGCCAAATTCTGACTCTACCATCTGAATGTCTCAAAAGAAATTGAGACTCATCAGACCAGGCAACATTTTTCCAGTCTTCAACTGTCCAATTTTGGTGAGCTCGTGCAAATTGTAGCCTCTTTTTCCTATTTGTAGTGGAGATGAGTGGTACCCGGTGGGGTCTTCTGCTGTTGTAGCCCATCCGCCTCAAGGTTGTGCGTGTTGTGGCTTCACAAATGCTTTGCTGCATACCTCGGTTGTAAAAGTTGCTCTTCTATCAGCTTGAATCAGTCGGCCCATTCTCCTCTGACCTCTAGCATCAACAAGGCATTTTCGCCCACAGGACTGCCGCATACTGGATGTTTTTCCCTTTTCACACCATTCTTTGTAAACCCTAGAAATGGTTGTGCGTGAAAATCCCAGTAACTGAGCAGATTGTGAAATACTCAGACCGGCCCGTCTGGCACCAACAACCATGCCACGCTCAAAATTGCTTAAATCATCTTTCTTTACCATTCTGACATTCAGTTTGGAGTTCAGGAGATTGTCTTGACCAGGACCACACCCCTAAATGCATTGAATCAACTGCCATGTGATTGGTTCATTAGATAATTGCATTAATGAGAAATTTAACAGGTGTTCCTAATAATCCTTTAGGTGAGTGTATATTCAAATAGAAAACAGTTATTTTAAATGTATTGTAATAATATTTCACAATATTACTGTTTTACTGTATTATTGATCAAATAAATGCAGCCTTGGTGATGGTGATCTTAAGAGACTTCTTTCAAATACATTCCAAACATTTGGTTGGTAGTGTATATTGGCAAAAATAAAAAGTAAAATAGTTAGATACTAGACATATTCTAATACACAACGCTTCCTTCTCAGTCTACCAAGCACTTAATGAAAAATAAGATGCAAAAACTGGTCTTAAATGTGTCTTAAACCCTGCGAACATTGAGCTCAAAGAGGAAACCAGGCCGGCATCCAACGTATGGAGCTACATTAGAGGCAGAGAGAATAAAAGGTTGTAGCTGGTAGCAGGTGAGGTTGAAGATGAGATGAATGGAAAGAGAAATATACTTTGACATCCCATTTGTGAGAGAGTGTGTGCATGAGAGTGAGATCTCATTCTGTACTTAATGAGGACAGCAGTAATAAGGGAAAGAGAGATAGACCAATGCGGTGTAATTTCTGCCAATTCAGATAGAAAGCAGCTCTATTAGCAGACAATCAGGACTCTGCGTTCCTGCCAGAACTCCCACAAACAGCAGCGGTGCGGGTGAACACAACCATCGTCTGTGAGCAATGTGACCACTTGCATGCTCACACGTTTCCTTGTTTTACCACTACAGTTGATGCTGCTGTACAAACGGTCATGTAAACATTATGACTGACAGCTGAGATGTTGCTATACATTTAGAGGAGACAGGGGCTAGTTGTCAAATGGGGAAGGTTTGAGTAAAAACATATAAAGCAAATGCTTGTTTTCTCATGCAGTGATTTTTGCATGTTGGTTTAAAACATTTTTTTTGCTGTTTACGGCCTGACAGTTTCATTTTCATGGACTTTTAGTTTAAATATCTTCAGTTTAATTTGTTCTAGTTTCCCGCCGTTATCTGTTGTCATGATGATTTCACATTTGGCTCCTAAACTCTGGAATAGTCTTCCTGATATTGTCCGAGGTTCAGACTCGCTGTCCCAGTTTAAAACTAGATTAAAGACACATCTCTTTAGCCAAGCATTCACATTATAATTGCCTTTTATACTACAGTTAAATGGGAACAACAGCATTAATATAATATTCTGAACAGCAGCTACGCTAATTATTTCCCATCTGCTTTTCTGTTGTTATCTCGGGACACTAGTCCCGAGGTAAATAGTTTGTCAGCTCCAGTATGTATCCAGCCTCTCATGAAGACTTCGGATGCCCCAACACCTGTGATGAGACGACTCCACGCCTGTGAAGAGACGACTCAACGCCAGCGTTGTTATGGCCTAAATTAATATACGACTGATTATCTTTTTCGAACATTGTTATTTAACATTGTGTTTCTAACATTTTTTATACTGTTCATCTATGAAATGCACTTTCTGTAAAGCTGCTTTGAAACAATGTGTATTGTGAAAAGCGCTATACAAATAAATTTGAATTGAATTGAATTTGAATGATTCACTTAACAAGCTGTCTGTATTCAGTTCTTTATCAGTGTGTATTTAAGTTTGTTTCCTGCATTGTCTGGTATTGTTTGTGTCTATGTGCTGTTTTGTTTGCTATTACCTTTGGATCTACCTCTGTTTGCTTTACTTTATTAAAGACTGTTGCTACTTATTCCTTCTTTGTCTTCCTTGGAACTTAGCGTGACAGAATACCGGACCAAAAGAAGTCAAATGGATATCGCAGCCCAGTTTATCAATCTCGCTCGAGAGAACCTTGCTATCTTGGAGTACACTGTCAAATTCTGTCAACTGGCTGTGAAAACTAACCTTAATGATGAAACTCTAAAGTCTCTGTTTTGGACTGGAGCCAACTATTATTCCCCCCTTGACCTACCTGGTATGAGTGAAGGAACCTGGAGAGAGGCGATCCTGCGATGTCTGCAGTGTGCACGCAGAGCCAGAGCACTCGCCTATGGCAGAAAAGGAGCCCAAGCCCACCGCAGAGTTGGAGACCACACTGATGCCCGCCACGGACCCGATGCCCACAACGGAGCCTGAGCGTGAGGCCACATCTGTCCCGGAGCTGAAAGTAGCCGCCCAGTCTGACCAGGTGTTTGTGCTGACTTTTATCTACAAGCCGGTGGGAAATAGAGAAGAGCTGGATGATGATGACAGCCTCCCTCTGTTGAGTCCACATCACCAATGGGCTTGACCAGCTTAAAGACTGCTATACCTTTGAAAATACACCCACCCTGTCTCCCTTTCCCAACTCCACTGCCCAAGCTATTCCCTTGGCCCTGCTTCCACTTGTGCCCTTCAGTTCCTCGGCTCCTCTATTGGCTCTTACCTGTTCAGATCAGCTATGGACTTTTAGATCGCCAGCTCAGCCAAAGTGTGTCGATTCCTATATTCCACCTCAAACCTTCAGGGCCATAGCTCCAACACGGCCCATCGAGCAGTTGACTCTGTCTCGGCTCCACCATGCTTCCTCGTCCCACTGGCTTCACCTTGGTCGGACAACACCCTGCCTGCAGCGCAGGCTTTCGTGCCTTCTGCTGCGCTCTTCACCCATTTGGCTCCATTTGGCACCGCCTTTCCTGCAGCTTCGCAAGGGTCCTCAGTCGATTTGCCTCCTCCTCGATCCTCTGGTGCCCAGGTTATGCCTCGGCTCACTGCCCTCCAGGACCTCCATTGTTGTCTCTTGGCTACACCGCTGGTCGGACCACTAACACTGCTGCAGCTCCTTTCACCACTGATTACACTGTAGGCCCTTGTACCACCTGTGCTCTGGGTGTTCACACCTTTTCCATCCTTCCATTGGCTCCTCCCTGGTTCCTTCCACTCTTAGATCCTCCTTGGCTGTGTCTACCTTCAGCTCCTCCAGTAGTCCATCCGCTGTTTGCTCCTCCCCGGTTCCTCCCACTGGAGCTTTCCTCACCAATCCATCATCTGCCTCCTAAACGACCTCCTGAGCCATTATATGGCACAAGGCTGTGCCTTGCCGGAGGGGCGGTTCTGTAACAGTTATATTTAGTTAGTTTCATTTTAATGGACTTTTAGTTTGTTCATCTTCAGTTTCCTGTTTCCTTTGTTCTAGTTTCCTGCCATTATCATGGTGATTCATTTAACGAACACAGCTGTCTACATACAGTTCATTATCATTGTGTATTTAAGTACCTCAGTTTGTTTCCTTCATTGTCCGGTATTGTTTGTGTTTATGTGCTGTTTTGTTTGCTATTAGAGCCCGACCGATTTAGCCTGTCGCAGATATATCGGCATCGGCGTATATGCCCACGCGTCTCACATTGCGCGAATATTCACACAAAATGATGTCAAAATGCCTGTCTTGTCGAGTATTATCATAAACTAGTTGGTTATGTCTTATGTCACGTAAACATGAAATTTGCCAGTCACCGCAAGCGTTTTTTGTCATTTTCACAAGTTTCATGGCCCACAGAATATTTTATGTGAATATATGAACATGCAATATATCAAAAGAAAGAACAGACCTTCTGTTTTATT
Source organism: Romanogobio albipinnatus (assembly GCA_023566225.1). NCBI lineage: Eukaryota > Metazoa > Chordata > Actinopteri > Cypriniformes > Gobionidae > Romanogobio > Romanogobio albipinnatus. Next base: position 41,161,225 of record CM042255.1, on the reverse strand, counting down.
CTAGCTTCATGCATTGTTTTATCAACACTTGAATGTGGGTAAGTTTCATGAAAAAAGCAACATTTTGAGCAAAAAGCTAAGAAAATCATGTTTTTGTCAAAGACTACATACAGATGGAATTCAGAACGATGAAAACACAGATGGAGTAGATTTAAGCTTCAGAGTCCTGTAGGGTCCCATGTCGTCCTGAAACAACATTTCATTCAATAAAATAGCCGTTTTGATTTATATGCTGTTTAATGTTGATGATCGTGTTATTTTACGCATCTGCTTATATGAGATCACTCGTTTCTGCTTCTTCTTCGCCTCTGTTTTGGTCTGTACTCGTTCAGGAGATGCGCAATAGCGCCCTCTACGTATAACAGTGAAAACATGGAAAGCCAGACAATTTTGTTAATGGCAGGGAAGCGTTTTCTCATAAAAGACAAGATAACAAAAGACAGAAGAAAAAAATCACTCACTGCTCTTGACTGAATAATTTTAATAATGGTTCATCTATATTTATTCAGTGAAGACTATGAAGTGAAATTTTACATTTCATTACTATTTCTGAAGCCTACCTGAAAATCTAGTTTAGACCTACATGAAAAACCTGAAAAGAACAGTTTTTCATTTGTATGTTTGTTCTGTTGTATTTATGTACAATGTCTGTATATTATATACTGTATTATACAGTACTAGGGGTGGGAATCGCGCCACGATACGATATTATCGTGATACTTAAGCCACAATGCGATATTATTGTGATTTTTTTTTAAATGCGATACGCAGAGTATTGCAATAACATATTAATACGGCCATTATGAATTTGACTTTCACTTTAGAATTAGCACCAATTCGGGGGCGGCAATTACTTGAATGATGGGTTTGTTGTTATTCTTAATGAAAAACACAACAACAAAACAGTACAATGAGAAACTCACTTAACTCACTTAACTCAACTTTCTTGTTCGGCTCACGCTGCACGTTCAGTTTTTAATTGTAGTGTCGGTTCTCTAACTGAACTAAATTATTTTTACTACTGTAAAAAAAACTAAACGACGGAGAGGCCGGTGCCGCGGTATGTGATGTAACCGGTGTTGCGGACTGACATCGACTATCACAGCAAGCCTATTGTGTGTATAATGATAGTGCGCTGACAGTGTAGATATGGCATAATATAGACTGCTTCTTTGATTGTAAGTGCGAGCCAAGTTCTGTTGCTTTGGAGTGCACAGCTGGCTTGCACTTGTGTGTCAAATCAACACGTAACTAAAAAATAAACATGGATAGAGTGCTCCACGTTCAGAAATATGCGAGAATACGCTTCCTGCACACACAGCTCACTGTGCGAATTACAATTTTTTTCAATCATAATTGATTTCAATTTCTTATTAAACGTCAAAAGAAAGACACATTTATCTTCTGGGAGAAGGGGGCCCAAAATTCTTTCTTGCATACCCCCCTTAAAAATCTTCACGGCGCCCCTGGGTACAGCATATCTGGCTTTTATTAACATGATAAAACTAAAGACTCTTCAGAGATATGAAGAATACTACTCTACTCAAGATTAAAAGGAGATTGGCAGAAACTGTGTTTGTTATGTACCCTTAAAAAATTACTCTGCAGAAATAAGTGTGCCTATAAGAATAGCTTAAGGCTCAAATATAATACAATTTGAATTGATTGATTTAAAAAAGGTCACTATCTAATTCCCATAATTGTATTTATTATTTATATTATAGCTTTGTTGTAAAATGTATTGAGAACATGAATACTGTTGTACAATGTTGCAGAAAAAGCCTGCCTATATGTGTTCAAACTTTTGACTGATATATTTATTATATAGCCTACTTTATATATTTGTGTCTGTGTTTGTGTATGTATACAGAGAGACTTTGTAATACAGCTCAGGCAAATATAATTCAGCTCAATATTACAATACACAAACACATCTGTCATATAGGCATAGAGATGTTTATTGAGTGAATATGTTATTGGACGCGAGTTTCTATTAGTCTGAGTGACAAATGCAAGACTGAGGGAGACATTTATTATTAAACCCCGTGATGACAGACAATCAATATGCAGGTGTTTGCCATTGTCCCAGACGCAGGTGAAGACAAAATTATTGACTTACATGCGGTTTTTGCTGTGTAATAATCCAGTTACGGCCTCCTGCAGTCTGTCAAGTGAAATGAAATGGCGGCGCTCAGAGGATGTTTGCGTGTCGCGTGCATTGAGAACAGAGACAGATTAGCCTGACTGATGAAAGGACTGATTGGCAAAACAACATACATTTTTACGCGAAACCAAGTGTTATTATTCATATATCACTGCCATTACAACTTTAGTTGTATTCCTTGAATTTAATTTAATATAATTCCTTTCTTTTTATGCAAATGAGGCTCGTACAAGCCACAGGAGTACTGAAAAGTGATGCGAACGCGTTGGTTTCGATCGCTCCAGGTGGCTATACTGCATAGGCCATAAAACCCGCCCTCTCCATCTAATGGGACATAGACAAACTAAACCAGGGGTTTTCAAACTTTATGATGCCAAGGACCCCCAAATATGATGAACCTTTTATGAGGGACCCCCTTCCTAAAATCCATCTATATATTTTTATGTATGAAAAAAACATTTTAACAGTTAGATAAGTAGTTAGTGTGACATTACAAATATAACATATTGTTACCATAATTAAATTGGCTATTCTTAAAGGTGCCCTATGTAAAAAGAATTCAGTCAAATATCCAAAAACCACAAGGCCAGTATGTTTTTCCTCTAGCGATATAAGTAATTCCAAAAAGTATGCCACGTATATAGGGTTTATTTAGCTATAGCCCAGCCACCGCACTGGCCGTTATTATTAATGGAAGGAGACGTAGGCGTGTTATCCAAGCATTAATGGCAAAGAAAGCCCCTTTGGGAGTGGTCTCATCTTTTGTCCAAACATACCGAATGATCGACTTTTGCAGTTGAGAAAATTTCCTTTTTTGAATTACCTGAAAAACCACCTCATGCGAACGTAAAAGCTTTTTTGTGATATATGGGAGTTTTTGCGAAATTGGCGCATTTCCATTGGTCATATTTTCAAATCGCAATTGAAATTTTCGCATTTTGATGGGTAATGGCTACTGTGGCACCAACAAACATTTGGCAAAGAAAGCCCCTTTGGGAGTGGTCTCGTCTTTTGTCCAAACATACCGAATGATCGACTTTTGCAGTTGAGAAAATTTCCTTTTTTGAATTACCTGAAAAACCACCTCATGCGAACGTAAAAGCTTTTTTGTGATATATGGGAGTTTTTGCGAAATTGGCGCATTTCCATTGGTCATATTTTCAAATCGCAATTGAAATTTTCGCATTTTGATGGGTAATGGCTACTGTGGCACCAACAAACATTTTCAGGAACTTAGGGAGGATTGAGCTTTAACTTCAATTTCTACATTTCCATAACTGTTTATTTCACAAGAAGTTGATTAGGCGGGAGTGTGGGCGGGAACTTGAGACTATGCTGTGCAGACTCGGGCTCCAAGTTGCTACTGTGCAGAGACCATAGATAAAAAAAAAATATATGGATGTAGTGTCCGTGACATCACCCGTAGGTTTCTGAAGAGCATTTTTGAAGCGTAAAGTCGGCCGTTGCCTTCTTGGCAGCGTGTCATCGCGCGTCACTCCCAGATAACAGAAAATGGTCAAAGAGGCGGGACGTGGGTGGAGCTGAGGTGGTGACGTGACTAACCGACAGCAGACAAATGGCTATCCACCTGTCACTCAAAGTGACCACCCCCTTAATTATGCAGAACTTAAAATAATTTAAACAGATGAGTTATAAAAAAAATTTTTACCCCCCTCACAGTTGTCATGAAGGGCAAAATTAGCTATAGAGACCAAGCCCACAATTTGTACCAGGCTGTGGTACATGTTTTTTTCTGCTGTAAAGTGTGGCATTTTAACATGGGGCTCAATGAGATTCTGCTCCTTTTTGGAGCCAGTTGATGAATTGCAGTTTAAAGGTGCAGTGTGTAGTATTTAGGAGGATCTATTGACGGAAATCCAATATAATATACATACCTAGGTTTTCAGTGGTGTATAAAGACCTTACAAAATGAACCATTATGTTTTTATTACTTTAGAATGAACCATTTCTCTCTACATACATCGCAGGTGAAATCGCCATTTTGCGCCGTCATGTTTCTACAGTAGCCCTAAATGGACAAACTTCTCTACAGAGCGCTAGCTACTCTCGACAACATTTTTGTCCTGTGTCAGCCACCGTAGCTTCTCTGTGTGCTTCGAAAGGCAGGGGTGAGCGGTAGGCGACTTCAATTCACCACCTCACCGCTAGATGCCGCTAAAATTACATACTGCACCTTTAAGTCACTTCCATGTTGGCTTCAAGAGAAATTGGGGGAGGTTGCCGCTTAGCAGAGACCCAAAGTGTCAGCGCCATATTTGAACACTGGGGTCTTCACTACTTCAATGGAAGAGAGTGAAGGTGCGTCGTCCATCTTTTTTTTACAGTCAATGGGCTTGTAGAGCAAAATTTGTAGGATGCAGGTAATGCTGCAACAGTTGCAATATGACATTATGCTCTGTGGTGCATTTTTTAAAAACAGAAATTCAACAAAAAAAACCTAATAATAATAAATCCAAAATGTAAATCTACTCCATTTTCCCACAATGCTGAAACCCCTCAGTTTTAAAGTTTGTGTTTTGTTGTAATAGTTTTTCTCCCCCTTATTGTGACGTATTTATTCCATTCCAAATATATGAAATGCTTCTCGAGCAAGAAATAAATGTAAGGCGGGATCATTTGTTGGATCGTTGTGGTTTGCTATTGGTCGATCTCATCATGTGAGTGACAGGTTGTCGCCCTTGCGCCAGTAAACACGATTAAAAAAATATTATGTGCACAGATAAATCATTTATAATAATTACACTCTAAAACATAATTCAGTGCACTGTAAAAAAAAATCCCCATAAAATTTACAGTAAAAAAAACAGCAGCTGTGGTTGCCAGAACTTTACCGTAAAAAATACGGCAGTAATGTTTTAGGTTTTTAGGGACAGCACCATATAATTTAAAGGTTTATAATGTAATAATTACGGTTAAAAAAAAAAATTATTTTACAGTTCAAAACCGTATAATTTAAAGGTTTATAATGTAATAATTACGGTTAAAAAAAATATATTTTACAGTTCAAAACCGTATAATTTAAAGGTTTATATAGGTTAATGATTATGTTTACACTGTAAACAATTTACAGTAAAATAACATATTTCATTGACTGAAATAATATTAAATTACCAACCTATTGAAATACTAATATCTGTTATGTACCTTTGATATATACGGACCACCACCAATCACAGTGGTGATGAGAATCACGTGATGAATCAAAGCTCATCACAAGCAGCTTTTAAGAGGACAAATTTATAAGGTGCTCAGTGTCATTCACACAAACACTAAACACAAACACTAAACACCCTCATGGTAACACACATGAAATTTAAAAAATGCAATAAACATTAATTTAACAACATCAGATGTAACATAAAACCCTAATGTACATAACTGATCAGAAAAAAACAAAGAAGAAACATAGTTATTGCATCAAATACGAAGTTTCACGCAGGGAATTCTGGGAATGTCAATTTACAGGTTTTCACTGTAAATTACACAATGACTTGTTCTTTTTCACTTCCAAAAACTGTAAATTTAACGGTATTTTACTGTAAAATTAAATTAAATGTAAGGTTAGATCTATTACAGTTATTCACCGTATATAGTACGGAAACGTTCTGTTAACCAATTAACTGTTTTTCACCGTAGCCTTTTTACAGTAAAATACCGTTAAAATCACAATCATTTTTTAGTGTGGCTTGCTAAATATCACAGTAATAATTAACTTTATTAACTTAATAAAATCTGTGAATATCATTTATTTGATTGTTTGAGTTGAACATACCAAAATTATTTATTTAAAATATACTTAATATATTTGTGAAACGTCTATCAAAATATTTGAGAAGGGAGAATTAAATTGATCTGTTTCAAGAACCACAAATATTACTTTATTCAAATCAACACTGTAAAAAATACTGTGCCCGTTTGAATCAATAAAATTGAGGCAACTATTTGCTTCAGCTTTTTGAGTATTTTAAACTCATTTTATTTGTGTTTATCCTATTAGACTTTGCATGTTTTCAACTTGGACTCTTAAGTAATAGCAACTCAATTTTATCAATTTAGAAAATTATAGTTTTAAGTATATCCAATAAAATCCTTTAAGTAATATTTACAAATGTCTCCTTGTAAGCCACGCATTAAGTTACTTTTTTCCAAGCTACTTTTTTACTTTTTTAAACACAGTAGCTTATTTTTTCACCTTTACATAAAGCTGACTTCAAGTAAAAAAACGTTATGTACTAGAGATAACAACAGTAATTAATTTTCGTGTAATAGTTTTTTCAATGACCATTGGTCTGTTTAACCCACTGAGAACAGTAATTCAGTCATCTAATTAAAACAATGTTTCGAACAATGTTAAAAACATAAAATTAAAATACATCATAATTATTCTACATCAGATGATAAAAAAATAATCACTGAGAAAAGTGAACCCCAATTTAAAGGGTTAGTTCACCCCAAAATGTAAATTCTGTCATTAATTATTCAACCTTCGTTCATATTCAGACACAAATGAAGATATTTTTGATTAAATCCCAGAGCTATCTGATCCCTCCATAGACAACAATGTGATGAACACTTTCAAGGCCCTAAAGAATAGGAAAGACATAATTAAAATAGTCCATGTGACTTCAGTGCTTCAAACGTAATGTTATGAAGCCATGAGAATACTTTTTGTGCGCAAAAACAAAAATAACGACTTTATTCAGCAATTTAGCTTTAGCCTGTTAGCGTTAGCCAAGCCGTGTAATTCAGGACAAATTTAAGTATTTCTCAATACAAACATTTAGCTTTATCCTTGCTATATTTAAAGCATCAAACCATTGAACAGTTCATATTTAATGTCATTCTTACCTTTTTTAGTGTTGTTGGGTTGCCAGCAGTGCAAATTCAGTCCTGTCACCCATCAAAATGGCGTCTGTCATGAACATTTGTGTTTTCGCAACAGCCACTGGTTTAGACTTTTAAATAAACTGTACTTAAAAAGTATCTCGAAAAGGCACACATCTAAAAAGCCTAGTAAACATTACTCAAGATAATACACACACCATTTAATTGTAAAAAAAACATGTGTTTACAACATTATATTAAATAAGTTACTCAAAATATTAAGTAAAGTACCAAACATATAGCCTACAAATCTAGACGCACCCTAGCGGCAGAAAATTTATTTTTCCGCTAGTGCAGTCTAGCAACTCTCGGTATACCTTAGAGCTGGAAAAACCAAACTCTGGTCAGGCCAATCACAGCGTGTGGTAGAGTCGGTGGGCGGGCTTAACATGATGACGGAGCGGAGTTGCGGAGGTTCTTGGTGCTACAGGTAAACAAAGAAGCTGACAATCAGCGGTTTTGGCCGCTACTTTGGAAGACTTGGAGTTAAGCTTTTCTTTGAGGAAAGAACAAAGAACGGCACTGAAGTCATTCGTAAGAAAGGAAGATGTATTTGGAGTTAAATCTATCAACTAACATTAGCTCCGCTTCGGTTGGTTGTGGCGCTATCCAATTGCGTGCAGAGGGAATTTGACAGACAACCGTTTATCCCGCCCCTCGGATTGAGCCCTGTCAATGGTGTGTTTCCAGACCAAACATCTTGATGTGGGTCTGGCTTGTCTGGCTACCAAAGATTTATTTGTTGAAAATATAGAATTTATTTTTGTTACAATTACAACCCCTGAGAGTCATTTTCCCCAGTGAAGGTTATTAATATTTAATGAAGAAATTGAGTAAATGCACCCCGCCCACTGACGTGACAACGACTCAACGGTTGATTGAGCGCGGCTGTTGAATTCTCTTCAGTCTCCAGAGCAGAATTGGTGCATTTCCTCTGTGAAATTCAGGTTCTATAAAATCATTGCTGTGCTTAAAATAATTGTATTAAATGCAAAACAACATACAGAGATGCAGTGTGAGTCACCTAAACGAGTGTGGCGTCTGTCTTTGAACTGCAATTTGAATATTGTAAACATGTCAAAACAGTAATATATGCTGTACTGCTGTACTCATCGAAAATAAAGGCCAATGTCATATGTGTGGTTGTGTTGTGTGGAGTATTTTACAAACGTTTAGAGGAAATTAAAGTTATACTATAAAAGTTAATGTTACTCATAAATAAAAACAATTCATATTACTCATAAATATTGGTTTTAAATGTTTTTTAACCAATTCTTTCTACTCAATTGTATTTGTTTGTTTGTTTTTTTTCTTACATTTACTCAGTTCATAAGGTGTATGCAATTGCTTTAAAATGTACTCAATTTCTTTAGTGTAAAAATGTTTCACCAAGAAAATTGAGTAAATCATATAAGTAATAGTTTTTAGAGTGTACAGCAATATTCCATTAAAAACAAGAACTGTCAATTTTGATTTCATTGTGATTAAGGTGTCATGCTTTTACATATGGATATTGGTCGAATATGATGTGAAACTTCTTCAAATGAGTTTATATTCCCAGTCTCCCACATTTGCATGCATATGAATGGAACAAATGTAAAGAAAAGTGTAGTTTGACTGTCCCTTCAAGCATGTGCTAAACAAAACGCTGCGATTCATAGTGGTTCCTATCCTCAATGTTCAATCATGCAGACCATGACCTTTAATAAGATAATGATGATGACGCACAAGCCTGCAGATTTCATGACAACTGTACACAATTGACGAGGTCTGAGTAGGGACTGAAAGTTGAAAACATTAGCTAAAGTGGGTATGTGTGTGTTTTAATGAGCAATGCTAATGATCACGTTCACTGAATAAAGTGAACTAAAGCCAAAGTGTTCCCTAACTTGCGCTTGAACTTCACTGCTTCAGTTGTTTTCTTCTAAGAACGCTGACCATTATGCTGCCTGATAATTACTGTTATATGTATAAGGATATGAATAAAATGTAAATCAAATTGTGTTTAATAAAATGATTGGCTATTTGGTGAGGCAAATAAATCAGCCTAAATATATATTCACACCAAAATGGATCAGCACAAGAATGTTTGCAAACCTGAGTGGAAAAGAAAACAATTCTGGTCCTCAATGTGTTTTAGAAAACAGATTTCATGAATAATTTAAAGAACTTTCCTGTGGTAAAACGTAATGCAGAGTGTAATATAGTATGGTTTAAACATATATTATAGACAGATGCAGGTTTTATGATGTTAAGTGAGAGAAAAACTGAATCTAGGTCATGTGGTTGTGCATGGTGGGGACCAGTACGGCCGGATGGTGCATTTATCTCCCTAAATTCAGCCAAAATCTGAACATATAGTGACATAATTAGTTTTATTTTCCTATATATTAAAAATGACCTGGTGTTTTAAAATGTGATTTCTGTGACCTGTTTTTTTTGTTTGGTCAACAGAAGTACACATAAGTGCATCACGTTGAAAACAAGGTCGAAGGAAACCAAATGCACGGCGCTTTCCATTTCCTGCCATTGACCTGTCAATACCACCATAGTTTCCACCCGGAAACTCAACATCTTTCTTTTTTGCACGTAATGACAACAGTCACAGACAGTCAATGGTTTTCACACACTTTTATTGCAAATGACAAAAGAAACCACAGTATGAAAGTGTCAGAATCAACATTTCTAAGAAGGCTGAAAGTCATCATGGCCGACATCTGTACAGCATAAAACTCAAACCTTTCATGGTTAGACATAGAAAGCTACTTAAAGGGATAGTTCACCCAAAAATGAAAATTCTGTCATCCTTTAGGCTACTCACCCTCAAGTTGTTCCAAACCTGTATGAGTTTTCTTTGTTGAACACAAAAGAAGATATTTTAAAGAATGTTGGTAACCAGACAGTTGACAGCACCCATTGACTTTCACAACATGACAAATGACAAAATGTTCATTTTTGGGTGAACTATCCCTTTAAATGTGCAGGGGCAGGCAGTGTGTACTACTTTTATGCATGTTTGAGTTGCATCACTTTTTTAGGCATGAAAGTATCAAGTAGTTTTTCATGTCAGGTTGAAACATCTTTTTCAGAGAACAAAAAAAAACATATAGAATACAACATAATAAGAATAAGAAAATAAGAACAAAACAATCTATCAGTTGAGCTGCTACAAACAGAGAGGTTAACATCTGATACCGCAATCAAAAGCTCAAATGGTTTCCACAGTATCTGAAGATTAAATCTATTTACAAAGACATCCTCACGAAAGACAGAAAAATGCAAAATACAGTCCACCGAACACAAGACATTTGTCTTTCTTTTCTGGTTGTCATTGCTCTTCTTCACCCCTCTGTAGATCAAAGTAAGACCAATAAACTGGTACTTGGTACTGTAGAGAGAGAGAGAGAGAGAGAACATGAAACAAACAGTCTTGTCATTTGAAATATGGATGGGATCATTTCATCAGAATCCTGTAGAATTTAAATTGTTCTGCTCTGATAAAAGGGCAGATTTGGCACACAACGAGGCTCAGATGCACACGAGTGAGATCTCGCCGCGCGCTCTCAGAGAACTCAGTGGAATTGCAGATGTTGCTCAGAGATTGTACATTATGACATCATACAGTAATGTGGGAAGCAAAACCATCCAGAGAAAATATATATTTTAATTTATTCTAATTCAAAAGATTAACATGTTTCTTAAGCTCTAGCTGTATATTTGCATCTGTACATTAAATTGAATTTATTGTGCAACTTATTGCAGTGTGTTATTGTTGATTTGGGTCAAGGGTCCTTTATAAGGCAAACGTTTCGAATTTGCAGTGCACACATTTCTGTATGCTTATCAGTGAATACCCGACAGACCTACTGCATTTGACAAAATGATACATTACACACACACACCGTTTCAACATTTCATTGTTAAATTGTGTTTAGATTTTTCCAGTTGAATTAACGTTAATATTGCAACATTGTTTCAATGTCTTTTCAACATGAGTGAATGCATTTTAATGTTGATTTATAAGTCTTTTGTTAACCTTTTTACAATTATGTAGCTACAACAGACATTATTTCAGCCTTTTCAGCACTGAAGGTCAGTCAAGTGCTGCTGGGACTGTGTCGCATTTGCATCCCACAATACATTGCACTTCATAAGAACTAAGCAAGATTTACTAAATGGTAAATGGACTGCATTTATATAGGCCTTTCAACAGACCCATGCCCACCAAAGCGCTTTACATATTGCCTCACATTCACCCATTCATACACCGACGGCGGTGTCAGCCATGCAAGGCAGTTAGGAGCAGCTGGGATTAGGTGTCTTGCTCATGAACACCTCGACATTTGGTGAGGTGATAGAACCACCAACCTTCTGGTTAGTAGACATGAACCACTGCCGCCCCAACTAACAGCTTGCACAAGTGCAAACCCTCTTTTGGCGTCAAAAAACTACTGTCAGTGATAAATTAGCACTGAAAAGGCGTGGACAGGGTTATTTTTGCGGCTGACCTTATTGCATATGCATTTGTAGGAGTTTCACAGAAGGTGATTTACTAAGGTTTGCGCCATTATTTACTGTCCAAAAAAAGCATGTCTTAAACCAGACGCTAACTGGTAGATTGCAATGGTTATTATGGAAATCCACAAATTAAATCTGTGTTCTTTAACTCTTTCCCCTCCAAACACAGAACTTTCTGTTATTTGTGAGAAAACGCTTCCCTGCCAAACACGGAATTTTCCGGGTTTCCACTGTTATACACTAGGGGGGTTCACTTGTGTTCACTGAAGAGGGCAGATGTATCGATGATCAGTAAAGCAGTGATTGGCTGGTGTCAAGACAACGTAATGACATCATATAATAAAAAAATAAAACAATTACTATTGCCCCTGGTTCAGTAAGGAACTCTTGTAATAAAGTAGCAGTGGTTGGGACAAATTTTAAGTATCAACGCCACTTAAAAAGATGCAATCTAATCCTGTTTACATGAAATAAGATGCTCCCAAGCAGGTTTAAACTTACGGATCTGTTGCTATGACAGCAAGTCCAGGATGAGCGCCGAAGAACAACAATCAAATCCAGCTAACGTACGAAGAACGGACCCCTGGATGTAGTCTTTGACAACAACTTGATTTTCTCAGTTTTTTTGTTCAAAATGTTGCTTTTTTTATGAAACTTACCCATATTTAAGTTTTGATTAAAAAAAAGGAATGAAGCTAGAATAAAACAGGTTTTTTGTTTAGAGGGTCTATTCTTTCTTGTTATATATTGCATGTTCAGATATTCATACAACAAAATATTCTATGGGCCATTACATTTTTGTGAAAATGGTCAAAAACCCTGGTGGTGGCTGGCCACTTTTTTTTTTAACGCTGGCGGGGAAAGAGTTAACTTGTGCGTCGTCAGTAGATCATGCGCAGGCGCTTTTTTGGAATTGCGCTTTCATGCTAATTTGCCCTGTTTAGTAAATCCGGCCCTAAATAAAATTGGAATAAAAATGCATAATAAATCTATTTATTATGAAATGCTAATCCCCAAAATAAAGAAATAAAAATACTCTGCTTTGTCCATTGAGAATAAAATGAACTTGCAGCATCATTAGGTCATGTGATGTAGGCTACATTTATTTATGACATCGACTGTAGCACTACTACTGTGTTTTTACAAAATAATGCACAGTACACACTTGGCAGTATTTTAGTACGCTAGTAATCTATTCCGAACAGAACCAAAGGCCTACACATTCTCATGACAATTCACTACTTTTTTCAGCTTTTATAGTTGTTTCTTATTCCTACCATGGTTAGGGTTTATAAGATATAGGTATAGGTTAGGGTTGTATGTTTTTGCATGACGCAACATATACAATTTTGCCCATCTTGTATGAATTATTACAACTTCTCATGAGGCAGGATCTCACTTACCCATTGGACGGATCCTCGAGAGGAGCCTGTGCTGCCGTCCTCCTCTTCCATGTGCTCATGCTCCTCACCCTCACTGTGTGGCGTCTGATGAATGACCATTCGTTCTGAAGGAACAGAGACATTAGGATTTAGGGTTACATATCGTTGAGATGCTATTATAGTTTTTTTATATTTTGAATTAGTTTTTCTTTTATGTATTTTACTGTGGCAAGCAGGGCGGGGCCAAGAACCATGGGAACAGAGCGAGGCCGGTTCATTTTCCAGTAAATGAAAATAAACAAAATTTACTTTGAAAACTATCTGAAATTAAATGTAAAATAAAGGTTTTTATATTTTATTTCAGTTAACATTTAATGTTAACTACCATTTGTGTGTGAAACTACCATAATCAAATTTCAAACCAGCTTTATACAGGCCCGGTTCTACGAGGGTGCTGAGCACCCTCAAATGCACCCTCAGTTGACACTGTAATAATGTTGGCGAAACAGATTTGCACATTTGTGTTTGAAAATGCATCTATGTACAGTGTGTTTTTGCAGCGGTGAGTAATGTAGCCAATCACAGATAGTTGTTGATCTCTCGAACACGATCGGAATCTCACCACTCAAAATGCCAGAGTTTTTATTCAGTGCTGAGTTCATGCAAGCTTGTGAAACCTCTCGTTAACAAACAAAGTCAAGACACGATGTAAGTAAGAGATTTATTGTTGACAACTTCCTTTTTATAACGGAACTTTGTGAGATCGCATTTAAGTGATCGTAGCAATCTTGGCTCGCTTTCGAGGCTACTTTGTATAATATTCATTGAATAAAACTATTGTTTCTAAGAGGACCGACGGCCAATTGCATGCTGCAAAGTTTCGGAATTGAGGCCCAGATTAGAGGTTTTGCCTCTGTAGAGGACATTCTATTTTAGCGAATTTCTCTGACAACATGCACAGTTTTAAGTCTGGATATTCTTATGAAATATGAGACATTCTTGTGAAAATATTATTATTACACGTCTTTTTACATTACATATTGTCTCAAAACAAATTAGATACAGTGTATAGATGCATTGCTTAGAATGGGAATGGCATTTATGGCCATGTTTACACACATATTGCATAAAGTAAAATGGTACATCAAATTATTCTGTATCTTTCATAACATTGATTTATATGATTTTAGAAATTATCTATAGTAAATGTGTGCTTGTGCAGGTCTAAATTAGTTCCAGACTGATCTAATCTCCATTTCTTCTCCAAAATTACTTTTTTAAAATCAGAATAAGTAAATACCTTACAATGCTCTTTTTTTAATTTATTTACTGACACGCATGACTAAAAACATTTCCTTTCCAAATTAGTCACGTATGTTTGCAGAGGATATGACAACAACAGTCTACAATGTAAGCAAGTGATGTGAACCAACACAAATTGACTGTTCCCATTATAAATGCTGTCTATACTGCAAATAGCATTGCATATACACAGGGGTGTTAAAATGTGGACAAAGTTTGCATACAACAACAATATATATATATAGGGGTGTTAAAGTCGTTGCATGCAAACTTTGTCCAGATGACAAAAAACTCAACACAAAACAAAAAAAGAACCACTTGCAAGCCAAACACAGCACATCTGAGAGAGAGCCTCAGCCAACTCAAATAGTAATGCAGGGAACTTAAGCAGCGGTTCTGCTTCAGCAACCAGGTTTTACATTGGATCTTGTAGAAAAGCAAACAGAAATGTCCTTACAATCAAATATGTTGATATTAATTATATTAATATGAACTGCACAGGCCCAATGGTATAAAAATGAATAATATGACATTGGCTGAATAGGACAATTGTACCAATACTATTTTATAAATGCAAAGTGTATCAGTTGAAACACTGATGCTAAATATTAAAATAATATTATATTTATACAAAATATTATGTTTTTTAGTTGCTTTCCGCATTTATTTGGATTATTACACATTATTACTGTTTAGGGGTTGCAACTCCCCATTTGAGAACAATGCAATATATATACATATAATTGAATATTATTTATATACTGTGGAAAGCAGTACCGGGCTAAAAGCCGTGGGAACGGTGTGCCACACTGGCCTTGACTTACTCACACTCTCACATAAAAGGAGAACAAGAGAGAGGACCACGCCTGGGATGTTTATGCTGTGTTTTATTATATTTTAATGTGGCAGTTGCCGTGATGGGATGCCACTTTACTTTCATTTTATGTTTGTTTATTTTATGATATTAAAATGACTTTTGAACGTTCACTGGTTCCAGACTCCTTCTTCCCTGAACACAAACCTTGTTACATATGTAAAATAAAATGTATATTTTTATAATATCCTTATCATATATTATTTTTTTACTTTAAAGAACACAATAATAACTGTTACTTTTAAAAGTAATGTTAAAGGTGTGTTTGAATAAGATCAACAGTTGCACTTCCTGTGCAGGGGGGGCCACACCGTTACAAAATCTGACAAGCTTTGACACAAAAGACCTGCTCACACAGCAACTTTGTGACATAGGCTACATTATTTTTCATATTACATGCACTTGCATCACACACTGTACTGTTAGTCAGTAAGAGTGTCTGGATGTTTGCACGACAACGTGCTGTTGTTTAGTCAGCTGAAGAAAATGTCCAAGAATAAATGGACACTGGTTGTGATTTCAGTTTTGGGGTGGGTATAAGTGATCAAAAAAACCTCTTAATTTATATATAATTCTTAAAAAAAAATATTTTTTTTAAATGTAATGTCTTTACAGGAGCTTTACAGGAAAAACAAAAGTACAGTCAATAAACAACAGACGATAAAGGAATGCAGTGCACATGACTTCCGTACAAACACGCCAGTACATTAAAATAAAAAGATACATCTTCTATAAAGAATCCTATATGGCTCAATTTTAAAGAACCCTTTATGCCAAAAGGAGAAATGTCTTAAAATATTGCATAGTACTTTAATGTTTATTTAAGGTTTATTTCAGTTTATTCTAGTGATAAAGTATGTTTACGAGCTAATTCATAAATGTAATCAAATGTTTAAAACCAAATTCACAAAACGATCCCATGATGAAACCCCTCTAAAAGGTTCATTATATGAAGCGCCTGACAGAATCCTTCAAGATTCTAACCGTGAGTGTAATGAGTCTCAGTATTAAATTGACGTTTACCTGATTTTTTACAGGATTTCCTCATCTTGCACAGACTAAAGGCCAAGCAGAGGGCCACCAGGCCGATGGCAGCGGCCAGGGACAAATACAGGTTGAGATGTGATGGTGGGATTGGGGATGTATGGTCTGCAGTCTGGGCTGTTTGAGGCGAGGGAGAAACTTCAATAGAGAAATCGAAGAAATCGACTGAATTAGATCAAATATTGTATGAGTTTAATCATGGTGGTCTTTTAGTCCTTTAATTGTATTGGAATGTGTAGAAAAAAAATTATACTGTGATGGTAAAATCTTACCAGTTGTTGCCTTTTGTAGTTGAGTGACACTGACAGATAGATCTGTTCCAGTTCCATTCGCATAAAGCAGGAATGGTATGTCTTGAGTCACTTTACAAACATAATGACCTGTATTGTTTTTAAGTATGTTTGTGAGGTGGAGCCTTGAACAGTTCTGTTTTTGATGCTCATGGAGTTCCTCATCTACTTCTGAAAGTTTTGTCCCATTGATGTACCAAGCAACTTTATATTTACGTCCATGTATTGTTTTCCAGCAGCAGGTGATGTGAGCAGAATCTCCCTCATTCACTGTGATGTTGGGTGGACTCTGATCCACAGTCAGCTCCTCACTTGAACCTGTGACTGAGAAAAAACAACACACAAAGAAATACATGAAAAAAAATGTAAAAAATAAATAAATAAATAAAAAATGTAATTGCTTTTTAAATGTATGATTTTTCCAGAATGCAATCCTGACTGTAAATTGGATTTGAAGACCAGGATAAAGCATAAGAGGAAACACGTCTTTGATTGGACAAAAATATATATATATACAGACCACTCCAAGTTATACATTTTTTCCAGAGCTATATATATAACAATCATAATGGTGTAAAAACACTGTTAAAAAAAGGTGGAAAAGAGAAATGAACATATGAACAATGAATATATATATATATATAAAATTATGAAACATAATTGTGAAATTATATGTGAAATACCAAAGCCTTTCTCTTCCAATGCTTTTTACTAAAACAATACACAAATATATATGTGCAAATATCCTTAAAGACCTTTTCCAAGGAGTTTGCTTATGTTTCTTTTTCAGCTGTGCGTTGTAAAGTTTTACATTTTGCTGAGGTTTCAACATGTATACCATTTTTCCACATGATATATACATGATAATATATGACACATAATTACTTTATCTTGGTGGTAAATTAATAAACATAAAGACCCATATATGACTCATTTTGGTCTAAATATATCAGCTCATATCTGCCAAATGTTTCATAGAATCATTATGATGTAATTATTGCTTTAACAAACTCATTGTTTCTGCTTAAATGAATACATAATGTTGGTTAACTGTACTATTTGTATGATCTTAGAACTGTACATTTCTACAATATGGACATTACTTTGACAGTTACCAGGTAGTAACTGATTATTTTTAACCTGGATTATGTAATCAGATTCAAAAAAATTAAATACATGTAATTAGATTATACTATATTTTAAAATACTCCTAATCAGAATTTGGTTACTTTTTTATTGATTATACGATTACTTAATATTCACAAAATGGCAATAAATTATTCAGAATTCTTCTTTTTTTATCTTTTAAATTTCAATTTCTGAATTTTTTTTGTAGAATTGCACATATGACCAGCCGAAAAATGTAACCACTTTTCTCTTTGTATTTTTATCAATTATACTATTCAAATCAATATTATAAACGCATTATGTCAAAAGTAATCTAGAAGTAATCTGATTATATTACCTAAAAGTGTAATGTAATGGATTATGTTACTTACTACAATTATTATTATGTAATTTGTATTCAGTAATGGACTACAATTTGTAATCTTCCCAGCACTGATTGTAATGTAGAAACATGCATTTTCTGTAAAGCTGCTTTGAAACGATGCATTGTGAAAAGTGCTATACAAATAAATGTGAACTGAACTGAATAAATATCCAAACATGGACTGCTTGTTGTTCACAGGATGTTGTTTATAATGCCTACAAATGTTGAGTGACTAAAAGTCACAATTTAAATGTATAAATCTTTCCCCTGCCTATACAGCTCTTCCTCATAAAAAGTACATTTAAAAATCAAAAATATGCAAGTTAATTAGCAAATATCAAAGGTATAGGCTATAACGAATCAGATGAAAAGTTACACAAAGGAATACAATTCAGATGTTTCTAGAGCTATGTGACAGCAATAAATGATAAATAAGTGAGTAAAGTTTGTAAACAAACTTTGAAGTTGGCTTGAGAAAAGCTGGAACAGAATTATTTACTAATAAGTGAGTATGAAATCGTAAGCGCAAAATAGTGCAAACAAAATAAGGTCTCAAGCTGAATGCAGGAAGGCAAACATTTGATTCACTTTATTTTGCACTAATATTGAATGGTATTCTTGAAATGTCTGTCCTGGTTTTCCATTCAGGAAGGAGTTTTGTGTTGCACTTACCTCTGAAACAAAGGCATGACACGAGGAGCCCACACAGGAGTCCGGAGGAACACTTCATTTCGGAGCATCTGCTGAGAATCTGAACTCCACTTTACTCCCACATCACAACCTTTCACACGCAAGAGACACTCTCGCTCTCAGATTTTCTCTGAACATCCCCTACACCCCCAAACAACCACGCAGCTAATTTTGTCAGCACAAAGCCCAGAGTAAACCACAACATTTATCTTGCATTCGATCACAGTGAACACAACCATGAACACACACAAATAACACTGAAGGATTCATGCATGAAGTTGAAAAATATATATATATTTTCATTTTAAATGAGTTTGGTTACAATCTACTGTAAGAATTTAGTCACAGTCATTGAAAACCCTTAGGAGTCTGCAAAAACGCTATGATACAGGAAGTGACATCATAGACCTGAACAGAACAGCACACCCAAATCACCATTTCCTGTCGGTTTCACAGAGCTGTAACAGAAACGGTCATGCCTTCAACATCATCCATTAGATTAGTCTTTTCAGCAGTGTCCAGAGAAATGGTCTTGCTTTCATTGTCATGCATTGGAGATGAACCTTGTTCAAAGTCCACAGCTACAACCGTCTCTTTTTCTTCATTCTTTTCCTCTTCTGATGCAGCAGCAGCGACTTCAGGTTTCTCTGTGTTGTCCCTCCCTTTCTCCCGTTCAGAAACTTCACTTTTATTTCTTTGTGTGTCTCCGGCCTCCAGGTCTTCATCCGCTCCTTCTCCTGATTCTACAGCACGTTCAACTGTTTTGGATTGAAATATGAATATACAGTATATATGAAAATCAGTAAGATCGCAGCAACATCTAAGGGTATAAACTTACTTTAACTACTTCAACTGTGGTACCAAACCTATTATTTAAATTAGCTTACCACACTTAATCATAACAAAGAGACAAAAGAAGTGTATTGGTGCTTATGCACGGAAACAAACTGTCTGAGAGTATTAGACACTGACTATATTCAAACCAACCCTGTGACCATAAGTTTATACATCGGTTTTAAAATCAGAATATTATGTCAAGTAGGGATGCAAAAATACAATTAGTCCACTGTTCAATACATACCTCGGATTTTTTTAACCACGGTTTTCGTTTCGGTTCTAATGGCTTGTCACATCAGTTTTTTGCTATTCTATTCTTAGGTGACCGGAACAGCAAGAGGTTAAGGAGAAAAAAATAATATTTTTTTATTGCAATTTTCTTTAATTTTACTTAAAAGACTTGAAAAACCTTACTTAAACTTAAAACTTTACTTTAAAAAACACAGCTCAGAGCTGTACAGCAGCATTTAAGTATGAGATTGAATGAATAAACGTAAAAATAAAACACTACATAGACTTCACTTATATATATATATTGATTCTTATTAAAGCTATACTGTATTAAAATTTTGTCTTTTGTTGTTTTATTAACATTAAAGGAATAGTTCACTCAAAAAAAGAAAATTCTGTCATTGATTACTCGCGCTCAAGTTGTTTTAAACCTGCATAAAGTTCTTTCTTCTGTTGGACATAAAATATATTTTGAAGAATGTTGGAAACCAACCAGTTTCTGGTCCCCATTTTAGGAAATAATAATATGTATGTCAATGGCTACCATCAACTGTCTGGTATTCAACTGTCTGTGTTCAACAGAAGAAATTAATACAGGTTTGGAACAACATTAGAGTGAGTAAATAATGACATCATTTTAGAGGTGAACTTTCACTTTAGACATAACCGACTGTTTATGTTAACCTTGTGTGTATTTGACAGTATTAGCGCAGTAAGACTACTTAGTCCAGTAATCACGTGTTTGACAGGCTTTTAGTTCTCGCGCTCAGAAAAGCGCATGTTAAAAACGAGTGAAATGTTTAACCGGCAAGGCTTTAAAACACATGCAAATAATGGACTTTTGTGATTTTGAATAACTATAGTGTTCTGTGAGTATATTCTACCACTAACGTGTGATGTGAATGTATGTCGCGTTGTTTAGTATATTGGGATGGAAGCAAATGATAGAATGTGTAGAAAAATGATTAATTAAATGCAAAACCGAAAAAATAAAAAATAAAAAACGCAATTCACAAGCACATATTGAACTGTGAATGCCATACCGAACGGTTCAATATTATATTGAGAATTGTGGCATCCCTAATGTCAAGGGTTTAGTGGTCTTTCTTAACAAAAATAAAAAACAAAATAAAACATAGCTGTCTATGTGGTAGAATGCGGGGGTATATGGGTGCTACCTAACTAAAGAAAACGGGGGCTGTTGTCTTCCCTTTTGTCAAATGGGTAGGAAAACGTCTCGGTTACGTATGTAACCCTCGTTCCCTGAAGGAGGGAACGGAGATGTACGTCGGAACTGACCGACGAATTGGGATCTATTTTCAGAGACCAATCTACTTCGAGTGTATAGAAACGAGCCAACAAACATTGGCATGCGGTTCACGCACCGCCCCGCAGCGCGGGTATAAAACACGGACATGAACAACGCATACCGCTTTTAAAACTGAGGAGCCGAGATGTGACTCGGGCCTGCAGCTGAAGCACAGCACCTGGCGACGGGACGTACGTCTCCGTTCCCTCCTTCAGGGAACGAGGGTTACATACGTAACCGAGACGTTCCCTTTCAGTCAGTCACGTTCGACGTACGTCGGAACTGACCGACGAATTGGGATCCCTAGAAAAACGCCAGGGTGCTGGCCCTTCCAGCGCCCTGCTTAAGCACACTGGGTGCTCCCATTTGGAGCAGCAGACAGGGCTTAAGGCAGGGAGGTCCGACACTGCTGTTTCTGCAAGACCCACTCAGCGTGACTATTGGATAACGCTGGGAAAGCATGCCCGTCTCGGGAGATGGTACGCTGCGGAGCCACGTCCTCCGGAGGAGGAGAGGTGGAGAATACTCATACGGACTAACCTATCTGGGTAGTAACTACATATGGCAGTCTCTGGGGTGGATCCAACCTGGTCCCAGGGGGGAAAAAACACACCCAGAGATGACAGAGCGGGCTCTGTCAAGGGAAAGACACGGGGCTAGCCGAGTAGGGTAGCTGGTACCGTGGAGAATACACATATGGGGTCGCCGTGAGGGAACCGCTACATATGGACCCAGCCTAACACATACGTTCGTTCCACAAGCATACGGGTGCAGGCCTGGCGTCAGACGGCCGCAACGTCTGACACCGCAGGGGTGACGGAGGAGCTCGACAGGGTTCACCATTTCTGGGGAACACAACTGGAGAAGATAAACGCACGTATCCGGCCATAGGAAGTCGTAGCAAGCCGACACAGGAACGGGTACTTCGCGTCTACCGGTCGTTGGAGGCGAGTACACGGGAAGAAACCGGTTCCACACGGAGGCTATAAAATCTAGCGAACGTGTTAGGTGTCGCCCAGCCCGCAGCTCTACAGATGTCTGTCAGCGAGGCGCCTTGAGCCAGCGCCCAGGAGGAAGCAACACTTCTTGTGGAGTGTGCTCGCAACCCGAACGGGCAAGGCACGTCTTGCGATTGGTACGCTAAGACGATAGCATCCACTATCCAGTGGGCTAACCTCTGCTTGGAGACAGCCTTTCCCTTCTGCTGGCCTCCGTAACAGACGAAGAGCTGCTCTGAGGTCCTAAAGCTTTGTGTCCGGTCAACGTAAGCGTGAAGAGCGCGGACGGGACAAAACAAAGCCAGGGCTGGGTCTGCCTCCTCCGGGGGCAGCGCTTGCAGGTTCACCACCTGGTCCCGAAAGGGAGTGGTAGGAACCTTGGGCACGTATCCGGGCCGGGGTCTCAGGATGACGTGAGAGTTACCGGGGCCGAATTCTAGGCACAATTCGTTGACCGAAAATGCGTGCAGCTCCTTCCTCAGGGGAATCGGCCAGGGTGGGGCTGTCGCGAGGAGTGAGAGTTCAGCGAACCAGGTCCGGTTGGGCCAGTAGGGCGCAACTAGCAAGACCTGCTCCTCGTCCTCCCTGACCTTGCACAGAGTCTGTGCTAGAAGGCTCACTGGGGGAAACGCATATTTGCGTAGGTCCCGGAGCCAGCTGAGCGCCAGTGCATCTGTGCCGAGGGTACCCCCGTTCAGGGAATAGTACCACTGGCAATGGGACGAGTCCGGAGTGGCAAACAGGTCGACCTGTGCTCCGAAGAGGTCCCATATCAGCTGGACAGAACTCCCGGAAGTGGACACTGATGAGAGAGCTTGTCGGCTGTCTGGTTCAGCGCACCAGGGATATGAATGGCACGAAGCGACCTCAGATGCTTCTGACTTCACAGGAGGAGGTGGCGGGCGAGTTGGAGCATGCGACGGGAGCGCAGACCACCCTGACGGTTGATGTACGCAACGGCCGCAGTGCTGTCCGTGCGGACCAGTACGTGCTTGTCCTGAAGCGACTTAGCGCAATACGTACTGCCATTAACTCCAGGCAATTGATATGCCAATGCAGCTGGGGCCCCGTCCACAGACCCGAGACTGCATGCCCGTTGTACGTGGCCCCCCAACCCGTGGCTGAGGCATCCGTGAATACCACAACATGCCTGGACACCTGTCTTAAGGGCCCTCCGGCCCGTAAGAACGAGGGGTCGGACCAAGGGTTGAAGGTTTGGCGACAGTACGGGGTAAATGAGACCCGATACTGGCCGCTCTGCCACGCCCACCTCGGGACTCGGTCGTGTAGCCAGCGTTGAAGCGGTCTCATATGAAGCAACCTGAGCAGTGTTACCGTGGCTGCAGATGCCATATGCCCCAGGAGCCTCTGAAAAAATTCAGTGGGACCGCCGTCCTGCTCTTGAATGTATTCAAGCAGTTCAACACTGACTGGACTCGTTCCTCTGTGAGGCGCGCAGTCCGGTTGACCGAATCCAGCTCCATACCGAGATAAGAGATCCTCTGTGCGGGACAGAGTTGCTCTTCTCTTGGTTGACCCGAAGGCCCAACTGGCTGGGGTGACAGAGCACCATGTCCCTGTGTTCACACAACTTTGTGAAGCTGTGAGGCGACAGGGACAGCCTGAAGGACTTCAGGTCGATCACTGCAACCAATCTCGGGGACGGATGCATTCGGGAATGCGTTTCTGCGTTAACATTCTGAATGGGAGCTTGTGCAAGGCCTGATTCAGAATGCGCAGGTCCAAGATTGGCCTTAACCCACCACCTTTCCTGGGTACGATGAAGTAGGGCCTGTAGAACCCTGACCTCATATCGACTGGAGGAACCGGCTCGACCGCGTCCTTCGCCAGCAGGACATCGATCTCTGACCGCAAGACATGGGCATCACTGCTCCACACAGAGGTGAAGAGGATGCCCCTGTACTTGGGAGGCCGGCGAGCGAACTGAATCGCGTAGCCGAGTCTGATGGTACGGATGAGCCGGCGAGACGGCCCGGGGAGACCTAGCCAGGCCCCAGGGACCGAACAAGCGGGCCCAACAGCACCACAGACATACCTGGGGTGGGGCAGCGAGGTGGAGTACGCAGACCCGACTCGGGAGGCCCGGAGGCGGCCCAGAGTGTTGCCTGAGTATTCCAGGTGGGGCAGAGTATGGGTGAGAAGGCCCGGGGGCGTCCTCGGTGCCCATACTGCTGCCCCCTGGCGAAGGGGGAGAGGGGAGGAAAGGAGTGGCAAGGCCCGGGGGCGTCGCACACTGCCAACCTGACCCTCTCAGGGCCCAGGGAGGGAGGAAACTGCTCTGAGAATGTGGGTACCGCTGGACTCCGGAGAGCCAGCGGCAGACCGAAACCGAAAAATATTCTCCCCCCGGTCCTCCCCCGGGGGAGGGAGGGGTGCGGACACCATCTCCCCGAGCAGTTTGCCATCTCGCTGGGCTGCCCGTTCCAAGGCTGCTTGCCCTTGTGCTTGCTAGCGGACTCGCGGGACCCTGGACGGGTTGGGCACATCCCCTGTGCCCGGCCACCTGCTGTCTGGGTGGAGGCTGCTGCTGGGCTTGGCAGGGGCGGAGGCGGACGCAGGGGGGGCACCCTCGGCGACAAGCAGACAGAGGCGCTGCAGCCGACGACTGGGTGAAGGCAGCAGCTAGTCATCAGGGCAGGGTTTTTTTTTTTTTTTTTTTTTTTAAACCACCTCCATCCGCTTCTGGGCCACCGAGAACTGCTGGGTGAAGTTCTCGATGGCGTCGCCGAAGAGGCCAGCCTGACAGACAGGGACGTTGAGGAACCGAACTTTGTCGGGCTCACGCATATCTGCCAGGTTAGCCCCAGCTTCCTGTTGTTCACGTCCGTGTTTTTACACTCGAAGTAGATTGGTCTCTGAAAATAGATCCCAATTCGTCGGTCAGTTCCGACGTACGTCGAACGTGACCGACTGAAAGGGAACTTCAACACCCATAATGCACTGGGCATGTTGCCATCCAAGGCCACATCCAGTCTGGTCCTATTGGATAGGCTTGACCAGAGTCAAATACCACCTTGCTTAAGTAGGAAATACTTCTTAGAAAAATTGTCGTCACAATGGTGTCAACTTGTTTTCTTCTTGGGTGCAAAGTAAATGTTTAGTAGGAGTGAGATATTTTCTGTTTCCATTGAATGATCCCTAGCTATTTTTTATGCGCATTATGGTATATTGTAGGGGTGTCGCAATTAGGGCTGTCAAAATTGCTCAAAAATGACGTTCGAATATTCCCTCTAAAAAAAACACGAATATTAAACTATTCGAACATTGCGCATTTTGTCAATGATGCGCATTACGTCAATAACAGGACAAATTAATACAAAGAGACATAACTACTTGTATAGGTAGTCTATTTAAGTTTAAACATATTTGACAACGTACCTACACACAAACAAGTAAATCAACTAATGGCCAAGACCAGACCTCACTCTCTCTCGCCCTCACCCTCACACTCTCATGTTATGCGCACATAATGGTTTAAATGAACAAACATATTTTGAGTGCTGATCAAGAGTTTTGTGCAAGCAATTTAAGGTTGCGACTCTTGTCCCAAATATAGCAGGCTTCATTCAGTGATTGAAACAAATATTAATTGAAGTTTTACAGCATATTGAGCTAGCTGTGCTGTGGTAAACATGGAACTTTTCCTTAACATGAAACGGTAAATAATCAAACCAGTGGAAGCAGTGCATTTATCCTTTATTCATGCAATATCTATTCAGTCAGTACCTCGGCTCCATTGCTTGACAGAACTCCCTGAAGCCTGCCCCATCCATGACACTGATCGCTCTCATGTCCTTACAAATGAACGAAATTTCATAATTTCTCCGTTATGGCCTCTTGTCTTGTTGCAGACAAAGAGCTTGTGGCGGGCGATGCAAAGTAAGGGTGGTCCAGTTTGCACATACAAATTAGTTGCTTATATTTACAAAATGAGCCTACAAAAGCATAAACAAGCCGGTTTAATAAAGAAAAGTTCACGAAACAAAGTGAAAACTCACGAAAGTGTTAGGAAACATTTAAGAGATCATAAATTTAGTTGTAAAAGTTAACGTTACATTTCTAAATTTTGTTCTCATGTCACAAGTCATATCAAGGTTTATTTTTATCTGTTTTACATGATTCTTTTGTAGTGTGGTTTTCGGTGAAGTGTACTAAAATAAATATCGTCAACTGTGTACATTAGCCGACATTAGCCCACTTCTTCTCCACGCTTTTTCCTGATGGTTTATAGAACAATTACTCCGAGTCGCCCTCTTTCATTTCAAAGAATAGCACAACGGCGAGCGCGTCAAGTATAAACGCCTGTATGGGGAGGAACGCGCACAGTCAGCGGGGGCTCGCATTAAAATCTACCTCATGGCATAGTCCACAAAAGTCCACAACATAGTCCTCAATGGGACGCTGGTCTTGGCGTAGGCGCAGAATGCTAAAAACTGCTGGGTTCATGGTTTGCGGTCTGTTATTCTGTAACATATGTCCACTGACGAGGCAAGTTACTGAACCAAAGTGCAGTTTATTATAACTTAAATCTTAACATAAATCAAAACCTTGACTGGACTTGGACTTGGACTTGGACTTGGACTTGGACTTGGACTTGGACTTGGACTTGGACTTGGACTTGGACTTGGACTTGGACTTGGACTTGGACTTGGACTTGGACTTGGACTTGGACTTGGACTATCCAACACAGCGGGTTACACATTCAATAACAGACTAGTATGCATGGCAAACATGAGGGCTAAATACACTGAGACAAATGACTAGACAAGTGACACCTGTGAACAATGATCAAACAATAAACCAATGACAGAACAAGACACAAGATCACATGAGGGCATGGGAGTCACATGACAAAAACCAGGAAGCAAGACAGTGAACATGACAAACTAAAAACATGAAACATGAACATGAACCAACACCAAAACACCCTGTGACAATATAACTAATGTCCTAACACCTTTGCTACTTGGTATTCAATATGCTAATGTGTGCTATTGCTAGCTAACGGTTTGTCAGCTAGCTAATGCAGTATTATAATTCAGTTGTGTAACATTAAAATACATGAAATTTAAGTGGATGAATGAATATATGAAATTGAATGCCTGAATCATGTCAGGGAGCCATTCACTTTGAGACTACTGAATTGGGTCACTTAAAATGTATTCATTCCATGATGTTGAAGTTACATGAACAAATTATGTTTGTTTAACTTAATTGATTCATGTGGGACCGATGTACACAATTAAATCATGTAAATCCAACACTTTTTTTTCAGTGCATGTGCAAATTCATAAGTCAACACCATCGCTGAGTATTTTCTCCTTAAAACTGCAGTGAACCAAACACAGACTCAAAAACCCGGTTTGAAATCACTGGTGTTTCTGACTTCACAAACTACCTTGTAACCAATCCCGTCAATGTGGGGGTGGGCTTTAGCATATCATTAACTATTTTCTGAAGCAGGGGAATCTCAAGAGAAGACAGGTTATCCTGGTATATCTTTCTGTTGATATGGAAAATCGTGTACATGTAGCAATATAGCGGGTGGATTATGTATATAATGTATATTATGATGTTATGATGAACTATATGCCTTTCTCCACTGACGTTCTGTGATGTGCAAAGCGTTTCTAAGGATGCTGATTTTTAGAAGGCAGCTGACTCTAAGATAACTACCAGGAACATGGTTTTTGCAGCATTAGCAGCACATTATTAGCTGTTTGATAACGTAGTCAATCTAAAGGCTAATATTGCATTGTTACAGATCAAATACAATGTTACATTGTGTACATGTCTAACTAAACATAACTTACCACTGTCACAGGGCTCGCAAAGCCCAATGTCCTGGGGCTATGTTTTTTCCAGACAGGCTACCAATACATATCATCTTAAATAGTGAAATAACATTCCTTTCTTGATGTGCGTTGTTCACTCTCTTGACTTGATATTTGAAGGAAAAATACAATCGCAGAAGTTTTGATCATATTATCATATTTGATCAACATTCATATTAATTGCGGGTGGATGAGAGATTGTGTTTGTTTGATAAAGACGTTTTGCGAGCCCTGAGGGACGAATCTTTTCGGTTGCCACATGCTTTCAAAACAATGCCTCACGTGTACTTTTGGGGGAGCCGAAGCTCATTAAATATGCAAAGCTGATCCAATCATAGCAGTGGGCGTTTACTTCCAAGTCTTCAGTGCGGCACGTCCATTAAAACCGAGCGTGTCTTGAGAAAGCCTCAAAACCAGGGCAGAAAATAGTCTATTACATATTCATTATGATGTTTTTGAATGTAAAAACCACGCAAACGTCACAAGTAGACCTCAGACAACAGTATAACATTTTTTAAAAAGCCAGTTCATGACACCTTTAAGAGTTAAACACACATGAACACCACCAAAACATCATAAACTTTTTTTGTTGTTGTGATTTTGGGTTGTGTCAGTGAACAACATGGCAGAATACCAAAAATGTAAAGGTATTTAGCAGTGAGGTTGTCAGGCTTTTTTATTTACAACCAAATAAGCTAATTCCCTGCATAAAATATGCCATCATTGTTAGATAACAATAGAATATGTAACAATAAAGTTATATTTTTGGCTCAAATCAAATCTTTTAATTTTGTTTAGCTGGGTTTTTTGGGGGGTTAAAACTAAACAAGCAACTAAACTACATTGTGAATTTTGTGTTTGTTTAACAGTTACCTGGTTTTGATACTGTGGGTTGTTTGTCGTCCCTGTTCAGGTAAAAGAACGCCATCAGCAGACAGATGAAGGGCAGACTTCTGAATATGTAAATCATCACTACCTCACGTGAAGTTGAACTACCTGTGAAAAGCAATTGATCTTTTTAACAGCTGGTCTTTTTAAGATCTTTTAAAATCATAAAATCTATTAAAATCATAAAATCTATATCCAATGCTCTTATGGGATTTTAGTTTGCTTTGTGGCACATCCTACTTTTTAGAGAAAATTTGAGGAAATTCTACATAACTACAACACTGGAGTTAGAAAACCTAGAACTCTTCAGTACTTTACAGTCCCATTTATTTATAATTATTATTATTTATAATTTATGTCTAAAAAGAATCCGCATTCATAGTATAACATCTTACCTTTTGTTCTAGGATCCAAATAATTATAGTTATCTTACAGTCCTTAAATCTGATATTGCTTAAGTGACAAAACATTGCATGTCTTTGAAAATGGTGATCTTTTAAATGTAATTAGTATGAAACAATCTCACCCTGAGTTGTCGTCTCAGTGCTGTGTTTACGGGCAATGACATTCAGGGCTGTTTTTATTCCCTCTTTTTCAATCAGGTACGGTATGTCTTTAACCACTTTACAAACATAATCTCCGGTGTCATTTTTAACTATACTCATGATGTTTAGAACAGAACAGTTTTGGAACGTTTGATATAGCTGCTTTTCTGCTGGTATTCTTGTCCCATTCTTTAACCAAACCACTTTAAATTCATTATCTGTCTCTGTTTTATTCCAGCAGCAGCTGATTTGAGCAGATTCTCCTTCATTCACAGTGATTGTGGATGGGCTCTGAATTACAGAAAGCTCCTCATATGAACCTGTGAGAGAAACAACAAGAAGGTCATAGATATTTAATATTTAGAAACATTGTGGGCTGTACGTACATGGGCTGTACATTTGGAGAAATATATGAAGAGATTTGTCCCAGCAAGCAATGGATTAAAAGTTTAAGAATGGCAGTTGTAATGGTGCTTTGAATATAATGTTAGAGAAGAAACAATCAATAAGAACAAAAACAGGTTGATAGCCACAAAATATTTTAATATGTAGTGTTTTCAACTACATATTCGCCCTACGGGCGACGAAAGTCACCGCCCGTTCTCTTGGTTAGGCGATGTCCACGCTCGTGGTCCAGGAGTGGCATCTCTGGCTCAACCTGGCCGACAGGAGGGAGACCGATAAATATAGGTTCCTGGACTCCCCCATCTCCACGGCCGGGTTGTTGGGCGACGCGGTCGAGAGCTTTGCCCAGCAGTTCTCGGCCGCCCAGAAGCAGAGGGAGGCGATTAAACACATCCTGCCCCGGCGGCCCGCTGCTGCCTCCACCCCGCCACAGCACCTCCGGCTGCTTGTCGCCGAGGACGTCCACCCGCCGCCGCCTCCGCTCCCGCCAAAGCCCAGCAGCAGCCTCCACCCGGGCGTCGGCGTGGAACCGGTCGTGGGGTCGCTCCCATGCCGTCCGAGTCGGGTCCCTGCATGCCGCTACGCTGCCCTGCCCCGGGTACGTCTGTGGTGCCAATGATCCCGCTTCTTTTCTCGGGATGGAGCTGGATTCGGTCGCCCTGACAGCGCGCCTCACCGAGGAACACGTCTAGTCAGTGTTGAACTGCTTGAATTCGTTCAAATGCAGGACAGCGGTACCACTGAAACATTTTCAGAGGCTCCTGGGGCATATGGCATATGCGGCCGTGGTAATGCCTGCTCGCATTGCTTCATATGGGACCGCTTCAACGCTGGCTACACGACCGAGTCCCGAGATGGGCGTGGCACAGCGGGTCCCCCCGCGTCCAAGTGACGCCAAGGTGCCGCCAAACCTTCAGCCCGTGGTCGAACCCTTCATTTCTGCGGGCCGGAGGGCCCATAGAACAGGTGTTCAGGCATGCTGTTGTCTCCACAGATGCCTCATCCATGGGCTGGGGTGCCACGTACAACGGGCGTGCAGTTTCGGGTCTGTGGACGGGGCCTCAACTGCAGTGGCATATCAATTGCCTAGAGTTGTTAGCAGTTCATCTTGCACTCAGCCACTTCAAGGAGCCTCGAGCCATTCATATTCCGGGCCTGCTCAACCGTGCGGCGACGAGCTGTCGCGGTTACCAGTGCTCCCGGGAGAGTGGAGACTCCATCCCCAGGTGGTCCAGCTGATCTGGAGTCACTTCGGGCCGCACAGGTAGACCTGTTCGCCGCCCCGGACTCGACCCATTGCCAGTTGTTCTATTCCCTGACCGAGGGGACCCTCGGCTCAGATGCCCTGGCACACAGCTGGCCAAATATGCGTTTCCCCCAGTGAGCCTTCTCGCACAGACACTGTGCAAAGTCAGGGAGGACGAGGAGCAAGACCTCCTGACTCCCTGGCACCCTCTGGCACCCGCGTCCGGACCTCTGGAAACTCCATGTTTGGTCCCTGGACGGGATGCGGAGGTTCTAGGTGGCCTGCCACGGAATGTGGTAGACACCATCACTTCTGCTAGAGCTCCCTCTACGAGGCACCTCTATGCGTTGAAGTGGAACCTGTTCGTCGATTGGTGTTCTTCTCGCCGAGAAGACCCCCGGAGATGCTTGATCGGTTCAGTGCTTTCCTTCCTACAAGATGGGCTGGAGCGAAGGCTATCTCCCTCCACCCTCAAAGTTTATGTTGCCGCTATCGCCGTAAACCATGACATGGTAGATGGTAAGTCTGTTGGGAAGCATGATCTGATCGTCAGGTTCCTGAGGGGGACGAGGAGACTAAATCCGCCTCGCCCTCCCTCTATACCCTCTTGGGACTTAACTCTGGTGCTAATCGCACTACAGGGAGAGCCCTTTGAGCCTTTGCGGTCAGCAGAGTTGAAAATCCTGTCCCTAAAGACAGTACTCCTGACTGCATTGGCCTCTATCAAGAGGGTAGGGGACCTGCAGGCATTTTCGGTCGACGAATCGTGCCTGGAGTTCGGGCCTGGTAACTCTCATGTAATCCTGAGACCCCGGCCTGGATATGTGCCCAAGTTTCCCACCACTCCCTTCCGGGACCAGGTGGTGAGCCTGCAAGAGCTGCCTTCGGAGGAGGCAGACCCAGCCCTGGCTTTTCTCTGTCCCGTCTGCGCCCTGCGGACATACGTGGACAGAACGCAAAGCTTCAGAACCTCAGAGCAGCTCTTCGTCTGTTACAGAGGACAGCAGAAGGGAAAGGCTGTCTCCAAGCAGAGGATGGCCCACTGGATAGTGGATGCCATCGTCTTGGCGTATGAAACGCAAGACGTGCCCTGCCCGCTCAGGTTAAGAACCCACTCCACTAGGGGTGTAGCTTCTTCCTGGGCGTTGGCTCGTGGCGCCTCGCTGACAGATATCTGTAGAGCTGCACCTAACACGTTCGCTAGATTTTATAGCCTGCATGTAGAGCCGGTAGCTTCCCGTGTGCTCGCTTCCCATAGTCAGTAACACCGGAGTGCCCGTTCTAGTGTCGGCTTGCTGCACCATTCCCTTCCCCATGGAACGGATACGTGCCATTATCTGCTCCAGTTGAGTTGCCCTAAGGGCCACCCCTGGGACTTCCGTATGTTGCACTGCCCAAGGCCAGTCCATACGTGTATTATCCACATGTTAACTCCCTCCGGGCATGATGTGGCTTCCGCAGCTGCCCTTCCGGGCACGCTTTCCCAGCGTTATCCAATAAAGGTCTGCTGAGTGGGTCTTGCGGAACAGCAGTGTGACTCTCCCTGCATGAGTTTTCCCGCCCAGAACAGAGGGGTCTGAGGGGCTCTTTGCTGGGCGCTGGAAGTGGTAGTAACTGTGGTGTTTTCCAAGGGGATCCCAATTCGTCTGTACGTCCGACGTACATCGAACGTGACCGACTGAAAGGGAACGTCTTGGTAACGTATGGTAACCCTTGTTCCCTGAAGGAGGGAACGGAGACGTACGTCCCGTCGCCACAGTTGCTGTACCATCACTGCATGGCCAAGTCACTAGTTCGGCTCCTCAGTGAAAAACAACTGCGTGTTGCTCTCGCTTCCGCTTTATACCTGCAGTGCAGGGCGGAGCGCGAGATGCAAATCTCGCACGCCAATGGCCATTGGCCTGTTCTCCATATCTCGAAGCTGATAGGGGCTCTCTGAAGTGATCCCAATTCGTCTGTACGTCCAACGTACGTCTCCGTTCCCTCCTTCAGGGAACGAGGGTTACCATACGTAACCGAGACGTTTTCAATTATGTTTTGCTAGTTGTTAAATGTATCTGGATGTTTCTGATGTGTTTGCGTTCTCTTGTATTTTCATGAGGAGTCTTGTAATTAAAAGCGTACATGCATGTGGATTCTCTCTCAGTCTCTCCAGTCAGCAATTCATTACATAATGTAATGAAGTAATGTGAATTGTTTCATTGGTTTGAGTTTTATGAACATGTTGTTTCTTTTAATTTAGACAAACTTAAAAATGGGATTTTTTACAATTAAAATGTATGAGTACAAAATAAAAATCTGCACGTTCTTCTTACTTAAAACTTAAAGGGGTGATGAAGTGAGAAATCAACTTTCCCTTGAGCTTTTGATATATAACAGGTCATGTTAATATTAGAATATCTTGTAAGTTTCAGAGCTGAAAACTTCCTTCTTAGTCAAAGAAAAGCTTTTATTGACACCAGCCCCAGAAAACGAGAGATCTCAGAATATGCTGATCTCTTACGTAATAGGACGCTGCCTCTACAGATAAATATGCTTCTGTAGTCCCGCCCACCGACTCGTGAGCTAAGGATCGTTCCTGCATAAGCTTCCTTCTGAACACATACTTATGTGAGTAGGCTAAAACATGTTTTTTATATGTGTTAGTTTTCCATAACATTACAGATCGTTTGAAATCTATTGATTACATACCTTAGCACGTTGTCACAGGGTGGAGAAGGTGTTATTGAATTGGTTCACTCGTGATTGGACTGGGCCAGGCGCGAGTGTGTGTGTCTCTGCGTCAGCGCAAGTGTGTGTGTCCGTGCGACGCGAGTGAGTGTGTGTCCGTCCGCGTGAGTGTGTGTGTGTCCGCGCGAGTGTGTGAGTGTGATTTAATCATTGTGTTTGTTTGATATTTTGCGAGTCCTCTGAGCATTTCCCCCAGACACACTGGTGGTGACCGCTGGAATCGAACCAGCAACCATCTGCATATCAGTTCAATTGTTTAACCCACTGGACCACCATCTCACATTACTTCCAAGTGTTCAGTTCGGCACGGCCATCAAATCCCAGTGTTTTTCAGAGAGCCTCAAAACCAAGGCAGAATATAGCCTATTACTTATTATGTTTTTGAATGTAAAAACCACACAAACGTCATAAGTTGACCTCAGACAACAGTATACATAAAAATAAAAATAAAAAAGCCAGTACATGACCCCTTTAACTTAAACCAAATTGATGGAACTGATTGCTTCAATTTTTTTGCCAACTTATTTGGGTTTACAGTGTAGCATCTGTGACAGAACACATGCATGTTAAGTGTAATCATATTTTTTGGTTTCACTTTATTTCGATGGTCCACTTTAGACATTCTACTAACTACAAGTAACTTTGCAACTACATGTCTACTAACTCTCATTAGAGTATTAGTAGACTGTTAGTAGCCTGTTAGGTAAGGGTTAGGGTTAGGGTTAGGTGTTAGGGTTCAGATTAATAGAATAAGTTGACATGTAGTTGCAAAGTTAGTTATAGTTAGTAGAATGTCTTTTGGCAAGCATCAAAATAAAGTTAAAGTAAAGTTAGTGGATATTAAGCAGACGGCCTGCTTATACTCTAATGAGAGTTAGCTGACATGCAGTTGCAAAGTTCCTAGAATAACTAGAATAGTTGGTAGAATGTCTAAAGTGGACCATCAAAATAAAGTGTTACACATTTTTCTTGATGTCATAACAAATAACACTGGTTGTAAATTGTAGAACAAAACATCAATGTCTTCATCATAGCAACCAGGTGAATAAAATATAACCCTATAGCCACAAAACCCCACAGACAAACAGACAAATGCCGTAAGGGCCCAAAATAATACATTTACTAATGCATAAACTACATAAAA
Source organism: Romanogobio albipinnatus (assembly GCA_023566225.1). NCBI lineage: Eukaryota > Metazoa > Chordata > Actinopteri > Cypriniformes > Gobionidae > Romanogobio > Romanogobio albipinnatus. Next base: position 41,126,376 of record CM042255.1, on the reverse strand, counting down.
TGCCCTAATATAACTAAAATAGGAATTACAAATTATTGAAAAAACTAATATCAAATGTGTTGGGTCTAAAAGGTTTTCTTATTAAAATACATGTATTGTCAACATTTCAAAATAAATAATATGGTGATTCACACTTTCTCCAGCAGTATAAAAACGATGAAAAATTAAATGTCTCCTCAAACCTACAAACATTTTTAGTTTTCTTTTTTATTCATTTGGAGCTGGTGTTTAGGGTGAATGTGGCTCTTACCTCTGAAGCAAATGCAGGACAAAATGAGACCACAGATGAGAGGGCAGGAAAACTTCATTTCTAAATTGATGACAAATGCAAACTAACAAAAGCAAAAGCACTGACACACCTGCTCACATTAAAACACACGAACAGTCATAACTTCCTGGACTGTCTGTATCTCAACCCCCCCTCCCTCTTTCTCGTCTATCTTCTGGTCAATCTGCGGCAGATCATATTTTTTACATTTACCAACTACACTTTTTAATTTTTTCCCATATTCTCAAAATGGATCTAACTTTACCCAAATAAACACAATTCATTGCTGTGTAACTCAATATGTGACTAGTTTGATGAATTTTGTTTTCTGATGTTGATAGAATTTATTTTATATTAATTTACAACTCAAAAATAAGCATGACACAATAAACAGATGCAACCGCAAACGACTGAACACTCTTTTTACCTGCCAAACACATAAAGGATGCAAAGGTAGTTGGCTTTTTGTTTTCTAATGCAATGACATTCAGGCATCCACTGTAAAGTTCTACATATCAGTTTATTTTAAAGGCACCTAATTTTGTATGGGAGGTCTCCTATAATTTTTACATGCGTCCTTGGTCAAAAACACAGTGTCTGTTTGATTAAGGATTCAGTCTCTCTAAACCCCTCCTTTCTGAGAGCCTACTCTGGTCTGATTGGTCAGATGATCCAGTCTGTTGTGGTTGGTCTACTCTGCTCTGATTGGTCAGATGTTCTGGTCTATTGTGATTGGTCTACTCTGTTCTGATTGGTCAGATGATCTGGCCGGTTGTGATTGGTCTACTCTGCTCTTATAAACAACATAGGCTAGCATTATGCACATTTGTTACAAACAAACCTACATAGGTCCAATCAGGAAGTAAAACTGTAATTACTGATGACTCGTTTCAGGTGTTCTGCATTAGTTCTTTTACATTCACAGACAGCTTTATTAGACACTACACTCACCTAAAGGATTATTAGGAACACCTGTTCAGTTTCTCATTAATGCAATTATCTAATCAACCAATCACAAGGCAGTTGCTTCAATGCATTTAGGGGTGTGGTCCTGGTCAAGACAATCTCCTGAACTCCAAACTGAATGTCAGAATGGGAAATTTTGAGCGTGGCATGGTTGTTGGTGCCAGACGGGCCGGTCTGAGTATTTCACAATCTGCTCAGTTACTGGGATTTTCATGCACAACCATTTCTAGGGTTTACAAAGAATGGTGTGAAAAGGGAAAAACATCCCGTATGCGGCAGTCCTGTGGGCGAAAATGCCTTGTTGATGCTAGAGGTCAGAGGAGAATGGGCCGACTGATTCAAGCTGATAGAAGAGCAACTTTGACTGAAGTAACCACTCGTTACAACCGAGGTATGCAGCAAAGCATTTGTGAAGCCACAACACGCACAACCTTGAGGCGGATGGGCTACAACAGCAGAAGACCCCACCGGGTACCACTCATCTCCACTACAAATAGGAAAAAGAGGCTACAATTTGCACGAGCTCACCAAAATTGGACAGTTGAAGACTGGAAAAATGTTGCCTGGTCTGATGAGTCTCGATTTCTGTTGAGACATTCAGATGGTAGAGTCAGAATTTGGCGTAAACAGAATGAGAACATGGATCCATCATGCCTTGTTACCACTGTGCAGGCTGGTGGTGGCGGTGTAATGGTGTGGGGGATGTTTTCTTGGCACACTTTAGGCCCCTTAGTGCAAATTGGGCATTGTTTAAATGCCACGGCCTACCTGAGCAGTGTTTCTGACCATGTCCATACCTTTATGACCACCATGTACCCATCCTCTGATGGCTACTTCCAGCAGGATAATTCACCATGTCACAAAGCTCGAATCATTTCAAATTGGTTTCATGAACATGACAATGAGTTCACTGTACTAAAATGGCCCCAGTAGTAAGTATACTGCACCAAATGTCAAAATTTGATTGATTGACAGGTGGGCGGGGCTTCCGGTATAGGGGGCGGGACTTCCGGTATAGGGGGCGGGACTTCCGGTGTAGGCGGGGCTTCCGGTGTGGGCGGGACTTCCGGTGTAGGCGGGACTTCCGGTGTAGGCGGGACTTCCTGTATAGGCGGGACTTCCTGTATAGGCGGGACTTCCTGTATAGGCGGGACTTCCTGTTTAATAAATCATGTGATTGACATTAGGTTTTGACAGTTGGTTTTTGACCTATTGTCATAATAAATCATATGATTGACAGTTGGTTTTGATGGTTTTTTGACATTAGGTTTTTTGTTTTGATTAATTTGACAGTTGGTTTTTTGTTTTTGAATGCGGTATAATAAATCATGTTATTGACAGAAGGTTTTGACAGTTGGTTTTTGACCTATTGTCATAATAAATCATATGATTGACAGTTGGTTTTGATGGTTTTTTGACATTAGGTTTTTTGTTTTGATTAATTTGACAGTTGGTTTTTTGTTTTTGAATGCGGTATAATAAATCATGTCATTGACAGAAGGTTTTATCTTTTGAAGTCGCTGTTATCAGAAAATTCCCCTCCCACCCTGCCACATCCCAGAGCAGCGTATATATATATAAATGGGGCCAGTGTGTTCTACAGCTATCAGCAAAAAGAGAAACATGAGCTACATGAGCATGGACGGATTATCAGCTCCTGAAACCCCAGATGCGGGGTTGCGCAGCAGGACGTTCGACAGTCTGATGACCAGTCTACCTATGGCGCCGAGAAAACCTTATGGGCACGTCCGTTTGACAAGCTTTCTCCATGAACTTTCGGAATGGACTAAAGGAGAATTTATGATGAACAGCAAGCGTGTAATCGGGTACAGATTTCATAAAACAACTCAAGTTGTTATACTCTACACCACCGACAGCGCGGGCGAGTTTCACCCCGGGGAAGACGCATGTCTTGTATTTCCTAAAAAAGACTGGGCATTATTTTACAATTTTGTGTGGAAGGATCTGAAGAGCGGCGGTCAAGAACCTCTGTACGTTGGAGAGTGGGACGGGGTCACCCCGAATGTCCGGTACCGCGTGGTAGGTGACCACACTAAAAAGAACCCGGATGATTCTGTCTACATATTCTGCTGTGATGACAAGACAAAGCTCACCGAAGATCGGTCAGGGGTCGTCCTGCCTAACGAGCATAACAATCTGTATGAAATGCAATTTTTGTTCAAGTGGCAAGATCTGAGTCAGCTGGATATTATGTTTTCAATCATAAACAAGCTGTTCAAATGGTGCGAGCTGCACGACGGCTACAACAAAATTAAAGTGCAGCTGTTCCACCCTGAGAGATGTCCGCGCAGCAGTACATACGCGGGGTATTCACCCCCCATTCACTACAGACATCCGGGACCTCGACGGTCAGCCCCTCCCAGACGTCGTTTATAAACCACAGCTGAACCGCCACAACGTCCCCCCCCCCCCCTTTACTGCATCTGACATAAAGTCAGCGGCATTCAGTAGGCCCCAAAAGGCCATGGTCGGTCATGAGATAAGCCCCCAAAATGCGTAGTGCAATGGCGCCATCTATTGGACAGGCGTGTTTTTCTCCATTTTTTACCCATCACATATATATGTGTGAGGCGAGGGGAAATGCATTATAAAAGTGAACTTTTAGACCACAGCATCTCATCATCTCTCTCCCTCATCAAAATGCAGAACGGTGAGTATTTTTTCTCTATATTTGATGCTATAATGTTATACAATGATGCTTTAAACATGCAATGTGCTATTGATGTGATTTATCAACTATAACTAACATTAGCATTGAGTTAATGATGTTTTAAACATTCATGCATGGGTACAGTGTTTTAATCATTGAGTCATCTTTGGTCTATCAGCTATAACTAAAATCGGTGTCTTAAACACAGCATGTTACTGTTACTGTTACGGGTACTCTCCGGCACCACCCGGAGTTAAAACTACATCCAGTTATGACACAATTGTATGCTCTCCGGCGACACCCGGTGTCCCGGAGTTAAAACTACATCCAGTTATGGTGTAATTGCGCCCCTAGAGCACCGGGGTGAAATAACATTTAGAAAATTAATGATTTTTTTTCAGCATCTGTCATCAGACATGCATATAAAGCGACTCACAAATGTTTCCATTCATAACAGGATTTTTTGCCTCACAGGTTCGAATGTTGAAAGTGACGCTCACGATAGCAATGATGCATGTGAGGACTGCTCTTTTATAAATTAAAAATTAAATAATAATAAATAAATAAAAATTAATAATAAAAAATTAATAAATAATTTAAAAAAAAAATTTTTTTTTAATTGTCTCTCTTTTTTCATTCACAGTGACCCCTCAGCTGGTTGAAGCAGACAGCGCGTCTGATGGTAAGACAAGACCCATCGCCGACATCATGTTTTTTTTTTTCTTAACATTTATGAAAAATTTATTTATTTATTTATTTTAGATTTCATTCAGTTTATCACGCAACCCGGCTTCCCACTGACTGACACCGCTCAACAGAATAATGATGACGTGCCTGACCCCACGCCGACGCACGCTGTGGATCAAATAGTTCCTGCCGGCTCTGCTTTAGACCAGGTCGCTGGACCCAGCGGTGAACCTTTGAGAAAGAAGGGTAGAAAAACCGATCGTCCTACCTCACCGACCTGTCCTGAGAGAAAAACGTTTTGTTTTATCCCGTCAATCAGTCCTGAAAACAGTCCTGACAGGAAAACTTTCTGTCCGACGCCGCCGAGCGATCCTGCGCCGAGTCTTGACAGCGTATTTCTTTATGGTGAGACTATCTACATTATTATTTTCATTTAAACACAAATTGAATCATACCATAACAATTTTTGTGTTATATTTCTACACAGCAGGGTCGGGCTATAGCCCCGACCACATGACTAGCTGGCATACACCTCGACGCATCACTTGGACAAGTACGAAAGCGATCCAAACTCCGTTGGAAGAAGAAGACATCGAAGTTGAAGAAGTGTCAGCAGAGCATCGCCCGGCTGACGAGCCACTCGCCGATACTAATTTAATAGAGGCATTATGTCAAGAGTTTCGCGACACCCAGGTTTATTATTCTCATCATCATAGATGGAACGTTGCAGTTAATTCAATATAGATTTATTCCATTAAACTTTTGTATTGCATGTATTGATTTTTATATTCCAGATACTCTGTTATTTTTATTTTATTTTTTCTTCATCTATCATGTATTGATTTATTCCATATACTTTTTGTGATTTTGTAATATTTCATGTTTTGGTCTGAAATCTAAAATGGATGGGTCAAAAAGCTTTTGCTCAGACGACGACGCAGAACTGTCACCGGACGAAATTGAAATGCTAAGTCGGCTTCCGGATTCTTTAGAACAGTATTTGTTTAATCTAGAATCTTCGCAATCCCCCTCTAATTTGGATCTTTTTGAATTAGCTGAAAATCCAAATATTAATTTGTACGATCACGTGCTAACCGTAGACAACAATCATGTTGTACAATACGGTGGTGTTTTAAATAATCAACTCCCTGCATGTACCGACAGCGATCCTGACGCTGATGATACTCCACAGCCATCTACCAGCAGCAGCACGAGGCCCACATCAGGTAATATTGACGCTTTACGCGAGACTGACCCTAACAGACAGAGTCGATTAAGCCGTACGGAAATTGATACGCTGATCCGAGAAGGCGGGTTCGTTAACGGATATCACGTTTTACCGCGACCACGCTTCAACAGTGTGTCGTTGAGAAGGAGCATGAATCTGAGAGAGATTAACTCTACAGATTTGGCCTCTTATCACACTTCATTACATCGCATGCTGAGCGAGATCGTCACCTTCGCTAGAGAAATCGGCCACGATGCACCCGTAATCAATATGACCATGTCGGCACCCACTCTACAAACACCCATCAGCGGTGTTCTCGCCCCCGGTAATGATTATGATGTGAATTCGCTTATGGATCAATTTGAAAGAGTTTTACAGAGCAACCAGCTGTTATTATCGGACGACGCCGTCGAGATCGACGCTACCGTAGCCATGAACAGACAAGGAGGCGGTCGACGACGTAAACTTACAGATCTGGCCGTTGATCAGGTAATCAAAAGAAAAAAGACGAATTTGTTCTGCCCCATAAATTTGTCAAATCAATTGTGCTTCTCTATTTGTCTCGCTCGCTTTCTTAACCCCCAGCTACCCGAGAGCGAGTTAGAAAAACTGGCTGCAGTCATCCAAAACAGCGTCGGCTTCTCAATTCAAGACCGAATCGCTCTTAGCGACATAGCTTCGTTTGAACGAGCGCTAGGCATTAAAATCGTTGTATTTCACAGATCGAATGCCATGGTCTTAGAAACGTACAAAAATTCTGACGAACCCCACCCCAAAACGGTGTTCCTCTATCTACATGATAATCACTATTATATGATCATGAATCTGACAGGCTTCTTAGGTTCGCCATACGTCTGTCAATTTTGTTACAAAAGTTACAGCAACCGCAGAGACCACCAATGCAAGCACGTCTGCAATGTCTGTTTTGACGCCGAATGTCACAGATACCCTAAAAGAACCATACATTGTCCCGATTGTTTGCGCTACTGTAAATCGAGCTATTGCTTCGAAATGCATAAAAAGAACCCTCCTCCCGGTCAAGAATCCCCCTCCTGTGATATTATCAAATACTGCAAACTATGCAGGTTGCGTTACTACATTAAAGAGGGTGACAAGAAAGCAAAACACATATGCCCGACGGACAAAAATTTTGTTGTAGCCGTCGTGCAGCTCGCACCATTTGAACAGCTTGTTTATGATTGAAAACATAATATCCAGCTGACTCAGATCTTGCCACTTGAACAAAAATTGCATTTCATACAGATTGTTATGCTCGTTAGGCAGGACGACCCCTGACCGATCTTCGGTGAGCTTTGTCTTGTCATCACAGCAGAATATGTAGACAGAATCATCCGGGTTCTTTTTAGTGTGGTCACCTACCACGCGGTACCGGACATTCGGGGTGACCCCGTCCCACTCTCCAACGTACAGAGGTTCTTGACCGCCGCTCTTCAGATCCTTCCACACAAAATTGTAAAATAATGCCCAGTCTTTTTTAGGAAATACAAGACATGCGTCTTCCCCGGGGTGAAACTCGCCCGCGCTGTCGGTGGTGTAGAGTATAACAACTTGAGTTGTTTTATGAAATCTGTACCCGATTACACGCTTGCTGTTCATCATAAATTCTCCTTTAGTCCATTCCGAAAGTTCATGGAGAAAGCTTGTCAAACGGACGTGCCCATAAGGTTTTCTCGGCGCCATAGGTAGACTGGTCATCAGACTGTCGAACGTCCTGCTGCGCAACCCCGCATCTGGGGTTTCAGGAGCTGATAATCCGTCCATGCTCATGTAGCTCATGTTTCTCTTTTTGCTGATAGCTGTAGAACACACTGGCCCCATTTATATATATATATACGCTGCTCTGGGATGTGGCAGGGTGGGAGGGGAATTTTCTGATAACAGCGACTTCAAAAGATAAAACCTTCTGTCAATAACATGATTTATTATACCGCATTCAAAAACAAAAAACCAACTGTCAAATTAATCAAAACAAAAAACCTAATGTCAAAAAACCATCAAAACCAACTGTCAATCATATGATTTATTATGACAATAGGTCAAAAACCAACTGTCAAAAAACCATCAAAACCAACTGTCAATCATATGATTTATTATGACAATAGGTCAAAAACCAACTGTCAAAAACCATCAAAACCAACTGTCAATCATATGATTTATTATGACAATAGGTCAAAAACCAACTGTCAAAACCTAATGTCAATCACATGATTTATTAAACAGGAAGTCCCGCCTATACAGGAAGTCCCGCCTATACAGGAAGTCCCGCCTATACAGGAAGTCCCGCCTATACAGGAAGTCCCGCCTATACAGGAAGTCCCGCCTACACCGGAAGTCCCGCCCACACCGGAAGGCCCGCCTACACCGGAAGTCCCGCCCCCTATACCGGAAGCCCCGCCCACCTGTCAATCAATCAAATTTTGACATTTGGTGCAGTATACTTACTACTGGCCCCCACAGTCACCAGATCTCAACCCAATAGAGCATCTTTGGGATGTGGTGGAACGGGAGCTTCGTGCCCTGGATGTGCATCCCACAAATCTCCATCAACTGCAAGATGCTATCCTATCAATATGGGCCAACATTTCTAAAGAATGCTTTCAGCACCTTGTTGAATCAATGCCACGTAGAATTAAGGCAGTTCTGAAGGCGAAAGGGGGTCAAACACAATATTAGTATGGTGTTCCTAATAATCCTATAGGTGAGAGTATATGAAAGGCAAAATGCATAATAGGGGCACTTTAATGTTGACCTTTTGAATGACTTTTGAACATCTAAATGCACGCTGGGCACTTCATTAAAGACATTATGTTCTCCTGTCTCTTTGCTAACAATGGCCTGCAGACTTCACGTGTTAATTACGGGGTCGGGAGCTGCTGTGGTTGCTTTGAGCCCTTCAGCTCTTGCTGTCATCTCTGATGCACCTCTGATGCAGAATGATTGTTTTCCGGTGCTGGTTTGACCACTGCTGTACTTCTTTTTTAAAAAAACAGCAGACGCAGCGATGTCCTGAACGATATGAACTAGTGTTAAAGAATTCTCTTTCTATAAAAATTTCTTCACAAAGGATCATTGATTTCAGAAGAGGCTTTATTCATACTAACCACCGCAACAAAGCCTGAGGGCCGTTGGCCACCGGCCCTCCTCTGCCACTGGATTTTCTGTCATATATATACCATAGTTGTCTTCCTTTTATGGTAACAACCACCTGGCTCACATATCACCACATTCTAAGTTCTAATTCTGTCCTGTCATCCTAAAGGGCTTTCTCAAAGTCAGCACACATTTGAACATAATAGTGTCTTTTCATTAGCCTTAAACTGGTAATTTTTAAATAATAAAATCTTCTCCACTAGTCATTGGCCAGAGATATAAAGAGACTGTGAACAATTAAAACTGCAGACAGCATTAAAAACAACCTCTTCTACAAAGCAAGACGCTTTACACATTTGTGCATCCATTGAATGCGTTCCAATATTGTTTACTCGAACACACCTCAAAATCTTCAAAATATCTAAATCATCTTAAAGATGGACTACACCTCAACTTCATCCTTTTGATCTCACAGGGCATCTTCTAACATCGTATATTGGCAGGAAGTGGTTACGACACTGTCTTGATAAACAGGACATCCATCATGGCCTTTGAAGAGAAAAGGGTCGACAGAGAGTGAAGATCAGAGCTGGTGGGCTTGTGGTTATCTGTGAGATGTCTTTAAAACCTTTCACACTTGCCGGGTTAAAGAAAGCTGTAGGGAGTGTCATTTGTCTCCAGCTGTCTTTGTTTTCTCTTGGTTTTAAGATTTTCTTTGTTCTTTTTTTTTTCTTTTTCTGTTATTAGGTAAGTTTAATTATGAAGTTAATTCTGTAGCCTTTTTTCCCATTTATAAATAAATATAATTTGGTTTAAATTTTAACTCTTGTTCTTGAAGTGCATTTAGGACCCATTTGTCCTCACCAGGTCATATGGAGAGATAGAATTACATCCTCCCACAGTACAGCGGGTGAGAGTAAGATTTTACACACCTGTACCCTGGGCATTAATGTGTGTGAAGGTTCATTTTATTTCCTTCATGTCAAATGTGCTCATATAAGCACACGTTACCATGGGAATCACTGCAATGATTGACAGGAAGTCAAATCAGAGAAACTAAACAGTAAAAAAATGTCAAATTTAAAAGCTGTATGACAAATATAATATGCAGTGCATGCATAATTATTAGGCAAGTGGATATCCTGATCATATTTTTTTTCAAGCACGTTTCCAGTTCCAAACCACATTAATCTTGCCACATTACTCTGAATAATTACTGAGTATAATCATTTACTGGTGATTTGTAATTGTTAATGAGGGAAAGTGTGGCTTAAAGTGGCAAACACTTTAAATTCAGATGTGCATAATTATTAGGCAAGTTTTTTGCCTACTACAGGTACAAATGAGAGCCTTAACTGACGCTGAAAAGTCAAAAATTGTATAATGCCTTTTAGTACTCTGGAATTTTTCAAGCATGATATCGGACAATCAAGCGGTTTGCAAATAATAGTCAGAAGAAAATTAACTGATTAATAGTATTTTGTAGTGGGAGATTAAAATTCTTCATTTTTAAACATGCATCTAATTGCACTTTTTAAATTTAATACAGTTTTTTTCATTACAAATGATGTAATCATAATGTATTTCAGAAAGTCTTAGTATTTAGTTAATCTGGTTTTTGCTTTGGAGCTGAAATTAACAAAACCTAAGGATCATGACATAGGAAATCTGATAAAAAAAATGTATTGTTATTATTTACATTTAGTCATTTAGCAGACGCTTTTATCCAAAGCGACTTACAAATGAGTGCAATAGAAGCAACTAGGACAGTCAAGGGCAACAATATGTAAGTGCTGTAACAAGTCTCAAATAATCTAGAACAGAACAAAGAAAAAAAAATGTATAGACAAACAGAAAATGAATAGAGTGATAAGTGCTATTCTTGATAGGTCAGGTGCTGCTGGAAAAGATGTGTTTTTAGATGTTTCTTGAAAATGGCTACAGACTTGGCTTCTCGAATTGAGATAAGGAGGTCATTCCACCAGGTGGGAACGGTCCAGGAAAAGGTCCGTGAGTGAGTTCATGCCTCTCTGGTATGGCACCACAAGGCGTCGTTCATTTACAGAACGTAAGTTCCTGGATTGTGTGTAAGTCTGAACAAGCAAATTTAGGTATATTGGTGCAGAGCCATTATGATTAGTGACTTAAATGGTGCTTAATCCGAAACATATCAATAACTGTTTTTCCAATTTTGCTAAATCCTTAAACATCATTTCCAGATTTAAATAATAATACCAACCCATTCTCACTCCCAAGGCGTCAAAAACTGAAGCATGGTCAAGCGCCCCCGGCGTCACAATGAACACGCCAACTGGGAACTCCATTGCTTTCAGTGGGAAACCTGAAGCGTCAAAAACAGACACGATTTTTTCCGGCATGAAACCACGCTGAAGACGTCTCGGATATAATGCAATGACTGAACATGAGGGAGCTAAGATTTAATATCGACAAACAGAAAAGACATTATTCATATGTGTATGAATGTTTTAAATATAAGTTTTTGAATTTAGAAATAGGTACAAGTTAAACTTTAAAAGTTTGATATTTTAAATAAAAAGTCCATGCAAAGTATAAATATGAAAATAAAACAGCCAGTAGGGGGCGTCAAGTCTATGTGCGAGTCATTCATTCAATATTTCAAACGCAGATTCATTCGAATCGAACCATTTGGAGATGCGCAACAGTTCTAGTGTTTTGATTTTCACGGAATAAACAGTATTGTGGCTAAAATGTTGTTACTTAATATCAACTTGTCTATTGGACTTTTGTTCAAAATCAGTAACTTTAGGCGCTCTGGTGGTTAATAAACAGAACTGCACGCGTCATGCGGAAGAACATTGCAGCCGGAGCTACTTCTCTCTGTTTATGTCTATGGCGAGTGACGCCGGGACTCTGCTCCTCCGCAGCGCAGCTGGAATAAAATAGTCAGAATATAAACACTTATATGTGTAGTGATTCAGGGTAAGATAAAAACACGGTTTGGAAAATGGATTCATTATGTACCCACTCATATATACATGTAGTAATTTTTAAACACAATAAAAGTTATGAACTGCAGCTGATAAAGATTAAATTAAGAACTCATACAGGGGCATTTTTAAATTATTTTTATTGATTAATTTTTGGTGGCATTTTTGCCCCAAGCCCCCGTTATTTTCCTTACCTTGTTTATGATAATCCAAATGTGGTATTTCTAGGTAATTTTGGCTGCAAAGCAACATCAACGTGAGGAGGTTGTTAAGTGCTTATGCGTCACACACCACCTTACAAACAATCTGTGAAGTGTAGTCCGTCGCACACGTTTTTTGCACATGCTCTGCTGACAGAAGGCATGAAAAGCAGTTGATTGCATCACGAAACGTAACAGTTGCTCAGTCAGTGTTGATGCACTTTGGCAGTTGTAGTTTTTATTCAGATTATATTATACATATTCATGAGAATCAATCGGGTCACTCGCACCGGTGCGCCTAAATATTTGTTCGCAGTCGCATGCAGTAATTTTTAGGCGCAAATGCGCCCGAAATGGTCGCTATGTAGAGCCCTGATAAACCATGACTTCATGAGAATTTACTGTCATATAATGAACACAGACACTCAAAGATCTTCACGGCAACCCGTCAAAATAAAAGTTTGGTTTAACGTGAAGACATTTTCAGAATATATTAGGCTACTGTTGTAGCCTACAGTAGATTTATCTACGTCTCTATATAATAATACTACGCCTCTACTAATAGTAATAATTATGCCTAGAAGAGATTATTTTCTGATTAATATATATAAAACTAAAATACCTTTTTTAGTTTGCAGTGTTAGATTTGTGGCTGCATTTGAAGTTCTTTTTCGCTTAAAAAAATGTAATAATATTACTGTCAAATGCATGTCAGATAATAAAAATACTGTAATAAATACAGTAGTTCACCATGTATTTGTTCATGCTTTATTAAGGGATAAGTCTGAAGCACACCATAAAATAATTCTAGCAATTCATACAGGGCTAGTAGCATATACAGCTGTATATACAGATACACACCCAGGTATCGGATCAGTACTCGGTATCGGCCGATACCCTGAGCCAAGATATCGGAATCGGTATCGGGAAGGGAAAAATTGTATCTGAACATCGCTACTGTTAAAGACTTGGATTCCCATGCTAAACATGGTCAAAGTTTCCAAAAATAAGTTGGACGTTTGATGGAGTATTTTTGCACCAAAAATACTCCTTCCAGTTTGTCACAAGTTTTGAAAAGTTTTTTCCGAGTATGGGCCTATGTGACGTCAACAAGGACGGAATTTCCTTGTACGGGCCGTACGGGCACTTCTCCCGGAAGGGCACGCGCAAAAACACGTCGACCAGAGCGAGAGAGCAAAAGCATGCCCATCAACACACTTTGCTCGGCTTTAGGTAAGTCGTCGGCTGCGCTGTAACAGCCCTGTTCAGCTTCCCAAAGAACCCAGCGTTAAGGGGACAGTGGATGGAGTTTGTTTTTCCGGAGCAGCAACGGAGTTGCGCAAGTGTTTTTGTTTGTTCCCTGCATTTCGGCGATGACTGTTTTATAAACAAGGCCCAGTTCAACTCCGAATTTGCAGATCGTCTGATGCTTAAGGATGGAGCGGTCCCAACGATAAAGGTTCACGGTCATGCGTTGGAACCGCAGGCGGTGAGTAAAACTGCTTCAAATGTCTGTGTGTTGTTGGCAATCGGCATGCAAGTGACTCTTTAGCTCTGCCGACATGATACGCCTCCAGCCACTTTTTCCAGTTTTATTCGGAAAGACTCGGTACAGCGTATCTGTCTCTTATAAATATGATAAAACTAAAGACTTTTCGGAGATATGCAATTGTCACAGGTCGGGGCGGGCCAAACCAGACTGCACCCACCCCTGGAAAACCCGGGAACCACCTCGAGGAACGTGTCAAGGACCAGACAGACAAGGGAATAAAATAATACAGTTTATTTATTATATTAAAAGATCAATGAAGTGGATAGGTCCTAATTAAAATCTTCTTCTTGCCGCCAGGACAGTTCAAGTGTCTCTAGACCTCCCGGGACGGGAGGGGAGGGACGATCGTGACGGACCGGAGGCTCGTCGGAGGGGAATCAGGGGGGAATCCCCGCGCCGTCCAGGTAGGTCACTGGGTAAGTACTCCTCTACGGGACTCAAGAGGGGAGGCCGTGGTCATACGAACCCCATTCAGACTGGAACCAGGTAAGTATGCAGATGCGGGGGCGAAGCGAGTCACTGGGGTTACTCCGGAGGGAGGTACTCAGAGGTGGGGGCAAGCGAGCCACTGGAACGTTACAGCAAGGTTTAACTGTCCAACAATATGTGGGCCATTCGACTGGATTACCTCTCTTCTTCTTCTGAGCAGGGTAAAAGGCTTCCAATAAGGGCGTGTGGGGACCACCAGGCGGGGAGGACACTTGGAGCGGGGCTCTCACGTCAGCTGAACACTGGGACAGACACAGCACAGTTTCGACGGTTCAACAGTATGTGAAGCTTTTCATCTGATATACCTTCTCTCCTTTTGAACAGGGTCAAGGCTTCCAATAGGGGCGTGTGGAGACCACCAGGCGGGGAGGACACTTTGGGCGGAACGCTCCACTTCAGCTGAGCACTGGAACAGTACAGCAAGGTCTCAACGGTTCAACAGTAAGTGAAGCTTTTCAACTGATATACCTTCTCTCCTTTTGAACAGGGTCAAGGCTTCCAATAGGGGCGTGTGGAGACCACCAGACGGGGAGGACACTTTGGGCGGCACGCTCCACTTCAGCTGAGCACTGGAACAGTACAGCAAGGTCTCAATGGTTCAACAGTATGTGAAGCTTTTCAACTGATATACCTTCTCTCCTTTCGAACAGGGTAAAGGCTTCCAATAGGGGCGTGTGAAGACCACCAGGCGGGGAGGACACTTTGGGCGGAACGCTCCACTTCAGCTGAGCACTGGAACAGTACAGCAAGGTCTCAACGGTTCAACAGTATGTGAAGCTTCTCAACTGATATACCTTCTCTCCTTTGAACAGGATCAAGGCTTCCAATAAGGGCATGTGGAGACCACCAGGCGGGGAGTACACCTTGAGCGGGGCGCTCACGTCGGCTGAACACTGGGACAGACACAGCACAGTTTCAACGGTTCAACAGTACATGAAGCTTTGCAACTGATATACCTTCTCTTCTTCTGAACAGGGTAAAGGCTTCCAATAGGGGCGTGTGGAGACCACCAGGCGGGAAGGACACTTTGAGCGGGACGCTCACTTCGGCTGAGCACTGGAACAGTACAGCAAGGTCTCAACGGTTCAACAGTATGTGAAGCTTCTCAACTGATATACCTTCTCTCCTTTGAACAGGATCAAGGCTTCCAATAAGGGCGTGTGGAGACCACCAGGCGGGGAGGACACTTTGAGCGGGGCGCTCACGTCGGCTGAACACTGGGACAGACACAGCACAGTTTCAACGGTTCAACAGTACATGAAGCTTTGCAACTGATATACCTTCTCTTCTTCTGAACAGGGTAAAGGCTTCCAATAGGGGCGTGTGGAGACCACCAGGCGGGAAGGACACTTTGAGCGGGACGCTCACTTCGGCTGAGCACTAGAACAGACACAGCACAGTTTCAATAGTACATGATATATGAAGCACTCAGCATTAACGGGGCCGGGTCTTTTCAAAGCAGGAAGTTGGGCTGTTGCTTTATCAAACCCCTTCGTTAGAGACAGCGGGTGGAAGACTGTAGGAGACGAGTGCACGGCAGACTTCTATTACTTCTCCACACACCAATTTCACTTCACAGCACAAACCGTGTAAATCGTCACTTCAGGCACTGCAATTCCACTCGCACACCGTGCATTCGGGCCAGCACTCACCCACCGGTCTTTTCTCCCACCAGATCGGATCTAGTCCTCAATCAGGGCTTGACTTCGCTCCGGGAAAGCAGAAGAACGATGCAGCGATCATCACATTCGGCAAGGAGAGGACAGAAGTTGGAGACAGATCATTAATTCACTCGGTGTCATAGTTCACTCGTGCCAAACATTTTCCAAACTCTCCACACCACTTCAGTGTTAGTGCATATAAACAACGGATCAAATACTCATCACTTGCGTCTTTCTCACTACTGACGATATTCCTCAAGTCTTCGCCGACAAATACTTCACTCCTTCCTTCCTCCTCCACGGCTTCAATCTTCCCCACTCCACAGCCCAGCCTCAATAAAAAGAACAACCCGCTGGCAAACACAGCATCACACGGGAGGAGATCCACCCCACAGTCTGTTTTCTCTCTGTTTTTAAAGCCTCATCTGAATAGGTGTCCCTCTCACAGCGTTCTCTGTAATTGCCCCACACCTGCTGTCACTCAGGCAATCAGCCCCGCTGCCATGGCAACAGATTCGCAGGGCATAGAACGGACGTTCACTGGAAAATCCTGAATAACTGCATTCACCAGGATCTTAGTCCCGTTTGGTTTTTGTCACCCCGTGACACACCCCCCTGCCAAGCCGTTCTAGTCCCTAGAACGGGATCCGGACACCCAGTCTCCGTACCTGGCTGGGGGTTGCCCCCGGTTCTCCCGTTGGGATCGCCTTGGCGGGGAGTTAGGTTCCTCTGGCCTTGGCGGGGAGTTAGGTTCCTCTGGCCTTGGCCCTATATCCAGCCTCCGGGGGGCCACAGCCCATCCCACCACGGGAGGCATCCACGCTGGTTCAGTCGGAGGTCTCTCTACAGTTGGTTCGGGGTAATTCGGACAAGGGCGCATCAGGTTTCGGTGGAGCACCCGCTCTGGACCTTCTCTCCCTTCGGGACGGATGGCATACACCGGTTGATCGAGATGCGGCTGTCGTTGGACCACATACGGCTGGGGCTCCCACCGATCACTGAGTTTGCCCTTTCCTTGTCGCCGGTTATCTCGCACCAGAACTCTTTCGCCAGGCAGTAGCGGCGCACTTCGAGCCGTACGGTCATACAACCTTTTGTTCTTGGCTGCGGCTTGTTTGATTCGGTCCGAGACCCGTTCATAGGCCAGTTGAAGGCGTTGATGGTGTCTGGCCACCCACTCCGTTACACCGCCTCCCTCTTCAGCGGCCGCAGTCCCCAGCAGTAGGTCAACGGGTAGTCTCACATGCCTTCCGAACATCAGGTAGGTCGGTGCATACCCGGTCGTGCTGTGTATGCTGTTGTTATACGCCTGGACCATTGCCGGAAGGTTGTCAGCCCAATGCCCCTGTTGGTCGTTTCCCAAGGTCCCCAAGAGACCGAGCAGCGTCTGGTTAAACCTCTCGCACCCTCCGTTCCCCTGAGGATGATAGGGCGTCGTATGGGTCTTCTTACATCCGTACAGTTGGCACAGCTCGTGTACTACCCTGGATTCGAAATTTGGCCCTTGATTGGAATGTAACACTTCGGGACACCCGAAGGGCTGGATCACATGCCTCCACAGGGCATTAGCGGTGGTAATGGCGGTCTGGTCCAGAGTTGGGATGGCCCAGGCATATTTGGTGAACAGGTCAGTGACCACTAGGAGGTTTTGAATGCGATCGACCGGCCGACCCAGCGTTAGATAGTCCATAGCGAGGATATGCATCGGTGCTTTAGCTCGAATTGGGACCAATGGAGCTCGTGTCTCTTTCCTGGCTTTGAACAGGGTGCAGCGCGGGCAGCCCTGTAGGTAAGTCCTCACGGTCCCCTCCATCCCAGGCCAGTAAAAGTGGCGTCGCAAGAGTGCCGTCGTCCTCT
Source organism: Romanogobio albipinnatus (assembly GCA_023566225.1). NCBI lineage: Eukaryota > Metazoa > Chordata > Actinopteri > Cypriniformes > Gobionidae > Romanogobio > Romanogobio albipinnatus. Next base: position 41,108,717 of record CM042255.1, on the reverse strand, counting down.
CCCGCCCTTGATGACCAAGCTTGCTGTGATAAGCCTCCAGCAGAGCGTGACATCTTCCCTCGGGGACCACCACTTGCCAGACCAGGTCACCCGAGCGTGAGTCCTGGAGGGACCGACAAATCACCCCTTCGTCGCGGTTCACCTCCCGCATGGGTCTCAGACCCTCCGGCCCTCCTTCTGGCCACCTAGATAGTACGTCAGCGTTGGTATGTTCCCTTCCTGGCCGGTACTGAAGCTGGTACTCAAAGTTGGCCAATTGTGCCACCCACCTCTGCTCCACCGCCCCCAACTTGGCGGTTTGTAGGTGTACCAGTGGATTGTTATCGGTCACTACGGTCACCTTTGCTCCCCATAGGTAGTCTTTGAACTTCTCACTGAGCGCCCACTTCATGGCCAGTAACTCAAGCTTAAAGGAGCTGTAGTTGGCATCGTTCCTCTCCGCGGGGTGTAGACTCCGGCTCGCATAAGCAATGACTCTTTCTTCCTCCTGCTGTTTCTGCGCTAAGACAGCCCCCAAGCCCAAGTGGCTGGCGTCAGTGTAGAGGATAAAGGGCTGGGTGAAGTCTGCGTATGCCAGGATGGGTGTTTGTAACAGCTCCTGCTTGAGCCTCTGGAAGGCGGTCTCGCATGCCGGATCCCACTGAATCGCTGGGGACCCTCGGCCCTTGGTGTGTCCCGTTCCACCCAGCAACTGGTTCAGGGGTTTGGCGATCTTAGAGAAATCCTTAATAAATCGCCTGTAGTACCCGACAAAGCCGAGGAAGGATCGAACCTGGCGCACGGTCTTCGGGGCAGTCCACCCCTGTACAGCCGACACCTTCTCTGGGTCCACAGCGATTCAAGCAGCGCTCACGATATGGCCCAGGAACTTTACCTCCTTCCGGAAAAGCTGACATTTATCCGGTTGGAGCTTCAGCCCGTACTTCTCAAGGGAGCGGAACACCTGCTCAAGATGCTGAAGGTGAGTCTCAAAGTCAGGGGAATAGATAATCACGTCATCCAGATACACAAGAGCGGTATCCACTAGCTGGCTCCCCAGGCAGCGCTGCATTAGCCGTTGGAACGTGGCGGGGGCGTTGCAGAGGCCGAACGGCATCCGGTCCCACTCATATAACCCAAAGGGAGTCGTGAAGGCTGTCTTCTCCCGGTCCCGCTCGTCCACCTGCACTTGCCAGTATCCGCTCGCCAGGTCTAGTGTGGAATACCAGGCCGCCCGGTTGAGACTCGTGAGGGAATCCTCGACTCGAGGCAATGGGAAAGCATCCCGCTTCGTCACTTGGTTCAACCTCCGATAATCCACACAGAATCTCCATGCGCCTGTTTTCTTCCTCACCAGAACAATCGGGGCCGCCCAAGGGCTACTGCTCTCACGGATGATCCCTTTATCCAGCATCCCCCGCAGCAGAGCCCGAACCTCAGAATATAATGTTGGAGGTACCTGCCGGTAGCGCTCCCTACTAGGCGGGGCTTCTCCAGTGGGAGTTTGATGCTGAACGATGTTAGTACACCCGTAGTCCTCGTCATGGGTGGAGAACAACTGTGGCCATTTTGATAGAAAAGCCTCGAGCCGTCTTGTTTGATCCTCCTCCAACCCTTCTCCCCGTAGGGACTCACCTCCGAGATGGGCCGGCAGTCCTCCTTCAGCCTCCCCTCTGTGCGTCCCCGTCTGCGTCAACGCAACCTCCACTACGGTCGGGCCCACTTGACTGAACTGGACTCCTCCTGGATCTTGCACTTGCTGGGGCAACACTGAGGTAACTCGGGCTAGACACTGATGACGATGCAGTTGGATCGGGAAAGGGTTCGTGTTCCGGACTCTCACCCGGACTCGGCTGCCTCGGGCGGAGGCCAGTCCTCTGGCCACTTCCACCTTAGGACCGTCGTTGTGCGGTTCTACCAACACCCACTCCTCCGGGTGGTAAAGTCTAGGGGGCACCCGGACCCAAACCATCGCCTCGCTTCGAGCCGGGATGGACAACGCATAGCGGCAAGCCACTCTTCCAGTGCTCTCCCGGTCCCCCTGCTGTTCGGCCAGGCAAACTCGGCGACAGTCAGCTCTAACGCGATCCCATTCTCTGCCCTCAGGCGTCGCAGTTGCTCGGGCCGGCCCACTCTGGAACAGCCCCTCCCAGCATTCGGAGATGACATTCATGCCCAACAGGGCGCGATGAGACCCTAGGCAGGCGTCGCGAACCACCACCACCCCCTTCTGGGGTACGACCATGCCATGGATCTCTAGGTCTGTCACTACGTATCCCACGTATGGGATGTCGAGACCGTTGGCCCCTCGCAGAGTCAGCCAGGGGGCTTCGGTCGTCGGCCGACCCTGGGTACCGAATAGTTCCTGGACTAGGCTCTCCGCGAACAGAGTGACTTGCGACCCCGTGTCCAGCAGACACTGCACCTTCTGGCCATTGACTTGAACCATGATGACCGGACAACGGCCCACCAGGCGTTCCTTCGATAGTTGGGAAGACGAGGGGTCTGAAAAGGGGGTCCCGACCACTTGACCCACAGTGGCCGGAGACTCTAAAAACCCCCCTGCGAAGCGCGTCTGGAGGAGCACTGACGAACGTAATGTCCGGCTTCCCCACAGCCATTGCAGATAGGACGCCCCTGTTCGTCCCACTGGAATCGGGGACCCGTGGATCGAGTGAAGTGATGCTCTGGAGGGCGATTCCCGTCGGAGTAGGCTCGCTCCCGCGGTGAGGGTAATGAATGGAGGCGTTCTCGGCGGAGTTCTTCGACGACAGACTTAGACAGTTCAGACATTTGCTCACGGATATCCCTCTTTAGTTCCTCCCGGAGGGCATGCTTCCAATCGGAAGTAACAGGGGCCGAAGGCCCACTGACAGCGTTCGCAGCCAGACAGCTGGGGGGATCCATACCTTCGGTGTGGTCACGCTCAAGGGCTAGAGCCTCCTGCCGCAGCTCTTCGAACGTGAGGTCCGGCGTCCGTCTCAGTTGCACCCGCAGACTCTGACGCATGGGACCCTCCCGTAATCCCAACAGAAACTGATCTCGCAATAGGGTCTCCTCGTCCCCCAGGCCGTGATCCTGTCTTCCCCTTAGCCTGGTAAACTGTTCCCTCAGTTGCAACGTGAATGGCCGAACAGTTTGTCGAGGCCCTTGCCTACAATTAAAGAATTGCGTTCTCAGGACCGCTACCGGGGTGGTGTCTCCGTATTGCCCCGTGAGAAAATCAAAGATGGCTTGGACTGTGATGCGGGTTGCTTCCGGCGCTGCCTGTACTTCTCTTCTTGCTTCTCCCTCCAACGAATTTAGCACAAACTGTACCTTCTGAGGGGCACTTAGCCCTTGGAGCCCTGCCAGGTATTCAACCTGGGTCTTCCATGCTGACAGGCTCAATTCTGACCCTGGACCTCCGTACTTCTGGGCCCACGGGGCCCCCATAAAGAAAGGCATAACTGGCTGCCGGGCCACTGGCTCTTCTTCTGCCATCTAGGTCCTTGATCGCTCCACTCGAGGTGGTAACCCTGCCGACTACGCCAAGTTCTGTCACAGGTCGGGGCGGGCCAAACCAGACTGCACCCACCCCTGGAAAACCCGGGAACCACCTCGAGGAACGTGTCAAGGACCAGACAGACAAGGGAATAAAATAATACAGTTTATTTATTATATTAAAAGATCAATGAATTGGATAGGTCCTAATTAAAATCTTCTTCTTGCCGCCAGGACAGTTCAAGTGTCTCTAGACCTCCCGGGACGGGAGGGGAGGGACAATCGTGACGGACCGGAGGCTCGTCGGAGGGGAATCAGGGGGGAATCCCCGCGCCGTCCAGGTAGGTCACTGGGTAAGTACTCCTCTACGGGACTCAAGAGGGGAGGCCGTGGTCATACGAACCCCATTCAGACTGGAACCAGGTAAGTATGCAGATGCGGGGGCGAAGCGAGTCACTGGGGTTACTCCGGAGGGAGGTACTCAGAGGTGGGGGCAAGCGAGCCACTGGAACGTTACAGCAAGGTTTAACTGTCCAACAATATGTGGGCCATTCGACTGGATTACCTCTCTTCTTCTTCTGAGCAGGGTAAAAGGCTTCCAATAAGGGCGTGTGGGGACCACCAGGTGGGGAGGACACTTGGAGCGGGGCTCTCACGTCAGCTGAACACTGGGACAGACACAGCACAGTTTCGACGGTTCAACAGTATGTGAAGCTTTTCATCTGATATACCTTCTCTCCTTTTGAACAGGGTCAAGGCTTCCAATAGGGGCGTGTGGAGACCACCAGGCGGGGAGGACACTTTGGGCGGAACGCTCCACTTCAGCTGAGCACTGGAACAGTACAGCAAGGTCTCAACGGTTCAACAGTAAGTGAAGCTTTTCAACTGATATACCTTCTCTCCTTTTGAACAGGGTCAAGGCTTCCAATAGGGGCGTGTGGAGACCACCAGGCGGGGAGGACACTTTGGGCGGCACGCTCCACTTCAGCTGAGCACTGGAACAGTACAGCAAGGTCTCAATGGTTCAACAGTATGTGAAGCTTTTCAACTGATATACCTTCTCTCCTTTCGAACAGGGTAAAGGCTTCCAATAGGGGCGTGTGAAGACCACCAGGCGGGGAGGACACTTTGGGCGGAACGCTCCACTTCAGCTGAGCACTGGAACAGTACAGCAAGGTCTCAACGGTTCAACAGTATGTGAAGCTTCTCAACTGATATACCTTCTCTCCTTTGAACAGGATCAAGGCTTCCAATAAGGGCATGTGGAGACCACCAGGTGGGGAGGACACCTTGAGCGGGGCGCTCACGTCGGCTGAACACTGGGACAGACACAGCACAGTTTCAACGGTTCAACAGTACATGAAGCTTTGCAACTGATATACCTTCTCTTCTTCTGAACAGGGTAAAGGCTTCCAATAGGGGCGTGTGGAGACCACCAGGCGGGAAGGACACTTTGAGCGGGACGCTCACTTCGGCTGAGCACTGGAACAGTACAGCAAGGTCTCAACGGTTCAACAGTATGTGAAGCTTCTCAACTGATATACCTTCTCTCCTTTGAACAGGATCAAGGCTTCCAATAAGGGCGTGTGGAGACCACCAGGCGGGGAGGACACTTTGAGCGGGGCGCTCACGTCGGCTGAACACTGGGACAGACACAGCACAGTTTCAACGGTTCAACAGTACATGAAGCTTTGCAACTGATATACCTTCTCTTCTTCTGAACAGGGTAAAGGCTTCCAATAGGGGCGTGTGGAGACCACCAGGCGGGAAGGACACTTTGAGCGGGACGCTCACTTCGGCTGAGCACTAGAACAGACACAGCACAGTTTCAATAGTACATGATATATGAAGCACTCAGCATTAACGGGGCCGGGTCTTTTCAAAGCAGGAAGTTGGGCTGTTGCTTTATCAAACCCCTTCGTTAGAGACAGCGGGTGGAAGACTGTAGGAGACGAGTGCACGGCAGACTTCTATTACTTCTCCACACACCAATTTCACTTCACAGCACAAACCGTGTAAATCGTCACTTCAGGCACTGCAATTCCACTCGCACACCGTGCATTCGGGCCAGCACTCACCCACCGGTCTTTTCTCCCACCAGATCGGATCTAGTCCTCGATCAGGGCTTGACTTCGCTCCGGGAAAGCAGAAGAACGATGCAGCGATCATCACATTCGGCAAGGAGAGGACAGAAGTTGGAGACAGATCATTAATTCACTCAGTGTCATAGTTCACTCGTGCCAAACATTTTCCAAACTCTCCACACCACTTCAGTGTTAGTGCATATAAACAACGGATCAAATACTCATCACTTGCGTCTTTCTCACTACTGACGATATTCCTCAAGTCTTCGCCGACAAATACTTCACTCCTTCCTTCCTCCTCCACGGCTTCAATCTTCCCCACTCCACAGCCCAGCCCCAATAAAAAGAACAACCCGCTGGCAAACACAGCATCACACGGGAGGAGATCCACCCCACAGTCTGTTTTCTCTCTGTTTTTAAAGCCTCATCTGAATAGGTGTCCCTCTCACAGCGTTCTCTGTAATTGCCCCACACCTGCTGTCACTCAGGCAATCAGCCCCGCTGCCATGGCAACAGATTCGCAGGGCATAGAACGGACGTTCACTGGAAAATCCTGAATAACTGCATTCACCAGGATCTTAGTCCCGTTTGGTTTTTGTCACCCCGTGACACAATACTGAAATGAGATTGACAGAAACTGTGTGATAGAAACGTACTCGGTTACTTAACGTAACCTCGGTTCCCTGAGATAAGGGAAGGAGTACTGCGTCTTTAAGACGCTGTATGGGTAGGTTCTCCTACTCTCGAATATACTGAAGTAATTGTAAAATCACGCAGTGCTACTGCCCAGTCAAAACAGTGTCGAGACATCTCGCACGCTATTGGCTGGCCAGTGGGAACTGCATGAACCAATGGCAGAACAGCGTAATCTGAGCGAACCAAAGGGCACAAAGCCCGCGAAGCTGAGCGCAAGAGCCCGCGAAAGGGGCATATAAAATACGCTGTAACTGTCAAAAACGTCAGGTTAAATCGACTGAAGCGACGATCACCCGAGTCAGCGCCATAGCACGGCCGTCTACGCAGTACTCCTTCCCTTATCTCAGGGAACCGAGGTTACGTTAAGTAACCGAGTACGTTCCCTTTCGAACGGTCAGTTCGTACTGCGTCTTTAAGACGCTGTATGGGAACCTGTAAAATCCCGCCGTGCTATGATAAGCGCAGTGACATGTACTCCCTCAAGTTTGAACACTTATTAGAAAGGGCTCAAGACTAGAGTTACTGACACATCATTTATATTAATAATATATATGTACACACGTCTTATACTACTGGGCTCATAGAGGCCGGTAACTATAAGGAATGTGTAAGCATTGAAGCATATGAAGGCCCCAATGCCAACTTATGACGGGGACGGGCTTACAAGGCCGTCTGATATTCGTTAGGCCGTCTTAGTATTTTTATACAGCGAGGACTTGTGCCTGCAGTGCAGGGACATCCAGACTGAAGAATCTGGTTAAAGTAGATGGTGAGGACCAACCTGCCGATCTACAAATGTCACCCATAGAAAACTCCACTAGACCACGCCCAAGAGGAGGCCATGCCTCTGGTGGAGTGAGCTTTGACACCTATGGGGCATTGGAGGCCCATAGTGTCATATGCTAACGCTATCGCGTCCGCTAGCCATCTGGCTAGGTTTTGTTTGGTGACCGGACCAAACAAACCAAAACTTACAAAGAGCTGCTCCGACTGTCTAAAGTGGGAGGACCGCTCAATATATGCTCTAAGCGACCTAACAGGGCCGAGCAGGTGTAACTGTCTCTCATCCTCCGAAGTGGGGAGGGCAGAGAGAGTGATTACCTGTGCTTTGAACGGTGTTGAAAGCACTTTAGGTACATAACCATGCCCTGGTTTGAGAATGACTTTAGAATCGCCTGGGCCAAATCTAAACATGATGCATTCACAGATAACGCTTGAATGTCACTGACACGCTTAACAGATGCCAGTGCTAGTAGCAGGGCAGTTTTCAGCGAAAGTGGCTTTAATTCAGCCGTCTGCAGCGGCTCGAAGGGAGGTCTTTTTAGTGCTCTTAGGACCAATGAAGGTCCCAGGATGGCACCGTAGGAGGGAGAAGGGGGTTAAGCCTCCTGGCTCCTTTTAAGAATTTTATGACCATGGTGTGTCTGCGTACTGATTGGCCAGCTATAGGCGTATGAGATGCGGCGATAGCTGCCGTGTAGACTTTGAGTGTGGATGGAGTGTGTCCTGCATCCAACATCTCTTATAGAAAAACAAGAATTGTGATATCTCGCATGACACTGGGTTATAGTTCCTGACTGAACACCAGTCAGAGAACACTGACCATTTAAGGGCATAGAGACGTCTAGTAGACGGAGCTCTAGCTTCACTGACGGTGCTCAAGACACTCACTGGGAGGTTCTTGAGCCCCCCTTGAGTTGCCAAACATGTAACGCCCACAATTTTGGGGTGGGGGTGCCGGATTGTCCCGTTCGCCTCAGAAAGGAGATCTTTCCTTAGGGGAACTGGCCATGGGGCTGCTGATAGTAACTGAATCAACTCGGGAAACCTGATGTGGGTTCGCCAGAGTGGAGCCACTAGCAGGACTGTGTGCTCTCATTCCCTGATCCTTTTTAAAATTTGGGGAATGAGCGGTACTGGTGGAAAAGCATAAAGTATGCAGCTGGGCCATTTGTGGGCCAGCGCATCCTTGTTCTTTGAAAAATAGATTGGGCAATGACAGTTGTCTTCGGAGGCGAAGAGGTCGACCTCTGCCCTCCCAAAAACACTCCATATCATTTGAACCATTTAGGAATGGATGGCCCATTCCCCCGGGGACACGAGGCCCCTGGAGAGCATGTCTGCTCCCTGGTTCAGTCTGCCTGGCACATGCACTGCTTTTTAGTGAATGTAATTTGCCTTTTGCCCATAGGAGGAGATGTCTGACCTGTTGGTTGAGCCATCTCGACCTGAGCCCGCCTTGGCGGTTTATGTAGGAGATCACAGTCGTGTTGTCCGTGCGGACTAGAACATGGTGACCTGAGAGACGTGGTAAAAAAGTCTTGAGGGCTAGCACTACTGCCAGCATTTCTAGGCAGTTTATGTGCAACCGTGACTCCGTGCTCGACCATGAGCCGAAGGCCGGTTCGCCCTCGTACAGAGCGCCCCAAACTGAGTTGGATGTGTCCGTGGTGACCACCACCCGTCTGGAAACTGTTTCCAAGTGACCACGGGGCCAGGGCTTTGACACAGCCGCGGCCCACTTTGATCCAAAGCTGGCCTGAATGCCACGCTTGGGAAGGAACCCGTGATTTCAGCCAGTACTGCAGGGGGCGCATGTGCTTCATACCCAGCGGAAGTACTGGAGAAGCTTTTGCCATTAGGCCTAGCATTCTCTGAAATTTTTTAGGGGTGTGTTGGTTCCCATTTTGAATGAACATGCAAGCTGCTGTGTAGTCAGAGCCCGTTCGTCCAATAGCCACGCCCTCATTTGGGCTGAGTCTAAAATCGTTCCCAGGAAGGAGGTTCTCTGCCTGGGAAGCAATAAGCTCTTGGCTGTATTTATTCTGAGACCCAGGCATTCTAGATGGCTGAGTAGCATAGATTTGTGAGATTTTATTTCTTCCTCTGACTGGGCCAGTATGAGCCAGTCGTCGAGGTAGTTCAGAATGCGCATTCCCGCTTGTCTTAAGGGGGAGAGAGCTGCATCCATGCACCTCATGAAAGTGCGGAGGGCCAGGGACAGGCCAAATGGCAGGACTGTGTACTGATAAGCCTTCCCGTCGAACGCAAATCTCAAAAGACTCGCCTTTATGGCGGTAAAATGCAGGGAACACGCATTAAGCAGACTCGTAGTTTACAATCATTGCATGAAAAAACATTCAGAACAGTATGTTTTTCTCCCTGACCGGAACAAAAAACGGGCCGTGAGGAGACTCAGAGTCTTTTGGGAGGCGGACCGGCTTGGGCGGGACTCAAACCTCCTCTCTTCCTGATCAGCCTGTCAGGGCTGCTTTCTGTGTTCAGTTTTGTCAGCATTCTGAAAGCCATTTGATAAGGGCTCTGTTCAGATGTCCGCCGGTTGGTTTGTGTTTGTGACACTGTGCGGACAGCACTTATGTGTAGCGGAGCACACTTGTAGTGGGCGCGCGCTAAAGAGCGAAAATCTGTGAGAACAGTGCTTATGTGCAAGGTGCACGTATTTTAGTAAGGTCGTTGTTAAAACAGCATTGGTGTACAGGCGAGCATGTTTGACAACAGGCTAGTTGACTGCAATATTTACATCTCCAGTTGCCTGAACTGAGGGGATTGAGAGAATGTAAAGGAAGTCTGTGGTGGTAATCCAGCCACAGCAGGACTTTTGAGTGGTTCTATAGCGCTGAATTAACAGTGCATAGGGGTACACCCTATGTAGGGGACACACTGCCTGCAGTCATAACAGAGGAAAAAACTCTTAATTGTTTATTAGGATCGCCGTTAATACAACGTTTTGTGTACAGGCGTGCATGTTTTATAACAGGCTCGTTTACTGTAATGGTGAACCTCTCCATTCACCTGAATAGGGGACTGAGAGAAGTGGTGGAGTGCTTGGCCACCATTCACTAAATTGAGACTCACTGAGAAACCTGTGAGAGCGGGGCTCGAACCGGCAACCCTGTGTGCAAAAGTGCACCGTAACAGCAGAGGGCGTGGCTATGACGTAAGTCGCGCTCTCAACTGTGTTTTGGTATGTAGGGTGTGCGTGCTTCATAACAGGCTCGTTTACTACACTGTTGAACCTCTTCAGTCGCCTGAATAGGGGACTGAGAGAAGTGGTGGAGTGCTTGGCCGCCATTCACTAAATTGAGACTCAATGAGAAACCTGTGAGAGCGGGGCTCGAACCAGCAACCCTGTGTGCGAAAGTGCACGTAACAGCAGAGGGCGTGGCTATGACGTAAGTCGCGCTCTCGGCGGTGTTTTGGTTTGTAGGGGGGGCGTGCTTCATAACAGGCTCGTTTACTACACTGTTGAACCTCTTCAGTCGCCTGAATAGGGGACTGAGAGAAGTGGTGGAGTGCTTGGCCGCCATTCACTTAATTGAGACTCCATGAGAAACCTGTGAGAGCTGGGCTCGAACCAGCGACCCTGTGTGCGAAAGTGCACGTAACAGCAGAGGGCGTGGCTATGATGTAAGTCGCGCTCTCTATGGTGTTTTGGTTTTGTAGTGTGGGCGTGCTTCATAACAGGCTCGTTTACTACATTGTTGAACCTCTCTAGTCGTCTGAATAGAACTGAGAGACGTGATAGAGAGTGAAAAAGGCGCAGGGCTTGGCCGCCATTATGCGCTAGACAGCAATGACGTAAGTCACGCTCTCGATAGTGAGCGCGCGCTGAGAGAGAGAGAGGGAGCACGCGCTGCCGCTGTAGAAAGCGGAGTCTGTAACGGCCGCGCTCTCAATATCTCCAGCAGTCTGAGAGCGAGTAATGCGGGAAGCTCCGGCATTAGTTCGCTCGTCCACTCTGGCATTCTCTGTCCGCGGCGCTTCTTAGCGCGGCCCAAGTGAGAGAAAAAAAGAAGAGCGAGATGTTGGTAATCGTGCGGATTCGTCTTCCTCATTGCCGCAAAATGAGACCAGGTCCTCGGCGTCTAGCGGAGGGAGCAGGTCCGATCAAGAGAACGTCACAGGGGAAACGTCTCTCTGAGGCGAAGACGAGGCACGCGGGCACTGGGCCGACGTGAACTCGCTAGCCTCGGTATAAGCAACCCTCTGGCTCCGTCGTTCTTTCCCGCCGAGGCTCGGACGGGAAAAGGGGAATGGGAGAGCGCGAGGGGCGGGGTCGCGTCCTGAAGAGAGCGCTATCCGCGAACGGAGGGAGGAAATGGGCATACCCTCGCAGTGAGAGCAGCCAGACCCGGCGAGAGTAGCGTCCGCGTGGGCCTTGCCCAGACAGATCACGCACCCGTCGTGGTTATCCTCCTAGTGCAGGTAAGTACTGCACATGACACACAATATGTTTTTCTCAGTATTGTACAGAAAGGATACACCGTAGTGTTTCACCAAAGAGCGCAGGGGAAAGGCGTGACAGCTCGCGGGATCGCTGGCGATTTGAGCGCGCTGAAAAATACAGCAGGCCGCTGACTCTCGCAGGACGTCCGGGCTGGCTAGCTCGCTATTCCGCTGCAGGCTCGTCAATTCACGGTGAAAGTGGTGTAGTTCGAGTTTATCAGCGAGGACCATAGATCGTCGCTGAAGGAGATTAATCTGACGTTTTTGACAGTTACAGCGTATTTTATATGCCCCTTTCGCGGGCTCTTGCGCTCAGCTTCGCGGGCTTTGTGCCCTTTGGTTCGCTCAGATTACGCTGTTCTGCCATTGGTTCATGCAGTTCCCACTGGCCAGCCAATAGCGTGCGAGATGTCTCAACACTGTTTTGACTGGGCAGTAGCACTGCGTGATTTTACAATTACTTCAGTATATTCGAGAGTAGGAGAACCTACCCATACAGCATCTTAAAGACGCAGTACGAACTGACCGTTCGAAAGGGAACTGTAGAATTATCGACCAGCTCTTTATATAACTTTGGATATATAAGTATGTCCAACTTTATCCAAATACATACAGTATAATTGCATAGGGCAATATACAGTATACGGCATCTCTCAACTGCTTGATTGCTTGTAAAGTCACTAAATGTAAACTATATTATCACCAAGCTTTAATCTGCTACATGCAACAATAGATATTAAAGATATTAAAATTAACATCGCCTTGAATATATATAGTAACATATAAATGTACTGGTTTTATTCAAGTTAAAATATTATTCAACATGACTGAAACAACCTATATACATTAATGTATACCCACAAAGCTAAATTTTAGGGGTTAAATAATGTAGAAATAGCTCTTTAACATAATTGCAGGTTACTCTTTTTACCCAGTGCATGATTTTCTGTAAGGCTGCTTTTAAACAATGTGTATAGTGTATTGATCATTTGACTTGAAATGTAATTTTGAAGATTTTCAATGCAATTCTTTTGAACACCACTCTACGTACAGTATATGAATATTAAGCTTTTTCCTCTCACTCTACGCCACATATCGTATGATTATTATACCTTTCTATGTTTTTTAAATCTTTGGGCTTCCTGGGAACATCATCTTGACATGAAATCATCAATGCAGTACCACACAGCGGTTTGACTTTAGATTCCTGACAGCACCAGAGCAGGAGACTCCGAGAAAAAGATGATGATCTCATCTTCAAGTCAAGAACCTTCATATAGCCGTATGCACCTGCTCTTCCACTGTCTCCTAGCAACCAGAGAGAGAGAGAGACAGAGATTGATTCTTGAGCCGCTTTACGAGCATTGGGTGTCTGATCATGGCAGTTAAATGGTGGCTAATTGAATTGTGTTTTTTAGCCGAGCACTTTCAAGGCAGACGCCACGTTTGTGCTCGCGTCTCACAGCTTGAGCGTTCCCAAACACCATCCTCGCAAGCACTTAAGCCAAGACTGTTTAATTCAATTCAGCTCCATTCCGAGAGGCCTTATCGATATGAAAAATGATAATGTGTTACTATAATACTCACAGACTTTCATTCAACAGAATGATAAAGTAACAGAGCATACATAATATTTATGAATATAAAGTTTAAAGCTAAAGAAATAAAACAATTTATAACACGTAAATAAATCAGAACATTCCTGTAACCTATTTTAGAGACATTCATTGTCCTTAAAGGGTTAGTTCACCAAAAAAGGAAAATTCTGTCATTAATTACTCACCCTCATGACTTACCAAAACCTGTAAGACCTTTAGTTTTAGTCATATTTTAGTCACCTGAATTGTTTTTAGTTTTAGTCAACTAAATATCATAAGATTTTAGTCGACTAAATCTACAGTAGATTGTCTCCTAAAATGTAATGAGTTTAGTTCAATTGTCATACATTAAGCATTTAAGCATTACATAACCAACTGTCACTTGAACTGACATTTTGACATCATTTTGTTTTTGATATTAAAAATACACGAAAGAGCCCAATTCGCTTTTTTGTTTGTTTTTTAAAAACATCTATATAGTTTTTATAACTTTGTATTTCTGTTTTAGTTAGTAGGCCATATCAGGTTAAGCTAAAGCTTCAAATAAGTTTGTTTATTTTTTTTTATTTTTTTTTCAGTTAACATTTATTTAATTTAATAAAGTTTTTTTTAAATGGTTTTAGTTATTATTATAACCCTGATACTTTATTGAATATGTGTCAAATACTGGTCTTTCCTCCTGACTATGAATTAAATGGGAATTAAATTAAATATTTTATTGTGTAACCAAAAACGAATATATAATGCGTGACTTTTAATTATAAACAAGCTCGAAATACATATTGACTCTTATTTTGAAATGTCTGCGCCTTACAGTCAGTTGCAGGAGCTCATTCAAGTTCAGGAGATAAAATATGCATTGTTACAACCGTCTAAAACATAATACTATATAAACATCGTAAAGTAAACACTGTCATTACAGGGAGTGCAGAATTATTAGGCAAGTTGTATTTTTGAGGATTAATTTTACAACATTAATAATTAAACAACAACCATGTTGTCAATGAACACAAAAAACTCATTAATATCAAAGCTGAATATTTTTGGAAGTGGTTTTTAGTTTTAGCTATTTTAGGGGGATCTCTGTGTGTGCAGGTGACTATTACTGTGCATAATTATTAGGCAACTTAACAAAAAACAAATTTATACCCATTTCAATTATTTATTTTTACCAGTGAAACCAATATAACATCTCAACATTCACAAATATACATTTCTGACATTCAAAAACCAAACAAAAACAAATCAGTGACCAATATAGCCACCTTTCTTTGCAAGGACACTCAAAAGCCTGCCATCCATGGATTCTGTCAGTGTTTTGATCTGTTCACCATCAACATTGCGTGCAGCAGCAACCACAGCCTCCCAGACACTGTTCAGAGAGGTGTACTGTTTTCCCTCCTTGTAAATCACACATTTGATGATGGACCACAGGTTCTCAATGGGGTTCAGATCAGGTGAACAAGGAGGCCATATCATTAGATTTTCTTCTTTTATACCCTTTCTTGCCAGCCACGCTGTGGAGTACTTGGACGCGTGTGATGGAGCATTGTCCTGCATGAAAATCATGTTTTTCTTGAAGGATGCAGACTTCTTCCTGTACCACTGCTTGAAGAAGGTGTCTTCCAGAAACTGGCAGTAGGACTGGGAGTTGAGCTTGACTCCATCCTCAACCCGAAAAGGCCCCACAAGCTCATCTTTGATGATACCAGCCCAAACCAGTACTCCACCTCCACCTTGCTGGCGTCTGAGTCAGACTGGAGCTCTTTGCCCTTTACCAATCCAGCCACGGGCCCATCCATCTGGCCCATCAAGACTCACTCTCATTTCATCAGTCCATAAAACCTTAGAAAAATCAGTCTTGAGATATTTCTTGGCCCAGTCTTGACGTTTCAGCTTGTGTGTCTTGTTCAGTGGTGGTCGACTTTCTGCCTTTCTTACCTTGGCCATGTCTCTGAGTATTGCACACCTTGTGCTTTTGGGCACTCCAGTGATGTTGCAGCTCTGAAATATGGCCAAACTGGTGGCAAGTGGCATCTTGGCAGCTGCACGCTTGACTTTTCTCAGTTCACGGGCAGTTATTTTGCGCCTTGGTTTTTCCACACGCTTCTTGCGACCCTGTTGACTATTTTGAATGAAACGCTTGATTGTTCGATGATCACGCTTCAGAAGCTTGGCTATTTTAAGACTGCTGCATCCCTCTGCAATATATCTCACTATTTTTGACTTTTCTGAGCCTGTCAAGTCCTTCTTTTGACCCATTTTGCCAAAGGAAAGGAAGTTGCCTAATAATTATGCACACCTGATATAGGGTGTTGATGTCATTAGACCACACCCCTTCTCATTACAGAGATGCAAATCACCTAATATGCTTAATTGGTAGTAGGCTTTCCAGCCTATACAGCTTGGAGTAAGACAACATGCATAACGAGGATGATGTGGTCAAAATACTCATTTGCCTAATAATTCTGCACTCCCTGTATATGTATATATATATATATATTAGGGCCGGGACTCGATTAAAAAAATTAATCTAATTAATTAGAGGCTTTGTAATTAATTAATAGAAATTAATCGCATATAAATATTTGACCTGAGAACAGTGAGAAGTAATTTTTTTCACATGGATTTCCAGCAGACTAGTGACTTAGTTACCCTGGTCTTGAAACCAGTCATCTGGTGGAGTGTGGGTCCTTTTAACTTTACTCGGAGTCGGACTAACGTCCACGCTAACTCCTATGTGTTCTGCGTTGAGGTGATATTTGAGGCTCGATGTGCTGCGGTGATACGCAAATTCCTTGTTGCATAGCTTGCACACAACCATGCTCTTATCGACGCTTCCATCCTTTCGTTTTTTAAAACAAATTTTCCCATCCACGGGGCCAAGCAAAGTGGTCTCGTCAGCTTCTTCGTTCATGTTCACTGTGGTTTTGTTGCTGTCGGAAGTCAAGAACGCTAGTCGGTGCTCCAGTATAATCGGTCCGTCGAAACTCATTAATTGAAAAACGTTCCACGGTGCAAAAATAAGTGTTACATTTATTTATTTATTTTTGCGTAATTAATCTTAATTAACGCGTTAAAGTCCTGTAATTAATTAATCTTAATTAACGCGTTAAAGTCCCAGCCCTAATATATATATATATATATATATATATATATATATATATATATAATGTAGAAGATGTTTCCTAACTGGCTGTCTCCTGCTTACGCTATCTACCGAGTTGGCCTAACATTTTTCATGTTAATCATGTCAATTTTGATCAGAGCAATGCACTGTGGCCTTAATTCAGCGTGAGCAGCTGACCTGATTAACATGAAAAATAACCAATTTCACCATGAAATCATGTAGTGAAGTGTTCCGTGTGTTTCCCAATCACCATGACATCCAGCGCTGTGAAAAAAATTATAAAATACACGAAAACACAACACTGCCAGAAGTTTTTGCCCAAACTTCAAAGGCCTGTTTAAATTATTAAAACTAGAAGCATATCTTAACTTTAATGTTACATTTATCATGTGATCTACTTATATACAACATGTTATACATGCATGTGTGTTTGGGACAGAGGGGAACACGGTCGCATTTGCAGCAGATATATGCTGCCCATCATATTTCAAAGCACGAGACAGACAGGAGGAGAACACCGGAAAATGTGACAGAATGGACAATATTTTCTGTATTTGCAATACGCAAGCTCTCCATTCACACTGTTTCTGCCCTGCCGACGCACTGCTTGTGCGTGCGGTGTGAAGCCGGCGTTTTATACCACGCTGGCGCATCCTCCAACTCCGGACAGCCTTCCTTATCTCTCCCACTTGCCATTTCTACATGTGACGTGACCTGCAGCACTCCACTTTTACTGTATGCCCACACACACCTCTTATTTCCATTATTCTGTGCGAAAAGGACACCCACTGTCTGAGGTAACGTACGGGCACAAGGCTACATTGCGCATGCGTCGAACCATGTGACGCACACACGCTCCGAACCGAGACAAGCGAACCGAACGGTACCGTGCCACCCCTAATATATATATAGCATTCATGTTCCCATTTTCTCTCGGCTAGCTTTGCTGTTACAACCTTAAGTCTATAAGTTTTGTTTAGTCAAGTCATGTTCAGGTTTATGTTTGTTCTGTTCATAGTCAAGTCATCGTTTTATACTGTTTACTTTCTCACCATTGTATAATAAACAGCATTTGGGTTTGTACTCACACAAAAGTCCTTCAGTGGACTTTTTTACACAGCCAATCCAAGAAGTTTCAATGTCTCCATTCATCTAAATTGAGCCTATTTATTTATTAATAGACGTTCCTAGATTTATTTGTGCATAATTCAAATGCATGTTCTTATAAAAAATATTAAATAATTAATTAAAAAAACAAAATAAATTAATAACATTAAAATCTTTATTTTCTCTGCTTATGTAATCAAGGAACATAATATTAGTAATAGTGTTTAATAATATTAACCAACACAATATCTGTTACAAACAGAGGTGACACGGATAACAGATGCGGATGAAAACTGGGTTTATTGGCAGAACCAGGAAGTGAGCAGATGTGGTGAGTAACAGAAGTGGCAGTCCAGGAGAATGGTGATGACAAAGGGTGATACAATACATTCTTGTTTGCAGTTTGGCGAGACAATGGAGCGAAGGAGACAAGGAACCAGGAGACGAGACGAGGAGACGTTGGAGCACAGGTAAGGAGTTCAGGTGAGTCCGTGGAAGCAAGCATTAGCGTAGGGCATGTGCAAACGATACCGGACGGTGACTGAGTGAGTGTGTGGAGCTTAAGTGCAGGTGGTGATTGCAGTGATGATGACGTGCAGGTGTGTGTGCTCAGAACTCTGATGATTGGGATCGTTGTGTCTAAGAAAGGGTGGAGCCTGGCGTGCTTGTGACATTACCCTCCCCCTCCACGGCCATCTCTCACCGTGGTGGTCGACCTCTACCCCGAGGCGCCGGTCTGTCTGGGCGAGAAGACTGCGTCTGCGAAGGGCCCGTTGAAGTTGGTGGTGATCCCGGAACCAGTAATCCACCGCAGGGACGTCGGAGGGTTCCCCGGACCACGGGAAGAGGGGAGGTTGATAGCCGAGCACGCACTGAAACGGAGTAAGGCCGGTGGTAGGCTGTCGGAGGGAGTTTTGTGCATACTCGGCTCATCCAAGGAACTGGTTCCAGGAGTCCTGGTGGCCATGACAGAAGGTACGGAGGAAATGGCCAATCTCCTGGATCTTTCGTTACGTCTGCCCGTTCGTCTGGGGATGGTATCCTGATGAGAGGCTGATGGTCACACCTAGGAGGGAGAAGAAGGCCTTCCATACCTTGGAGATGAACTGGGGACCTCTGTCTGATACAATGTCTTCGGGGATACCATAATAACGGAAGATATGGTTGAACATCTCTTCAGCAGTTTCCAGGGCTGTGTGTAATCCTCGCAGTGGGAGAAGTCGGCAGGACTTAGAGAAGCGGTCCACCACTACGAGAGTTCTTGGGAACGAGGAGAGGGACGAAGCGGTGGTGATGGGAAGCAGTCCGCGAAGCAGCTGTCGCCCCACTTCAGGACTTCTCCTGTCTTCCAGGATATGACTGGGTTGTGCTGCTCTAACCATGGGCGCCCTAGAATGATGTCAGCAGTGGATTCTTCCAGAACCAGCAGGTGTAGCTGCTCCATGTGGAGGATTCCAACTTGAACTCCGATGGGGCCCACGGAGCGACTAACCTGCCTCCGACTGAGGGGTTTCCAGGTTACCGACTGGATCTGGTAGATGGTCGGAGTGGCGGTCGTGCGAAGCTTGAGCTGGCGGCAGAGGCTACCTGAGATGAAGTTCCCGGCTGACCCAGAGTCAAGGAGGGCAGTAACTGGAAGGGAGATACCGGCAGCAGTAAGGTTTACAGTAGTGGTGAGTGGCTTCATTTTATAGAGTGATGGAATTATTGCGCTCACCATGGGTCGTGGAGGACGGACTGGGCATTCGGAGATGTAATGCCCAGGAAGACCACAGTACAGGCATAGATTCTGGGTCAGCCGCCTCTGCCGCTCAGCCGCTGTCAGATGGGAGTTCTCCAGTTGCATGGGTTCGGGGTTGGGCTCTGGAGGGCTGACACCATCTGGTCGGCGGAGGAAGGATGAGAATGACGACTGGCCCTAGTGTTCTTCTATACACGACTGCATACGAGTGGCGAAGCGGATGGAGAGTTGAATGAAACGTTCTAGCCCGATGGTATCCTCGTATGCAGCGAGATGCAGCCGCACCCGAGGATCCAGTCCCTGTCGGTAGGTCGTAATCAAGGACTGCTCGTTCCATCCACTGGCAGTAGCGAGGGTTCGAAAATGGAGAGCATACTCATTTACTGTAGATGTACCTTGCTTTAGATGGTAGAGCTGTTCACAGATCGACGAATCCCAGGATGGCTTTCCAAAGACCTCTTTGAAGTGTGTCATGAACCCGGACAGGGTCTGGATCACTGGACTGTCGTTGGATCATAGGAATTCCGCCCACCGGAGCGCTTTACCGGCTAATTGTGAGGTGATGAACGCCACTTTGGCGCGATCGTTCGGGTACAGGCGCAGCTGCATCTCCAGGACCAGCGAACATTGAAGCAGGAATCCGTTGCAATCCTCCGCCGAACCAGAGAAGGGCGCCGGTCTGGCCATGGAACTGGCGCATTCAGGGGGCAAAGAAGCAGTGGTGTTGTTTCCGGAAGTGCTCGCTGGTGAAGGTGCAGGTGCGCTGGATGGAAGAGCTTTCCGAACAGGGTCGACGAGCTCTTGGAAGGGATCCGGGGTGCTCATCCTGGTGCTGTGCGGTGTTGGTCCGGTATTCTGTTACAAACAGAGGTGACACGGATAACAGATGTGGATGAAAACTGGTTTTTTTGACAGAACCAGGAAATGAGCAGATGTGGTGAGTAACAGAAGTGGCAGTCCAGGAGAATGGTGATGACAAAGGGTGATACAATATGTTCTTGTTTGCAGGTTGGCGAGACAATGGAGCGAAGGAGACAAGGAACCAGGAGATGAGACGAGGAGACACTCAGGAGACGTTGGAGCACAGGTAAGGAGTTCAGGTGAGTCTGTGGAAGCAAGCATTAGCGTAGGGCATGTGCAAACGATACCGGACGGTGACTGAGTGCGTGTTTGGGGCTTAAGTGCAGGTGGTGATTGCAGTATGATGACGTGCAGGTGTGTGTGCTCAGAACTCTGGTGATTGGGATCATTGTGTCTGGGAGAGGGTGGAGCCTGGTGTGCTTGTGACAATATCACAGCCTAACATTTTTTAACGTACTCACATGCGAACATGCAAATTCCATAAATTATTTCTCAATGAATATTCTGTTTCATTCAGAAAAATCTTACAACACAGAAGATAAAAAGGGTTTCGAATGCTGTTTCATGCTTAAATTGTGTAAACAAGCAACTCAAAAGTTGCTGTAAGGTCGATTGTACGTGTCTCCTCGCCTGGTATAATTGTTTCCCTGTCCTGCTGTTTGAGAACCTGCTTATAAATTATTCACAGAACTTTAGGGATAAACATCTCCCTTGAAGGACATTGTGTGGAAATTCAACATAGGGAAAGGAAGTGCATTTCACTTCAATTACTTGGACAATATTAGACTCACTACACTAAATTTTTTGTTTACCCATGTAAATGCCATTATGCTATATTGTTGCCATTGTGTTATTAAGGAGTGAGTAAACATATAGGTCATTGCCGAGGTCCTTTACAGCACAGGATTGATATTGCCCTCTGAATGAACTTCCTTCCTCTACAATTTCCACCTGCGATATGATGAACTCCCTGATATTTACTTTCATTTTCTCTCTTGCTCAGTGTCTGTGCTATGGGGCAGAAACACTAAAGCAAAAGGCTATTAGATACTAAATATCATTAAGCGCGCACACATACACAGATGTTCCCACATGAGGTGCTTTAGATCTCACTAAGTACTCCTTTTAGTGTCACAACATTAATCACTGAACAGCCACGCACACTACATCACATGACGCTTCCAGTAGCCATGGACACTAATATGGCATATTCAGCAACAACTAATATTCATTACTGAAATCTGCACTCCAAAATGCAAATATCAAAAATAAAATCACTGTAAACCCAAAGAAGTTGGCAAAACTAAACAAAATTGTTTAGAAGTTAAGAAAAAGTTTTTAAGCTGATTTTTATTTTGTACTCATACATTTTCATTGCTTTTAACTTCAAATAGTTGAGTTAGCAAATTCATACATTTAAATTAAAGTTATCAACTTAAATATTGTTAGTAGTCAGGGCTCCAGACTGCGACTAAATGGTCGCATTTTGCGATCTTTTTTCCTGCTGGTGCGACTGAATTTGGTTGGATTTTGGCCCACTCCTCCACACAGATCTTCTCTAGATCAGTCAGGTTTCTGGCAGGTGGCTGAAAAAACACGGAGTTTGAGCTCCCTCCAAAGATTCTCTATTGGATTTAGGTCTGGAGACTGGCTAGGCCACGCCAGAACCTTGATATGCTTCTTACAGAGCCACTCCTTGGTTATCCTGGCTGTGTGCTTCGGGTCATTGTCATGTTGGAAGACCCAGCCTCGACCCATCTTCAATGCTCTAACTGAGGGAAGGAGGTTGTTCCTCAAAATCTCGCAATACATGGCCCCGGTCATCCTCTCCTTAATACAGTGCAGTCGCCCTGTCCCATGTGCAGAACCCTTTGGGGTGGTACTCGGTGTGTTTCGACCGCAGGAACCAGGGTCTAAATGAAGTTCAGGGTAAATATTTCCCCCTCTGAACGGCCCTGCTCCCGAGGTGGTACTTTTTCAAAGTTCGGGAACTTTCGGGGGTGGGACTTGGGCGCTGAACATGCTGATTGGTTGAGCTCACACAGCATTTTATTTCAACCGGCATTTTTAAAAGTATTTTGCGAGGATCGTTCAGCGTTCAGTAAATATCAGTCTCACTCTTTCTGTCCGATGGCGTGCGTTCGTCTCAGCCATTGCACGGTCAATGTCCGTAATAGCTGATGATAACATAATTTGTCATATTTTAAATCTAGCTTCACGAGCTTTCAGAATACGCTTTAGTATCAGTGCTCGTCACTTTTCCGCCGTTTTGTTAATGACCTCTTTAGTAAACCAATATATAACCAGCAAAAGCAGCGCTGCTTGCATCTCCTTCACTTGTTATTGTTGCAGACAGTATCGCACAAAAATGATTAATGTCCGTCGCTGACTGGGTGGAGCAGTCGCGCCGTGCGCAGTCCTACATCACCGGACTAATTTGCCTAATCTTCACGGTACTTTAGACCGCAGTGGAAACGCAGACAGCAGCAGGTCTGGGGGAAAAAAAGTTCCTGTAAAAAAAGTTCCTGGTACAAATTGTTCAGGGTAATTTCGGTGGAAACGGGGCTTTAGATACATTTGAGTATGTTGAAAATAATGTAATAACATTACTATGTGTGTTCGTTCCGCGACTGCTATGAGACACTTGTTGCACATTGCAGTAAGATAGATTGATATTAGAATATCATATTAATAAATGCTGGATGGCTTGTGTAGCGAAATGGCTTGCAATTAATTTTTAAACATATTGTAGGACAGAGAAAATGATGTATTACTGTACAATAGTTAGTTTTCTGTCTATAAATGCCTCCAAACTGTTGTTCCCTTGTCTAATAAAACATATAATATATATAATATATAGTGTCTTTGGTGTTTCCATGGTTTCTACAAAATAAAACCGGATATTGAGGGGAATGTAAAAGTACACGAGTCAAAAAACTGTTCTAGTGGTTTTTGGATATTTTAACGCAAAACCTTACAAATTGTGCCTTTAATCTTGCACAAAACATAATATAATTAAATTTTAGCATTTACTCTCCCTTTTGAGTGTCATGGCAAAGCATGCTGGGAAATAGAAATCCCAGCCCAGTTTCAGTGAAATTTAAGTTTGTCTAAATTAGAAGAAACAAGTTCATAAAACTCAAAACAATGAAACAATTCAGATTCAAATGTGTCAGTTCTGTGAACTTTTTCTTTTAGTGAAAAGAAAAAGTTCTAAATACTCATAAAAGTTCATTTGATTGAACACATTTGTTTAATTTGAGTTGACTCTACTCAAACCAATTAATTATTTTGAGCATTAGGTTTTCCAGTGTACCGAAAGAACAGATTTACACTTTTCACCCTGTAATCTCACACACACACACACACACACACACACACACACACACACACACACACACACACACATCTGTTAAAGTCAGCATGAAACGGAAATTATGATATTCCTTTTTTCTCTATCAGAGTGCTTCTTGAACATGAATAAATGTAGGGAGGGACTTAACCTTTTCATTGTGAATTGATTAGATAGTTGTGGTTTGCAATTGGTCGAGCTCATGTGAGTGGCATTTTGCCCCGCCCTCACACCAATAAACACATCAGAGACGAGATGAGATGATATTTTGATTAAGGGTTACAAGGGAACATATATAAATATGTTATAAAATACGTTAAATAACAATGATGTGCACGGATAAATAATTTAAAAATAAACACTGCAATATTCCACAAAAAAGAATGGAACAGTTTTCTCTATTGGGATGGTGCATACATACACACTGACCCATATGTATGCAACATCTTTTGGGATTTAGTCCTTCGACAGTTTGATTTGATCCATCTCAGAAACTCACACGTTCACATTTACTCTGAATGATTTTAACCTAGAGGAAGAGGAGCAAACTGCTCATTAAATTATTATTAGCATAAGAACATTACTATCATTACATGTGAGAGCCAGATAATGGCTTTATTGCTTTGAGATGCTCACTTGTCTTTCCTGCTTTTGTCACAGATTAAATTTCCCTGCCTCCAGGGGGTCTGCGTGTGGATAAGACCATAAAACCATATATTGATTCCCCGTAATGTGGAATTTTATACGGAATCGTGAATTTAATGCGAAATATAATCAGTGAAACAAAAGAGGCTTGTTCCATCTTGCAGCTGAAAGGTGATTTTAATGTGTAAATGATTTCCTATTGAGCGCCATACAACTCAAGGATAGGAGAACAGTGCCCCCTGTTGGCCAATCAGCACACCTCCTGTTATGCTCACAATACAGGTTCAGATTAGCATACCCTCACACTACTCCCTACTATTTCACATTTTCTTTACGCACAGAATACCTGGATGACCAACATTGTTTGTGCAATATACGGCAAAAATACTGCATGGGATACTGCCTCCCACAATGCAATGCACTTGACTTGGCTTTCCATTTCCAGTGTGAAGAATGAATAGGACAGTAATATTATAGCATCTCCTTTATGACTTATTATTTATTTGGTCTGCCAGCATTTGAACAAAAATTAGGTTATAAATGCTAAATAACTGTATTTACATTTTGCATATATTTATTTATGAGATTACACATGTATGAGTATTACTGATGCATAATGCATAATGCATAATACTTTAAAAAAAACATATACGATGTACACTGCTGTTGAAATGTTTATGTTTTTGAAGAATCCTTATGCTCATGCACCAAGGCTCCATTTATTTGATCAAAATTACAGTAAAAACTATAATAATATTACATTTTTCAAATAACTGTTTTCTATTTGTATATATTTTAAAATATGATTTATTCCTGTGATCAAAGCTGAATTTTTTAGCATCATTACTCAGTGTCACATGATCCTTCAGAAATCATTATAAAATGATGATTTGCTGCTCAAGAAACATTTATGATTATTATCAATGTTGAAAACATTTGTGGAAACCCTGACATTTTGGATTCTTTGAAAATAGAAAGAGCATTTATTTTTAAACGTCTTGTTACTTTTGATTCATTTAATGCTTCCTAGATAAAAAGTGTTAATTTGTTCAAAAGTCTTACTGACCCCAAGTGTAGTTGTCATATTTACAA
Source organism: Romanogobio albipinnatus (assembly GCA_023566225.1). NCBI lineage: Eukaryota > Metazoa > Chordata > Actinopteri > Cypriniformes > Gobionidae > Romanogobio > Romanogobio albipinnatus. Next base: position 41,083,702 of record CM042255.1, on the reverse strand, counting down.
ACAATATTGTGCTGTGCGATACACACCGTGTACTGCCTACTAAAATAGCATTACAGCAAGAATTACTTTAATAAAATAAATTGAGTAAAATATTTTGACGTTTAAATAATGTCAAAAGAGAGAAAAAAAATAAGATCGTCACTCTAGAAACAGAAGGTCAACTTGAGCGCATTGCATTGTGGGATGTAGCAATCTATACCAGATTCTCAAACACTCCCAGCTAAAAATATAACAAAAAATGTGCTTCTGAGAGTATCGAGTGATGGCTTAACCGAATCAGTGAATTGTTTCTCTTTCTTTTGACCGGTTCATTGAAACGATCTGTATCACATTTCTCAGCACTAACCAAGTGTTCTTCATCGATGTGTAACACACACTAAAAACCATGGCTGAATCTTTTCTGCATCACATGAAGGAGCAGGATCTCTAAAATCCCTCCTGTCGAAACTCAGTGTAATGACCGGATGTCTGTCCTCAGCGATACGCTCGCTAACCTCTGTCCTGCTGCGCCTCAGTAATGCTGCGACGCACACACTGACCATCCATGTCAAAAATACTTTTAATCACAATTCCCTGCTGTGTGTGTGTAAGGTTATTCTGTGTTTGCAGACAGAACAACAAGAAAATCTTATTGAATTGTACTTTTGTTAAGAAAAAAAATCAATACAGCTATCCTTTGCCAAGATGTGGGGCATTGCACAGTGGCTGCAAGTTTCTGTAAAAAAAGTTATTGCTTTGATAGACAATTGTTACACAAACAATAATCATGCTTGCTATATTCTATAAAATCTTCATTACAACCAAGCAGAATCGCATTTACCAAACTATTTCAAATGATTTTCTCACATTTTATATGGATATTATTTATATTATATTTCACTGCAGTACCATATTTGAAATGCCATGTGCTTTTTTTTAATAGGTAACACTTTATTTTACAGTGTCCTTGTTACATATGATACATGTTCTTACCATAGTAATAACAGTAAATTATGCATAATTACATGCAACTAACCCTCAACCAAACCCTAATCCTATCATAACTCTATAGTAAGTACATGTAGTTACTAAATATTACTCAGCACTTAAATATATAATTACAATGTAACAATGACACTGTAAAATAAAATGTAACCTTTTAATTAATCCAAACTAACAAGTTACCATTATTAACATTAGTAAATGCCGTAGCATGCATGAACTAACAATAAACAACATTTGTACAGAATGTATTAATCTAGGTTAATAGTTATACTACTGTGCATTGCTAATTCATGTTTGTTCATTAAACATCATTTTTAAATGATACCTATCTAAATGTAACCTAGAAAATAAATGCTATACACCTACATTTTATTATTTCATCAAACCTAATGCATTATGTAATGTTAACAAAATCATCTTACTGTATTATTACTATTAAATATATAAATTACTTTATGAAACAGCACAAATGACTCTAGAGCGAGATCACTGGTGGGCAGCTGATTTCAGGAATGTTCACACCAAGAATGATAACTATAAAGATAATTATAATGATAACTATATTAACATCCATCCCACAGTAAACAGTGCCCTGCCCTCCACTAATATTGGCACCCCCTGGTAAATATGATCAAAGATGGCTGTGGAAATAAATCTGCATTGTTTATCCTTTTGATCTTTCATTCAAAGAATCCACAAAATCTTTCAGTGAAGTAAAACAATTGAAAGTGGGGGAAAACTCACATTATGAAATAAATGCTTTTCTCCAATGCATGTTGGCCACAATTATTGGCACCCCTAGAAATTCTTATGAGTAAAATATCTAAAATATAGTATATTCCCATTCATATTTAACTTTTTTAGCACACCAGGCCCAGGAATATGAAATTGTCCAGCCACGACTTCTTGTTTCACAGGAGTATAAATATGAGGAAACACAAAGGCCAAATCATTTATCACAACGAGTAAAACCAAAGAATATAGTTCTGATGTGCAGCAAAAGATTGTTGAGCTTCACAAAATAGAAAGTGGCTGTAAGAGAATAGTTAAACCATTGAAAATCCCCATTTCCACCATCAGGGCAATAATCAAGAAGATCCAATCAACTAAAGATGTTACAATCTGCCTGGAAGAGGAAGTGTGTCCATATCGTCCTAATGCACGGTGAGGAGGAGAGTTTGAGTGGACAAAGACTCTCCAAGAATCACAGCTGGAGAATTGCAGAGATTAGTTGAGTCTTGGGGTCAGAAAGCCTAAATAAATTATCAAACAGCCCCTACATCACCACACTCACACATAAACAAACTCAAGCATATTCAGTTGTCAGGCACGACTGAAATTTCAAAAGGGACCAGATTAAACTAAAAAAAAAAAAAAAAAAAGCTTTTTGGCAGCAAACTCTCCAGATGGGTTTGGTGCAAACAGGGATAAAATATACCCCATGCCCACAGTTAAAAATATACTGCTGGATTTTTAATGTTGTGGGCCTATTTTTTTGCTGGAGGTCCTGACATCTTGTTCAAATACATTGTATCATGGATTCTAGCAAATACCAACAGATAAAAAATCAAAACCTGACGGCCTCTGCTAGAAATCTTATAATGGGCCATGGTTGGATCTTCAATTCAGGACAACGATCCAAAACAAACATCAAAATCAACACAAGTGTGTCACTGAGCACAAAATGAAGCTTCTGCATTGGCTGTCCCCTGACCTGAACCCTATGTAAAATGAGTGGGATGAACTGAAGAGAAGAAGCACCAACATGGATCTGGGAATCTGAAGGATCTGGAGAGATTCTGTACGGAGGAAGGTCTCTAGTCAGGTGTTCTCCAAACTCATCAGGCATTATAGAAGAATACTCAGAGCTGTTATCTTTGGGAAAAGACTTTGCAATAATTGGGTGCCATTAAAGGTCCCGTTCTTCGTGATCCCATTGTTCAAACTTTAGTTAGTGTGTAATGTTGCTGTTAGAGCATAAATAATACCTGTAAAATTATAAAGCTCAAAGTTCAATGCCATGCGAGATATTTTATTTAACAGAAGTTCCCTTTCAAAGCCTACAGCGAACGGCCGGCTTGGACTACATCCTGGTACTTCCTTCATAAATGACGTCAGTAGAACAGTAGAACAGACTAACCTCCGCCCACAAGAATACGTGAAAAAGGGGGCGTGGTCTTGTTGCTGTCCCACGTGGAGAAGAGGAAGTGTTGCGTGGAGAAAAGGAAGTGTTGCGTTTGACTGTGTTTGTCGCCATGTCGTCGAGACGCTGTTATTTTCATCCCGGAGTCAAATCACCTTTGCTTGGCTTTCCCAGGGACGCTGTAGAGATCATTGAGCGCATACATCTCCCGTTAAGAGGCGTGACCTTTCCGTGCAACGTGCGCTAAGCTGCTGTCGAATCACAACACAGGAAACGGGCAACGTGCGCTAAGCTGCTGTCGAATCACAACACGGGAACCGCTGGCACAATCAGAACTCGTTACGTATTTCTGAAGGAGGGACTTCATAGAACAAGGAAGTCATCAGCCGTTTTTAGGACAGTGAAAACAGCGGTGTACAGATTAGTAAATTGTGTTAAAAATACTGTTTTTTTTACACACGAAACATGAACACATGTTATATTGCACACTGTAAACACAATCAAAGCTTCAAAAAAACACAAAAAACGGGACCTTTAATTGTGGCCAACGTGAACTAGAGAAAAACATTTATTTAATTTAGATATTTTTCCCACACTTTCAATTCTTTTCATTCAATGAAAGGTTAGAATTTTGTGAATTATTTGAATGAAAGATCAAAAGGATAAACAAAGGAGATTTATTTTCCTTTTCTCATATTTACCAAGGGTGCCAATATTAGTGGAGGGCACTTTAGTTCTGTTAAGCGCGTGCTGCAATTTTGTCGTCTGCAGCTTTAAATGCTAGAGCTCTTTAAAGCAGGAAGGATTCTGATTGACTGTCAAATCACTCTTAAAGTGATTCCAACGATATAATTTCTCTGTGCCGTCATCATTACGTGGTGTGGACTCTGCTTTCTCTTACATTTAGACCGTTTTTTAAACTATATCTTTGTCGTTATAGTTATCGACCTTGGTGTGAACTGGCCTTTACTCCTCAATTACTTGTGGGATCATAAGACTTTTTAGTAGGCCTATAACTATTGCCTGCTATTCAAAATATTACTTATTTTACACTCTTAAAAATAATGGATCTTTTTTTTGCAGTGATGCCATAGAAGAACCATTTTCAAAAGAACCTTTCAGTGAACAGTGTGAAGACCATTTGAATACTTTTCCCACTTTAAAGAAACTTTTTTTGCAATGGAAATTTCTTCATGGAACCATAGATGCCAATAAAGAACCTTTATTTTTAAGGGTGTACTCTGCTAAAATAGACATTCCCATGTTTTAGGTGTGTATATTCAGTAAGAACAAAGTCTGTTCAAGGGGACAAAGTAAGTTTTCTGTGTGTGTTTTGAAGTTTGTCTGAATAAAACAAACTTTGCGGGGCAAAGACAAACACCATTACAAGGTTGGCTTTGATTACTGTGTGTGTGCGTGTGTGTGTGTGTGTGTGTGTGTGTGTGTGTGTGTGTGTGTGTGTGTGTGTGTGTGTGTGTGTGTGTGTGTGTGTGTGTGTGTGTGTGTGTGTGTGTGTGTGTGTGTGTGTGTGTGTGTGTGTGTGTGTGTGTGTGTGTGTGTGTGTGTGTGTGTGTGTGTGTGTGTGTGTGTGTGTGTGTGCCCTACTGCAGGGTCAAACACACACATAGATTAATTTATTCAAAAGCCATATTAACAAAATCTCTGCTGAGTTAAAGGTGCCCTTGTAACCGGGTTTACAGGGACATTCTGCCTGCAATAAATCACTCCAAAAACATCCATAATCTAAAGACAGTTATCAGCAAGATAAATCTGCCGCCGTTGAAAACTTTGGGTCATATTTCATCAGAGGAAATTGACAGCTCAAACCACAGGGAAACAAACTTGTTTAGCGGAACATATCTGATTTCGTTCATCGGACATTGCTTATTTTCTCTCCTTCCCAATCTCTCGCTTTCCACTCTTTTCTTATCATCAGTAAATCATTGGTAATGATGCTCCTGTGCAATTTCCTAGAATTTCTCTCACACTTACACCTCACTTGAATACTAACATGTTCATTTAAATACTCATCACTTCCATCTTTCTGCTTAAATGTCTCTCTTCCTCTCTCACTTGTTTCACTGATTGACATTCAGATACAGACCAGGGCTGGTTGGGACTCTCATAAGAAAACCAAACTAGGTGCAAAATAAACCTTGATGTATCATCTACTCACCATCATGTTGTGACTTTCTTTCGTGGAGCTCAAAAGGAGTTATTTCGCAGACTGTCCAAGCTGCTCTTTTCCATCCCGTGAAAGTGAATGGTGACCACGGCTGTAGGGCAAAATTTTCAAGGCAAGATTAAGTTGGCTTAATTTATGCTAGAAATACATTCCATAGTTGTGCATAATTATACATTTTCTTACAAAATAATGTTGAGGAATAATGTTGTATAATTTACATCTGTCTAGAACTGGGGTCGCCAACAAGCGGACTCCGATCGTAATCTGGACCACGAGATGCGTCCATCCGGACCGCAAAGCCTTTTGACGTAATGAAATAAATAAATGCCAAATGCCATTAAAAAAAATTCACATTTATATCAGGCAGCTCAGTAGAACTGTTTGGGTCCTATGTCGCCATGGGTTGTGACGGCAGTTCTTTGCTCACTGTTGCTACGTTCAGTCGCGCGGTCACGGATGCAGTGAAGAAGAGACTGAGAGCAGAAAGCGGCGTGCAAAAACAATGGCATTTTCAAAAATTAGGAAAGTTGACGCTGAAAACCGTGTTGGGTGGGGGGAAAAAAAAATCGCTTTAATTCTTCCTGCATCCTGTACGAGGCCTGCGTGTCTCATTTGCTCTGATTCTGTTGCGGTTGTCAAAAGCGGAAACATTAAATAAAAGGTTTCTTGCACTTCTTAATTTTTCCAACACTGGTGGCACTTTATTTTTGCCAGTTTGTGTTTCTGAATGATATTGCTAATTATATTTTACCAGTGCAATTTGAAGCACAGCAGAGAGCAGTGTTCAATATTAGATACATTTAGTTAAGACTATACATGTGAATGAACATAAAATGTGGGTTATGAGATTTCTGATTTTTTTTTTTTAACCAGGGGGGTTTGCGTTCATTGATTGTTATTATTTATCTCAGTTCAGCAGGGGAAAAGCACTTTAGTTGCCAGTGATTGAAATTAGTAGTTGAAAGTAGTTGAAATGAAGGTATTTTCAGTGCAGATTTAGAGATGAAGGCATTTTTAGTTCATCATATTTTTGTCAGACATGGTTACTGGTTGAATTTAGATATTTTGTTCCAAAGCAACTTAAATGAAATAACAGAACAACATCAAAATGAGATCAATTTTGTGAAGGATTACCTATGTTTGCTTTAACAATACGAACAGACATGTTTTGTCCATATTATACCATATTATACTAGAACATTATATTTTGTTCAATTAAGAACAAATACTATCTAGACTAATTTCTTTAGTCTGGCAATAAACATAAATTATTGTTTTTAGGTATATAATTGTCTGGACCTCGGCCGGTGAGGAGGGTTCATTTACTGGACCTCAAGCAATTTTAGTTGAAGACCCCTTTTTTTTTTTATTATGTATTTACAGGTGCTGGTCATATAATTAGAATATCATCAAAAAGTTGATTTATTTCACTAATTCCATTCAAAAAGTGAAACTTGCATTTTATATTCATTGATTACACACAGACTGATATATTCAGATATATTCAAACGTTTATTTCTTTTAATTTTGATGATTATAACTGACAACTAAGGAAAATCCCAAATTCAGTATCTCAGAAAATTAGAATATTGTTTAGAAAAAAATTAGAAAAGGTTCAATATTGAAGACACCTGGTGCCAGACTAATCAGCTAATTAACTCAAAACACCTGCAAAGCCCTTTAATGGTCTCTCAGTCTAGTTCTATAGGCTACACAATCATGGGGAAGACTGCTGACTTGACAGTTGTCCAAAAGACGACAATTGAACCCTTGCACAAGGAGGGCAAGACACAAAAGGTCATTGCAAAAAAGACTGGCTGTTCACAGAGCTCTGTGTCCAAGCACATTAATAGAGAGGCGAAGGGAAGGAAAAGATGTGGTAGGAAAAAGTGTACAAGCAATAGGGATAACCGCACCCTGGAGAAGATTGTGCAACAAAAACCATTCAAAAATGTGGGGGAGATTCACAAAGAGTGGACTGCAGCTGGAGTCAGTGCTTCAAGAACCACTACGCACAGATGTATGCAAGACATGGGTTTCAGCTGTCGCATTCCTTGTGTCAAGCCACTCTTGAACAACAGACAGCGTCAGAAGCGTCTCGCCTGGGCTAAAGACAAAAAGGAAAAAAAGTGGTCCAAAGTTATGTTCTCTGATGAAAGTAAATTTTGCATTTCCTTTGGAAATCAGGGTCCCAGAGTCTGGAGGAAGAGAGGAGAGGCACACAATCCACGTTGCTTGAGGTCCAGTGTAAAGTTTCCACAGTCAGTGATGGTTTGGGGTGCCATGTCATCTGCTGGTGTTGGTCCACTGTGTTTTCTGAGGTCCAAGGTCAACATAGCCGTATACCAGGAAGTTTTAGAGCACTTCATGCTTCCTACTGCTGACCAACTTTATGGAGATGCAGAATTCATTTTCCAACAGGACTTGGTACCTGCACACAGTACCAAAGCAACCAGTACTTGGTTTAAGGACCAGGGTATCCCTGTTCTTAATTGGCCAGCAAACTCGCCTGACCTTAACCCCATAGAAAATCTATGGGGTATTGTGAAGAGGAAGATGCAATATGCCAGACCCAACAATGCAGAAGAGCTGAAGGCCACTATCAGAGCAACCTGGGCTCTCATAACACCTGAGCAGTGCCACAGACTGATCAACTCCATGCCACACCGCATTGCTGCAGTAATTCAGGCAAAAGAAGCCCCAATTAAGTATTGAGTGCTGTACATGCTCATACTTATCATGTTCATACTTTTCAGTTGGCCAAGATTTCTAAAAATCCTTTCTTTGTATTGGTCTTAAGTAATATTCTAATTTTCTGAGATACTGAATTTGGGATTTTCCTTAGTTGTCTGTTATAATCATCAAAATAAAAAAAAATAAACATTTGAAATATATCCGTCTGTGTGTAATGAATGAATATAATATACAAGTTTCCCTTTTTGAATGGAATTAGTGAAATAAATCAACTTTTTGATGATATTCTAATTATATGACCAGCACCTGTATAACACTTATACTTTGTGTTATATTACTTTTGCATCAAATTACAAAAAACAAGTTACCGCTGCTGTGAGGGTGTTTCTAATACAGCGTCTATGGGAGTGACGGTAAAATTAACATCTTTCTCACTCTATTTTTCCCTCTTTTTGAAAGTTGTGAAATCGCTATTGTGGAGTTTTTCTTTTGCGATTTGAGCAAATGGGGACACAAAAATATATATTTAATGTATTAACTCATTCACCGCTATAAAAGTAAACCCAACTATGACGACTTCCGCTTCTGAGAAACCCGGAAATATGAAAAGGTGCATTATTGGTGCACATGTAAAAGTAGTCATTGTCACTAAAGAAGTGTGTTTTTGGTTGAGAGGGAAAGATAACTTTGTTCAGCTTCCCAAATAACCCAGCGTTAAGGAAACAGTGGATGCAGTTTGTTTTTCCGGAGCAGCAACGGAGTTCTGCAATTGTGTTTGTTTGTTCCTGGTCATGAGTCGAAACCGCAGGCGGTGAGTTTTGTTGGTAAGTACATATAATGTAAACAACAACAATGTATAGTGAATCAAAAGTTATCCAGGGATAATGGCAAGATGTATTGTGTGCTTGTGACTCTTTAGCTCCGCCCACTGCAAGCCTTTACGAGTTCAGCTGTTTTCGGAACAGACATGAAACACCGGATGAACCCGGTGTAAATTAGGCGGAAGGTGAAGTTCAACTGCGACAGGACTTATGACCCTTACAATGCGGAATAGTCCCATAAAACGGGGAGACAATTTGCGTGAATCGGACTGGAGAGGTAAATTTGAAGTGGATAACCACACTCTCTGACCGCAAACGTAGCGAGGACTAGCGTAGCAACGGTCATGCATCTTCTAGCTCGACAGAGAGCAGACCGCACTCTCCTCCAGGTGCGCTTGCAACGGCTAATAAAAGCTTGTACAGAGGGAACATTAGACTCAGAGTCTTGGGACGCAAATAACGGAGGTTGATAGCCGAGACAGCAATGGAAAGGCAAAAGACGGAAGTGCAGAGGACGGAAGTGAATTATGGGCAAATTCAGCCCAGGAAAGGAGCTGAGACTAGGACGCGGGATTCTGATGGGTGAAACTGCAAAGAATGCGGGTGACAATCTGATTGGTCCGTTCTGCTTGTGGTGATACCTGGACGAAAGGCTAACGGAAGCCCCAATCAGGCGACAAAACTCTCTCCAGAACTGAGAAGAAAACTGGTGGCCTCTATCAGACACTATATCAGTAGGTAAACCATGTAGCTTAAAAACATGATCAACCATGATCTGGGCGGTCTCCTTGGCAGAGGGGAGTTTAGCGAGTGGAATAAAATGGGCAGACTTAGAAAAACGATCTACCACGGTTAGAATAACGGTGTTACCCGCCGAGAGGGGGAGCCCGGTGATAAAGTCGAGAGCCAGGTGAGACCACGGTCGTGTAGGCACCGGTAACGGCCGAAGCAGACCGGCTGAAGGGGAATTGCCAGCCTTAGTCTGCGCGCACATAACGCAGGAGGCAATAAACCGTCACACATCACGTTCCAAAGAGGACCACCAGAAGCGCTGACGGATAAAAGCAAGGGTGCCCTGGACGCCGGGATGGGCAGTCAATTTAGAGGTGTGTCCCCACTGAAGGACAGCTCGTCGCGTGGATACGGGAACAAAAAGGAGTCCCTTAGGAACATTGCGCGGGACTATGACTCGAGAAAGAGAACGCTTTACCAGCCTCTCCATTCCCCAGACGGACATGCCAACAACACGACCCGAGGGAATAATCTCCTCAGGCTCAGTCGATAAGGAGGAGTCAAAAAGACGAGATAGCGCATCAGGCTTGACGTTCTTAGAGCCCGGGCGATAAGAGATAGTAAAATCGAACAGGGCCCAACGGGCTTGACGAGCGTTAAGTCTCTTGGCCTTGCGGATATACTCAAGATTACGGTGATCTGTCCAGACCAAAAAAGGAACAGGAGCTCCCTCTAGCCACTATCGCCACTCGCCTAACGCTAGACGAATGGTGAGTAGTTCGCAGTTGCCTAAGTTGTAATTACGCTCCGCGGGGGAGAGACGGTGAGAAAAAAAAAGCGCAGGGATGTATCTTTCCGTCAGCGGTGGAACGCTGGGAAAGAACAGCACTGACCCCCACCTCAGAAGCGTCGACCTCGACTATAAATTGTTTAGTGAAGTCAGGGGTAAGAAGGATAGGCGCGGTAGTGAAAAGAGACTTTAGAACGTCAAATGCTGTCTGCGTAGAATCTGACCACCTAAACTGGGACTTGACTGAGGTCAGACCAGTAAGAGGAGCAGCCACTTGACTGAAACCAGGAATAAAACTACGGTAAAAAATTAGCAAACCCGAGAAAATTAAGGGGGTTAACAGCCGCGAGCAGGTGCTGACCAGGTACTCTGCAAACAGGCACAGCTGGATAACACACTGCCTGAAGGCAGTATAACTCACTGTTTGAACAAATGATATATCGTCAAGCAGACAGGACAAGACAGGGTGAAGTCACAGACGTCTCTCGTATGTAGTAAATGAATATTCCGACAACAAGACAGGGAAGGAGAGGGAATAAGAAGCAGAGACAATTTAGGGAGAAAAGGGAACAGGTGAGGAAATAGGAACGAAAGGGGACAGCTGTAAGAGATAATGAGCGGAGGAGAAGATGAGAATGCGTGATTGACCACAAGAGGGAGACAGCGAAAAGGGGGAAGAAAACCCAGGATCATAACATTTATAAATATGATATAAAGATATGAAAGATGCAGTACTACTCTAAAGGTTCTCAAGATTAACATGAGACTAGCAGAAACTGTGTGTTAAGTACCTTTAAGGCTGCGTTCACACTAACAGTGCAGGGAGACACGGTCCCATTAATTTCAATAGAGAGCTGGCGATTTCCGGTGACAACGAGCGACAGTGAATGTAGTAGCATCTGCCTGCAAACCCGGAGGCTGCATTTTCAGGGCCGCAGTTCTAGGACCCTAATGATTAAGTTTAATTGATATATTGCCCTGAACAACCCCTACCCAAAACCCTATTGAAATATTTAAACTAATTTAAGAAATGATGGCCACACACGTGATCTGTCGAAGCAAGATGGAGGAGAAATGCTGTGCTGACTCTGAGCCTGAATGGTTTCGTGAAACCAGATACACTAAAGCTTGCGCTTCATTATTTATCTCGCAGCTATTCATGTAAAAAAAAAAAAAAAAAACATTGTGCAGCTTGGTTCTATTGTGACCCACAGTGGAACCCCATCTCTGTTGAAATGCAGAGAAGAGACCAGAGGACCCCTTGAGGTCAGGTTTAGCACTCGCCTCAGCTCAAAAAAAGCAAACAATGCAAAGTTATGCCCTGATACTGCCTGATACGAAATGCAGTATGTATTTTGAAACCGTATAGGCTATACAGTTCCATGTTGTTGGTTTTGCCATAGGCCTGAACAGTAAACAAATATTAAAGTTTTTTTTAAACATCATTAAACCAATACATTTTTGAAAGTTGAAAGCTCAAATGCATGCAGTCCACCACATGTGAATAACTTCCAGAAAAATGCATGTTTAAAAAATAAAATAAAAACGAGTTAACAATAGTTTTTCCCTCATGCCCGGAGGAAAATAAAACAGGACTCAGGTTGTCATTAATCATACATCAGAGGGTTAAAAAGTATATGCATATTAGGTCAGATTTGCGTTTGCGTGCCACGTTAATAAATTCAGTGCAATTGTCAGTCATCCGGCAGGAACACTTGAATTTGCAGGTGCTGTATAAAGAATAAAGCCTCATACAGCCCTAAATAACTCAGTCAAAATGATCAGAGAGAAACGAGGAGACAAGAGACAGTGTGTCTGGGACTGTGTAGGTGTTATACGCAGACGAGGAGAGACAGCATGCAGGTAAAAAATGATAATGACAGCGAAACGCATCTGAATCATCCGCCAAATCAATCTGAAAATCACACCCATTCTGTCTCCATCTCTTTTCCTCCCATACATGCATGTCTTCACAATGAGGCACATGCAAGATCCCACTTTTACAATGAAACAGGCACAAGTCTCAGACACATATGAAACTTCTTAGATGATAAAACAATAGATCCATTAGGACAAAAACACCTGCGGTTACTCTGCTAAGACAACCGTTTGAACTCAAAATGAGTGAAGTTAGTTCTGAGTAAAGGATTAGAAAAGCTTTCAGAAACTCAAAACATACAATAAAATATACCAAATCACCTAATACTTTTCTGGCATTTCGAATACAGCCAGTCTGCCTTGATTCACACACTAGTAAACAGCGCCACCATGTGTCCAAAGACTGCTGCAATATTCACACAATCCAATCCAAACAATAGCCCTGCTAAACCGTATTCATAATGATTGTAATAAATAAAAATAATATCTTCATTACATTCTCATCCCTTATGTTAAATTAACTCACAGGAATGAACAATTTAAGACAGTTTATTATGAATTTGGTTGTTAGCTTTACAAGCATTGTGAATGAAAATATAATTGAATTAGTTGAAATACACAGCATAAGCAGTTATGAAAAGAAGTGGCAAAGAATCAAATCAGAAAACAGGGAGAGATGTTTTGAAGTAACGATACGATAACCAAATACGCTAACGTTAACGCTAAAGCTCTAACAGAGGTCATTTTGTTTGTTGTATAAGTTAGCTGTGCTGGAATTTAATTTCAATGAAGTAGCCTACAATGTATATTAATCGGTATAGTAAGGTCTCCAGCTAGTCAGCTTAAGATCTTTTCTATATATCTCTTAAGCCTAGTAGCCTAGTGATATTTTTATGTAGGATAACCATATTCATCACACAGAGCTGAAGCTTGACCCGTGTAAAGAATAATGTTCTTCCGCAAAAAAGTTTTTTAATTGTTAAAGGTCCCGTTCTTCGTGTTTTTTTGAAGCTTTGATTGTGTTTACAGTGTGCAATATAACATGTGTTCATGTTTCGCGTGTAAAAAAACACAGTATTTTTCACACAATTTACTTATCTGTACACCGCTGTTTTCACTGTCCTAAAAACGGGCTGACGAGTTCCTTGTTCTATGAAGTCCCTCCTTCAGAAATACGTAACGAGTTCTGATTGTGCCAGCGAACATGTTGTGATTTGACCGCAGCTTAGTGCACGTGGCACAGTTCCTGTGTTGTGATTCGACAGCAGCTTAGCGCACGTTGTACAGAAAGGTCACGCCTCTTAACGGGAGATGTATGCGCTTAATGATCTCTACAGCGTCCCTGGGAAAGCCAAACAAAGGTGATTTGACTCCGGGATGAAAATAACAGCGTCTCGACGACATGGCGACAAACACACTCAAACGCAGCACTTCCTCTTCTCCACGCAACACTTCCTTTTCTCCACGTGGGAGAGCAACAAGACCACGCCCCCTTTTTTGCGTATTCTTGTGGGCGGAGGTTAGTCTGTTCTACTGACGTAATTAATGAAGGAAGTACCAGGATGTAGTCCAAGCCAGCCGTTCGCTGTAGGCTTTGAAAGGGAACTTCTGTTAAATAAAATATCTCGCTTGGCATTGAACTTTGAGCTTTATAATTTCACAGGTATTATTTATGCTCTAACAGCAACATTACACACTAACTAAAGTTTGAACAGTGGGATCACGAAGAACGGGACCTTTAAGAGGGCCAAAAGTTACAAAGTATAGGCTACTAGGCCTAGAGAAAAATTAAGCCAAAATGTAAAAATCTAACGAAGATATCACTGAACATTTATTTAGCCTAACTATAGCAAAAGTAGGCTATAGGCCTATACATTTCTTAATTAAATTATTTTTTTCATTTGATTTCTGCTGTTTTTTTTTATCTCCAATTTGTTATTTAGCCGGGCCGGGTTAACAACTTTTATGAATTCTATTGAGAAACCATGAGAAAAAGGTGAATAAAGACCCACAGCGTCACTGTTAAGAAATTATTATTATGTTTTATGCTATAGCTGTGTTTCACGTCACTCAAAAATTTGTCCATTTTTAATTATTTAAAAAACGCAATTATTTTATAGGAAAGTTAATAATTGTATTTTATTGACAAAATATTTTAGTTTGTCTTGTTTATTTTTGATTACATCAGATAACGTTTTAGGCTGTCAAATGGTCATGTTACACTGTGCCCCATGCAACTATGGGGCATGTTGTCACATTTCACTTCCATTCTTTTAGGGTTAAGAAAAGGAAAAAAGTATACACTGTAGTGTGAAATTAATGTGGCAAAAAATAAATACTCTGATCCCCACAAGCTGAGAAAGTCAAAAAATGTTAGGTTGTGCCCTGCTCTCCCCGACCTTTAAATGAACATTAGGGATGGGCGATATCTTATCGTTTGCGATATACCGGTAAAAATTCTCCCCACGATAAGAATTTGTCTTCCCGCGATAATAACGATAAAGCCTAGTTGATAGCGCGACCCATCCGCACCGTGCCACCGCTGGCCGTCTCTTGATGCTTAAAGGGCATATTGCAGGTTAGAGACTCCAGTGAGTCAATGTATAGAAAAATAATGTAGGAACTAGATTTTCTTTAAAATATACTTTAAAATACAATATTAAGGCTTTTGGAGTCGTTTTTGTGAGAAAATTTTACTTCCGCATCTAAAAATGCCAAAACCGGACGTGACATAACGAGAGGGAGTGCGGTGAATCTCAACGATAGGAAAACAATGGATCGCATTGACAGCTCGGACGCTGAGGACATTATAAATGTTTATTAATACTCATATGGCAGACCACAGCCATACAATTATGACACACAATTAGGGACAGACCAGGATTAGACAGAACAACGATTACAGGAGACAGATTGAGTATTTATGTGAGGAGAAATAGTGGAGAACAGCGGCAGGTGTCTCGGAGAGAGACCAGTGTTAGCTAGATAAAGCTAGCTAACGATATATGATCACTGCTCAGATCACAACACTGTACTGATTATTATCATGTATCAG
Source organism: Romanogobio albipinnatus (assembly GCA_023566225.1). NCBI lineage: Eukaryota > Metazoa > Chordata > Actinopteri > Cypriniformes > Gobionidae > Romanogobio > Romanogobio albipinnatus. The sequence goes on along the minus strand of CM042255.1, from coordinate 41,068,420 downwards.
GCAATAGCAAAGCTGGTAACGTTATTGTCATCTAGTAAGTTATTGATTTACTTACCAATAACAGAAACTTATAGGCTTTGACCGTCAGGAAAAGTCACACTCGTTAATATCCGTTCACACTAAACGTTATGTGATATAACGTTAGCGGTTTCTCATCACGACTGATTTGGTAACTTACAAGACTCACGCCACGGAGCACAGTTCACGTTTTCTCCGAGCTGCATCTCCCACCGGATCCGGGACCCGTCACATCTCCCGCCGGCCGCCGAGCCACAGACAGTAACGTTGTGTTATTGTGTTTATTCATTAATTCTGTATTATGGGCTTATTTCGTGCCGATTCACCGCTAGTGTGAGGATGTATATGACGTTATGAGTATGCATTTGAGTGAACTTGAATGTGCATACATGGCATGAATAAAATATCACATAATTCAGAACTTTTTTTCGAAAAAGTGTGAGACTGTATTCATTTGTGTTAATGTACATACTTTGTATTCATTAATGTAAACACGACGGCAAAGAAGCATCGCGTGTGGATGTTTATTCATCCTTAGGCAAGCTACACACCAGCCGCGCCGAACGCACATGCTGAAATAGAACTGATGCGACACGCAAGAGTGTTGGAAGCGTTTCCAGGCAAAATAGAATAGGAAAAGCTGTTTGTCATTTTGACACGAATACATATTAATAAATGAAATTTTTATGTGTGAAAGTCTCTAGGTTTTGACATAAATGCAGATATAATTGTAATAAAAAAAAATGTATATAATATCGATTTTCAAATATTGCACCTGTCAATGCAGAACAAATTATTTTGTAGCCTATTCGGCCGTCAATACTGCCGAGTGCTGACGTTGTCTTTGCTGTATCAGTAGGCTATATATTTATATAAATATTTATTTATATATTTTATGTTTAACATGAAGTATAGGCCTTCCACGTCACCTAGCAGCAGCGGCGCCGCGTCAGACACGCTTCTGGTGTGCAAAGACACAGAAAACGCCACGCAGCTGAAACGCAACAGAAACGCCACGCTTGCAGTGTGTAGCCGGTCTACAGATAGAAAACGCCACGCTCACGTCACGCAGCCAGTGTAGCCAGCCTTACATGAGTATAACAATGTTTGACTCCATCATATCGCCGGGATGATAATCCTCCGGTCTAAAGCACCATACACACCACCAGCAGATGCGCGAAGGGAAGTCCCATTTCTTCACCTGCACAAAACGCCACCATGCAGAATTCCTAACTTTTTTTTTTTTAGGAAACCTGTGGACTCGATGCCCTGATAGGCTGGATAATAATTTACCATGACAATGATAAATTGGAATAGAAAAACTACCGAAAATACACAGACTCTACTGAATACCAACCTATTCTGCACTGAGCCAACGCAGAGCTCGGCCAACCACTCCCTCTCGTGACGTAATATGACGCGATGTTGAAAAAAAAGCGCTTTTTCCAAGCGGCCAACGAAATGGCCACTTTATCTACAAAATTTGTGCTCTTATGTCTTTTTAAAACATTTTAAATCCTGCACTACCTTTTCATATGGTATTTTCATACAAGGTTATATATTAATCTCGAAAAAAAATTAACCTGCAATATGCCCTTTAAAGCGTTTACTTTATGATGGCCGCGGTGGCTGCGTTCGTCAATTTGTATAGCTGAAGGGTTGGAGAGAGAATTTTCTTGTAGTGCCCTCGCAGCACTCGGTGCCCTAAGAGCAATGGGAGCGGCGGCACTGAATCCGCATCTCACGTGCAGAGCGAAAACAACCATGGCGGAAGCTGCGGAAGAGTTCATAGCTAAACGAGGGGCTACCTGAGGGCAATCTGAACCATACAGATGTATTTTCACTCGCTGAGCACTTAGAGCAGTGGTTCTCAACCTTTTTTGGGCCAGCGCCCCCTATCCATTATCCAGGTCCCTTATCGCCCCCCCCTCTCCCCTCCCAAAAAGGGCTAAATGTCTTTATTGAATGTGTGCTGTATTCGTGCTGTTTTAATAATAATAATATGTATATTATTCACATCATTATTTTCTTACTATTATTAGCTATTATTAAATCCGTAACTTTGTTTGGATTTAAAATGTACAAAATGTATATAATGAGGGAGTACATCATGAATCCATTTCCCAAACCATTTTTTGTCTTATCCTGAATCACTAGTACACCTATAAGTATAAATTTTGGGACTATATTAGGGGCGTTTGCGTGGAACACGTGGAAAGCGCGGCCGTGTTGCTGTCTCCAAGCGCTTGCGAGATGAGATATACAAATCTGCCCTAGTGTTCAGCTATGATCAGCTGTTCGGCCGAGCTTGTTATACGGGAAGGCCGAAGCTGATCGGTTGGTTTTTGTTACATGACCTGCGGTCGGCTTGCGGCATTATGAAAAGTTGAGTTTTCATCTCGCTGAGCCAGTGGCACAAAAAGTTGGTATGCGCTATATGCGGCGCATAGGGGCGCAGCACCTTGGGGGCGGCAAAGCGATGGTTTCTGGTATATGGATATTTTTTGGTATTTTCTATATGTAGCTTCTGTTGTGCGTTTCTAAATAATTTATGTATTTCCTCAATATTATATAACATTATAGAGGACTAACAGGCTAGAGTAGGCGCCCTCATAAAATTCCATAATAGAATTTTGGAATATTGCGAGTGGGCGCGCCTGGCAGGGCGCAGGGGCGTAAATCGCGGGGGGGACAGGGGGGACAGGACCCCCCCAATCTGAGGGCTGTCCCCCCCTAAAAACCATGCTGAGTATTGTAAATAATATAACAATATATACTTAAAATAATTGTGTAAGTAGTGAAACAATACAAACGCAAACGGGGGAAAAAAATGCGTTTTAAGTTTAGAAACATTTTGAGTCCCCCCCCTCCCCCCTTGCCTCACAGTGGTTTGATCCACCGCGCACCTCAACTAACGTAGTAGAACGTAGAAAAACCACCACACAAGTTTGGGGAGAGAACAAGGCTCTTCAGACAGCAGTTGTGAAACACCAGTAAGTAGCTGTCAAGGCTATTATATTCACTTTAAACCTCAGATGAAATTATTCTTTTCTCTTTAATACAGATTAGACAAAACACTGTTAACATCCCTTGCCCACCGCCGCACCGCCCCGCTCCGCTGTACAGTAATAAAATAATTTAGTTCAGTTAGAGAACTGACAAAACTATTAAAAACTGAACGTGTCTGCTCCGAACGAGCAAACCGCTGACAGACAAGATTATCGAAGATTTGGTTTCAAAGCGTAAAAGCGCTTATTTAAGGGAGTGTGTCATTGTACTGTTTTGTTGTTGTGTTTTTCATTACGAATAATAGGCTAATGAGCCCAAAATTCAAGCAACCCGCCCCCAAATTCTAAAAATTGGCTAATTCTAAACCGAAAGTTCAGTCAGATCTGTGTTGGGTTTTGCTCAATGTGATAAGGGGCAGATCAGAGGGCTTGCTGCAGTTGAATATCTAAATATCTGAATATCATAGTATAAAATACTATGTGGAGGACGCAAGATAATTTAATAATTATAATATGACCGCTTTGTGTTGTTAGTCAGATAAAATGACAGAGAAAAGAAAAACGGACATTTAATAATTTTTCAGTGCACCAAAACCCCCAATTTTTTTTTTTTTTTTGTGGTACACATATCCTTACAAGTACGATTTTGGCTGCATTATTTGTGTCCCCTTCAAAAATTGCTCTTGAGAAATGTTATGTTTATTGTCCCCCCCAACTTTTAGATGAAATTTACGCCCCTGGCAGGGCGCCGGCGATTTGACAGCAAAACGCTCATCCTTGATGCGTGATTTACCACAAAAACGCGCGTTCTTAACGTGTGCTTTGGGGTCAAGGAAAACGCGTTAAGAATGCGCGCTTATATGGTAGCCTAAATCACGTGCTATGAGTCGGACAAAACGCATGTTACTAACGTGTAGGCTAAACAGGTAAACCAAACAGGCAGTGCAAACTTGTGTTTGAAGTATCCAAACAGACTAATGAACGTGCCCTTTCCTTGGTGTTCTCAAAATTGCATGCTCACTTTTTAGGGCACACCTCTTATAAAGTAAAGTTACATATTGTTGACCATCTTTTTAAGTAATTACACTATTTACCACGATACATGGCTGTTATAAGAATTAAATTAAATCAATATCAACAAAATCCATCTTACCATTTATCAAAATCCACTTACACTGTAATTACAATTGCCTAAATAATGTAATGAGATTTTTAGATTTATGTTCTAAATATAATATTTTAATTATAGAAATATGAAATGTTGGGAAATTTTTAATTATTCCAGGCCTATGAAACTATAAAACTGCCAGTATAGTTGGCGGCATAATGGATTCTAGAATCATTCAACTGTTCAAAAACGGTGAATTATGCGAGAACGAAACCTATACTTTGTTTGAAGCTATTTTTGTTGGAAAAATAGAGAAAAACTGTAAAAAAATGACATCTTGTTTTTTATTGAACTGTTGTATAAAATTAATATTGCATTTTGCAATCGTGCTGATATAGGCTACTCTGGAAAATAGTACTCTTGCTCGTATGATATTCGTATTGCTCGTATGATAACTCATAATTTCCTCTTTAATTACTTTCAAAAGAATGTTTAATTTTCTGTTCGTTATTAGCCTATTTTTTATGAAAATACAACAACAATAAAAAAAAACTTGCGTATATTGAACTTTTGTTAAAAAACGAATAAGACGGATGATAAAATATCTATACCCGAATTATAACAAATAAAAGATATTTGGAAATTCCCCTGTAAAACGGACACCCTCAATTTGTGGTTTGTGTTTTTTGTTATTAACAAAAGTGATCTTGCGTTTGTGCCTCTGCTATCGTCCTGTCAATCATCTCGCTCGCGCCTATGATTACAATTTCAGTAAAATTTTAATTCCCCATTATCGGTTCCCATCCTAAGCTCATCTGCATGACAGTTTTTGCAATGACCATCAATACTAGATAAATGGGCAAGTAAAAAGGCACGCCATGTCACAATTTAGTAGGAACTAAAGAGCGCTCTAGAATGTTTGCTAGCAACATCGTTACTAGTATTGGGCATCGAGAACCGGTTCCTACTTGGAATCGTTATAAAAATTCAGATTATTTTCTTTCTTTTCATTATTGGAATCCGATCACAATGTTAATGTTTGTCAATTTGTGACTGTTTTTTTTATTTGTTAACATTGTTAATAATAATTATATATATATATATATATATATATATATATATATATATATATATATATATATATATATATATATATATATATATATATATATATATATATATATATATATATATATATATAACTTTTGGGGCGCCAAAATTGTTGCTGCATACCCCTCTGGCACTGTTGCGCCCCTGTCGCGAGGCGCGCCTGGAAAAACGCACCGCATGCGTGCTGCAACCGCGTCGCTTCTGTTATGAGCGCACTACGGAGCGCTGCGGAGTAGCACAGTAGCCTACCTCCACACAGTACCGGCGCAGGGGCTGTGCCAAGTGTGCGACCGCACAGGGCCTTGCACCTCACCAGGGCCTCAAAGTAAAGTGACAGTTTACTTAATGTAAAAGCCAATAATGGTTCATGTCATGATAAAGCACATGTTTTAGTCTTTCAAAATACTAGTAATAGTTAAAAGACATTAGCTATAATGTACGCTATATTGAATTTGTGATGCAGTATTATTCTGTTTGTTAAAAATGTAACTTACAATATTTCTCTGTGCGTGAGACTGTGACTGTGATTCTTGCGCATATGTCAGTCAGCACGGCATCGCATGCACGTAACGCTCGTAGAGATTTATTCACAGTCCATTCGAATTTGCATTTTAGCCGCCTCTGAAATGGGTCAACCCATATATATTACCTAAGAAATTCAAGTAAATAGGCCTATGCTAGAAATCCACGCTCATTCAAGGATGAAAGCCCGGACCCCGTAAAACAGTAGATGCGGGAATATTAGAATCCCAGAGAGCAAAAGAGTAGTCTGAGATAGAAATTATAAATCAGTGCCAGTGTTAAAGAAATGCAATGGTTACAAATTTGACATCCAATCAGCGAGGAGTAGCCAAAAATAGCCTATATATATATTAATGTTGTACAGTAGAATTTAGATAAGTCTCAATGTAATAATAACACTAATAATAATACAATATTATTAAAACTTAATTTAAGGAATCACGTTTTCTTCCATGTTTTAATTTGATCAATAAAGTTCAGTGCAGCATGTTGTTTGACAAAACAGTTTGTTTAATTTCTTATGATTAAAAGTTAAATTAAAGTAATGTTTTGTTTCTTCATTTGATTTGAAAACAGAATTTGGTAATAAAAAAAATTAAATAAAAAAAATTAACGGAATTGGATGGGGGAAAACGTATTTCATAGGGCCCTAAAGCTGTAATTGGTTTCATTATTTCAATTAACTAGACATGCTTTTTAATTACAACAATAATACTAATAATAATAATAATAATAATAATAATGATAATAATTATTTAACCATTAAAATGGAGTCCAAAAAAACGGAATCCATAAAAATTAAAACGGAATTAGGGAGGGAAAAAAAATGGATTTCATTTAATTTTGTATTTTATATTTTTGATTTTTATATATGTTATTTAAAAAAATAAAATAAAAAATAATATATATATATATATATATATATATATATATATATATATATATATATATATATATATATATATATATATATATATATTTAAAACATTGTTTAATGTATTATTAGGCTACAGTACAGATAAATGTCATGTCTGAGATGGATTTGAGCAAACATCATTTTACTGGTGTTTCATGAGCGTGCGCCTGCATTGAGCAGATTATTGAGCTGATTGTCACACCGGTCCGCTTCGCTCATTATGCTCGTTCTCGTCAGAACGCCCAAGTATTAAAAAATGGTGGAGTTTTAACCTGGCTCGGGCTCATAATTACAGTTAATGTGTCGGGCCGGGCCGGGCATCGGGCTCGGGTAGGGTTGAGCTTAATTTTTTGAGCCCGATCTAAGCTCTACACCGGATTGAGTCATTGCAAAAAAAAAAACGATTCATAGTTTACATGTCGCATTAAACTGGCAGATTTTATAATGTTGTAGGCAATTATTTTGCAAGTAATTAGCCTACATGTTTAATCTGGCTTTGCCTGGATTTTTGTTGTAAACTCGTGAACGCCCCCCAGGAACACCTGAACGCCCCCCTTTCAGAAATCTTGCTTCCAACGCCCCCCGTTGTGCTTTGAACGCCCCCTGGGGGGCGGTACCGCCCCCGTTGAGAAACACTAACTTAGAGCGAATATCTTAAGCGCTCAGTCCTTCTCAATCGATCGGTAAAGCATACTATTTCAGTTGATCTCAATGAATGCGCAGTGTATTTGACGCACAGTAAACACTAGTGTGAGGCGCGCGACTGAGAGCGCTCAGTGTTTCACACACACTCAAAGAGAGAGTGAGAGAGTCTTATACCACACAGAATTGATGTGCTACATGTAAACAATATCCTGTGTTGTATTTTCCTGTAAAATAATGGCGTTTATTTGGAATTATTCAGCCTTTCATGAACAGGAAAAAACGAATGCACAAACGGGAATCTCATTGGCTGGCGTGCACCTATTACTGTGCCTGTTTTGATTTCAGCAAATCAGTTTGAATGAGCGCTGACAACATGATTAATATTCATGAACCCAGAAACTCATTATTCCTTAGTCCAGTTTATTTTTATCAGTAGAAGAATTCGTGGTATTATTATCTTATCAACTCAAATTACTGAAGTTCTATCATCAAATCATTATTTTCAACTTTTTTGTAATCTGAAGACATTTTTGGGATAAATACTTTAGCTGTTTCTGCTATTTTTACCACTGTTTGCACCATGAGTGTATGAATAAATACAGAATCGGTTTACATGTAAAACTTGTCATTGATTTGAATTATTATTGTTTGTATTGTGTGATGTTTTTCAGCACAGTTGCACTATTTAAACATTACCTGCACTTTTACAGAAGACAATTATATCTGCAACTTTTCCATTTCTGAAAAGGCTGGTGTGGAATTTTACATAAAAAAATAATTAATTTTATATATATATATATATATATATATATATATATATATATATATATATATATATATATATATATAATATTTATTTATTTTTATTTTTTTTAAATGTATTATAGGAGCCTATTTGATGACATGTATGTTTTACTTTAGATCATCGTTTGTTTTTCTGAAACTCGCAAGAATGCATGCAGCTTTCACTTGTATCCAAAAACATGGGGAATGATACTACATTTATCGTCATTGATATCGTTATCGCAATAAATACTAGAAAATATCGGGATAAATTTTTAAGTCCATATCGCCCATCCCTAATGAACATATATATCTTTTTTTTTATTTTTTTTTATTGTTTTTAGTGAATGTTAAGAACACTTCTACAAAGCAGAGCATGTCCAGCTTGATCTGTATATCATTTTTCGAAACGAAATAACGTTGCTGCATTAATATCATCAATGCTTTTGAAAGAGAAATAGCCTATCTAAAAGGAATATAACCGTCTCAAATAACCCAGAGTCGATATGTCGGGCATTGCATGTGAGCTGAAACTGAAGAGTAGGGCCGTGCACAGACATTTTTGAGGGGCAGTGGCCCAAACCAAAAAAAGGGGCACTGGGGTGGGGTGGCATTGGGGGCAAGGATTGGGTGCTTGTCCGTATAAATTATCCATCTTACTCTTACTAGTCAGTCAAAACAGTTTTGATCTAATTTTGTGTCTATCGAAAATAGTAATATATGATATTGTATATGTTGAATATCAAAGTTGTTGTGTCTATTTGTTAATGAGGGATTTGTGGACACAGTGTTTTTGGCTTTGTGGAGTAAATGTTATAGCTTTAATTTTGAAGTAAAAAGATCAAATTAGACTCTTGGGGTAAGAGGACCCAGCCATATTTGGCACAGAAGGCCCCAAGTGGCATGTTGTTACTGGTGTTAAATGTAATACTTATTGTAATTAATGGGGCTATTATTTCATATTTTTATGAATTAGATGTAGCCTACATTTCAGACATCTTCACTTTGATTAAAACCTATAGGTTAATTGAGTGAATTCTATTATGACAAAATGTATTATGTTTTTTTTTTTTTTTTCATTTTTATTATGACATATCTTCAATTTAAATATGGGCAAATAAATAAATATTGATATGCTTGTACATAAGTCATAAAAAAATTACCTTTCAGATGATTATCTTTTAACAGGATTCAGATTTTTCTGTTATCAGTTATTCAATTATTCTACTAAATTGTCCAAATAAAATTTTAAGTAGAATATTTTTAGTATTTTACATTAGCCTACACTTAGATAGACTATATAAATAGTAATAAGAATAATAATATCAAAAGTAAACGTAGAGATTCAAAAGTAGACTGCGAGAGGGGCACCTCAGCTGATGAGGGCAGAGGGGCAGTGGCTCTAGACACCGGGCCACCCCCCTGTGCACGGCCCTGTTGAAGAGAATGAACACCAGGTGGTAACGGCAGCTAGCTGGTTATTAAACTTATCCAAACGTGTCCTTATGAGATTAATCAGATATAGACAACATAAAAGTAATCTTACTCATGGGCATCGGAAGCAAATGTGGGTGGGTCCTCAGAATATTTTTACTGGAGTAGATGCCAATTACATTAAGTACAAATATACCGCTTTGCTTGCTAAACGTATAGTTCGGAAAGACAAAATTACGAAAATCGCCATTTAATCAAGAGTGGCAGTAGTGTAGGGATAAGATGCACGGCATCGAGTTTTGACACAAATCGACCCGTGGTTCGAGTCCGCCTTTCGCCGAGCTCAATCTTCTCCCTTTTCCCATCACATATCAGATCGGAAAGGCATCTATATTCAATAAAAATGAAGAAAATATTAGAAAAGTGGAAATAAAGCGTCTAACGTGTGTTTAATAATGTGTTTATCGATTAGGGGTAGGTAAACAGACATGTACTGAATGTTAGAGATGAGAAAAGTGAGGGGGTCCAATATCATTGATCGTAAAAAGGGTGGGTCTTGTCCCACTCACATACAATGGTTCCGACGCCCATGATCTTTGCATCTGCAGAAAAGGATGCGGACGCGCACATGAACTTCACGGCGCTTGTGGATTTCCTTTAACAGCTGATAAACGGGGAACTAAAGCACAGATCATTTACAACATTCTATTACAATCTTGTTTTCATTATAATGCGATGTATATGACCGATTAGCTCTGTACATCTTGCACTTAACTGTATTTCATGATCACAGTGATTCCAGGCATCGCTTCAGTTTCACTTTATTTCGCCGGTCTGGAAGGCTTGCTGCCTAACGCTAACCAATCAAACCTCAGTTACCGCCTGAATGCTGCAATAACCAATCAGAAAAATAGACAAAAATATTTTTTGAAGTCAGGGCGATATCGGTTTCATGATCGATCGTCGCTGTCATGTTCGAGTAGCTACTCGAGTACTCGATCACTGTTGCCCATCCGTAGTTCTCGCCATCTCTGATGTCAAACCAATGAGCTCTAAACTGTTTTGTTTTTGCTAGCATGTTTTTTTTTTTAAACGGGTGATTCCCTGGAGGTTGGAGATTTAGCTGCTCCATGTCAACCTTTCTCCCTTGTTGTGACAACTAACCGCCACTCCCACACAGAATTCATGCATCAAAGTAGCCGGAGAAACTACTGACATGTACGGGCGAGTGACGTATGCGCAATTTCCCGCGAAAACCATCCCTACAGGTCTAAAATATGAAGGCTTATATTAAGTCAGTCAAGTCACCTTTGTTTCTATAGTGCTTTTCAAAACACAGATTGCTTCAAAGCAGCTTTACAGTGATGATAGGAAATTAATTTAGATGAATATATAAAGTAAGTTTTTGATTGATTAATTTCTGTTGTAAAAACTGATTTCAAAATGTAAAAATGCATGTAAAAATATATTGCACAAAATGAAAACAATAATGCAAATATTATTATTATTATTATTATTATAAGTGTGAATCTATTTTTTTTTAAGCGCATTTAAAAAAATAAAATAAATAACTGATTTCATCTCCAAATGTCTTAGTGTGTGTTTTGGTCATAATTTAGACTTTTCTAAATCTAATTTCAGCTTTTTATCTCATAATCTTTTAATCATAATTTAGATTTTTAAGTCATAATTTTGACATTAAAAATTCTGTGATAAAAATTCAATTTTGGATTTAAAGTCCTAGTTTCAATGACTTAGCATGTTATATTATGACACTATTATGATTTTAAAATCATATTTTTGACTTTTTTATCTAATAACAAGGACGTTTAAAATCACATTTTGAGATTTCATTGAAATGAGCTGATCAGTAATATAGTTGAATAGGCTTACAATTTTGGAAGAAGGATTTATGATGTAAATTTTGTTAGTTTTGAACAAACAAACAAAAAAACGTTACATGATACATGATGAACTGAAATAATAAAATATAAATATTAGATGAAAACCCTAAACTTATTTTAATTAGTTGCCAATTTCCATTTAAAGTTGAAGCACTAAAATGACTAAGTGAAATAAAATAAAACTACACCTGAAATAAAAAATAAATTACAACTAGTATAAAAAATAACGCCTAATAAAAATAAGCACATACAATTATTAAAAATGTATGAAATACTTGAAAATGTACAAATTAAAGCTAATAAAAATTATAAATAGTAGCATATATAAATAATATGGCTACTCTGAAATACAAGAAACAAACTGGAGCCTCAACTTCAGTGTAAGTGAATTTAAAAAGAGAATAATCTAAACTGACTGAAGCCACATGATCACAACTGATTATTCAGATTTATTAAACATAAATAAGGCTGAATCCGAAATCGCCCCCTATATAGCACATTTGCCATTTGTAGTGCATGGTGTCCGAAACCATAGTGGATTTTATTGAGTGCGCTCATTCTATCCCACATCACACCTCAATAACGAGTGTATAGCCGATGTACACTCAATGGCTGTCAAAATTCTCTCACTTGTTTTCATTCACTCCTTCAAGTGAACTGTATTAGTCAGTCCCTCCAGAAAAACGCGATTATGCGATCGCATGATTTAACGCATAATCAGCCAAAGTCCGCATATTTATGCGGGGACCGCATTTTTTCAAATACGCCGCACTTTCGCTGCGTAAATTGCCTATTTCCGCGTGCAAAATATGCGGGGCTAACATGATTTCATAATCCCTGCATTTTCGTTGCAAAAAAGTCATATATATATACAGGGAGTGCAGAATTATTAGGCAAGTTGTATTTTTGAGGATTAATTTTACAACATTAATAATTAAACAACAACCATGTTGTCAATGAACACAAAAAACTCATTAATATCAAAGCTGAATATTTTTGGAAGTGGTTTTTAGTTTTAGCTATTTTAGGGGGATATCTGTGTGTGCAGGTGACTATTACTGTGCATAATTATTAGGCAACTTAACAAAAAACAAATTTATACCCATTTCAATTATTTATTTTTACCAGTGAAACCAATATAACATCTCAACATTCACAAATATACATTTCTGACATTCAAAAACCAAACAAAAACAAATCAGTGACCAATATAGCCACCTTTCTTTGCAAGGACACTCAAAAGCCTGCCATCCATGGATTCTGTCAGTGTTTTGATCTGTTCACCATCAACATTGCGTGCAGCAGCAACCACAGCCTCCCAGACACTGTTCAGAGAGGTGTACTGTTTTCCCTCCTTGTAAATCGCACATTTGATGATGGACCACAGGTTCTCAATGGGGTTCAGATCAGGTGAACAAGGAGGCCATATCATTAGATTTTCTTCTTTTATACCGTTTCTTGCCAGCCACGCTGTGGAGTACTTGGACGCGTATGATGGAGCATTGTCCTGCATGAAAATCATGTTTTTCTTGAAGGATGCAGACTTCTTCCTGTACCACTGCTTGAAGAAGGTGTCTTCCAGAAACTGGCAGTAGGACTGGGAGTTGAGCTTGACTCCATCCTCAACCCGAAAAGGCCCCACAAGCTCATCTTTGATGATACCAGCCCAAACCAGTACTCCACCTCCACCTTGCTGGCGTCTGAGTCGGACTGGAGCTCTCTGCCCTTTACCAATCCAGCCACGGGCCCATCCATCTGGCCCATCAAGACTCACTCTCATTTCATCAGTCCATAAAACCTTAGAAAAATCAGTCTTGAGATATTTCTTGGCCCAGTCTTGACGTTTCAGCTTGTGTGTCTTGTTCAGTGGTGGTCGACTTTCTGCCTTTCTTACCTTGGCCATGTCTCTGAGTATTGCACACCTTGTGCTTTTGGGCACTCCAGTGATGTTGCAGCTCTGAAATATGGCCAAACTGGTGGCAAGTGGCATCTTGGCAGCTGCACGCTTGACTTTTCTCAGTTCACGGGCAGTTATTTTGCGCCTTGGTTTTTCCACACGCTTCTTGCGACCCTGTTGACTATTTTGAATGAAACGCTTGGTTGTTCGATGATCACGCTTCAGAAGCTTGGCTATTTTAAGACTGCTGCATCCCTCTGCAATATATCTCACTATTTTTGACTTTTCTGAGCCTGTCAAGTCCTTCTTTTGACCCATTTTGCCAAAGGAAAGGAAGTTGCCTAATAATTATGCACACCTGATATAGGGTGTTGATGTCATTAGACCACACCCCTTCTCATTACAGAGATGCACATCACCTAATATGCTTAATTGGTAGTAGGCTTTCCAGCCTATACAGCTTGGAGTAAGACAACATGCATAACGAGGATGATGTGGTCAAAATACTCATTTGCCTAATAATTCTGCACTCCCTGTATTAGCAGAAAGTTGAAAAATGTTCGTTTACTTCACACAAGAGCCGCCATTTCCCCCTGTTGCCATGGGAACGTTTTGAAGTGACGTAATTACCCGACGTGAAAGTCATCGAAAAGCTGCAAACCCCGTGGAGAAACCATAGATATCGGTGAAACCATGATGAAGCGCAAACTCCCATTTGCCAACAAAAATAACAGCAAAAGACCGCGCAAAGCAGTTTCCCGGTGTGTTGACCGATTTCAAAATACAGCATCATGAAGCTTTGAAGCGTTATGAATCAATGAGTCGATTCAGTGGTTCGGATCGCCAAAGTCACGTATTTCAGCAGTTTGACACGCGATCCGAATCATGAATCGACTCGCTGATTCATAGCATCATGATGCTGTGTTTTGAAATCGGTCATCACTATAGAAGTCTTTATTTAGGTTTTAGCACAATAACTATTCTCGTGCTTCATAAAGTTATTGTAGAACCACTGTAGTGAGATGGATTTTGTAACAACGTCTTTAGTGCTTTTATGGGTCTTGAGAGTGTACATTGTGCCAATGGAGGCCTTTCTGAGCCATCGGAGTTCAACTAAAATATCTTCATTTGTGTTCCGAAGACGAACGGAGGTCTTACGGGTGTCCAGCGACATGAGGGGACGTCATTAATGACAGAATTTACATTTCTGGGTGAACTAACCCTTTAAGAGATTGCGCTTTGTGCATTGGAAGCACTCAAATGTCTGCTACCTATAGCTACCTCTGTAAAACAGGAAGTTATTTATTAATTTTTCAAGTTGTAGCATATTCCTTTTGTAAAGCTACAGAACTTGTTTGACTCAATGTTTTGTAAATTTGAGCCATGTGTTTATTAAGGTCTTCAATAAAACAAGATGGGAACTTAAATATTCCCAGCACTTTCTGTGCTTTCTTTCTCTTTTTCATCAAACCGCAGTTTTTGCAATTTCCCGCAATTTTATCGCATAAAATTGCATAAATATCCCGCATTTTCCATCGCATTTTTTTAGAAAATGTGCCGCATAATCAAGGATTTTTGCCCGCAACAATCACAAAAAAAAAGCCGCATTTTTCTGGAAGGACTGATTAGTGGACTAAAGTAGGGAATAGTGAATGAGGGAATAGGGGGCGATATCGGATCCAGCCTAAGAGTTCAGTGTAAATCTAGGGAACAGCGGTTCATGTCTCTCTGATGGCTGAGCAGAAGTGAGCTCGAGCTGGAGAAGTGTGAAATATAGATAGAGCAGAAGGAAGGAGTGAGAAATGAAAGTGTTGAAGATGTTCTGCAGGACTGAAGTTACTGATCCACAAATAATAGGCTACAACATCATCTCATGGACTATTTATCTGACCTGCCTGCCCAATTCTAATGAGATTAACGCTGAGATCCTTTGGTTATACTTAAACAATTAAATCATGCTTATAAACACAGGTTATGACTCTCAGTGATATGCTATAGTCTACAAAACATAATAGACATATTGACAGGTAAAGTAATCCATGAATAAAATAGCCAAAAATATGGTCACCATGAATCAAAATGGACAATTCTTGTTTTTTTATGGAATAGTGAGATTTATCCATGCATATCATTTCTATGCGAGTCATATTCCCTCCCTTCCCCTCCCTCTTGCAGCGACATCTCTTCTCTTCCCTGATGACGTGTTTACTGGCGTGAGGGCGGGGCAACCGGTCACTCACATGAGATCCACCAATAGCAAACCACAACCATCCAATCAATTCCCCATGGACAAAATCAAGTCTCGCCCCAACATTTTTTTCTTGTTCGAGAAGCCGTTTCACCCAAATATATGTCACAACATGGACGAATAGACTATCGCAACCTTCATACTGACTGAAAATAGCAACCTTCAATGCAAATCTGTAGTGTAACATCAACAGCTTTTACTCAGAGTAGGTTTATTCTTTAAAGAGTGGTTGAATTTACATCTAAGTCTTGGCTAAGCAAAAACAAACCGTATGTTCAATAGCTACAAAAAAAGCTATTGAACATTTCAATCGTTGTTGCCAAAATGATAAATTAAATTAAACACATGGTAACCTTTTATTCACAACTGTGTGGCACGGTGAATACAATATAGTGAAGGTTTTCACAATGCCTGCCATTTACATTTATTTACTTTGCAGATGCTTTTATCCACAGTGAAGTACAAATGAGGAATACAGCAAGCGAGGCAGCAGCCTTTCAGTCAACAAGTATTTTCCACACTTTTGAATAGTCCCTAAAACCATGCAGTGACTTAAAATATTAAACAAATAATTAACACTGAGCTTTTTTTTTTGTCTGGACATGCACATTCTCAACCAACTTTATGGGAGGCTTTTCCCATGTCCAGTATACCCTCCTAAGACCCAGGAAAACAAAGTCTTTTGAGTTTAGTATTTTTTTCATGTCATTAGTATTTTTTTCATTTTCATGTTTAAAGCATAAGAAATGGAAATTTCTTTTTTTGAAAAGTGATATCTTATTCATATGTTATGCTATGTCCTCGTAAGTCGACACTGGGACATTAAAAATATAAAATGATATGAAATGACATGTAGACAAAAACAATGGGATTTCAGGATTTTTGAACTAATATTTGTTTAAAGATGATTCTCAACTATGTTATGAAAGTTATAACGGAATGAATTGATATACCATTTTACTTTATGCAATATGTGGGTAAAATAGCCATACATGGGTTTCCCCATGTGATTTGATCTGATTTGCATATTAATGTGTTCTTGGAGCAACATGTGATGAAAAAAGTTTTCTTTCCCTACACTCTAAAAAAAAAAAAGGTTCTATATTGCACCAAAAATGGTTCTTGGCTCGTAATCATAGGGGAACCTTTTTAAGTGCTATATAGCACCAATTTTGGTGCTTCAGTGGTTCTTCAGCGGTTCTTCAGAGGTTCTTCACCGGTTCTTTGACTAAGGTGCTATATAGCACCGCTAACTATGGTGCTATATAGCACCACTACCATATACAGAACATGTTAAGATATGGTGCTATATAGCACCAAACGTGCTTCCTCTATGATTACGACAAAGAACCATTTTTGGTGCCATATAGAACCTTTTTTTTTAGAGTGTATTCACATGTTGTCTCCCAAAATGCCTGATAAACATTCTCCTCTATTGAGGACATGAAATCAATCAAGTTTTGTAACATGTCATATTTTGATTAGAAACCCCATATAACATTTTCCTGAGATGTTGATTCATAACAAACAAATTGAAAATGAGTCAGATTTCCATAAGAGTGATTAGTAATTTTTAAAGACCAAGGAGAAGTTGTTGTCCTGGTGAACCCTCAAAACAAATGGTATCTCCGAAAAGCCCTGAATGTGTTCTTTACGGGACATCCAGATTTAAAATTGTGACATGTATGGTGTCAGAGAAATTCACTATAATGTCCTCGTACGAGGACAGTAGCACCCAGTAGGATAGGCCTACTGGACACCTGTTGTTGGCTGCCTTTTTTCATCATTCACTAAATACAAATTTTTGAAAAGAGATTCTTATGTACTCACAATGTATATATGGCTACATCATTCATTTCACAACACAAATTCAGTCTGCTCTGCAGTACTGTGTCTTTAAGTGATTTCTGGAGGTAAGTCGAAAGGCAGAAGGGGTGCACGAGACAGCTGCGCGCGCCCGCTCCCGTATGTGGACACTCCAAAAAATGTGTTAAGAATTACAAAAGGTGGATCTGTTACACTGGAAGATCAACGCAACAGCTGTTCATCAGTCGTAAGGTGAGTCTCATCCCGTTATCTGTCGCTTGTATGCAGCGGGCTGTTACTACTGTGATGTTTTACGATAGAGAGACACAATACAAAGAGGGTTTTGCAAAAATGAACCGGCGAGAAGTGAAGAGGCCCCGCGAGCGTCTCACCGCATACATCTCCAGGCGAACTTTAGCTTTCCTCCTTCCCTTTCTTTGCTACATTTTAGGGGGGCTGTGTTATTACTAGTCCAATTTGGACGCACGACCCCTGAACTTCCTCCTAACAGACCTTCTTTTAACACTAAACGAGTGTAAACACGGCCGGAGACACCGTGGCCGCCAGGCGGAAGACGCTGGTTCCTCTACGGTGTCTCTTAGCTCCGCTCCCCGGTCTCGGGTGCAGGCAGAGCCGCGAGATGCGCGGAGGGACAGCGCGGTGAGGCGGAGCTCTGAAGGCGGGTTAAAACACATGGACACTGCACGTTTCTCGCACGGAAGTGTAAAAGAGATACGATGTCTCTACTTGGTTGGAGTTTCACTGTAACATCATAGTGGAGAGAGTTTTTTTGTCATAACTTACGAGAGTTTATTGTCTCGGGAGATGAAGCCGTTGAAGGCGGCGGAGGGGCCTCGGCTATTGCGCTGCTCGGTATCGTTGTAGCCTAGCACCTATACAATTAGGAATAGGAATCGTAATTAATGTTGCCATCTTAGCAATTCTGGTTCATTGACGGTTTCGTTCGTGGTTCTTTCACTAGGCTACTTTAAACGAATAAACATTTGAAATAAGAAATGTTATTATTTCCCTGAATGTAGTAGCTAGCTATTCATTCCCCTCAAATGTAACAATGTAACAAAGCACAAATACATTACACACATTGTTATGAGTCGTTACATATGAAATTATCCCGATAAATTGTTTTAACTATAAAACAAAAACAAATTAAAACATAAAACACATGTCCTTCACACATTTTTACTCGCATGCCACTGAATAAAAACGTATTAAATGTTATTTCTTTGTAAACGTTATGATATGGACCACTAGTCGGTAAGCTTTAAGTAGCCAACAACATAACACACTGACAGTTCTTGGCCCATTTCGAGAAGTGACGAAAGTAATAATTTACTGTTCAATTATTCAGATTCATTCAGCAACCGCTCCAACTGATTCATAAATCTTCATTCGGCACTCGTCAGTGTTGCCAGATTGAGTTGACAATATCCAGCCCAAAAGCTCTAAAACCCGCCCAATCCAAGAAAACACCGCACAAAATTTGAACTGCCAAAATAATGTGATATAATTTTATTGCCATGTCAATCAAGGTTGATTAGCACCATTTTATCTCCTTAAAACAAAATAATGATGACTAAATGTCCCAGGCAAACGAATCAAACAGGGCAAATACATTCAAATACAGTCATGCATGACTAAAATGTTCAAGTGGAAACTGTCAAAATCACGAAATTAACCAATGATCATTTTTAAATGTCAAAAGTAAGAATAAACTAATTTAAGTGCAAAAAGTGCCCAATATAAGTGATTGGAATTAACAACGTAATTAGCAAGCATCACACACACATTACTGCACACACCACAGCCAAAATGTGTAATTCACTGATACATACTGTATGATAGTACTACAACAACAAAATAGCAACACGAATGCGTTTACCTTTGTGTTGTGCTTTAACTTCACACAGAACTACAGTAGCGTTATGTCTTTCGTAAAGTACATATTTGTAGAACTTAACAGTCAAAATGGATTAATTGTTGATTCAAACCTCTTTCAGCAGCTGTCGGGGCGAGTACAGCGCAGTCTAGACTAGGGGTGCACCGATCCAACTTTTTACATCACTCGTAAATCACAATAACTCATCAAATTAGTCTTTGGCGGCCGTCAAAAAATGTTCAATGCAGGAAAAACCCTGACTTTGCAGTAATACCACCTCCCCTCGAAACATTTAAGTTACTTTGCAGACATTGCAAACAGCCGACGAACTAGTTGGCGTGGCAAGCGTGAAATATCTCCTCCACACAGCCGACTCTCTGGCTCGCTCCATGTTGCCTCTAGCATGCGACACACGTGAAGCTGACGAATGACGTAGGTTCTGCTGCGACGGGAAAAAAACACCTGGATCAGCTTGTGGATCTGTTCATTTTTCCGATCCCCGATCCAGCTATTTTGTCAGTATCGCGGCCGATATCCGATCCTAATATCGGATCGGTGCACCCCTAGTCTATACGGTTTAAAAGCAGTCCCTCCAGAAAAATGCGATTATGCGATCGCGTGATTTAACGCATAATCAGCCAAAGTCCGCATATTTATGCGGGGGCCACATTTTTTTCAAATACGCCGCACTTTTGCCGCATAAATTGCCTATTTCCGCGTGCAAAATATGCAGGGCTAGCATGATTTCATAATCCCCGCATTTTCGTTGCAAAAAAAGTCATATATATATATATATTAGCAGAAAGTTGAAAAATGTTTGTTTACGTCACACAAGAGCCGCCATTTCCGCCTATTACCATGGGAACGTTTTGAAGTGACGTAATTACCGACGCGAACGTCATCGAAAAGCTGCAAACCCCCGTGGAGAAACCATAGATATCGGTGAAACCATGATGAAGCGCAAACTCCCATTTGCCAACAAAAATAACAGCAAAAGACCGCGCAAAGCAGTTTCCCGGTGTGCTGACCGATTTCAAAACACAGCATCATGAAGCTTTGAAGCGTTATGAATCAATGAGTCGATTCAGCGGTTTGGATCGCCAAAGTCACGTATTTCAGCAGTTTGACACGCGATCCGAATCATGAATCGACTCGCTGATTCATAACGCTTCAAAGCTTCATGATGCAGTATTTTGAAATCGGTCATCACTATACAAGTCGTTATTTAGTTTTTTTTTTGAGCACAATAACTATAATCGTTGCTTCATAAAGTTATTGTAGAACCACTGTAGTGAGATGGATTTTGTAACGACGTCTTTAGTACCTTTTATGGGTCTTGAGAGTGTACATTGTGCCAATGGAGGCCTTTCTGAGCCATCGGAGTTCAACTAAAATATCTTCATTTGTGTCCAACAACATGAGGGGACGTCATTCATGACAGAATTTAAATTTTTGGATGAACTAACCCTTTAAGAGATTGCACTTTGTGCATTGGAAGCACTCAAATGTCTGTAAAACAGGAAGTTATTTATTTTGCCCGCAACAATCACAAAAAAAGTTGCATTTTTCTGGAAGGACTGTAAAAGGTGCAGATGTCCTGATCAGTGTGCACACAATGATGGACAGGAGTCATGTATTCAATTTCAAGTCATTCAACTGTGAGTCATTCAAATCTTAGAATGAGTTATATTTATAAAGAGTCTTTGAGTCACAGGTGTAATCCACGTTTTGGTTCACTCTCCCACTCATTACAGTAGATAACTTACTGTATATTTATGCCACTTTGGCATAGAGATCACTTGATATCCAGCTACAATTTTGCGCTGAAAACCTGTCATGAATGAGCGCGTCTCCCTGCTGATCGGCTGAAAGTGCGTGCTGGTCAGTGACTTCAACACTTGCCAGCTGACTCTACGCTGGGTCATTGTGTGTCATGATGACTGATTTGATGTAGTACAAGCCCACTTGAGTTTGTTGTTAACCAATTAGACTATAAAATGTACATGTTTGAAAACCGCCGAACTGACCCCAAACCAGCCCAAATTTTGTCCACCCGCCCAAGCCCGTTTTTTACCCGCACAATCAAATTCAAAACCGCCCAATCTGACAACATTGGCGCTCGTACCAATTTGTTGGTGAAGTTGTTGATTCACTGAAATGAACCGGTCATAAGAATTGTTCGTAAGGTAATCGGATGTTGATGTATGAGGATGTAGATTGTGTATACACTACTACCGAATAGTAGTTAACATAGAAATTTAACAAAACGTGTCGGCTCCTTTGCAGAAAGATTCATTATTATATAACTTTAGTATTAATAATAATAACCATGTCAAATATTAATATCCATTTGCTTTCTTTGCTCTTAACAAATTAGTGGGACATTACATCTTTTATGAAAGAATAGTTCAAAGCACATTTACAAAATCTTAGTATACGATTTAGTAGTATACTAAAGCATACTGTCTGGAACAAACACTTCTGTAAAAAAACAAAAATAATATTAGATTTAGGAAACAAAAACACAAATGACTTTCAACATCAACTCCTCTACATCACAGAAATGTTTCCATCACATATATACTGATGGATCAAAATCTGGGCACTGTGTATCATCTGCGTTTGTAAGAGGAATATCCATCCCTAAACATAGCATCATTTTTACAGCAGAAGCATATGCTATCATTTTAGCATTGGACTAGCTACTTAAAGCTACTGAAATTTTCTTATTATAGATTCAAAGTCATGTCTACAAGCAATGTCATCCCTTAAAAATGTTCACCCAGCCCTGCTTGAACTAGAGGGTCATCAATTTAATATCTGGTTTTGTTGGGTATCTGGGCATCGAAGGAAACGAGGAAGCAGACTCTGCTGCTAAAGAAGCATTATCAGCAGAACATTTGCACAGTACCTCCAATGGATCTAAACCCAATAATTAATTTATATTTTAATAACAAATGGCAAACAGAATGGGATTTATGTACTATAAACAAACTTCATGGAATCAGCCCGTTGTTGGAAGAAGTTTCTATCAAATCTCAAACCAATGGGACCAGATTGTTCATACCCGTTGCAGAATAGGCCATTCCAGGATGACACAAGTTTTTAATACTAGGAGAGGGTCCAGCAAAATGTTCTTTCTGTCAAAACTCTTTATCATTGAAGCATGTTTTATTAGATTGTGCTGGTTTTAACCATGTGAGAAACCTTTTTTTAGTCACTTAAATCTTTTGAAGAAGTCTTTAACAAAGTTAAACCAATAGAGTTTTTAGCAAAAATAAATTGTAAACACCTGATGTAGTTTTACAATAATTTTTTCTCGCCATGAAAATAGCCACAGAAGCTGGCATGGAGCTAGCAGAAGCTAGCACGTTAAGAACAAACAAACATGAAAGAATCAAATAGGTTTATACACACTTTCTATTTGCTCTTCTATGCACTGAAAGTTCTAGGTTTTTGTTAATGTTCCCATATGTAAAGTTAAAAATACAAAGGTGTGCACACCCTCAAACCCAAACCAAAACAGTGCCTGACGAAGACCTGTTGGTCAAAACGTTGCAACAAATTGGAGGAGTTAAATCAGTGTGCGGACATTACATTTGTTTTTTGCCCATACTTAAAGTAAAACACCACAGTCATTTCATGCTTTGCATGTGCTGCACTTAATTTTTACCATTTTGTTTTATTAGTATATTTTTATTTATCTATTTACATTTTTTAGAATTTGAAAGATAATAAAGGTATTGTTTGAGAAGTGAGATCTCTGATTGTAGTCCTTGAAATGTCCTGGAATTTCATTTTACAGTATCTGTATGAACCCTGGTTTAAGCAGTTTAATTAAAAAAAAGGTCAAATCAAAAATTTATTTTAAAATTCCAAACAAGATGAGAAAATTGAACAAATACATAAAACTAATATATTAACAGACTGTGTAAGTATTTGACACTCACAAATGTTGAAAAAAACATTTGTTAAAGTTGGTACAACCCTCCCTATCAGGTCAGCGATTGTTGTAGAATCAAACTAAAGGAGAAAATCTGCTGAATTTAATGATACTAGTTCCGTCAGATAACATTAACCATTAACCTTATCAAATCAAATTATAACTTAGTCCATTAGTGATGTGACTGTTACATTTTCTACCACAAAATCATTGTATGATGATTGCCATTGGTGTAGAATAAATGTGTCCCCCACAGTTTTTTGGTATGCGTGTTCACTTAGAGGTTTCATCCGGCCCTTCGGATGAGACGTTAAACCGAGGTCATGACTCTCTGTGGTCATTAATAATCCTTCGTAAAAGAGTAGGGGTTTAACCCCGGCATCCTGGCCAAATTTGCCCATTGGCCTCTGTCCATCATGGCCTCCTAATCATCCCCATATACTGATTGGCTTCATCACTCTTGTCTCCTCTCCACCATAAGCTGGTCTGTGGTTGGCGTTCTGGCGCAATATGGGGAAAAATGCTTGTGAAACGTGAAGACCATAAATACAATTTATACAATGTATGGTTTGTGTACCTTTTATAGTGCATAATGACGTCGTGTTTGTAGTACATAAACCAATCATAAAATTGTCACAAGGAAAATATAGGGAAAAATATAATAGAATACAAATCGTAGAGTGTATTGTTCAGCAGTGTATTTGATTCCTCAGACAATTAAAAGCAAGAGAAGGAAAAAGTAAAACCTGTCAATTAGACAAAGGTCAGAAAAAAAATATTACACTTGATATTTCTGTCGCCCTCACTTCCCCCTGCCTGTAGCTATTTTCTAAGTAGTTAAAAGTGACAATTTTACAACTCTCTCTGGTCCCTGTTACTGTTTATATTTTTGACAAATTAAACCTTACAAGTTTTAATGTGATATATTATATAGCACTCTGCTCACATTGTCATGTTATGAAATAAAATTTAAAAATCTGTTTCTTCAATTTTAGAATGTAAAGATCACTGGTGGAGATTCCCCATGCACCTACATCCCTTCCATTCCGACCTTCTAGAATGTTCCTGAAGACGGTTCCTCCGGTGGTGGCTATTCACTCGGAATGGAGGTCCAGTAAGAGCTGCAGCCTGCCTCTCTTTTTCAATGACAGTGCGTCCGACAGCGACCTTGCCTCTGTCAGTGGCACCCCCATCCCACAGAAGATCCAGATGATTATAGAGAGCCTTCACTGCACCCAGTCTTCGGACATGAGTGAAAACGGGCAGCCCGAAAAGGCTGCTCATTCCAGCCACGAGGCTGGCTTCAAGGGTCAATTGCGATGTATGGACACGGCGGCAAGATCCCGGCGAGCAGGGGCGGACACTAAGCTACAGTCCGCCAAGGTTAATAATGGCGATGATTCAGACAGTGACGATTCTGTGGACAGGGGCATTGAGGAAGCTATTCAAGAGTATTTGAAGGAGAGGGTGGACCACAAGCGCAAAGGGGATCTGGTGACAAGTTCGCCCCCAGCGCCTAAACTTCAGAGGAGAGAACCAACTGTCCCAGATGCTGCTAAAAAACAAACACATTCCAGTAGTGCCAAGGTGCTAACTGCTAGCAATCATATCCAGATAGCCTTGAGTGGGACGCTTGCCTTAAAGAAGAAAGTCATGAAGAAGAAGCTAAGCAAAGAAAATCCCTTTAAGAAAGCAGACCTAAGTAATGTTTTGCCTGTAAAAAGTCTTCCTCTACCCAGAGCTAAGAAAGGATCTTCCTCGTCTTCTGAGATGGACAGAACTCCACCTCGTCTTGTCATTAAAGAGGAAGAGGAATTGGTCAATTCAAGCAGCGATGATGGAATCGAAGAGGAGATTCAGAGATTCCAGCAGGAGAAAAGAGACAAACAGGAAAGTGACAAAGATGCCCTGAAATCTTCGCAACAAAGGAAGGACTCTGATTCGAGCAGTGATGAAGGTATTGAGGAAGCCATCCGTCGCTTCCAGGAAGACAAAGACAAGCAGACGAACAAGAAAAGTCCTCTCAAACCTGCCCAACTCCTGCCTGCGCAACATAGCAAGCCATCCGTCATCTCTCCCGAGCGCATAAGCACTCAGCCACTCAAAGCGCTGTCGAAGAAGAACAACAAGAAGAAATTGACAACCAAGAAGGCTAATCTCCCTACACCACTGGCTGTAAGCCACTGTTTGAACAAGTGTACATCTCAGAGCTCTAAAGTTAAAGGGTTTACACCTCCCTCTTCAAACCCAAAACAAACCCACACAGAACATCAGATCCATTCCAGCCTGAAGGTCAACACTGCTGAGCTGATGTGTGCAGAAGCCATTCTAGACATCTCCAAGACTGTCATGCCCGAGGTGTTTGAGTCCAACTTAAGCATTGCAAACAGAAATTTGCTGGAGACTCCACCGTTCCCCACTGTTGCACCATCTGAAAATAAAAGTGACGAGAGCTCCGTTGACAGTGAGGACGGAATTGAACAAGAGATAAGGACATTTTTGGAGCATAAAGCAAAAATGAACAAAGAGCTTCCAATACCAGCAGGTGCACCTCCACCAGCTTCAGGAGATCCCACAGCAAGCAAGGAGCCAAAGAAGAAGACGAAGGAATCCCAGCCGAATAAAGCAGTCAGGCTGTCCCTGTCAAAAAAACGCAAGTTTAAAGAGGAACAAAGCAAACTTGACAGAGATGGTGACTTGGTATTGAATGTTAAAGAGGAGCCCCCGGGGACACCTTTGATTCATAGTGACTCCACCAGATCTGACCTTTCTACCATTCCTACTGTGACATCACATTCAAGCAGGCTAGCCACCATTAAAAATAGCAAACCGAAGCAGAACTCCCCACCTGGCAAGGGTTCAGATTGTAGTGTACCCAAAGACAAAGGTTCCACTTACAGTACATCCAGCCCAAAGGCCGTGATTGGCTCTGAGAGAAACGACAGCAGTGACAAAAGCAGCTCCCTGGACAGCGATGAGGATCTAGATGCTGCAATTAAGGACTTGCTTAAGACAAAGAAAAAAGTCAAAAAGAAAGTGAGGGACTTGAAGGCGAGAAAAAATGCCAGACCTACAGAGGCATCGTCTTTGGACGTCATGAAAAAACAGAAACCTTTTATAGACCAGAAGAGTATCCCACCTGCCAAGCTTGTTAAGTCTGGCATCTTGAAAGGGGGCAAAGAAACACTGAACGTTCAGGCGAAAAACGACAAGGGTTCTAAAAGCAGAGCTGTTAAAGGCAAATCAGAAGTCCAGAACATCAAACAATCTAAAAGCCCTGCGCAAACTGACAAGGTGACCGGGAATGGTGGGGTTCCCAAGGCCACAGATGGGGACATGCCTTCTTCCAGTCCACGTGCAGAAGACAATGACAGTTCTGTTGACAGCGATGATAGCATTGAGCAAGAGATCAGGAGATTTCTAGCTGAAAGGGCCAAGGTGTCCACACCTCTCGCCGCAAACATCAAACAGGAAGAGGCCGTAAACTCCTTGACCTCATCTGCAGAGTTTGATGTTAAACCAGAAACTCAAAAGATACTCACTGAAACTCCAGTGCCTGCTTCAACGTCAACCTCGGGTAGACTCTGGAAAAGTGAGGAATCACAAGAGGAATCCACACCCACAAGACCCATGGAGGCACCTGCAGAACTCGATAAGGGACCAGTCCTGACACCAGGCAGCACTTGCATTATGGGTTTCAGGAGGACCGAAAGTGAAAAATTTGAGAACTTGACCCCAAGAGATCCAAAGAACGGCAGCTCACAGACAGGAAAGGACACTCCGACAAGTCATGCCATCAAACCCAACTCCTTCACATCACCCTCTGTGAGGTCAGAAACGCCCCTTTTGTCAGGTCATCAACACCAAAACCTGTTCCTGTTGAGGCCTGTTAACAGCAGTAAGAGCGACGTCAAGGATTCTTCCCCGGTAGACTGTACTGACCTTCCCGTCAGCCGCCAGAGTAGAATAGCCCCTAGGATACCTTTGAGGGATGTCATTAGCTCTCTTTGTCCCTCACCTCTTTTGAAAACTCAAATAAGTTCCCCTGCAGATAACCCTGCCATCATCACTGGTGACCTCTCGACCTCGGCACCCCCTGGGGGCAGGACAGAGGGACTTTACTTGCATAACCGCCTGAAAAGGGACAGACACCTCTCTGATAGACCACACTTATCCCCCGCCACCTCACATCTGTGCCAGCCCTCACCTGTACTGCAGCCCCACCTGGGAGATGGAGTAATCCAGGTGCAACAGGATCAGGCTACTTTCCCATCACTCTCAGCAAAGACAAACCTGCAGGTCAACCAAGCTGAGTCAAAAGAATCCACTGCAAGTTTAGGAGAAAAACAAAGGGAGGGAGAAAGTGTTAGCAAGGAAGAGAAAAGGCAGGAAAATGAGGAAGAGAAATGTGTTGATGAGACAGATGTAGAGTCAGATGAGGAAAGGAAAGATCAGAAGACACAAGACAGGAGGAATCAGCCCACTAGTCAGTGAGTACCTACCTGTTCTCTCCAAACACACACACACACACACACATATATCAGTTGAGGGAACATGGTCGCCAAAAGCCCACTACCTAGCCATGCTTTTGTCAATCTAAGATATGAAAGACGACTTCATCAAATTGTTGCAGTCTTTAATTAGAATGATTAATGGGCGGAATTGTGGATTCAAATCTGATCCACAGGTTTCCCAACCATACAGCCGAAATTTTCCTTCGGCTTTAAGCGTTAGTTGTGTTTTATTTTAGCATTTAGCCTGACGGACTGCAGCGTCTCATCCTGCATTTCAACATTTTTCTGTCTTTTTGTACTGTATTTTGGTTCCAAGGGACATCACGTAGGAGTATTTGAGTGTACCACATCCTTTTTTTGTATGTTTGTACATTTATAAATATATTTAAAAGCAGACACTATGTCATAAAGAGAGATTAAACTTTTTTTATTGTTTTTGTTGCATTTCTGAATGAATCCTGCTTTACAAACTTTGCTTTATACATGTTGTTTTGAAATTGTGACTACGAAAAGTAACTGCTATGAAAAACCACCGAAGGTTTATGATAAGTTTACATGTTAAAGAGTTCCACAGGTCCATAGGAAAATCATTTTATAAAATATGGCTAAAAGTTCAATAAAACTGTGCAAATTGCATCTTCCAATACTAAACTGTAAAAAGGACTGCAGAATGTATAGAGGCCAACAGAATGAAACTGTTGAAGTGTGCATCAATGCATATTCAGTTGTTATTCATCTGCAATGGTTCTTAAGAACTACAACATTTTTGTAAATATTTTGATATGTTCCAGAGTCATCCATTCATAATAGAGCGACATAATGTTGCCCCCCTGACCTCTGAGAGGGAAGTCTGAGTCGCCTCTCAGTAACATTAAAATGTTCCCTGAGGATTTTAAATGAGGAAAATCTCCTCAATTCAACAGTGAAGGACTAAAATGGGCCTCGTTTGTGAAACAACAAGCAGAATGAATTTCTGTTAAAATCGTTCATAAAGCCCTTCTTGTGTAAATTGTTCCATTCAGTTGAATGCGACAGTCTACGCAAGAACAGTTTTACAAACAATTTACCAAGAAATATGTTCTTCTTGTGTTCCTTAATGAGCCCCTTTGAGTTTACATACAATATGTATATAGAATGTGTATGAAAAACAGCCATTTACTTGGTATGAACGTTTTACAGAAACATGGCAGTAGCAATTATTGTATCCTTTGCCTTTTGAATTACTAACTTGCCCTCAACAAATGCATTTCCCCCCTTTTTTTGTATTTAGTTAGGAATTCTTTATATTCTTTTGTCATAACTAGGTTATTTTTGTACCACTGGACTTGCAACATTCAGAGATTTATATCAGACTACAAATTACAATGAGGAAATTCAGTCATCTTTCTCTTTTTGCACGTTTGCTTGCTTATCAAAACACACTTGTCAAGTCACACAACCCCCTCCTCTCTCTCATCCCTCTCTCCGCACCTGTTTCTTAGTTCCTGTTTCTGTTGCTTATTATATGTAGGTGTTTTCCTATGTGAAAAGAATGTTATTTATTTTTGTTTATAGAAGAGAAGAAAGTAAAGACTCATGCTGACTATGCTGGGCATTGCCAGTTTTCATAAATATTTTGCAAAAAATAATTTTTTGGTCCCCTGCTCTGCACAGAGAAAAGAAACTCAAACTGTATCTCTGAAGATGTATAATAAAAATTGACTTTGAGACACAAGGCTGTATTGTTCTTAACTGAGTGTGTGTGCAAACACGCATGGACGTGTGAGTTCCTGTACATGTTTATTATCAGTATCTTGCATATCTTCCTCTGTTATATTTCTATATGAAGTATAGCTTCCTTTCTCACAGATGTCTAAGGAAACTAAAGCTAGTGCCAGTTTATGTGCGCACTTGGATATTCTGTCAAAAAGCGACCTTAAAAATAAACTATATATCTACATAATGTGTAACTAACTGGTGAATATTCTTTTTTTTTTTAATTATTATTATATTTCCGTCTTGCTGAATGTTCATGTTTTTACTCTGGGGTAATTAAACACTCTTCCAGACACAAAAAGGAATGGGCTGTCAATCTTTCCTCACATAAGAAGATTGGAGGATTTCTTAAGAATGTAATGTAATCCATAACTAATTTTATTCTTTGTCACAGACATTTTATTTGCATTATTGTGTCCACATGCGGTGTTGGATGAACTTGATGCATGATAATAAGCAGATCAAATTTGTTTAGCTTTCTGTTATCCAATTATGTTTGAAACACTTTGCATGTGTTCCATTGTAAATGTTGAGGTTTTGTTTCCACTTGAATATGTCATTCTAGGTGTGTTGTAATGCTAAAGTAAATTCGCAGTGAACACACATCCTGTTTATAGTATCAGTAATCAAATTGGTTATTGGTGTCTGCAGATGACCGATGCAGAGACTGGCAGTATGTGTAAATATGTTTCTTTTGTTTGCTCCAGGTCTCTCTCCACCTCTATAGATCCAGGGTTCTTACTAAGTCCATATATCGCCCTGGACACAGATGAGAGGAGTCTGAAATTCCAAACCAGGCGCCTCAATATTCAAAAGCAGCTAGAGGTACTTTGAATTGTACACACACTATTGTAACACAGATTTGATGCGTTCAGTACGTATAAGGGAATATATAGCCATTTGTGTGTGTGTGGTCCTGGTTAACCCAAAAATGTACCCACAAAGATGGCAATATCGGGCAAAATATGTTTTTATGTTTTATATGTTTCTGTGACAGGTAGGTTTAGGGGTAGTGTTGGGTTAGGCATAGAAAATAAAATACCATTAAGCTGGTAGAAAATCAATGGAGATCTATGCAGTGTCCTCACTTGAAGTGTGCGTGTGTGTGTGTTGTAGGGCAGCAAGACAGTGAAACGAAGGCTGCAGTTTGTGGTCAGTGTGCCCAGGTAAATACACCAATTAAATAAATAATAATAAAGAAAAATTGCTCTCTAAATTACACATAAAACAACTTATGACATGCTAAATAGATACATTGATTAAGTTTTTGTGTATAGAAATACTGATTTATGTTATAGGTGTTCATACAAGAACATGGGCGTCGGAAGCAAAAAAAAATGTGGGTGGGTCCTCAGAATTTTTTTTACTGGAGTAGATGCCAATTACATTAAGTACAAATACGTATACCGCTTTGCTTGCTAAGCGTATAGTTCGGAAGACAAAATTACGGAAATCGCCATATCATTTAGAGTGGCAGTAGTGTAGGGGTAAGACGCATGGCATCTAGTTTTGACACAAATTGACCCACGGTTCGAGTCCGCCTTTCGCCAAGCTCAATCTTCTCCCTTTTCCCATCACATATCAGATCGGAAAGGCATCTATGTTCAATAAAAATGAAGAAAATATTAGAAAAGTGGAAATAAAGCATCTAACGTGTTTAATAACAAGTGTTTATCGATTAGGGGTAGGTAAACACACATGTGTTGATGTTAGAGACGATAAAAGTGAGTGGGTCCAATATCATTGATCGTAAAAAGTGGGTGGGTCTTGTCCCACTCACATACAATGGTTCCGACACCCATGCACAAGAATGATTTGTATGCTTTCTGGCTGTTTTGCATTAGTGGAACCTGTCAGTGATGTTTTGTTTTATTACAGGTAAACTGAAGCCACTGGAAATTATAATGAAAAGGAGGTTCTCGTGTTCAACAGAATATTGTAATATGAAGTATATTTAAAATGTAAGAATTGCATTTAAATGAAAAAATAATTGTTGCAACGCATTATTTAGTTCAGGATTCTTTTTTTTATACTTTCCTGTTTTATTCATCGTTCTTAAGTTCCATCATTTAAATTGTTCATTGTAATGAAATCGACACTGGTTCCTTGAATAAAGTTTTTTTGTTCATTTCAAATCACGGGGCCGTTGTGGCACTTGTAGTTCATGTGGTGTGTAACACGAATGGTTTTTATTAAACCAAAGCGCTGTATGGACATCACTATCCACAGTCCTTTGCGCTTTTTCGCAAGTTCGGTGGGCGGAGCTCGAACGGAAACATGGCAGCGGGCGTCTTAACTAGAGGTGAAATAAAACGTGTTTTTATGTAATGTTAATGCTCTTTCAGTGCACTTTATTATATAAGCCATATTCAAATAAGAATGGTTATTAACAACTGAGTCACTTTGTAATCTTGCTTGTGATTTGCAATGACACATACACTACATGTGAAACTATGTGACCATCGAATTTCTGAGCAGGCTTGCGACAGACTTGGTAAAAAAAATCTAACATTTAATGCATGTAATATGATGGGTTTCAGTAACGCAGGTTCTCCGGGGACCTCGGCCGGTCGCTGCTGTGTTCTCATGTCACGGACAGACATTCAGCTCCGCGGCAGCTGCAGTCAAATCAACGCCAACAGCGAGAGACGCCGGTGATTATGATTATTATTATGATTATGACATGCATACAGAACACCGGAACCCCAGCGAACTAGAGATACAATTTCTGTGTATATAGTAGGCTGTATAACATGGCTTTTCAAACTGGGGGCAACAAGGGAGTCCTATAGGGTGGTCGATGAAAATATTACAAATATGAATTTAAAAATAAATAATAATATTATAATAATAAATTATGATATATATAATATAGTATAATTAAATTACAATTGATTAAAATGCAAATATATGTATATATATATATATATATTACACACGTATACTATTAAATATAGCATTCATTTCTACTGTTTACATAAAAATACACAGCAGCCTTTTAAATTTTAGGATGGTTCTCTCTTGCATGAGGATGATCATATTTAGTGTCTGTGGTAAACCTTTGGTATATAACAGTCTCTAATAAATGTTTTACATTAATTTATTGTTTAACCACAATTACATAAATGAGTACAGATGAGATGTTCATAATGAAGCTATAGCTATATATCTTGCATATAGAATTATTCCTCTTTAGCTACTTTACTGTAAATATGTGCAGTTTTCTCAGTAAATCTGTAAAAAGCACTATGCAAAAAAACATAGTGTGAGAAATATTTATTCATAACTAATATACAGTTTTACATATGCAGCTGCTACAGAGAAAATCCAGAACTTCCCACTAACTCAACCAGACTATTTCCGCTTGTCTGAGCTCTTCACCATAAAGGACCTGTTTGAGGCCCGTGTCCATCTTGGACACAAGAAAGGCTGCCGACATAGGTGGGTAATTGACATGACATTTTCAAGTAGTATCTATCTATCTATCTATCTATCTATCTATCTATCTATCTATCTATCTATCTATCTATCTATCTATCTATCTATCTATCTATCTACAGTATCTATCTTTCTACACTACAGTATCTATCTTTCTACACTACAGTATCTATCTTTCTACACTACAGTATCTATCTTTCTACACTACAGTATCTATCTGTACTACATTATCTATCTATCTATCTTTCTACACTACAGTATCTATCTTTCTACACTACAGTATCTATCTACACTACATTATCTATCTTTCTACACTACAGTATCTAACTAGCTATCGATCTATCTATCTACACTACAGTATCTATCTCTATCTATCTATCTACACTACATTATCTATCCTTCTATCTTTCTACCCTACAGTATCTATCTACACTACATTATCTATCAATCTATCTATCTATCTACACTACAGTATCTAACTATCTAGCTATCTATCTATCTACACTACAGTATCTAACTATCTAGCTATCTATCAATCTACACTACAGTATCTTTCTATCTATCTATACTACAGTATCTATCTATCTGTATATACACACCTATACATATATATACGCATATGTATGCACACACACACACACACACTGAGCTCTTTTCAGTTACTACTGCTGGTTAGTAACTGATTACATGTAATCTGGATTACATAATCAGATTCCCAAAAAATGAAATGCTTGTAATTATTAGATTACATTTTAATTTATTTATGATTACATTGATTATTTAATTTTAAATTATGATTTATTTAGCTTTTCATTAAACTCAAACTCCCTGCAGTTTCATCACAAACCCCAGTGTGGGAAACCCTGGCACGCAGTTATGCAATATTAAATGGACTGCATGTTATTGATAAAACATTATAGAATATTGTTATATCAATATGGTACAAGATTATCCTATTCAAATCAATGTGATAAACAATTATGGTCAAAAGTAATCAAAAAGCAGTCTGATTATATTACCCTACTACAATTTTTGTCATGTAATATGGAATCTGCAATCTACAATATATATATATATATATATATATATATATATATACACATTTACATGTATGCATTTAGCAGATGCTTTTATCCAAAGCGACTAACAACTTGGGGGTACATGAAGCGATTGGTTAGAAGAGTCGAGAAGCGCAGTAAGAGCCTGAAATCCTGAGACCGTGTACATTGCTCAGTATATATATATATATATATATATATATATATATATATATATATATATATATATATATATATATATATATATATATATATATATAATTGTTTTTTGTTTTAATGAAGAAGAAAAAAACTCAGAAAAAAAACATACACTGACTACAATATAATCGGCTATTGATATTTTGTAGGTTCTCTCTTGTTTTTGTACAATATGCTTACAAAATCTTTAAAACGTTTTTAATAATTTGAATAAAGGGTGAAGATGTCAATGTTTCTTGGCTAGACATCACTTTTGGCCATTACTGTATTTAATATATATAATGTGGCGAAATCTGAACTTTATTTCAGAGCACTAAGGTATGTTTCTCTCTCTAGGCTGATGGAACCGTATCTGTTCGGCTCTCGTCTGGATGTTGACGTCATTGATCTGGAACAGACAGCAGAACACCTCCAGCGGGCGCTGAACTTCACGGCTCATGTGGCTTACCGCGGTGGCATCGTCCTGTTTGTCACCCGCAGGCGGCAGTTCGGTCACCTGGTGGAGACAACGGCGAGGGAGTGCGGCGAATATGCTCACACTCGCTACTGGAAGGGAGGACTGCTCACCAACGCCCCAATCCAGTACAGCCCCGGTGTGCGACTTCCAGACCTCATCGTCTTCTTCTCCACACTCAATAACGTTTTCCAGCAGCACGTCGGCATCCGGGACGCAGCCAAAATGAATATTCCCACGGTCGGGATTGTGGACTCCAATTGTAACCCCAGCCTCATCACGTACCCAGTGCCAGGCAATGATGACACACCGGTTGCGATGGAGATGTACTGCCGGCTATTCAAAATGACAGTTAACAGGGCAAAAGACAAGAGGAGACAGATGGAGCTTCTCAAGGGTATTTCAGCCTCAGTATGAGGGAAGGTCAATCCGAGTGTTTGTCCACATGTAGAAAGTTCAGTGGAAATATGAGTCTAAGAAGTATCTGCAGTTCAAATTCAGACAAATCGAGTTAAAATGAACCATCCCGGAACTGAAGACGTCCAACAGCTTAATTTGCCTATGTAAATCCAGTGGCTTCGAATTGAATATTTATTGTTTTGTTTTGATTTCCATTGCTTACTTGTTATGAACCCAATAAAGTTTCACAAATCCATAGTGCAATGTTTATCTTTTGTGCTTTTTTACAAAAATGTCAGTTTGCGAATGACGAATTTTTGAAAGAAATCAATTCATTTTAACCATCCAATAAGGTCTGTCTTGTGTTGCCACCATAGACCGTAAAAAAATATGGACGCGACTTCATTCTCTTCCGCTGAAGTAACTGAATCCTCCGGAGGAACGAAAGTGGCGCTGACATCTTGCGCAGATTTGAGACAGAGTCGAGAACAATTCATCATGTCAATGTGAAATAAACAGTTATGGAAATCTAGAAATTAAAGCTAAATCTCCAAGCCATCAATCTCAGCTGTCAATCATGACGTCACACCCACCCCCCATTTTTATAACATCAAATAACTCACTAGAACTAAACTTGTTTAAAAAACGAACACTTGAAATGAAATCACTGTAATAAAAACTGCATAAAATGACAGAAACCAACATTTGATTTTTCAGTTTGTCTCGCGTCCATTAGAAAACGTAGGGGCGGGGGTTATGACCTATACTGGGACCAACCACCTGGGAGCAATCAAGGTGCGTAGGCTTCAGTTTCTGACAGGAGTGCTACAGACTTGGTTGCCACTCATTAGCTAAATGTCAGTACTTTACACGTTTAAAACTTTATATGTTTTTGTTATATATACTATTTGTAATAAGTGAATCTTTAATAGAGTCGAACACAATGATTGCACTTGTCTTGCTTTATCGATGTAGTGATCTGACTTCTCTGGCGAACGAAGCAACCTCTTGGCGGCAAGTAAAAATACTAGTGCTGTCAAAATTAGAGCGTTAACGCATGCAATACATTTTTTCAGTTTAACGCGTTAAATATTTAACACAACATCCATTTTTTTCTATCATACTTTGGCTAGCATTACATTATATGATCACGCTCTTATTCATGCAAATGCTTTTAAACCACCCAAGCACGACAAGACAAAAGAGAACGCACCGTCTGTGAACGTCCTGTCTATGCGACGCGCACACACAGCACACAGAAAGATGTGCACCAGAATCGGTTTCTCTTTTGCGCTTGAACGAACAATGCCACACATAATTCATGTTAATCAAAGAACAAAGGTAATAATGAGTTAATCTATATTTAATTTATTATTTATGCAGTGCAGACTAACTTTATTCAATTTCTTTATATTTAGACAGATAGAAAGGCCACGGGTAAATATGACATTTATTATATTGGATTTATGTGAAGATTGTTTTAAGTTCACTTAAACTGAAAGTTGTTTCAGTAATACCAGTATTATTACTAATAACAGTATTAGTTTCAGTGATACTGGCCTTCATTCAAAAAAATATGCCATTACAACAAATATTTAAAATATACTGTCTTTAAGTTGTTTCTACATTAATAACTGTGAAATTATTAGAATATAAAAATATTTAAAACCTCGCAGTTAATTACAGAAAAAAATGTGTGATTAATTATGATGTAGGAAGCTCCGGTGAGAATATGCTCTCGCGAGAACCAAGTCTTGTTTTGCTCTATCCTCTGCGCTTCCGCGTTCGTCACCGGAACTTGTGCTACGCCTGCCGTCATACGCTGGAACGCACATACGACATTTAGCAGAAGTTAGAGATTACAGTTTGTAATGTTTTAAATATGGATATTTTTCTTACACAAACACGCTTCGCTTCAGAAGGCCTTTATTAACCCCCCAGAGCCGTGTGGAGCACTTTCATGATGGAAGGATGCACTTTTATGGACTTCAAAACAGAAACAGCCATTCACAGCCAGGACAATTTTTATAAAACTCAGATTGTATTCGTCTGAAAGAAGAATGTCATATACACCTAGGGTGACTTGAGGGTGAGTAAATCATGGGCTAAATTACATTTTTGGGTGAACTATCCCTTTTATTCGTGGCTCTGTAAATCCGTCTTTTGTGGGCCAGCGGGCTGCCGTAGTTCTTCTTTCTACTATATAAATATCTTTAGCCACTCCTCTCGACTCACTGGGACGCAATGAAGGTGAGCACAGCAACTACATATTGCAAACATATATCTTGATTTCACAAAGCAAAGTACTTTGCACATTCAGTTTTATCACATAGGCATTTTATTTATTATTATAGCTATTGTATAAGAGCTTGACTGTACGATTTTGTGCATTACAATGCTTATGGTAATGATAAATATAATTAAATAGTAATATAATATAATACAAATATAGTGCATAATAGTATTTACGATGCATTAATTACAGTGAATATGGTGGATTGTTACATATGCAATGTTTAGACATAACTTACCCTTCCTGCTTAAAACTGGCTGAAACCGCCCACGTGTTGCATGTAAATACGTCAGCCTGTAGTATAATACGAAAATGTTGCTTTACAGTGCAAAATCTTGAAGTATGCTGTTAAAATCTTGAATTGTAACCGTGCTGTCATGTTTTATTACTTTGAGCTATTTTTATTTTTGGACACGCAGAAACGCTGCCTTTTGAGGCGACGCAGCGCGTCTTGCAGTAGCGTGCTCGTGTCCGTAGAGGGCGCGAGCGCTCAAGACACGTGATTTCAATTCAAAGTGACACTCACTGCCGTCAATCAAAATCTGCAAAGTAGTCTACTGTAACCACACTGAACCCTCAACAGAAAGGTCTATTCTACTCTACGGAAAAGAATGTTGCACAGTTATAAACATATGTTTTCATTCCACTACAGACCCTGCATGAAGATCTTTTTCTTCCTGTTTGGAAACCACCATGATTTTCCACCATCAGGTAAAGATTATAATATTTTTAAGTATATATGTTTGAATTTAACTTGCTAGCTGCCTTCTGCCAAAATTAAATCTTAAGGACATTTCAAAATGATCAGAGAAGAAAAAAAAAGTAAATACTATTCTGTTACGTATACCCAATCATTTAAAACGCACAGTTGACCAATATTTGTTTTTAATGAACATTTTAGATTAACATTTATAAAAGTTTGGGGTCTTAATAGTTTAGTATTACAAAAATCAATACTTTTATTCAGCAAGGATGCATTAAAATGATTAAAAGTGACAGTAAAGATTGTTAATAATGTCACAAAATATTTCTATTTTAAATAGATTTTTTTTAAAAATCCTGAATATAAATGTATCACATTTTCCACATATATAGTAAGCAGCACAACTGTTTTCAACTGATAATAATAATGTTTCATAAAATAATAAACCATATCAGAATGATTTCTGATCATGTGACACTGAAGACCAGTGTAATGATAATGAAAATTCAGCTTTGATCACAGGAATAAATTACATTTTAAAATATATTCAAATAGAAAACAGTTGTTATGAGTTAATAATATTTTGTATAAAGTAACAAAAGTAGCTTTTTCGGTATTTTTGATCAAATAAATGCAGTCTTGGCGAGGAGAAGAGACTACTTTCAAAAACATTAAAACATATTACTGACCTCAAACTTTTGAATGGTAGTGTAAATATATACTGTATATGTAGCATTTTTATTATTAAAAGTATTTTACATAACATCTTAATTAGTACAATACAACTGCATTATAGTTGCAGTGCGTACAAAATATATATAATGCATATCATTAACATACTAATTCTATACTATCTAATCCAATAAAAAATATGTTTTGTTCTAAGTCTAGTCCATCAGTGTGTGTGTGTCTTGTGTAAGTGTGTGTGTGTAGTTGAGTGTTTGTGTTCTCTGGGTTTTGCCCCGTGAGACGTAACTCTGGCTGTGATGCCACTGTTGTGCCAAAAGTGGGCACAAAGAAACTGGCTTGTGATCGACCCTGCTGTCCTGCATTGTGGACCAGGGGCTTGGAACGAGGCCGGATAACCCAACCCAGACCTCTGTGTGTGTGTTAGTGCCCAGTTCAGCCTGTTAACCCTTTCCTAATACTCCAGTAATCCCCCTAAATTGTCTTTGTATGTTCTAGATTCTAATTATGTGCTTCATGAACTCAAGAAAGGCACAAGAAATGGATGAAGTGGAGCTGAATTTTACATGGGTTGTGACTTAAAGTGCCCCAATTATGCTTTTTTTGGATATTACCTTTCATCAAAGATCAAGGTGGATGGGCTTGGGCTCGAATTGATACGATAAAACTGTCACCATTCCTGTTCGTATCACTGTGTATCAACTGCTGAGGAAGACCAATCAGGACAGACTGGGTGAAGTTTTCTCACACTGTGAGAAAAGAGACGATGCTGCAATGTATGAGAAAATTATTGAGTGTTTTTTGGGGTTTTTTTTAACTTGGACGCATGTAAATCTATTATAGGAGACCTCCCCAAAATTAGGAACCTTTAAAATAGCACAATAGGGGCACTTTAACACCGTAGTACAACCCCGAACAGAGGTCAAAGGTCGACTCTGCAGAAAGCTGGACTAGTAAGTTTTCCTCCTCTAAACACACACACACACACACAGTCAGACACACAGTTTGCATTGCTCCTTGAGGCGTTGCAGCACAGCTGAATGTGCCGTGTCTGTGTCATGAGGCAGCACAGAGCAGAAGGGCGCTATAAACTACACTTTGCACCCATAATTCCACAGTGCAAAGAATGAGTGACAGCCCATACAAACCAGCACAAGTCCCTGTTTCAAGGGGGTTTGAATCCTGAAAGATCTTAAAGACATGACAATCAAGAGTTTGAATAGACTCATTTGTTTCTTTTTCTAATCTTTTCCATCATGCTGTTATCTGAAATATTAATTCTAATTCAGATAATCAGCTATTTTGAATTATTAAATGTTGTCAAAAAGAAATCAGCGCAGCAACAGAATAAAAGTCACGCATGATTTATGTTAAGTGTGTTGCTTTTTTGACTTTCTCAAAAATGGATCTTCACTTTAATCTTTATTTTGCTTTAATAATTTCAGAAACATGACAAACCATATGGAACAAGTCAGCTGACGTACAAGCGTGCCGCATGTATCCGTCTCAACTGAGGTTGTGGACCGCCAGATGAACAAGATCACGACATACTTCATTCTGATTGGTCAATTTTTGAACGAGCCATAAATTTTACAATTGTTCCACTCACCTCAATAATCCAATGTCAATTTATTTATTAGTTTATTTTGAAAGCTGTCATAGAGATAATTTACTGTGAACTGGTCTTTATTACAAAATAAATTCATAATTGATAAAGTAAAAGTTTGGAGTGAGTAATATATTGTAGTTTTTTTGTTGTTGATAGAAATGAAGTTTAATTCTGCAAGGATGCATTAAATTGAGCAATGTGACAGTAAGGCATTGGTTTAAAACATTCTATTTCAAATAGATGTTGTTCTTTCCACCTTTCTATTAAAATAATCCTGAATTTTGTTTTATTATATATATTAATTGCAGTTTTAAGGTCTGTTTTCAACATTGAGAACTATTTCTTGAGCAGCAAATCCTCATATTAGAATGATTTCTGAAGGATCATGTGACACTGAAGACTGGAGTAATGATGCTGAAAATTCAGCTTTGATCACAGGAACCAATTACATTTTAAAATAGAAGAGTTATTTTAAATTGATAAATATTCGTTTTTACTGTATTTTGATTAAATAAATGCAGTCCCACCAACCCCAAACTTTTGAACAGCAGCGTATGTTGGCTATCCTCACCCTTCCCTATAAGACACCCAAGGTGAGATATTTTGATCTGAATTAAAAGGGTTATGCATGAAATTGTGTTATTTTGAATTTAAGTTGAAAGAAAGTGAAGAATGCTTAAATTATTATTTATTGATCAAATTTAGTAATTTCAAGGTAAATAAAATAACAAAAAATATCCAAAAACATTGCATTAAAAATAGAAAATATATTATCAAAATGAAATAAGCATTCTAGACAAAAGAAAAATTATGTATAATTTTAGGGCTTCAGGTCATTTTGACCCGCGAGGGAAGGATTTGTTACAAAGCACGAGGGAGGGATGATGGTTAAATATGCTATAATTACATTCATAATTAAAATGAAATATAATTCAGTATCTCCATCTAGAGCTAAATTATTGTATTTATTTTGGAACTAGTAAAACAAGTCTAAACGCTAGACTAAATCTTCTGATGTGATAATTCTTTTAAATACCATAAAAATATTTAATGAAATACATTTAAATGTTTGTTTTAAGTTTTCAGTCTTTGGTCCCATTAGTAACACACCCTTTTAAAGGTGAGGTATTGGGAGTCCTTGACTAATAAATGCTGATTCCTTGTTTCTTCTAAAGGTCGGGTAAAAGGATACATGCGTTTGTGTTTGACCTCTCACCAAGTGCTGTACTTTGTGTGCCTGATTCACCTCCCCAAAAAACAACAACACATTTAATAAAACACAACTACACACAATTTGAGCTTCAAACA
This sequence comes from Romanogobio albipinnatus, assembly GCA_023566225.1. Taxonomy (NCBI): domain Eukaryota; kingdom Metazoa; phylum Chordata; class Actinopteri; order Cypriniformes; family Gobionidae; genus Romanogobio; species Romanogobio albipinnatus. The sequence continues at coordinate 41,026,765 of CM042255.1, read as the reverse complement.
TTTAATCACTGAATAATAGTTGAACAGAATGATGGAGGTAAAATAAATAAGTATTTAGGAGCCTGAACAAGGCCAGATGCTAATTGTGCTGCTCTCCATACAGAGACACAGAATAAAATAATAAACATGACTTAATAGTACATACAATAACTTCATTCAACGACATGAAAAGCCTAGCACACACTAGAAGACGTAGCTTGTTGTCTTCTCTCGCATAGGATTGTTCCCACAAAGTCCCCTGGTTGATCTTGAAAACAAAAAGAAAACGGAAGTTTGTAAATGTGCGCTGGGTCATATGATCCTTAACGTAAATACTCAAGAGAGATGTACTTCCTGTTGGTTATCCGTGAAATGTGCGCTTGTTTAGTATTAATGAGATGCGAGATGTTTATAAAAGTGGCTGTGAGTCAAGTAGTGTTTACAGTATGCACACACACTTTTTATATGCAAATATGTTTAATATACCTGCACATACAGTCACTAGACCGTGATTCCTCAAACTGTGCGCTTTCTTTTTAACACCATAATTCTGTGTTTAAAGTTAAAGGGATAGTTCACCCAAAAATAAATATGTAATCATTTACCCGCCCTCGTGTTTGTTCCAAACCTGTATGAGTTTCTTTGTTCTGTTAAGCACAAAAGAAGATATTTTAAAGAATGATGGTTATCAAAGATGACGGTAGCCATTGACGGCATCCGAAAACCTAGACACTGACTGGTTGCCTTCCTGCCTTATCAGGAGATGGCACAAAGGCACCTCACTAAACGGACAGACTTCTGAGGCAGCGTAACAGTTTCATGATCTACAGTAAAATAAAGCATGCTTTGGAGAGAACTAAACAAATATTTAATTACTACAATAGTAATTTATTGCTAGAAATTACATCAAAAGTGGAAAACGTTGGTCAAAAATGTACATTTACACACAAACTGACCAGCAACTTTCAGACGCCGCCTTTCTTTTTCTAGCTGGGATATCAAAGTCAGAGAAGGATACATCGATGCTGCCTTCAAAAATTGATCAGATGAAGTTCTCACATACCCCTTTTCCACCAAGGCAGTTTGAGTGCTGGTTCGGACCCAGAGTTTCAAATCGGTTCTTTGTCATTCCACACCCAAAGCACCAGCTCTGAACCAGGAAAAGTGGTTCTTAAGTAGCACCAAAACATTGCACTTCTAGAAGTAAGACAAACACAAACTTGTGACCGCCATTTTTGAAATAGCAGCTAATGGAGCTAATAGCTGCTCGATTGTAATCACAGTCTATACAAATTACGGCGAGCTGCACGAATGCGTTGGATTCGATGTGTTTTGATGCCGATGTAGGATCGTAAAGCCATCAATAGTAACGCAACGTTCGCCATTGTTGATGGAAGGCTTGTTCGAGATGTGTCGTGTGGTGCAGACCGAACGCCATATGACATCAAAGTACAACAAGATCATACGACTCCTTATGCTTTTGAATCGCACTTGCAGAACTTTGATATCATACGCTGATCGGTCTGCGCAGCACCGATGCATCTCGAACAAGCCTGGTGTGTTTGTGTTTCCCGCTGCCTCGCTAGAGTTGCTGATAAAGATGAGCCGTATACAGTGACGTAAGACCTGGCTCTGTGGTGGCTCTCTAGCCCGTGGAAAGGCAAACGGTTCTTAGAAGGCTCGTCAGTCGAACCAACTCCGACCCGGCACTAGCACCCGGTTCATGCTGGTGGAAAAGGGGTATCGGAAGACAGGAAGTGAAGCCAACATTGGATTCGGATGTGCCTTTATGCCTTCATACCTTGAAATGCGTCCCCCGAAGGCAGCATTTTCCAGTTTTTGGCCATTGTCTTCCATAGTAGGAAAAAAATACTATGGAAAGTCAATGGCTACTGTCAACTGTCTAACATTCTTTAAAATATCTTCTTTTGTGTTCAACAGAAGAAAGAAAGCTCCAAACAGGTTTGGAGCAACATGACGATGAATAACTGATGACAGAATGATTCATTTTTGAGGGAACTATCCCGTTAATAGTAATCATTTTCCAAACACATTCAGACATAAACCCACATACCCTGAAAAACACAGTTCAAGCATAACAAACACCATCACAAATGCTTCAGACCGCACGGAAAAGGAATATCCTTCCTGTGAAACTACAATATGAGAGAAAGCATCCTCCTAGAACAAGCACTCACACTAACACATCATACACTCTGTAAACAGACATATATAACACCTTTACTCATTCCTTTAAGCATACTCCATATTCCAGTGTTGACGTCTTGGTTATGTTGCAGGTTTTGGCGTAGGGTCCTGACATTTCCTGACTTCAAAATTAAGGGTGCTTCCAAACATTGCTAAAGATCTCTCTCCGTCCATGTTGAAAGTCAAAACAGGTGTGGATGTACAGTAGTTTACTCTTCAAGAAGCAACTCACAAAAACGGTTGCAACCAAAAGTTGCGTGTCTTGCTCAAGGGTATAGCAGTTGTAGAGCAAGACCGTCCTCTTGCAAACTCTTTCCTTGGGTTACTACTTCTTGGAATCAACCTTTTATCTTTGTGCTTGCAGCCCCAATCCTTAAGCAAAAGTCCACCAAGCAGGACTCAAGGTTTCATTTGGGAAGGGGTTTTGCATGGTCAAAGAAAGTCCTCAAGTTGTCTTTGTTCCTAATTTCAACCAAAGGACAGAGACACTTCCGATGGTTTTTCTAAAGCGTTAAAGGGTTTTCAAAGGGGCTCAAATAAAATAGAGGGTGGGGATGTAGAGCAAGACTTTGTCTCGGACTCTCGAGTTACTTGGATTTACTTGGGTTACTTGGAATTGACCCTACTATCATTGTGCTTGCAGCCCATATCCCTAAACATAAGTTGACCAAGCAGGACTCAAAGTATAATTTTGGAAGGTGTTGCACTGTCAAATAAATGTCCTCCAATTGTCTTTGTTCCTAATTGGACAGTCTTACTTCACCGTAGAACTTTCGGGCAAAGGGGGAAAAAGCTTCTGAAGGCGTTTCTATAGGATTAAATGGTCTTCAATCGAGTCGCTTGATTAAAATAGTGGGTGGGGATGTAGTGTATGCCCTTTCTGAGCATACACTATATTCTCTCTTAAAGACGATTGACGTTCGACAGATTTTAAGTCCGTAGTGGCTGGCAGAGTTCCGCTATTCTGTTGGCCCATTCAGAGGCTGTTGTGCTGACCCCACTTTCGCTCTCAGGAAGTCTTCCATTCTCCTGCTCTTTGTGGACTTTCTCTCGATCATCCCTATGTTGGTCTCAAGAGTACTTGGTATTCGAGATCTTCTTCCACAGAAGTGTTTTGAGGTTGTTCAGAACAAGGGAATGATGCACCTCCATCTGCGAGGCAAGTCCGCTGAGAGTCACACAGGTGCGTAGCTGTTTCTCCAGGTCCTCCCTCAGGTCTGACGGCGCTCCGAAGAGCAGGAAGTCTTGCAGTAGCGCGCACACCTTGGCCAAATTGGGCTGCACCACCTCCACATTGCACTGCCTTGCCAATCGGTCGCACGTCGCGGTACAATCTCGCCCGTAAGTGCAGTCTACATTTGCCTCGCAAGTTCTCCCTCGCAGGAACCCCTTAACGGTTGCCTCCGATGCAACGCTCTGAAGGTCTGCCATTTTGAAGTCATATTTTGCATTGTAGCCAACCCGTCTCGGGCTTGCGTCACATATGTAGAAGCTTCCATAAACGCCGTGGAACACCTCCTCCACGAACTCTAGCAGGCCGATGGTTATCCGAGCCCTGCGGGGCCATGCGGGAGCGAGCCACTGGTTAAGAGCGACACTCAGCGCCTCAGGAAATACTGGCTGTAGCCAGCCAGGAACCTCCAGCCTGAAGAGGGCGCTGTGTGCGACGTGTTCAGTCACGTAAAGGTCTCCACAGAAGCCCAGCAGGTGAGGAGCGTGTTCTTTATCCTGCAGTGCCACCATCAAAACAAACTCATTGATCTGAAGCAAAGCCCACATGGATTTCGCCTCTGCTAATGAAACTTTGCCATCACCGTTGACGTCAGCTAGGGAGATCACACGGGTCACAAGGGTGCCAAGAGACGATTGCTCTCCAACACTGTCCTGTGAAGGAATGGGAGAAGGAGAAACAATAACCTTTATCTTGTCACAGTCATGACCTATGATTTACTACTTTCTATTTCTAGTCAGAGGTGGGTGGGTGGTATTTATAATTTAGGAGTAGGGGAAGTATTCATTTTACTGGAGAAAAATGCATGTCTGTACGAGATCATTGGATTGTTTTCCTGGGAGAAAAAAAAAGTACACTAACAAACAGATTAGCCTCCTCAACATTAACAGACATAGACTAAAAGCCACAAAACTCGAATTTTGATTTCGTGAGATGTTTAAAATACACTCTTTATCAAGTACACATGTATGCGTGTATACTGAAGTGTGCATGGCCATTTACAGCATTTTGTGTGGGTTGTGTTTAAGTGTGTGTATGTTTGTTGTTCTCCCCTATGACACTGAAAGTGAGTGTATTGTTCTAGCTGTGACCTTTTCAAGCTCCTTCAGTTATTTTTGGCTTCTCTCTCTCTCTCTCTCTCTCTCTCTCTCTCTCTCTCGCTCTCTCTCTCCATTTTCACCCTCCTACAGGAGATTGAGGAACAGCCGGAAGCTTAGAGACGGTTAGACTGTCTTTAGCTCTGTTTCTGCTTTGCTCTGCAGGATATGAACATCTCAAATATCAGTCACAATTAGGGCTGGGTGATATACAGGGTTTTTCCTCCATTGAAAATTTTTTGGCGGCCGCCAATACGAATTTTTGTCCCGAACACATGTTATATTGCACATTGTAAACACAATCAAAGCTTAAAAAAAACACGAAGAACGGGACCTTTAAAATTTTTTTTTAAAGGCACAATGTAATTTTAGCCACTAGAGGTTGCTTATTCAAAACAAAGGTGTAGCTTGATGACGCTGTGAATGAGTGTGGAATCATGGGAGTTGTCGTCTTCACCTCAACAGGATGAGCTAATGTATTAAAGTTTAATGTATTAACGTTACTGTAGTTTGAAGCTCGGCGGGCAGAGAGCCGTAGGAGCGGAACGAGGCCACTGGAGCGATTGCTTATGACAATGATAAAACAGTCATACTAAACACATTTGATGTGTTGAAAGTTATGTTATAACGTTACTCTGTGCGTTCGCTCGGTGGCTGGTATGAGAGACTTGTTGCACTTTGCAGTAAACTAGATCGATATTAAAATATAATATTAATAAAAACTGGATGACATGCTAAATGACAATTATTTTTAAAATATATTGTATGATTTGCAAAGTTCTCTCTGATTACGCTATGTTAGCCACTTGACAAAATAGTGATGTCTCTGAGGCATGATAAAAACATACTTGTGGCAAATCAAGAAAACAAGCGAATCAAACAATAAAACTAACTGTGTTGAGCTATATAACAATGATTAGTTTTCTGTCGATGAATGTCTCCAAACAGTTTCTCACCTGTCTAATAAAACACATCATATATTAAAGTGTCTTTGGTGATTCCTACTAAATCAAGGGGAAATCGAGGGAAACATGGATATGATGTCATTGATAGGCGATGCAATGACACGGTCTGTGTCCTGGTTAAAATGACTGATTTCCCTGGATTGTTGGAAACGTTTGGGATTATGTAAGTACACAAATCAACAAAATATATAACATTGATTTTGAAAACTGATTTTGAAACAGATTTTTACTTCCATTAACATTTGGAATTTACTTGAAAACAATGGCTATTAGGTTGAAATGAAGGTTCCTGAGATTAAAAATCCATTTCAGATTAAATGCATAAATATCAAGAGATCTATTATTGAAGTTCAAGTTAAAGACGTCAAGTTCTAGCGCTTTAGAACTCTATAGTCTGGTTTCACAGACAGGGCTTACCGTAGATTAAGCCAGGATTAAATTAGGACATTTATGTATCTTTTATTAACATGCCTTAGAAAAATTGAGACAAAACAAAAAACAATGGGACTGACATATTTTAAATTGATTTCAGTTAAAATGGAAAAACATGTATTTTAGTCTGGGACTAGCTTAAACCTTATCTAGGTATGAGGTATGAGTGTAAAACTGCAGGTCTGATTTACTGTGATATTTGCTTTTAATGTAAAAAATTGCCAATAAAGGAGGTGTAGTAGATGAAGAGACCTTAAGGAAGGAATGCAGCATCGCTCTGAATTCATCCATGGATGTTCCACGGGTGGGTTTATCATAGAGGTTGTTGTCATGCCATAGTGGACTGTCAGGACCGGTTTCTCCTCTCATGCTCTCTTCAATACCACACTTCACCAACACGGCTTTCTCCTTCCACACAGCACTGTACACCTGCAACGCACACATATATGTTAACAGCTGTGTGACATATAAATGCCTATCTAGGACCATAATTATTTTTTTTACATTGTGACATTGTGAAATGATTTTTTGAAATGATATTTATATATATATATATATATATATTAATAATTAAATTATTTAAATAATAATAATAATAATGCATTAATATATATTTTATATTTATTTTATGCATTATTATTTATTTAGTAAAAATTGAATATATTGCAGTACTGAGGTAAATATAAGTATAAAATGTCTACATTAATATTTTGGAAGGAAAAAGTGCTTGCAAACTAAATGCAAAATATAATTTCTTGTTTTGTTTTTCATTCAAATGTGACCTGAACATATTTTGTAAGAATCATCCATAATTGTATATACATGACTATTTAGGACCATAATAAAAAAAATTCACATTGTGAAAATGAAAAAAACAAAAACAAATTAATAATAGAATTCTTTTTTAAATAAATCAAATAAAAAACATTACATATATATATAATAAAAAATTAAGTAAGATATTGCAGTATAGGAAAAGCAGCATTGAGAATAATGCATTTTAAATAAAAAAGGTAAATATAAAGTAAAATGTCTAAATGTATTACCTCAATGAGAATTTGGGAGGAAAATGTGTTTTTGTTTTGGAAAATAAATGTGATGCAAAAAAACGAATGGAAAGTATAATTTCTTATTTATTTTCTGTAGTTTTTTCATTAAAATGTGTTTTTGTAGGGATCATCCGTGTGTTAGTTCACCTGGTGCATTGGTGACGTTGAAAGACAGTGTTGAAAAGACAACGTTTTCTCCTCGCAGAGAGACTTGCACACTGACCCCGAGATGATGCCTCTGCGGTAATGATCACACTAAAACACACACAGGAAAAGGACAGGTATAACCACAAATGCTATATACAGTAATCTTGCCAACTGTTCTCCATTTAACAGTCTTGTGCAAGCACCTGGAGGACAAAACTGACAGTGGGGATCATGATGTTATGATGGATTGGTGCTTGGCCAGATAATGACCCACAAATGCACAGATCAGTCTAAGGGCAGCGTGTTACTTCTCCTTCTCATCTGCGCTCTCTCTCTCTTCCTTCTCGCTTTCATTTCTGATATCTACCAAAAGTGGCTGTCATCACGCATTTTGCAAAACAAGAGCTGAAAAGGGCTTTCCTTTCTCTGGGCCTCACCAAGAGTCTAAACAATAAGAGTGACACACACATATAAATGTGCAGACATAAATTCCAACATCACTTCAAGGCTCTGAAAGAACGAGCAAATTTGTTTTTAAAGGGACGGCACATGGCAAAATGTGAGATTTTGTGAGGCAACTAAGATGTGAGACAACTAATACTTTAAATGTAGGTCTGTCCTCACATAATACTATTGTATGGCTTTAAAAGACTATGAAAAGACTACAAGTTGTATGGACATTTTTTATGGTATTTTTTGTCACTTTGGAGCTTGGCCACTTTTGTTGCACTGAAAAGGCAAAGCACATCCTGATCTTTCCACTAAAGAATATAGTTTACATCCTGTAGCTGAATACAGAATTAGAGATTAAACTCAATCACACAGAATAATTAGCCTATTACAATAAAATATTTATTTAAACGTGGTTTCTATAACAGCATAATTATGAACTGCCAACTTTCTCGCTTCCTCCTTTTAATTTTCCAGTTTCTGCATGCAATGACTTCCTGTCAGTGACAAATACTAGACCAGCAAATATTATACCATCTGTGTGTGTGCACTGCATGAGATCGCACGGAGGTGTTTGTCAATCATCATAGGACTCTCACTCTCTGTCTTAAGTGGCAAATCCTCTCCACGTTGATTCCACCTAAGTGGCAGGGAATGGTGCTCATGGAAAGGGATGTTCAGCTCAACTCATGCATTATGGAGGATGCAGTGACTTACGATGAGCATGGTACAGACGTGTCCTCTGCAGAGCTCTGAATAAGAGGAATACTGCATGTAAATCACCCAGCTGGCCACCAGAATCCCAAACCACGCCACCAACAGGTACTTGACCTTTACTGCAGGTAAACGGGACTGAAAGAGACATAAAAATACACTCAACAATACTTCACATGACATATATAACCTTTCGTTTACATTACATTATTGCAATCTTATTTTCACTTTTATATGTGGAAATAAATTGGATAAATATCAGAATTTTTCAATGTGCAAGGTAAAAATCATTATTATATAAATCTTATCGCAACCCTTGACGTATTTTTACTATATATATATATATAATATGCAATAATTTATAATACTTTCTTTCTTTCCAATAAATATTAAATATGTAAATATTAAACAAAACATAAAATACTTAAAAAAAATAAGCTAAATGCAATTTTTAAATTAATATGATATTATTGTTGTAATATTTATTGATGTACATGTCTTCAATGTTTTACAGTGACAGTAGAAATGTTGATCAGAAGTCCAAAGTTGTTCTAATTTCATGACATGTAGTAATAAGAATTTTTTTTTTAATTAATTGAAATTTACATTATGATGAATATGCCAGGGTGGTGTGTTTAATGAATATGGATTATGTATGTGCCAAATGACATGTATAAGTTCTTGTTTATATTACATTTTAATGCCGATCTGGGCCACTTTCAAATGTGGACTTTCATATCAGAATTTTGCTATCATGAAATTTTTATTTCAATCTTAATTCAACCTTTGTCATTACTTTATGATATACAGACAAATTATTTAGTATAATTTATTTACACAATAACTAAATTAAGTATTATATGGAAGCTTGTTTCCACCAGAGTATAAAACATTTGAAAAGATAATTGCGCCTTTTTAACACACAACTGGGATTTTCAGAATTGGGAGTTATAAATTTAGAATTGCGTGACAAAGTATCTCAGAATTGTGAGATATAAACACGTAATTCTGACTTTTTTTTCTCAACATTTGCGACTTTTTATCACTCGCGATTCTGTCTTAATATCTCGCAATTCTGACTTAATATAATATCTTGCAATTCTGACTTAATATCCCGCAATTCTGACTTAACATCTCGCAATTCTGACTTAATATCACGCAATTCTGACTTAATATAATATCACACAATTCTGTTTTAATATCACCCAATTCTGACTTAATATAATATCTCGCAATTCTGACTTAATATCACGCAATTCTGACTTAATATAATATCTCGCAATTCTGACTTAATATCACGCAATTCTGACTCAACATCTCGCAATTCTGACTTAATATCACGCAATTCTGACTTAATATCACGCAATTCTGACTTAATATCACCCAATTCTGACTTAATATAATATCACACAATTCTGACTTAATATAATATCTGGCAATTCTGACTTAATATCACGCTATTCTGACTTAATATCTCGCAATTCTGACTTAATATCACAAAATTCTGACTTAATATAATATCACACAATTCTGTCTTAATATCACCCAATTCTGACTTAATATAATATCACACAATTCTGTCTTAATATCACCCAATTCTGACTTAATATAATATCACACAATTCTGTCTTAATATCACCCAATTCTGACTTAATATAATATCTCGCAATTCTGTCTTAATATAATATCTTGCAATTCTGTCTTAATATCCCGCAATTCTGTCTTAATATCACGCAATTCTGTCTTAATATCACGCAATTCTGTCTTAATATCACCCAATTCTGACTTAATATCACGTAATTCTGTCTTAAGATCACGCAATTCTGACTTAATATAATATCTTGCAATTCTGTCTTAATATCCCGCAATTCTGTCTTAATATCACCCAATTCTGACTTAATATAATATCACACAATTCTGTCTTAATATCACCCAATTCTGACTTAATATAATATCTCGCAATTCTGTCTTAATATAATATCTTGCAATTCTGTCTTAATATCCCGCAATTCTGTCTTAATATCACGCAATTCTGTCTTAATATCACACAATTCTGTCTTAATATCACGCAATTCTGACTTAATATAATATCACACAATTCTGTCTTAATATCACCCAATTCTGACTTAATATAATATCTCGCAATTCTGTCTTAATATAATATCTTGCAATTCTGTCTTAATATCCCGCAATTCTGTCTTAATATCACGCAATTCTGACTTAATATCACGCAATTCTGTCTTAATATCACGCAATTCTGTCTTAATATCACGCAATTCTGACTTAATATCACGCAATTCTGACTTAATATCACGCAATTCTGTCTTAATATCACGCAATTCTGACTTAATATCACGCAATTCTGACTTAATATCACGCAATTCTGACTTAATATCACGTAATTCTGTCTTAAGATCACGCAATTCCGTGATATAAAGTCAGAATTACCTTTTTTATATTTTTTTCTGTGTTGGAAACAAGCTTCCATGGTATTATGCAATTCTGACTTAATATCACTATCACGCAATTCTGACTTAATATCACGCAATTCTGACTTAATATCACGCAATTCTGTCTTAATATCACGCAATTCCGTGATATAAAGTCAGAATTACCTTTTTTATATTTTTTTCTGTGGTGGAAACAAGCTTCCATGGTATTACACAAAAAGCTGCATATAAAAGTATGTAAAAACATAGATGCAAAATGTAATAGTCATTTAAATATATCATTTTTTTAAACGCATTTAAAATTAAAATTTAATATTTATCGATGTGCATTATGTCTCAAATGTTTTGCTTTGACCAGTGAAATGTTGACTGGAAGTTTTTTTTTCTTCATATAATAAAAAATGATCTTAAATTGCATGTTGAAACTTGATGATGATATGATGATGAATATGCCAGGGTGGAGTGTTTTATGCAGGATATGTGCCACATTTAAAAGGTCATTTGAAAAACCTGACAAATTTTTGGGGGATTTGAGCATAAAATCAGAATGGGGCATGTTGGCTTGAGATGTAATCGTCGCTTATACTACTTAGAGAGAGTTAGAGAGAAAAATCAACAGAGAAAGATATTAGTGGTCACTAGTATGTGCCCTAACAAGATTAAACATCTTCTCTTGGACAGTTTTCAGGTGTAAAAGGGCACTGAATGCCGAAGGCAGAAACTGTTCTCTGTGCTCGAGTGGGAAAGTGAGTGTGTGTGACTCAGTGAAAGCACACATATCTGATTACTGCCTGTTGATACAGACAACTGTTATTAGATACCTAAATTCACTCTGTGTGTGTGTGTGTGTGTGTGTGTGTGTGTGTGTGTGTGTGTGTGTGTGTGTGTGTGTGTGTGTGTGTGTGTGTGTGTTCTCTGAAAACAAGGCCTGAACACGCAATCCAAAAAAATGCTGTTTTGACAGTGGCGCACTTATGTAATGTTATGTTATGTAAAAATACGCACTGAATTTTTCATTGAAAAATAAACATTATGTAATCATTTACTCACCCTCATGTGAGTAATTGTCACATTGCAATTAAAATGCCATGCAAATACAATGAATGGGTCTTTTAACAAGCATGCAAAAGCACTATAAAAGTATCATAAAAGTGTTAATATGACCATATTCTTGAAAAATTTCACCCTGCACGTTCACGAAAGTAGAGATATCATATGCATAAACGATTTATTCTTTTGAGTCAAATCTTTTCAATTAATCTACTGATCTAGTTCTTAATATCAGCCTGAGTGATTTGTTCACAAATTGAACTGATTGAGTTCTCAAATTCAACTCAATTAATTAAAGGTGCAGTAGTTGATTTCTGAGAAGCAAACAGCGCAACACACTTGTAGCCAATCAGCAGTAGGGGGCGTGTCCACTCATGCTTGGGGGGCACTGACAAGAGCTTGTGTGAGGGGGTTATGAGAGAGCTGCAAGTTTGGTTTAAAAGAATACAAAGACATTTTTTATCGGTCATAACTTCTGGAGGAAAAAGGCGCAGACACTTTTTAAAGATTCTAGAACTGTCCAGAGCGCATGTGTCGACCAGCTGCATTCGCAACTGTACACATACTCTAGCTATACTATAGTTATTACTATAGTAACTACATGTAACGTGTAAAGGACATTGTCAAATAAAATGTTACCAAATTAAATAGTCTGTTCCTCACACACAACTAATACATGGCTTCAAAAGACTTGGAATATAGCATGTCATACGGTTCACTTTTATATTTTATTAAGCTTGCGCCTCATTCTTGAGGACTGAAAGCCTCAGTTCTCATCCACTGTAATTGCATGGAACAAAATACCAGTAAAACTTCAATTTTCATTTTGTGTTCCACGCACGACAGTGAGTAAATAATGAGAGAATGTTCAGGTCTGTTTAATTTGAGGAGTAGTGCTTTTGTTTAACTTCAGGTTGAATCACTGCTGTTTTCATTCTCTTGTACGAGAGGAAAAAAAGAAGAAGATGCATTTGTCATCTGCGCCATCTTTCAGCGCAGGGTTCGGCGATGAATCTGACAGAGTTGACCTACACGGTCTCAAACGGTCACCGTGTGCACTTACGGTGAGTGCACTTATGAAAAAGGGCTCTTAGTGCACATCTACAGAAATACTGTCAGCATACTGTGTGCATTAAGCACCGGTTGTGTGTATATGTGCATGTGTGATTAGCTAAAGATGAGGAAAGCAGTGTTTAACTGCAACATTTAAAATGACAGAGCACAAATGAAGAATGCAATAAATATAAATCACGAGGTTCAGTGATGGTATCAAATGGTCATACCATGCTAAATGAAAGAATAGGGGTGATAGTTGCACACTGGGACTTTACTTCAGTGACTTTAAGAAGTATAACTACGCAACCAGCAATTATTTGATGTGTTTATATGGTACCATATTTGCTGTTTCGTGTGAATATTTGCATTTTATTTAATTTATTTACTGAAAAGCCTAAAATAGGTTATTTAATGGCAGGAAACTGAGGCATGGTGTCACAAAATGTCAACATAGGTCTATATATTTTTCTGGGCAAAAATATTTAATAGCTAACAGAAACTGACTTTCAGAATTAAACCTGCCATGAGATATGTGTAAAAAAGTGTAACCTTATCATGGTGCTGAATGACTTCCACATTCATGTCTCTTGGTTTTTACACAGTATTCATGCTAATGCAATGCCCAGGAACCATATTACCATGGTGCCATTCTCCAGGGTTTCTGCAGGGTTTAGTCAGTCAAATTTAAGACTTTTTAAGACCTTTTTATGACCATTATGATTTAAATTTATGACCTAAACGAATTCCGAAAAATAACTTCCTTTCAAAAAAGTTTTTTTTTTATTGACTTTCTTTAAAAGTAACAAGTTTCATTATTTAAAGGTTCCATTTTCTCAAGAGTAACAAACTGAAGGCTCCCTTTTCCTAAGTATCAATAACAGGAACAACACTAAACAATTATCATAATATATCTGTCAATATCGATAATTATCACGATAAATGTCAAATCTTTATTTCTTTCAAGTTTAAAGGCAGATTTTTGTTCGTAACTGAAAATTGTAGAAACCAGAGCATTAATTGTTTTAAACTACTCTTTATTGTCAGAACATTTCATGCCAAACAGGTGAACATTTCACAAATCTGAGGTAAAACATTCAAACATTTGTCATTTGTCCGTAACAAAATAAATACCTTTATTGGAAAATGAATGTCTTATTTTCTGCATGTGCTAATGGAGGATATTGTCTCAGGTCTTGAAGCAGGTTTGTGTTGCCTGACTCTGATGGCACGTATCTTCATGAAATGTATGAAAAACAATAGTATCCTAAATACATTAAAAACTTAATTATATTCCATTAGTCCTTTCATACATTGTCTACATTAATAATAAAATACGATTCAATTCAATATGTATATCCCACATTTCATGGTGGAGTTATTACTAGGCTAACGTTACAGTAAACCCATGGTAAATGATGGGATGTGTTGATGGAAACGCTTCTAACTGTATTGTTGCGCACAGCGTTTCTCCTGTGTGTCAGCGCTGGTTCATCTGCCTTTAAACTGGTTTAAATCACTGAGACATTTGTGTTCTTCGCTGAATTCAAGCGATTCTCACTGGATCTTGTGACCGAGACCGATCAGAGTAAACGCGCTGCCGTTTGGACTTTGAGCCGAGCGGATAAATGGTCCATGTGGCGCACGGTTCAAATGAGTTGTTCCGGTATCGTTTAATGCCCAGCCATAATTTCAGTAAAACTAAGCAGTGACTCAACGACATATACAGTAATAAGCTGAGGAGACTCTTGTGAGTTTGCGCCGGTTTCTGTGAAAGTCCATTCCGACAAGTCTGTTTGCTGCACTGCCGCACCTGGAGCGCTGTGATACCACCCAGACTCCTCAGACAGAACTACAACAGGCCAAACGAATGAATGCCACCGCCAGCGCATTTTCAGGGGAAAAGGCGATGGTGGAACCAATGAATGAATGAATGAGCATATCAATTTAAGACGTGGCTAAATGTAATTTATGACCATGTATGGAAAATCCGGATGTTTTTATGACTTTTTATGGCCTAAAATTTGTATTATTAAATTTAAGACTTTTTATTACTTTTTATGACTCCGCGGAAACCCTGATTCTCAAAATCATGGTAATAATATGGTTTTGTGTAATTTCAATTTCATTATAAGATTTCCGTTGTAACATTATTCCCAAACATTGTCATTCGAGTGAAGAAAGTTACCTGTAACCCCTTAGATAAGGGACAGAAGAGAACCAGGTGCACCAGCCTGCGTAAACTCCTCGGCATCTTCACAGATGATGCGCAACACAAACACAGATTCCTCTCCAAACACGCCGTCACTTTCTCATATCGTTTCCTCCTCTGCAGACGACACGCCAGCTGTGTTCTCCAGCACAACAAAGAGCAAAAATAATCATTTACTCTTATTATTTTATCGCCTTGTGCTTTCGCTTCAAGATGCAATCGGCCGTGCGATGGACTAACATCCCATGCTGCTGGTGCTCAACTCAAGGACACGCGCGCACACGCATCCATTTGCACTCGCTGCATCCAGAGACGCGCGAGCTCCAGGCATCATCCTCGCGCGACCAAAGATGCTTTGAATACCAGCTCTGACATTTGCGCGATATTTAGACAGATGTTTGATTCTCCCAAAGGATGAGAAGGTGCGAGAACGAGGATCACTGACGATCAGCTGGAGATTCGGCCTCTCCGTGACTCCACAAAGCGCCTTAAAGGGGAAGAGACCATGATTTACACAACCGACAGAAAACAAACAATACTGCCCCTTTAAATACAACTGATTACTATATAATATAAAATAAGATTTAAAAATCGAATTATATGTGATAAAATAGGAACATTTAATGTCGATTTAAAAAAAATATAGTATAAAATATAAAGTATCCCTTACATTTGAACACATTCAATAGAACATAATTCGGTTAAATATCCCTTTAAATGTGATTAAAGGTCCCGTTCTTCGTGATCCCATTGTTCAAACTTTAGTTAGTGTGTAATGTTGCTGTTAGAGCATAAATAATACCTGTAAAATTATAAAGCTCAAGTTCAATGCCAAGCGATATTTTATTTATTTTATTTTTAGTTCCCTTTCAAAGCCTACAGCGAACGGCCGGCTTGGACTACATCCTGGTACTTCCTTCATAAATGACGTCAGTAGAACAGTAGAACAGACTAACCTCCGCGCACAAGACTACGCGAAAAAAGGGGGCGTGGTCTTGTTGCTGTCCCACGTGGAGAAGAGGACGCGTGGAGAAGATGAAGTGTTGCGTTTGACTGTGTTTGTCGTCATGTCGTCGAGACGCTGTTATTTTCATCCCAGAGTCAAATCACCTTTGTTTGGCTTTCCCAGGGACGCTGTAGAGATCATTAAGCGCGCATATATCTCCCGTTAAGAGGCGTGACCTTTCCACGTGCGCTAAGCTGCTGTCGAATCACAACACAGGACCGTGCCACGTTCGCTAAGCTGCGGTCAAATCACAACACGGGAACCGCTGGCACAATCAGAACTCGTTACGTATTTCTGAAGGAGGGACTTCATAGAATAAAGGAAGTCATCAGCCCGTTTTTAGGACAGTGCAAACAGCGGTATACAGATAAGTAAATTGTGTTAAAAATACTGTTTTTTTTTACACGCGAAACATGAACACATGTTATATTGCACACTGTAAACACAATCAAAGCTTCAAAAAGACACGAAGAACGGGACCTTTAAATAGAATAAAAATGACATACCTTTACTTACTACGGTGACGCATTGCTGCCACATATCATTTTTTCCACTCAATTATGTCGTAATAACGAGATGTTATGTTGTTTTAACGATATCTTTTCTCGTAATAACTCTCGTTATCCACATTAGATAATTCATATACCGGTAGCCTATGTGCCTTTGCCACACTTCCATGTTTGAAAAGCAGAAGCAAGCTCAGAGTAATATAGGCTCTTCCACTGCCTGTATCAATGGCAGTGCCCATAGCACGAAATTGGTGTAATTTATTGACATAGTCTGCAGTTCAGAGGGTGAGGTGGGTGAGGTGCCATGACCGCTCATGATTAACCTCAGTGGTGTAACTTTAACCTAGTAAATAACGGACCCCGGTGCAGCCACATATCATAACTATCTATAACAGGCCTACTGTAATTAAGACATATATTAAAAATATTTATTAAACACAGAAAGACGCTTTGAGCCTTGAAACAATTAATTCCCGGCGTTCTTTGTTTGCTTCTTATTTATTAAACATGCAGGCAATTAGATGAAACCTTTGATCAAAATTAAAATACAATTTATAGAAAACGAAATTCACTTTAAAGAAAGAATTTCTACAAAACAAAACTCAATAAAAATCATGTCTGACCTCACTCCATGTCTCCAGACATATTGCGCGTCTTAGGCAACCGGTAACCCGTGTTTTTACAATCTTCTACCCGTGAAAGTGCACTGGAACGACAGTCAAACCCGTGACTTCCCACCCGTGAACTCGTTCTAGATCGATGTACTCCCAGTTACGAGATCTGACGTCACATAGCTCGCGAAACAACAATGACAGCCCCGTAGGGATGCGATGTTTTTTGAAACAAATATACAATTAACATTAAATAAAAGATATAACAGCTTCTCTTGCCGAATGCGCCGTTTTTCCCCTCTGTTTCCCTCAAATAAGCAAGTAAGCAAGCACCTTTGGCGATAGAAATTATTGTAAATTTAGCATTAGCCTCATACGGTCCGCCATGCTTTGTTTACATCTAGCTACCACAGGATTCCTTGCGCTCAGGCAGTTTGGCATGACTTTTCCTGGAACGCTACAAAGTCGCGAGTTGTGGTTTGAAGTTGTAACTTACGGACTCAAAAACCTGCCTGGAACGCAGCCAGAGGTGGACAAAGTACACAACTCCATTACTCGAGTAAAAGTAAAAGTACTACTGGTCAAATATTACTCCGTTACAAGTGAAAGTTGTAAAAAACTATTTTTACTTAAGTAAAAGTACAGAAGTACTTGTTTATAAAAGTACTTAAGTATCAAAAGTAAATTTCCTTTTTTATGTCAATGCATTATTTTATTATTGTTGCATTGTTGTATGAATGTACGCTATAGCCATCATGGTGGTTTAACCCAGTCAGTGATGCTCCATCCAACATGCTAGCATAAGACCACCTTGAACTAATTTAAATACTTGTATAAAAGTTACAAAGCTGCTGTCACTTTAAGGCAGAATGCACAAATCCTATACACTGATACACATCCGATATTCCCCCAACTGTTTACGTTCACTTAAGACATAATCAACTTTGTTTACGTGAATACTTTCCAAAATGAAAATTTGTGGTCTGTTTTTAGTGCGAAAAAACGCAAAAGAATGGTCTATTCAGTACTCGTGCTCTGGCATATGAGAGGCACAAAAACCAGACTGAACTGAGCTCTTTCATCATGCTTTTTCATGATTCATCCATATGTCTATGCTTCTCTTTCTCCCAGACATTTACATTTTTTAACATTTTATGAGACATTCATCAAGTGTATGCCAACGAAACTAATCTTTAATCTTTTCAGAAAACTGAAACTTACTTTCTAATATGGCCATGAGTACACACACTGTGCCAAGGAACCGTCTTCTTCCATTTTGTTATAAACTGATCTGTGTTCAAAAAATGTTGGGAATTTATTACCCTTCAAAAGTGATTATTTATAGGCTGTCTGCAAAAAAAAAAAAAATCATCCACTGACTTGCAAAGCTGCTACAGAAACGACTTTCGACTTCGAGGACCTTGGAATAAATGTAGTGGAGTGTAAAGTACGATATTTGTCTTTCAAATGTAGTGAAGTTAAAGTAAAAGTTTCCCTTAAAAAATAATACTTCAGTAAAGTACAGATACTCAAAAAGTGTACTTAAGTACAGTACTCAAGTAAATGTACTTAGTTACTGTCCACCTCTGAACGCAGCATTACTCATGCTGCTCACTTTCCATAATCAACATATGAAATTAAAAAAATAATATAATAGGCTAATATTTAAACATATTCTAACTACAAAACTAAATAGGCTACGTTTTCTTTAACCCTCTGTCTGACGAAAGCGGCGGCATTTTTTCCTTAATGACAATGGAATAATATCACAATATTCCGTCATTTTTAGCCAAACAGATAAGTTCAAGACATAATTATAAACTATGAACTGTTTACTTTTTATTTTTGTAAACTCACAATAAAAACAAATGCCGTGGATTCAGGGAACAGATTATTTAGCACTAAACTCAAAACCCGGTCTTCATTTAAAAAAAAATTTGTTTGTTTATTAAACGCAAAGTTTTTAATTTCAAAAGCATTTCTAAATTCAGTTCATATTTCCAACAAATGAAATTCCAAGCCAAAATAACAAAGCGGTAAAAAAAATGCGTGGGCGCTTTCGTCGGCATGAGTAAAATATGCTATAAGACGCGCAATATGTCTGGAGACATGGAGTGGGGTCAGACATGATTTTTATTGAGTTTTGATTTGTAGAAAGTCTTTCTTTGAAGTGATAAATTGTATTTTAATTTTGATCAAGGTTTCATCTAATTGCTTGTATGTTTAATAAATAAGAAGCAAACCAAGAACGCCGGGAATGGATTGACGTGCGTAACAAACCCACTGGTTTCCGAGGCCTTTGAGTAAGGCTGAAACTATAGCGTCTTTCTGTTTTTAATACATTTCTTGAATATAAGTCTTAATTACAGTCGGCCTATAGATAGTTATGATATTTGTGGCTACACCGGGGTCCGTCATTACAAGGTTAAAGGCTAATCATGAGCGGTCCATGGCACCTGCTACCCATGGCTGTTAAGAACTGTAGGCTACATCAATAAATTACAACAATTTCGTGCTTTGGGCACTGCCACTGATACAGGCGGCGGATGAGCCTATTTTACGCTGAGCTTGCTTCTGCTTTTCAAACAAGTGTGACAAAGGCATGGGCTAAATAAATTCTCTAATGTGGATACAGTCAGACATAAATACACACAGCACTATACAACAAGAAAATATATGTAGTTGTAACGAGAAAAATATGTCGTTTTAACAACATACGATCTCGTTATTACAAGAAAAATATGTTGTTTTTACGACATAAGATCTCATTATTACGAGAAAAGATGTTGTTCGTTATTACGACATAATTGAGTGGAAAAAATAATATGTATGTGGCAGCAATGCGTCACCGTAACTTTCGATTTTTAAATATCTTTAATTTCGTTTTTTTAATTAAATGACAATATAAGAATACCAATTAAATGTGACGATGGAAAGACAATAGGATACTGCAAGGATATTAAAACCATAAATGAGGCTAAATAGAAAACAAATATATAATAAATAAATAATCAACAATATTATATAATAGAACAGAAATGAATACAGACTAAATAAAATAGATTAGAACAGAATAGAAAAAGAGAAATCTTTTCATTCTGCAATGTATTTTGCACATTAGGTAGGCCTGATTTGTCGTCTAAAAGTGATTGAACTGTTAAATGAATTTATGAATAATTCTAGAACATGTATGAATAATAACATCTTGAAAATGAAACACTTACATTTTCATTTTTAAGTTATTCAAATATCAAGTTATTAGCCTAGAAATCTATACGCATATAGCAGCAGCAAATCTCATTTGCAGCCAGGGTCGTCTAGCAATTCTCCATAGACTTGCGAGCTGGAAAAACCAAACTCTGGTCAGGCCAATCACAGCGTGTGTAGAGTCGGTGGGCGGGCTTAACATAATGACGGCACGTCACGGCAGAGATGCGGCAGTTCCGTGTGCTACTTGTAAACAAAGAAGCTGGCAAACAGCGGTCTTTCGAAACGGCTTTGGCCGCAACTCTGGAAGCTTTTCTTTGAGAAAAGAACAAAGAACAGCACTGAAGTCATTCTTAAGAAAGGAAGATGTGTTCTGAGTTTTGCCGACCGGATACGGTGAAAGTTTAATCTTATCAACTAGCTCCGTGCAAAGGGAATTTGAAAGACAACTGTTTATCCCGCCCCTCGGATTGAGCCCTGCCAATGGTGTGTTCCCAGACCCAACATCTTGATGTGGGTCTGGCTTGTCAGGCTATCAAGTTATATCCATAGACAGTAAAAGAAATGGACACAGCGACCCCATAGGCTTCGACGGGGAAAAGTGAAGTCAATTAGAAGCAGTCACTTCCTGATGGCTGAGCGTACTGAGCAGCCTCAGACTGAGCTTGACGACGTAGATGTGACGTGAGCAACCTGTCTGACAGTTGTAAGCCTTCTAGTAGTTGTGCGAAGTGAAATCTGAATCACGTTGTTGAAATATTTTGTCCCGTTGCTTTTGGCTCTCTATGGGCTTCTCCCCATGCTTCTCCTTTGACTTTATGCCTCCATGTCCCCCCGATTGCCTCATAGACAGCAAAAGATTGCCTGCCAGCTTCTCCTCCTGTCTATACGGTAATTTCTCTATATGCGACAGAGTTGCGTGGTTATGACGCAATCGTTAGCCTATTTTTTACAAAAACGTCTTCTACGGGGAGATAGTGTGAGATACAAGGTAATGGAACCTTTTATACATTGTTGTGTTTCTTTAGAAATAAACAATGGACAAATGGAGTCTTTAAACGCCTCAGATGTAAAGTGACGCCAAAATAAATGGGAGTCAGTAGGATGCTAACAGCAGGTGATGGCTTGGTTAGCAATGGCTGCCCCTATGGAAGGTACGCTTACCTGGATTACCCCCTTGGTCATATCAGGGTGCATAAATATTCACATGGCCCTCTAGTGGTTAAAAACTAAACGGCATTCATGTTGCGGAAGAACATTGTTTTGGTTGTGCTTTAAGCCAAACTGATAAATATGGCTGTATGGATGAATATTTTTTCTTTCGCATAGCAAAAAAAGGAGAGAGAGATAATTATCCTATGCTCATAAAACATTCAGTACTAGGTTCAGTACTAGGTTTAAGAGATAACCATGGAAAGGATGTCAAGCTGACTAGCTGAAGATGTTACTGTCAAAGCAGGGCTCAAAGTAACACACATGGTTTAAAACTTTACACACATGCCAGCATGATGAAACTTAGTGTATTTACTAGTTGCGATGTCAACATTATTTAGAGAAAAAATGGTGCCAAAATTTAAAAAAAAATATTTAACCATAGCAAAAGCAAATTTCTTACTTTAATTAATTTTTCATCTCTGTTTTTCTGTGTTTATTTAAAATTAGACAAATCTGATATTATTTTAATCTTCTATCTGTTATTTGATAGTTGAGATGGTTCTTTAATGCTGATCTAACCAGCAGAAGACACAAGCCGCGGTTAAATCGCAGTTGTGCAGACGGGGCATGTTGTCACATGAGCCCCTATTAGAACTATGATATTATATTCTATACTTTTATGAATTCTATTGTTTGTCATTATGTTCAGAAGTTATTAATTATTATTATGTTTTTAACTATGCTGCAGCTGTGTTTTGTGGTGTGTCTGTTGTCAATTTTTTTATATGAAAAAGTTAATAATTGTATTTTATTGATTATTAATAATTAATAACCACATAATTGTACTAGATGTGTGGAATTAATGTGGGGGAAAATAAATACTCTAAACCCCAAGTGGATTTACACAAACGGAGAAAGTCAAAAAGTGTTACTTTGTGCCCCGCTCTCCCCTACTTCCTTAAAAATAAATTCCAACAAAACAACAACCCATAATGAAATGAGAAATGACCCTTCACAATAATAATGAACTCTGTTAGAGAGCTACATATGGCAATTTATCTGTTTAAAAAAAAACTTACTCACCTGTAATTAATAACACCATCTCCATGTCTTTTTAAAACATTTCAAACCACTCAGTGTTCGCCATCTCCAAAAAGCCAAACCAATGTTGGTTTTTGTTTCATTATGAGCTCTGTCGTGTTCTCTTTTTGCTAGCAATTTCTCTCTGTTCAGCAACTTTTCTGTTTACAGATATGACGAGGTGAGTGATTTATGAACACAATTTCCTGTGAAAACCATCCCGCTTATCCCCATTTAGACACTTAGAAAAGGCTTAACATAGTGTATTTGGGTAAGACAAAAACGAGACGAATTGATGATGTTTTGACTTATTATTTATGTTTTGTTAATTCTGAACAAAAACATTACATCGTGTACCTTTAAAAGTGCATGTGTATAAAATGTGCAGGCCTCTTTCAGGATGTTTTTGCTGATTGTGTCCCACTGGTTGTCCTTGTCTTACAGTATGAAGCCTTCATATTCCTACAGCTAGGCTTGTACTTGCAGAGGTTACTTGCGGTTACTTGAGAGTGTAACATCCTGAGACAGTGGACAAAAGAGTTCATTCACTGCAATGCAAATATAGCTAGTTAAAGGTGTGCATGCTCAAAGTGTGTTTAGTTCTTATGTGACAAATACATTACTTTAATTTACTTTAAATGAACTTTAATTCAGAATTAACTGTGTGCAATAAATTCTTTCAATTCATGTTACGGACAACAGAGGGCGTCAGATTCATGGAGAATTGTGCTAAAAATAAATCAGAAACAATAGTAAATGCACAAGAAATAGCCCATATCTTTAATAATAAAACAACAAATCTTGTTTAATTTCTGGATAATCTACATTATGTAAAAGGCCACAGTATCTCATCAGTGTGGCAACATCTATTCTGGGGACAAAGTTTAGCTCAAAATTGTCACCGTAGCTGGTGGTGACATGATGTGCTCCCTTGACCATTACTCTCTGACGTCACGATGGGAAGCCGAGGCTCTGCTGTGATTGGCTGCTTAGCTCAGCTGAGAGAATGTCTTTTTGTGACATCAAATGACAACTCTTCTTTCCATATATTAATCGATAGTGAAGATCGTGGTCACTCTTAAGCAAAATGTTCATATTGACATAATCATAGACCACATATTTTCCACACTGATGCAAGTTGAAACTAAAGCAATGGCAGTAAAAGCATGATATAAACCATGGGTTTTCAAACTGGGGTCCGGGGGTCCTCCAGAAGGTCCTAAGGGGTCCCCAGAATAAAAAGACCAAGCAAATATGGATCAAGTCTACCGAATATTCTGTTTAATTTCTAAATGTTTCTCTCCTTTCTTGCCGTATACATAGGCCTACAACATTTAAGTATGCAATTTATTAAGTTTGGAAACAATATTTTGTATTTATAATATCACACAATTTATCTAACAGTTTAAATGTTTTTTTCTTCTTCATAAAAATAGGTGGAATTTAGGATGGGGGTCCCTCATAAAATATTAATTGTATTTGGGGGGTCCTTGGCATCATAAAGTTTGAAAACCCCTGATATAAACCTTTGTCCGGGAACAAACACACACACACACACACACACACACACACACACACACACACACACACACACACACACACACACACACACACACACTGACACAGAGCTGCGACTGTGGTCAGGTCACATTTAAACAGCTAAATGACTCTGTGACCACATGCACTGAAGATCTGCTGTATCAGATTACACACCCTGATTAGCCATTTAATCTTGTTAACTGCAACTTGTATAATCAGTGATCTGGCTATTCACCTCTCAACACTTCTTGGCATCATGATTTTCCTACCAGCTTTCTTCAATGACAAGAAGCTACATTTTATGGGAAATAGTTTTGCAACAGCACATTTTTTTTCCCACAAACTGTACTGTACTAGGTGTGACAGGGTTGATGTAATGCACTGACTAAAATAAAAAAATTATAATGAATGAAAACAAAATATAAAAACTGATTTAAAATATGAATAAAAAGGTAACACTGACTGGTCTATAGAATAACTCATTTTAGTGCACGTTTATTATCCTCCTCTTTATTAAACATGCAGCCTATAAAATAGGCTACCACAAAGATTCAGAGAAAAAGTGTGCACAGCATGACACCTTTGTCTATCCCAGACAGTAGTAATTTACATAATCAAATCAGATGTAAATATTAGTTCGATGGGATCCGTGCTCATGTCTTGTTATAGTAACTGGATCGTCCTGTTAGCAGTGCTGAACATTTTCATAAAACACAGCACACTCTCCACTGTTCCAGATCATTCCATGGAGGAGGTATTGAATACACACAGACACACGCCAACTGTTGCCACAATCTAATATGTTGAATAAACTTCAGTTTGCACCAAACACACATGACAGGGAAATACAAGCAACCAGTACCCGGAAACACACACACGGGACGGGAGGGATTCAAACTTACAGCAGGCTCGTTTGAGCAGAAGACAGAGCGTGGGGGAGTCCGATTCATTTGAGCGAATCGGTTCGCTTTAGTGAACTGGTTCACTGGTTCGATCAATTTAACCAAATCATCACTCAGTCGCCTAGTGAGTTTGTTTAGAAGCCCAGAATGAGATTTTTCACACTAACAGTGTGCCGTGAACATAGCTGTTGTTTTAATTCTGCTTTTTGACACAATGATAATAATTATTATTCTAATAATTGAACGCCCCGGAGTCAATTATTCCGCTTATACTACGGTTACCACACCTCAAGACATCGATCCGAAGATATATTTAAAGGGATTCGTCCGGTTTTTGTACTTAAATCGCTATTGTGAGTAGGACTATTTCTTCCGTGTCTCATCCAACGGCTCTTTTCCGAAACGTCAATTTAAAGCTGTTAACGAAGGCTTGAGCCGTTGATAGCATTCTACTGCAGTTATTAATAAAGTTATGAGAGAGAGAGAGAGAGAGAGAGAGAGAGAGCTTGTGTGAATTAGGCTCCCTCTGTGCGTCTCTAAACAGCGCTGTTATTACCTCACTAGTGAAAAAATGTCACGTGTAGCCTTTAAGTTGCTCCACTTTATGGGCTAACTGATCAAATCGTCAGGGCAGCGCTGACACCTTTAGTGCAAATTGTAGTGCGTGTGCGAGCATGTGTGATTTCAGTAATGAGACAGAAAAGCTTGCCTTTGATGTCCGCTTCCGTCTGTTGGTTTTCATCTGGACTGTCTAATACTGCTGCCGCCCAGTTGTTGAACGTTTTATATTCACCGTAAATATTAAGATTTACTTTAGGAAAATCGTCTGTAATATTGTTGTTTTTTAGTCCTGTAATGTCCGTTATTACAGTTAACTATGCGAAGTGATATGGAACTGTAATGCGGTCAAGAGAGCTGCCTGGAACTACGTTCGCTGTGCATCTCCCAGAAAATAATTGCACACCTCAGAACGTTCATCAGCCAATCAGATTCAAGTGTTCAACGGCCCCGTAGTATAAATAATAATAATGATTAGTTTTCTGTTGATGAATGTCTCCAAACAGTTGCTCACCTGTCTAATAAAACACACAATATATTAAAGCGTCTTTGGTTTGTACAAAATAAAACTCGAGGAAATCGAGGGTAACGCGGGTATGATGTCACTGATTGGCGACGCACGAACACGATCTGTGTTCTGGTTAAAATTGCTTATTTCATTGGACTTAAAGTCCCAGTGAACCGGAAGTTGCAACCGACTTTATTTCAGTGATTTGACGTATTTCCGAGAGAAACGGAATACTAAATGAGCAGAACAGAGGGCGTGGTTTGTCCTCTGTTCTGCTCATTTAGTATTCCGTATAAAACACAGCGCCCCCCCCCCCCCCCCCCCCCGTGTGACCTGATTGGATATAGAAACATAGGCGTTTCATTCAGAAATGGAGGCAGATCTGAACGCAAGTTCAATGGCCGTGTTTAATGATGGCATGTCGAAGCCCAAGCCGTCAAACAGACGTCATCAAAAATGGCCTACCAATGTAGAGGGAAGGAGCATTTTCAGATTTTGATTAAAGATTACGAAGCCAAATAATTTTTTGATGCGGATTGACTTGCACGGATGGATTGTTCACCACAAAATTAGCAATTTGCACTAACAAAGTAAATAGGGTAAATTTTGATTTCATGAGGACTTTGGGGATATTAAAAAAAAATAAATTTAATCTTACATATTGCTCCTTTAATTACACCCAACACTGATTGAATGGGAGCCATTCACAAACGCTAGACAGAATCATCTCAAAGAACCGATTCAGATGAACGATTCGCGAATCGAACACAGCCAGTGACACACACGGCAAGCGGCCAAAGGTTACACTCATCTCTCTCACAGTGGATAACCCGCGACTGGCTCTTCTTGTTGACACCCACCTCATTCGCGTGATATTACGTAAACGACAGGCAGGAGGATAGGTGAAGTTGCTCAAGTGTGCGACTTGGACGTGGTATCTGATGTAGACTCGGTTCTGAGTTGGTCTCGTACGGTCTTCCCTCCGCTCCACACCGCTGGCCTTCTATCGTTTCTCGACAGCCGGGAAAGAGGCGCTGGTCGCGGGTATGGATGCCGTGTGGATGCTGCCTGTGCTGCTGGTGCTCCCGCTCCTGTTATGGACCAGCAGCACGTTCGTGTACTATTTCAAAAAGTGCTTCTATGTGGCTTACATGATGGGGCTGGCCGTTGTCACCATACCGATGTGCATTCTGAAAAGCGGCGGCAGGGACATTGAGAATATGAGGTGAGTTGTCAACATCGCAAGTCACACAATGTTACCCTTTACACCCATGCATTGATTCAGGAGGACACTGGGCTGTCATTATATGTGGCTATAGAATGTTACACCAAAAATCTGGCTAAGGATAAAATCACAATACAGATTAAATTGGATTTTAAGACTGGAACATATTGCCATACTCATGCAATCACCTCTTTTTATCATTTACATGGCACGTGCATGGATCAAATCGCTTGTTTATGTACCCACATGTGTCTGTAAGACTGAAATGAGAATGCATTTGTAACGGAATGCATTGCATCTGTTTACCCCGGACAGATGTTCGGATCGCGGCAGTGAATCTTTAGCCAGCTCGCTAAGTACAGTGCACGCGAGAGCACGCACAGGCCTCTGTATCGTGTATTTAGCACGGAATCAGAGTGATGCATGCATTAATTAAGCTCTGTGTGTTTTATCCAGTCGATATATGCGGCTAGAGCGCGTGCACGCTCCACTTTTATGTGTTTAAGCAGCGCGTGCTATCTGCTTTAGCGTCTCGTGCAAGCCAGAGATGGCGACCAGAGCGTGTTTGCTTGCTGGTGATGTGCTGGAAATGTGTGAAACGGATGTGGGTTGCTTTGCTAGTTACACACGAGTTACACATGTCAAGCTCCAAGACTTCCTAGTTGTATTAATGAGGCCATGATGGATTGGTTTCATGGCTCAGCTGGTGCAGAGTTCATCCTGGTCGATGGTGCTAGATTAAACCAACAGACTCACACACGTTTCCACACATTGGACAGTTGATCGATGGAATTGCGGATTCCAGGCCATCAGTTAAGAACCCATGTTCGCGCCGAAAATCATTTTGAAACCTTCCGTAACGGTCTAGAATGTCGCTGCCATGGTAACGGACGTTCTAGAACGGCGGATTTCTATCTTCTAGGTCTCCAACTGTCAAAGTTAGTCGACATTTAAACGGTTTAACAGAGGACTGTCAATACATTAAAATTAATTATTAATTAGTCTCTGTAAAGGCAATTCTTTGATTGTTTTCTTGAAGTTATTTTTAGCTATTTTACTTGATTTAATTGTATTAATAATTATTTTACTATAGCATTGCCAGTGCCACCCTTGGAATGTAAATATGAATGTAGTATAATGTAATTAGTTATTTAAATATTTTCTTTTTGAGGACCTCCCATAGATTGAAAACATGGCAAGTCTGTTCCTCGCTTTCATGCCTGTCATGGCGCTGCTCTGAATAAGGTCTATTGACCTCTGCTGTTCTTAATTTAATTTCGTTAAAATGACTACATGACTCCTAGAGTTTCTTTTCTAGAGTTGCGTAGTTTAGGTGCAAACTTTTTCAGGCAAAAAAGTTCTATTGTCAATAGTGTTCCAGATACGTAGCCTGACGTTGTCATACTCAATTCTAGTCAGAATTTGAGTCTGATACTGCTCAGTTTGCAGGGTTGCCAGGTTTTCACAACAAAACCCGCCCAAATGCTACTCAAAACTAGCCCAAAACAATCCCAATCTCGTTTCAGGGGGGCATCTCCAGTAAAAATTGCATTTGGGGGGTTAAATAAGTGTTTTTTTTTGGCATGGTTGCCTACTAAAATTCGCATTCCCGGGGCTAAATATCATATAATTGGGGTCGCTTCAACCCGCGGACATGAAAAACAGCCCGCGGCAACTGTGTTGAAGTAGCCCAATTCCGCAGGAAAACCGCGGACTTGGCAACACTGCTCAGTTGAGCTGTGATTATGGGGCGTGTTTAAACCGAACCAGGAAAGACCTCAATTGGATAGACCTACAACCAATCAGAGCAACGGAGCGACGCATAACGTTAGTTGTCAAATGTCAACAGAACTCAACTGCACTGTGTTGCCAAGTCCACGGGTTGAAGCGACCCCAATTATGTGATATACAGACCCAGGAATGCGAAATTTAGCAGCCGTGCCAAAATAACACATATTTTACCCCCCAAATGCCATTTTTCTCGGAGAAATTCAAATTCAACCCAAGCGCCTTTGATTACGTGGATGATTACGTTACTGTTTATCATCTGTCCATCATCGTCTAAAGCCCGCCCTGACAATTTCATTGGTCCAAACAGTTTCTGTTCGGGCATAATTACTAATCTATGGATCAAGTCCAGACCGAACTGCCCGTGCAAAATTTTTTGTGGGCGGGGCTAAGTTCGTCTGGCATCCAGGCTACCAGATACGTGGATTCCTATTGAAATGAATGGATTTTGTCTGCGAAAATTCACTGAACAACTGCATGTTTGACCGCACCCTTGCTGTTATTTACCACAGGAAAGAATAAAAAATGTACTGAGGAATTTACCAGTCTATTGCGTCAAAGTTGAAAATCCACCAACAGGAATAACGTTTCTAACTAAATGTTCATCCGGCAAGAAAAGTAGTACCCCCCACTAAAAGAAAGATTAAATGCGAAGCTCAAATAAAGCACATTTTAAATGTCCATTTATATCAGTTCTTTAACAAAAGGTGAGCTTTAGCCTATACATTTCAGCTCTTAAACTTTCCAGAATGCCTTGTCCCATAGACTTCCATTGTAATTTACAAACCGAGATGTGAGTCAATTATTTTATGAGGTGAATTTAACACTAAAACAGGCAACGTGAACCACGAGTTAAGGCCTGTTCACAGCGGAATGATTTTCGTGTGCATTTAATGGCGACGTTTAACGCCTCGTGACTAAACGAAGGGCGCCAATGTGAGTGTGCACACCGACGCGCAAAGCGCCAGGCGTAAAAGTATAGTAAAAAAAAAAAAACGCCTTGGGTTCGCTTTTTGTTTTGACGCGGTGCGTTAAAAACTGACCGACCAATGAGATTGGCGCTTTTGTTCACGTGTCTGGAGCTGCTGAAGTTACAGTAAAACACGACTTAGTGGGGCTCAAGCACAAAACAGTCTTGCCGAGCACACATTGATACGATGAAGAGGAAGTAAGTAGACAAAGGCCCTGTCCCAAATGGCACACTTCATGTGCACTTTCGGTCTTGTGGACTTACAATTGCCGCTGCGTGCTCGTGTCCATTAAGTCCACGAGACTGCAGGGTGTCCCATTTGTCATTTTAGGTCTCAGAAGGGTGCTCGCGAGCGCCCCCTTTGAAGTCGATATGCGCTCTCGATGCGCACTTCTGCCGAGCCCGCACGCACCAGACTTCTTCCCAGCAGTCAAAGCGACATTACGTTGTGAAAGTGCGGACTCACAGGAAGACCGTGAGGGTTTAGGGTGCCATTTGGGACAGAGCCAAAGAAGAAGATGAGCTGCTAATGCTGCTTTGCCAGTTAGCAAAAGTGTAAGAATGGTTTTGGCAAGCATATAAATACTGTCTCTCTTCTTCTGTGTGACAAGCGAGTGTCAGAAGTGTAAAGTGGCGCAGAATCACCTTGTGTACCGGGAGCACCATCTACTGAATTTGCATGTTCACTCGGCGCATAGCCAGTGAAAATCACTTGGGTGTGAACAGAAAGACACGCAGAAAAACGCTGGCGATAAGCGTGCGATAATCGTCCCGGTGTGCACAGGCCTTTACACCGTGTCCTAACTACACATGACGCCGCGACACACGATAAAAGGTATCTTTTCCATGTTAATTTGGGTTTCTATTTCTGCGACGTCGCGGCTGGAACAACAGCACAAAACATAATCTCTTACGTTTATGTGCTTTATTTAATGTTAAAAGCGTGTGATGTGACTTTGAATATCATTTAGTGCTCCCAGCTTTGTAGTCGTACTAAAAGCAACAATGGATAATTCACCTCAGACCTTGAAATTAAACAAATGGAAACGAGAACATTCAAACTGTTGTGAACAAACAAGTATATTCTATGACAGATTGTTTTCGGTATGTATTTTAGGGAGGGCTGCACGATTAATCGAATCACGATTTGGTTTATGTGCGATTATGAAAGCGCAAAGGCTGCGATTTTAATGAAATAAACATGTCAGTGAAGAGCGGCTCTGTGATCAGTAGTAAACGCTGCTCCGTCTGAAAGCACTGCGAGTTTGACCAACATGTGTCAAACATCTTCACAAACTAGTAATGCGAAGCGTTCATAAACCTGTTGTCCAACCAAATACAGCGTTTAATAACAAGTTTTAACTCACTTCATATAGTCAGTCGAGCTGATGTGGCTTCTTATCACAGAATGCTAATCAGCACTGCATACTTTTATTATTATGAAAATACCCGAGAAGGCTTGAAGATCTCAAATACACCATATTTTGTCGCAGAAGTATTATCTTCATGTTTAATCAGTCAACGTGTTTCTATCTTTGTTTTATTCAGCCTACAGAGCAAGCTTCACATTAGGGATTTCCTGATTACTTCTCTGGCGCAAATGTGCTGTTTCTGCTCGAGGGCGCCCTTTGGCCTCCAGTATGAATGACACTTTTGGGTAGAAAATAAGAAAAATAATACCCATAATTTTTAGTTTTCTGTAAAATATTATTATTATTACACTGTTATTTTTATTCTTAAATGCTCTATTTAAATTTTTTATTGTAATAGTTATTGTAATAGTAATTGTTCTTATTTTTATTTAGCAATAATTATAATCATAATTATTATTATTAGTCACATTAATATATAAACACAAAATGTTATATACACACTTTTCATTAGTAAAAATGACTTCAAATAGACTTCAAAAATGACCCAACAGTCACTGCCATTATAAAGCTTGGATTAGCCAGGACTTTTTTAATTTAACTCCGGTTTTATTCGTCTGAAAGAAGAATGTCATATACACCTAGGAAGACTTGAGGCTGAGTAAATCATGGGCTAATTTTCATTTTTGGGTGATCTATCCGGCATGCATGCTAATTATTAAAAAATATATATATATATATTGAGTATGCCTTGTCAACTGCATGTCAACTGCACACATAGTCAAGTCACATTTAGTGCTTTATACAATACCGATTGTTTCAAAGCAGCTTTACAGTGATAAACAGGAAAAGTATGATCAATAATGCAAACTGTGCTGTAAAGCAGCTCTAAAAAGGCAACAGTGTCATTGTTCTTTGTGTCATCATCCAGCGAAGTTGAGTTCTCATCCAATAGTGTCCCCAACTAAGCAAGCCAGACTGGCACAGACAGGATCTCTTGTGTGATATGAAAAGCAGCCTTGTGTTCGTGGCCTAATAGTGTGCATGGGATATGAAAATCAGAGACCTGAGGTCTGACCGCATATGCACAAAAGTTCCCATCAGCGCCTGTCCCGATGTTCTGCAGCTTTAAACAACTTTGAAAGTTTATTTCAAGTTTATTTCACATGCTCAGTAAAAACTAGACAATTTCTGCTCCTCACAACAGTCGGTTCATTCACACACGGGGTATAATGAACACATTATTAATGCAATCATAATCTCAAGAGGAAGTTCACTGATATGTTATACCGCCTGTTTATAGATTCAAGCTATCAGTGTGCCATGTGTAGGGTTTGTAGTTCGTCCTATCGAGTATTGACGCTTTGTCATGCGTGCAAAATACTGTACATACTAGAATCTGATCGTGACAAACATGCGGAAACTAATTTATTCAAGCTTAAGTGTTTTGGTCATGGCTATTAAGGTTTTACCAGGGTGACCAAACACCCATATTAACCAACAGACCACATGACGTGGGGACGATGGGTGGTGTCTTGTTGCATCAGTGTTGTTCTTTTCTTTTCTTTTAGGGTTATCTGGCCCTCTCTCTCTCTCTCTCTCTCTCTCTCTCTCTCTGTCTCTCTCTTTCTCTCTCTCTCTCGCTCTTTATCAGTGTGATAGGAAAGAGTGATTGAGACACACGGGGAGTTGATGCAAGGATGCCAAACTTACTGGGTGAAAGGAGAGAGAGCTGACAGAGGTCTAATAGAGATAGAGGTGATAGAGGACAGATTTCATCAAGTTTAGTTAAAACTAGGGGTGGCACGGTTCACAAAACCCACGGTTCGGTTCATATCACGGTTTTAGGGTCACGGTTTTTGGTTCTGTACGGTTCTTGTTGTTGTTGTTTTTTTATCGTTAACACTCCAGAAATTTACTTCAGCATATGATATATAGCTTAATCATCCACAATTAGGATACAGTATTAAAAAATTGTTATATCATGTAGAAGTTGTTTCTTAACTGGCTGTCTACAGAGTCCGACACATTGGCGTAACATTTTTCATGTTAATCATGTCAATTTTGATCAGAACAATGCACTGTGGCTTTAATTCAGCTGACCTGATTAACAAATTTCACCATGAAGTGTTCCGTGTGTTTCACAATCACCATATGACATCCAGCGCTGTGAAAAGAAAAAAAAAATACACGAAAACACAACACTGCCAGAAGTTTTTGCCCAAACTTCAAAGGCATGTTTAAATTATTAAAACTAGAAGCATCTTAACTTTTAAATGTTACATTTATCATGTGAATTACTTATATACAGCATGTTATATGCATGTGTGTATGAGACAGAGGGAAACACGGCAGCAGATATATGCTGCCCATCATAAATCAAAGCACTAGACAGACAGGGGTCGGAGGAGAACACCGGAAAATGTGACAGAATGGACAATATTTGTCTGTATTTGCAATACACGAGCCACGGTTCAGCTGCGCGAGACAAACACTGCCAGTGTGTGAATGCGCGCGCGCATACGCACTGCATCTGCCCTGCCAGCTATACGTCGCTGGCGCATCCTCCAACTCCGGGCAGCCTTCTTTATCTCTCCCACTTGCATTTCTACACGTGACGTGACCTGCAGCACTCCACTTTTACTTTATTTTACTATATATGGCCACACACACACACATACACACACACCTCTTATTTCACGCGAAAAGGACACCCACTGTCTGAGGTAACATACGGGCACGAGGATACATTGCGCATGCGTTGAAACCGTGCGACGCACACACTCCGAACCGAGACAAGCGAACTGAACGGTTTGGTTTTTTTTCATGTACCGTGCCACCTCTAGTTAAAACGTTTACCCAAAAATGAATTTTGTCATTTACTCAAACTCATGTGAATGCAAACCTGTATAGTTTTCTTTCTCACTTGTAGCACAAAAGGAGAAAATCAGTTTATAATTTTATGTGCTTGCAATAAATGAAGATTGGAAATTTAATGCTGCAAAATGGACACACAAGCATCAAAAAAAGTATGTTCCAAGTTTTCCGAATTTCATTTGTTGTTCCCTCTAGTGAGCCGTTATACGCTGCGATCAGATAATTAGAGGTTCAAGCACGTAGTGCTGAAATCTAGGAGTGTGAACCTACACTGGTCTCACGGTTCGGTTCGATTACCATTATCATGCCATCGATTCGGTTCAATTCGATATCACGATGCTTTGACAATGCACTGCATCCTCATACATTTTGTCAGTCAGTTATGAACTGAACCTTTAATTTGACCTGTTCAAAGAAAACACGCTTCTTGAATGTATCAAACAAAACTCAAGTCTGTGCACAGAAGACAACAGGAGCATTTAGAACAAATACACAAAATACTAAAAGCCACTTCAGGAGGTGGTCTGGGCCGCATTAAAGTCAAAACTAAAGTTTAAATGCATCTGATTGTTGAAACCACAAATGTAAAATTTACTCCTCACTACAATGCTAAAAAAAAATGTATGTGCGACAGGGTTTTTCCTAGGTCAAAAATGGTCTTCGGTGGTGGCTGACACACACACACACACACACACACACACACACACACACACACACATATATTATTTTTGAATTTTAGTAATTTTGTGTTTTTATCATTTTTATTAGTTTTTTTTAAAAATATGTCTATTTAATTCTTATTTTTATTTTAATTTTTAGTTATTTTAGTACATCAAGTTAAAGGTCCCGTTATTCGTGTTTTTTTGAAGCTTTGATTGTGTTTACAGTGTGCAATCTAGGGCCGCACGATTTTGAGAAAAAACCTAATTGCGGTTTTTCTGACAAATATTGCGATTGCGGTGCGATTTTCGATTTTTGCGTTCGATACTTTTAAGTGCATAAAACCTAAAATTATGAATAAAATATGTTGTTACTTTTACGACACAGAGGGTTAAATAAACTACATACATAGTGATTGAGGTAATGAGATTGTTTGATGCTTCGTGATTATTAATTACCTGAACCTAAATACCAAGACGACATAATGGAAATTAACTTAACCACTTGGTGGTTCTCAATGTGCCTTCTTGAGGACTTTTCATATGGCGTAACAGAAGCGAATGCAGTTTTAATGCTTGGTTGCTTACTTTTTCCATGGCTAGTTGTGGCTTCGTCTTCATCCACACTTTTTGTGCATGCATCATATTGCTGTCAGTGGTGATTTTTAAGATGCTGGTATAGATTGGTAGTGTTTCCTCTGGATCTGGCCATGGCACGTCGACATATTTTACATTTAGCACTCTTTTGCTCCACGTCGTTCTTCGCGAATCCAAAATAAGTCCAAACAGCTGAAGTACCACCCTTCTTGTTAACCAAGTGCTCCGCTTCCTCTCCCGTCACCGAAGAAGTGCCTTCGGCCATTTCTGCGCAGTTACAAACTTTTTCTATTGGCACAATTCGAGGTACACGTCACGACACGTTGTGTGTTCGCTGCTTTGCTGCTGACAGAAAGCCGCCCGCCGCGCCCGGTGCATTGCATCATACAACCTTGTTTCCATTGCCATTTCTAATTGGCCAGCAAGCCAGGAACGCGAGAATCGACCATTTTGATTGGCTAATAGGTTTGTCACTCAAATGTCAGAGGCGGGGGAAAAAACCTCAGACTCCTGAGGTTAGGTTATTGCGGGAGTTAAAACCTCAATATCGATGCGATAAAGGTTAATCGTGCAGCCCTAGTGCAATCTGTGCAATATAACATGTGTTCATGTTTCGCATGTAAAAAAACACAGTATTTTTCACACAATTTACTTATCTGTATACCGCTGTTTTCACTGTCCTAAAAACAGGCTGATGAGTTCCTCGTTCTATGAAGTCCCTCCTTCAGAAATACGTAACGAGTTCTGATTGTGTCAGCGGTTCCCGTAGCGCACGTAACTTGCACGGAAAGGTCACGCCTCTTAACGGGAGATGTATGCGCTTAATGATCTCTACAGCGTCCCTGGGAAAGCCAAACAAAGGTGATTTGACTCCGGGATGAAAATAACAGCGTCTCGACGACATGGCGACAAACACACTCAAACGCAACACTTCCTTTTCTCCACGCAACACTTCCTCTTCTCCACGTGGGACAGCAACAAGACCACGCCCCCTTTTTTCGCGTATTCTTGTGCGCGGAGGTTAGTCTGTTCTACTGTTCTACTGACGTCATTTATGAAGGAAGTACCAGGATGTAGTCCAAACCGGCCGTTCGCTGTAGGCTTTGAAAGGGGACCAATGTTAAATAAAATATCTCGCTTGGCATTGAACTTTGAGCTTTATAATTTTACAGGTATTATTTATGCTCTAACAGCAACATTACACACTAACTAAAGTTTGAACAATGGGATCACGAAGAACGGGACCTTTAAACTAAATGAAAATGTTACAGCTACCTGATATAAAATAAGTTTGTTTTTTTTCCTTCATATTTTAGTCAACATTTATTTTATTTCAAACAAGAAGATTATTTTATGGTTTTAGTTTAACTAATAACCCTTGCCAGTGCATTATCCAGAATATCTCCTTTTATGTTTCACAATAGAAATAAAGTAATACGGGTTTGAAATTAAATGAGGGTAAATTATGACAAAATCTCAAAAAGACTGTAGTAACCTTCAGTTGTTGTGTGGTCTTGGAAGTTTAACATCTATGATAACAGCCAAGCTTGGCAGGGTTTAAACTCTTGTGCTTGTGTTCTAGGGTAACGTGTCAGAGCACAGGGTGACATTTGTGATAACAGAGTTTATTTAGGATGTGTGTAGTAACAAATAAAATATGTGTGTGATTCCATAGCAGGTGGTAATAAAGTGGTGATAATCATGAGAGTGCAGGGATGACGTATATTTGTGGGCCAAAATCTAGAAACAAGTTAGCATTTTAGCACTTTCGGTTCCATGGTCCTGTAGTGGGTTGGATTTTTGAATGGGTTTTTGGTTGAATGCTTGAAATAAAGTCTGTGGTGTAGGGCTGCACAATATTGGAAAAAACTGACATTGCGATCATTTGTTTTCTGCGATTATACAGCAAAAAAGTATTTAGTCAGCCACCAATTGTGAGAGAGGCCTGTAATTTTCATCATAGGGACACTTTAACTATGAAAATCCAGAAAAGCGCATTGTCTGATTTTTAATAAAGATAACAAAAGCTCATCTCAATACTTTGTTATATACCCTTTGTTGGCAATGACAGAGGTCAAGCATCGAGCAGTCCTTATTTTCGGACTTCCTTATATACATATTGAGAGTACATAATGCACAGTGGTACAATGAAAGTAGATGCAAATGCCGGTACAGGTACAAATGAGGTACATACCGAACCGTCAGTTTTGTGTACCGTTACACCCCTAATTTTAACATATATTAACATAGAAAACATTTATTTAAAATTGTAATAATATTTGCACAATATTCCAGTTTTTTGATCAAATAAATGCAGCTTAAGTGAGCAGAAGAGACTCAAAAACATTAAAAAAAATCTTACCGACCCCAAATGTTTGAATGGTAGTGTACTTCAATGGATTTCTTCTTATTCTTTATTGCAGAACAGGCTCAGATTCTTGATACCAAACGCACATGAAGTGACTGCTAAGCGCGAGATCACTGTGTTTACGATTCGCAACATGTCAAAACTCAAACCCTCAGGATAATTTCACAACCATCACTATTGAGGTGATGTGTAATGGGCACAAAGATTCAAAGCATTGCTGAAATGTAATGCCTGTGTAAACTCAGGAAAAAGACATGCATTTTGGTGCATTGATGAACCAGAGCTCCATAACATCAAATTAACACTAAATGTTTATATTTAGTGTTTGCTAAGTCAAGCATCGCTTTACTATTGCTCATACTTTGTATACTTGGTACTTATTACTGTGGGTGAAGTGTTGTGCTAAACCAAAGTCATAAATCCATCTCATTTCAACTCGGAATCGTTTTTCAGGATCCTTAAGTGTTTGAATGAATGCTCAGATCCGACTGTGTTTTGTTGACTCTCTTCAGCGGCGGTGCGGTGTTACATAACCACAGATGTCTTTTGGCCGTGTTTGCTCCACTTATTCACATCACTGATATGAAGCTCTTATGTGTTCAAAGGTCTCGCAGGTACAGCATCTGTAATCGCTCAACTTCACAGTAAACATCTAATAGTTCAGAAGATTAATAGTAGTGTTATCTATATACTATTATAATTGTTATTAAAGGGATAGTTCACCCTGAAATGAAAATAAAGCCGTCTTTTACTAACCCTGCTGTTGTTCTAGTGCCCTATGTCCTTCAATCTTTTTCGGAAAAAATGATAGAGCTCCTTCCTATAATGGCAGTGAACAGCGACCAGGCCAAAACAGGATCGCGTTCAGTGTTTTGACTGAATAATAAGGTTTCTTTCTCGCAAAACCTTATAGTATGCCTCCTGAACACTTTCCATATATGATGTGCATCTCACTGTATCATTTGGTGATTAATTTTGTATATATTTTTTTTATGTTTTAGTCTGGTCGCTATTCACTGCTATTATAGGAAGGAGAGCGTGCAGGACTATTTTTAAAATGTCTGCTTTTGAGGTCCGAAAAAGATAGAAGGACATAGGGCACTGGAACAACAACAGGGTTAGTAAAAGACGGCTTTATTTTCATTTCAGGGTGAACAATCCCTTTAATATTCAGAATTGTTTAATTTCTTTCAGTTTTTATGTGCTTTTGTCAATTTTTTTATTTATTATCATTTAGGTTTAATTTATTCAGTTTTACTGTTAATTTTTATTTATTTGCGATTAGTAATTTTAGTCCTTCAATATCTATTCAATTTCAGTTTGGCAATGTTTAATTTTCATAAAAATGTTCTTATTTTATCTTATATTTTATTTTATTTCAGCATAAACAAAGTAGTTTTAGTTTAAGTTAACTATAATGACCTTGTCTTTTACACACATACGAGTGCATTCATACATGTTAGCTAGGATAATTCATGCACTGATCAACAACATCTTGGTGACTAGTTTTTCAGTTTTGTCTGAACATGTCAAGACTTTTTGACCAAACCATTTTGGAATGCAGAAAATCTGTATAATTACAAAGTGCTTGATGGATTTTAAAGGGTCTACTTTTGTACTACTGCTTGTACTTGAAGCTAGTTTGAAAAACAAGTTATGGACATGATCAATACCTCAAATGTGCATTTTTAATGGGCTATTACATTTATTACTAAAATGTTTGATTAGATTTGATTCGCAAGCTTGTGATACAATTTGATTCAATTACAATTTTGATTCAATATTGATTCATTTGGATATATATCAGGTACGATATGTTTATTTTTCTCAAGGAAAAAAAAGAAACTGAACTGAAAAACATGAACAACTGATTTGTATTTAAATTGCACATAAGGCAGTTATGATAACGTTATAATAATTAGGGGTGCACGATATATTCGCCACCATATCGGTATCAGCCAATTAGGCCTGTCGCGATTGGTCGATACAATTGACTGGGTCGACGCTGTTAATTAGTCGACGTGCATATTTTTAGTCGACTGGGTAAGTTGATATGAAATTGTATTAGTACCGGTAAATGACGGCACTCTAATAAGAGCAGTATTGTTTTTTTGAAATATAAACATTTAAACAGTTTAAATTATTGGTAACTTGTTTTCATAATAGATTTATTCAAACATAAAAAATATTGAAGAACAGGTTAAGTAAAAATATAACAAATATGTAATTAGTGCATATATTTAGCAAAATGCTCCTCCCTAGAGTTAATTTTTCTAGCTAGTTATTCAGCTAAGGCCAATGAATGGCGTTTCTGAGGTAAATGTTTAAAAGCTGTTTTATTGATGTCTTTCTGTGCTTGAAACACTGATTAAGCGATTACATGAGACCTGATACATTTCATTAAGTTGTAATCTATCTTTCAACACACCTTCTGATGTTGATTCATGTTTATTTTGTGCTATAACTAGTAGTAAAGCCGTTTAAGAGATTATTAGTTCAATGTCGCTTCGCTGGAACTGAGGCGCTAAAGCGTTCTGTTACGCCACTTTAAGAGTGCCAAAACTATATTGTTTGAATTCTGTTATAAAAGTGACAGAATTTGAATGCTGAGAGTTTTGAATGCTGAGAGCTTTCATATCAAAAGTAACAAAGCTCAAAGCAATTTGTTGGATAAGAGGCACATTACAAGTGTTCAGTGAAGTTTTGTTCATGTATCACCTGAAAACAGGATAGACCAAAAATCAATATTGGTTAATAAAAATGAGAATTGATTTACCCAGCCCTACTAAAACGTGAATGAAAAAATTCCTTGCAATGAAAAAGAGCTATAGAAGCCATATTTGTGAAAATGGATTGAGTGACTATTATTAGACTATGTTCACACTGTCAGTCCAAATTCGATTTTTCTGGATTGTAATGTTTTTTTACTTCCTGTAGGGTAATCCGGTTCATGGTTCGTCATGTGAAGTACTTCCTGGGTCTGCGCTATCAGGTCAGCGGTTGGGAGCATCTACAGACAGAAGGACCCTACGTAATAATCTCCAACCACCAATCATCACTCGACGTGCTAGGTGAATACACACAACCAATCAACACTTAACACTTTACGATTTTGATTCAGTTCGATTCAATATCGATTCATTTGGATTTATATCAGGTACATTACATCTATTTTTCTTAAGGAAGAAAAAGAAACTTAAAAATGAACAACTGTTTTGTATGCAAACATTTCAATT
This sequence comes from Romanogobio albipinnatus, assembly GCA_023566225.1. Taxonomy (NCBI): domain Eukaryota; kingdom Metazoa; phylum Chordata; class Actinopteri; order Cypriniformes; family Gobionidae; genus Romanogobio; species Romanogobio albipinnatus. Next base: position 40,985,563 of record CM042255.1, on the reverse strand, counting down.
GCACATAAGGCAGTTGTTATAATAACATTATAATAATTAGGGATACACAATATATCGGCCACCATATCGGTATGGCCCGATTTAAGAAAATTTGGCTGATTATATTAAATCCAAAGTAATGGATAATTTCCTTCCGCTGAGGCACTTCAGATGCACACTCCTCGCAATGATGGTAATATGTTCGGTATTACCATTATTACCGCTCTTACCTATCAAAACATGGTTAGGATCGCAATCCTTAGCTCTGGGTCAAAATCCTGTTTAAAGAGCTCTGCCAACATGACCAGACCTGCATGAATTCACTTCTTCCTACATGCACACCCACATGCACACCCACATGATTGTACTTGTGTAACCAGTCTTTCTGTTCTGATTCTCTCCTCATATCTGCAGGCATGATGGAGATTCTGCCGGACCGCTGCACGATGATAGCTAAGAAGGAGCTGATATGGGCCGGGACGGTGGGCATGATTTGCTGGCTCGGAGGAATCGTCTTCATCAACCGCCAAAAGACCAACGACGCCAAGAACGTCATGGGTGAAGCTGCTAAAACCATGTTGGCTGACAAGGTCTGTCTTTACTAAGATAGAATAATTATCTCCCTGACAATTCATTCAGCTCAAACCATGTTATATTTTGCATACTAAATTGTGGTTTGGCATTTTGTTTTTTGCATCCATTTATCCATCTATACATTAGTTGTTAGCCATTTTTCAGTGGGTGCTGCAAAGAATCTAATTTTGTGTTTGCATTAAACTCTCTGTAGATCCGATTGTGGGTGTTTCCAGAAGGCACGCGGAATCAGAACGGCGGGCTTCTGCCTTTTAAAAAGGGAGCGTTTCATCTGGCAGTTCAAGCACAGGTGAGTGTTACCCCAGGACACCTGTGATTAAAGTGTGTGTGGTGAAAATCACGTTTTTAATATCTATGTGGTGTTTTTATTATACAAACCATGTGTCAATTCATCAGTCAACACCATTGCTTAGTATTTTCTCCTTAAAACTACAGTGTATGAAAGACAGACTCAAACCGCTTGTTTTCTGCCGTCACAAACATGTAACCAATCCCGTCACCGTGTGGGGCAGGTAGAAGGCAGCTGACTCTGAGATGGCGACCGGGAACATGGTTTGTGTAGCATTAGCAGCACATTATTAGCTGTTTGATAACAGTCAAGCCAAAGGCTAATCATATTAATTACTGTTATGTGTCTGACGTTGTAGAGAGCGATACATAAAACGCATTACCATTCTGATACATCGACTTGTAGACGAGCCTGTATAATTCACTCTTCCTCTTCTTCGTCTTTAGGTTCAAACACATATGGCTGAATTTAACCAGTATATCCACTTGCCATTGTTTAGCGTTTACTACAGTTGTCCTAGCTGATGTAAGTGGAGACGGGGCTAATTTGCATATTCATGATCCACGTATACTAAATGAAGCAAGGGTGTAGAGTTAAAATCAAGCTATTTTAAGGCATTAAAAAATTCACAGGAAAAGATGTTGAAATACGTCATTTTGATTATCATAGATGAGATTTAAGGGATAAAATTGCTGACCATTGTGACCCAGGGGGACAGACTTTCACACAAAAACTCACTAGACTACTTGACCTGATCTAACCTGACATGTAGGTACAAAGCTCAAGTAATTTACCTGACTCAACCTGAACAAGCTTGGGCTCAAAGGTCCCTCATTAAACCATGAAACCTGTGTCACGGGTCAGAGGTCGTAAGGGAGACTGGCTTTACCCGTGTAGTGTTGTGTGTCATCTTCCCCAACAGAGGGAGCCGTTGTTTCTTATGTTCGGCTCCTGTTGTAGTGCAGCCACATAGAAACTTGAACTCTTATGCAATTGAGCTGCATAAACTCATTTTCAAAGCCACATGAAACATTCCTTCAGCATTTCTTCCATTCTTGAGGCATGTAAATAGAGCCGGCCCAAGGCATAAGCGAACTAAGCGGCTGCTTAGGGCCCCCTTTGCCACCAGGGGCCCCCCAAGAGCACATGAAATAACTTTTTGCAGTAGGCCTATGTTATTTCAAGATGATTGAAATTGCGAAATGGCCTTACTAGATAAACTGCCAAATGTTACGTTTTCTAATATATGCACGGATTGATTCTGACAGCGCTGCACAAGCTCGCGGCGCCATTGGCCGGACACTATTCGCTTGTTAGCCAGGGTTCAAAGTCCAAAGTGCGAGAAAAATCGCCACTGAAACCTAACATTACTCGTCAGTTGCCCGGTAACCTTTTTATGAATGGATGGATTTGAGGATGTGATATGGTTTAGTGTGAATATCTTGTCTGACGTGCTGCATGTTTTGGACTGAGTAGGCTACAGCTTCCAGTTTCTCAGTAAATGTTTTTCTGCAAGTGCTATATCGTCCCCTTGGAATTATAAGTTGTGTAGACTGCATTTTGGAAGTTTTTATTTAGAAAATAAAAAGGTTCTTTCTACACAGTCGAATGGAATGCAAAAAATAACATTTTATTCCCGCTAAAATAAAAGCTCTGTTATGTTTGATAGAAATCAACATTTCTTGTTTTTAAAAGAAGTCTGTTCTGCTCACCAAGGCTGCATTTATTTGATCAAAAATACAGTAAAAACGGTAATATTATGAAATATTATTATAATGTAAAACAGCTGTTTTCTATGTGAATGTATAGTAAAGTGTAATTTATTCCTGTGATCAAAGCTGCAATTTCAGCATCATTACTCCAGTCTTCAGTGTCACATGATCCTTCAGAAATCATTCTGATATGAGGATTTGATGCTCAAGAAACATTTATGATTATCAGTGTTGAAAACAGTTGTGTATAATGTTTTTAGGATTTTTTGAAAGCTTTCTATTTCAGAGAAATGCTGTTCTTTTGAACCTTCTATTCATCAAAGAATCCTGGGGAAAAAAGTGAGCATATTCAGCATAAGAGACTACTTTTTTTTAAGTACATATCCAAGTCCGAACTGTAGTACTGTAAGGCTTTGAATATTAACGCCTGACCACACCTGTGGGTTTGCTACTGTTACTATTAAAAACCGTATAAGGGTAAAACCATTACAGCCAGACATGATGAAAGCAACACAGCTACAACTACTAAAATTGATACTGGGTGTGTGAATTATCAAAAATTGACAATAGTCAATCGTATTGGTGGCACCGAGGAGCCCCCAAATAAAATTCTGCTTAGGGCCCCATAAGGGCTTGGGCCGGCCCTGCATGTAAATAAAGTTGAGAATCAAGCCAATTGGATTGTAATGGTTTTGGACTAATGAAACGCTTGGCAGTTTGGTTACTTAAAATACTTCCTGTTTCACTTTATTGGCAATTTCTGTTTCACTATATATGTATATTAATAAATATATTTGTTATAATTAGAAGTATATTGTGCTCACCAAAGCTGCATTTGTTTGATACAGTAAAAACTGTAATTAAAAAAACTAACTTTTCTAATGTAATATATATTGTAATTCATGCATGTGATACAAAATGCTGAATTTTCAGCATCATTACTTTAGTCTTCAGTGTCACATGATCCTTCAGAAATCATTCTAATATGATGATTTACTGCTATCAGTGATGATTTTTTCGGAAAACATGTTTTTTAGGCGAGTATTATATTTTAAGATTTATCTTTAAATATTTTAATGTGGGTGTGCTTGTTGGCTATGCGATTCTAAACACGGGTAATTGCCAGTTGTCTTAATTGTTAACAATGAATGTGTTATTTGTACAAAGTCTTTTTTTTAAATTCCCACTGAGTTACTACTTTATAGGTTACTACTTTATAGACCCCTTGAAATGGCTTGAAAGCAAGTTTTCTTCCTGTTTTTTTCTACCTTTCGAAACAGGCAGTTAGAGTAGGGTGGCCATTTCCATAACACCAAAAAGGAGGACACTTTGCGGCATTTAGTGAGGCAAGAATAATTGCATAGGACTCGCAACTACAATGCAATTGTGTCCATCATATCGATGGGATCATGATACAGTGATTCTGAAATAGCCTACTCTATTCATTGCCAGACAATTTGATCTACGATATATCTTCTTGATGTTGACCTATATGTAACAGAAGAGGCAAAAAAGTGTTTGTTTCTCAGTATTTGTATTTATTCAAGACATTGGCCCTCATTTATCAATCTTGCGTAGAAACGGGCGTATATGTTGGCGTAAGATTATGCTTACACTCCTCTCACCGCCTGATTTATGAAGCTGTGCGCACCTCTGAAATTCAGGTGTACGCAATACCTGCCCTTGATAAATGCCGCGGCTGAAAACGATCGTCATTAGAATAAAACGCCCCTATATATTCAAGTCTCTGCCTCCCACACGCCCTCATTTTACGCCATGGACACTCGGAAGACGGCAATGAAGCGAAACTTCTCTGACGTGGAGATCGAGACCATCACCAGGGAAGTGGAAAAAAAACTAAATTGTTTTATTTGGGAGTTTAAAGAGTGGGATTAAAGGCGCCCACAAAAAGGTGTACGGTGGAAATCCAGTTTAAATAGCTGTTTGGATGAGAAATTACCTATCACAATTCATTATTTTACAGCACGTGTTTTGAAATAATATGCATTTAATTTCGTATCACATCACATGTATTGGGGTGTACAATAGTGATGATGATGTGATGTGGAGTACCATTCATTCACATTAATATAATTGCAGGACAATTTGTTAGATTCTTATTATTATGATTTGTATTATTAATGACGCTTATTGTTATTTAGAAGAAGAATGTTGTTATTGTTATTATTATTTATTTTATTATTATTTAAAAGAAGAAGAATGTCATTTTTATTATTTTGTCAGTCTGAATTATGTTCAGAGTCCCAGTCCGTGCGCAGCTGCCGGGCCTAACCAACGTCAGGTAAAGCGCACAGGCTCGCAACTGGAGGAATACATATCAAATGCTTTGGTAAAGTCACACAAATCAAACATTGAAGTCCATGTTGCACAAAAATAAACACTGAAGTTTATAATTACTTCCCTATTCGCACGGGATTAGTATATGTGGGGAGCTCTGGTGATTTGTAATAATCGCAGAGAATGTCTGTGATCTTAATCCCGTGCGAATCGGCCATGTCTGTAATATGTAAAGTAAAAAATTCCCCCGCAAATGACCTACCATATTTCGCCAAACACCGAGGTCCTGTGATAATATTAGTCCCGTGCGAATCGGCATCTATTTGGCCGGGATTAGGCGGATCGTATATATTTTTTGCAAGGTTTTTGTGTCCTGTCTGTGCGCATTTCTATCTTTATCTTTCATGAAGAATGGCGCTAGGCTGCTTATAATACATTCCCGTGCGGCCGCGCGGATTATAGGCTACTACTTTCACTTTAGAATGAGCACAATTTGGGAGTAGGCTAAATTGCTTGAATGGTGTGTTTAATATTATTCTTAATGAAAAACACAAAAACAGAACAGTACAATGACAACTCGCTTAAATGGGCACTTTTACATTAGCTTTGAAACTGAATCTTCCGTCGTATATTGTTATTATATTGCTCAGTTACGTTTTTAATTGCGTCTGTTCTCTAACTGAACGAAATTATTTGTATTACTATAAAAAAAAATCAAAATTATATCGATACGACTGTTTATAATTTCATACAGCTATATAACGAAAAAACATTTTCAAGTAACATCATAACCGGGAGATAGTCAGTAAATTCGAATAAAATCACAGCTTATCCGTGCGAATGCGCCACGCAAAATTCAGATGTGGGGGAGTCATTTCTAAATCACACGAGGTCCCCAGATAATAGCCTACTTATCCCGTGCGAATAGGGCTTTATTTGTTGTTGTTGTTGTTGTTGTTGTTTCACAGTGGGTCATAATATAGCATATCTTGTCAGTGCGTTTTGTGGTGTTAGGAATTGTTTTTCTGCGCATTTTCGCACTAACTCAAAACGTGCGTACACCACCTCCTGAGCTGGCGTAGGATTTGAGCGTGCCGTACGCCAACGTCCATATTGATAAATCTCAAAGTCACCGTGGTTTTGGGTGTACGCCAGGTGTACGCTGGAAATTTGGTGTACGCACTTTTGATAAATGAGGGCCATTGTGATGTAGGCCTGAACGATTCTGGGAAAAATATGAATCACAATTTTTTTTAGCTTAGAATTGATATCACGATTCTCTGCAACGTTTTTTTTTTTTTCTCATGAAGTGTAATGTTTTATTGCACACATGAACCATGACAAAACAAATTGGCAGTACCAAAAATATTTGTTTTGGCACATAGAAGATTGCACATCACCACAAGCCTGTAAACATAGAGGCTTCAATGAATAAAGAAGAAACACTTTAACTGCTTGCCTTTTGTACAATTAGCATTTAACTGGCAATTCAACTAGGTTACCAAAAATAGAAATTTTACGCACTGCACTGAATATGGCTCTAAATAGGCTAATTGAAACGTCATACAACATTAAAAATAGTTGCAGGATGGTGTATTGAGTAGCGTTTGTCCAATGTATGGATCATCTTTAGAAATCTGTCACGTTCTACGTTGTATATTGGAATCATATCTTTTGCTAGATGGTAAGCAATGGCTTCTGTTATTTCCTTGCTCCTACTGGAGTTATGTGGCATATTTTCTCTTTGCCTTTTGTTTGATTTGCATTAATGGCTCAATCGTCAGCAGGTTTATTAGACGCTGCCCCTTTAAGACCGAATGCAGCTCTAATAATTTCATATTCTCCCATTTCTCCAAACCATTCACGGCCATTTAAGACATAAACTGTGTTTAAGTGACTGCTCTCCAATCTGGTCATTTTGACATAGTCTAAGTGTTGTGTATTTGATGGTTTAGACGCTGAAGCCTAATGTATAATGTGCAAGTCGGTCCATTTCACACACAGCGCACGCGCGCGCACACACAAGCCACCTTGAAGTTGGAAAAAGCGTCTCTTCTGTGGATTATTGTGCATTTAATTGCTCTTTTTATCACCAAACACGTCGTGCATTTTAGCAACAGTAGACACTCTCTTTTACAACAATCACTGATTTTGATGTTAGGTTTAGGGAGAAATCGCAGCGGAAGGAAGGAAGTTGCACTCGACGGAACACGGCTAGTTTATAATAGTTTTACTGCATATCTTCTTTTTATAATCCTTGGAATTATATTAACTGAGGGTGAAGCCCTGAACTGACGAGTGAAATGCGTGACTAAAAGGCGCTTTGTCATTGGCTGAGGGTGAAGCCCTGAACTTTGTGAGAGCGGTCCTTTCAAAATAAAGGCCAATTTTTATTTTATTTTAAATCGAAGTCATTTTAAAATTAAATCGTGAACAGGGTGCAGGCCTTTTGTGATGTCTGTTTCAAAAACTGACCACTGAGAGGAACCTTGCAAAGTGCACAGTGCCTGAAAACATAACATTTCTGGGCTTCTGGAAATAAAAGAAATGCATAAATAAACAAATAATAGAAAACATAACATTTCACAACGACACTCTTTTGTCCATTCCGGATTAAATGAGGTCTGACGTTTCGGCATGTTAACGTTATGATATGACGTAGCCAGCACGTGGACGTGGACGTGGACGTGGAGGCTTGTTTACGCTTTTTAACCATTGACACCGCTTTCAGCCAACCATTTGTTTGACCAGAGATCTTACGGCATTAGATGCTATGCTGCTCCGTCCCAGTAAAGATTCTAGAGCAGGGTTTTTTTAGGCCGATTCAGAGCTACTCCAAAAAGGAGGACAAGTGAGTGTCCGGCTTGAGGCTGCGCCGGATGCAGGACAGGGGGCTTAAAATCTGGACTGTCCGGCCAAAATCCGGACGTATGGCCATCTTAAGGAGCTGGAAATATTTTAACTTTTTGTTTTGTAATAGCTAAACCATTGTGTTGTCAATCTAGAGAGCATTTGATTGAACAAAATATTGTACATGCCTCTAAACCAGGGGTCTCCAAACTCGGTCCTAGAGGGCCGCTGCCGTGCAGAGTTTAGCTCCAACCCTAAATAAACACACCTGAACCAGCTAATCAGTGTCTAACTAGGGCCTTGTAAGGCCCTGTCCCAAATGGCACACTTCATGTGCACTTTTGTTCTGGTGGACTTACAATGGCCGCTCCGTGCGTGTGTCCATTAAGTCCACGAGACTGCAGGGTGTCCCATTTGTCATTTTAGGTCTCAGAAGGGTGCTCGCGAGCGCCCCCTTTGAGGTCGATATGCGCCCTCGATGCGCACTTCTGCCAAGCTCGCACTGGTGCGAGCTACACAGCGGACTTCTTCCCTGCAGTCAAAGCGGCATTACGTCGTGAAAGTGCGGACTCAGAGGAAGACCGTGAGGGTTTAGGGTGCCATTTGGGACAGGGCCTAAGACACTGATTAGCTGGTTCAGGTGTTTAATTGGGGTTGGAGCTAAACTCTGCAAGGACAGTGGCTCTCCAGGACCGAGTTTGGAGACCCTTGCTCTAAACGCAAGATATGATCAATATTTTTAATTATTTTCTCAGAAGCGGAAGACTGTACATTTTAAATGTTATTTTATCCGATTTTAGGAGTGCACTAGCATATAGATTAGGCTAACAAAGCCTTAAGGCTAATCTAAATACTCCAGTTTTTCATGTCTCTCTCTCAGTTAAAAGTAAAATACCAAAACGACATTTCTATGGCCACAAAAAATATTTTGGATAATTGCTGAAATGTTGACTCAAACCTTGTCAATAGCCAAATATTTGAGACTGACTTGTAGGTTCAGATGAGATCACGGACAAAACAAGAAGGGCTGGAAAGGGTTTATGACAGCACCTTCCCCTCAGAGTTGTAGTTGGTTTAAAGAGGTTTTGAGCAGGTGGAATGAATTAGAAATGTGAAAAGTAAATTTGAGGTAACATGAATTTGTGCAAATAAACACATTTTTCCAAAAGCATGTATGCATATGTGGCTGTGAGTTTGTGTGTAGTTGTAGTAAATATTAATTTTACTTAATTCTGAACTTAAAGCAGCTACACGTGTGTGTGTGTGTGTGTGTGTGTGTGTGTGTGTGTGTGTGTGTGTGTGTGTGTGTGTGTGTGTGTGTGTGTGTGTGTGTGTGTGTGTGTGTGTGTGTGTGTGTGTGTGTGTGTGTGTGTGTGTGTGTGATGATGCATACTGATATCAAAATGGCAGGCCGACATAATCATGACCAGATGAACATGTGAGTTAAGGCGGACAGACATCACTTAATCTAGACCAGAGTAATGGAGCCCTGATGGTTCTCATTAGTTAAGGTAAAATATGTGAAAAGTCTATGCTTTTCTTATCTTTTATCTGTGTTTTGCATCTTGGCTTATGCAGCAGCTCCATATGTGACCTGATGGAGTTTTATACCTGGTCTAGACTTTGAGAAGTTTAGTAGAAATTGCTTTATTTGGGGTTTCAGGCTTTCAGCAAAATATTTGTAAAATATTTATATATATATATAATACACACTCACCTAAAGGATTATTAGGAACACCATACTAATACTGTGTTTGACCCCCTTTCGCCTTCAGAACTGTCTTAATTCTACGTGGCATTGATTCAACAAGGTGCTGAAAGCATTCTTTAGAAATGTTGGCCCATATTGATAGGATAGCATCTTGCAGTTGATGGAGATTTGTGGGATGCACATCCAGGGCACGAAGCTCCCGTTCCACCACATCCCAAAGATGCTCTATTGGGTTGAGATCTGGTGACTGTGGGGGCCATTTTAGTACAGTGAACTCATTGTCATGTTCATGAAACCAATTTGAAATGATTCGAGCTTTGTGACATGGTGCATTATCCTGCTGGAAGTAGCCATCAGAGGATGGGTACATGGTGGTCATAAAGGGATGGACATGGTCAGAAACAATGCTCAGGTAGGCCGTGGCATTTAAACGATGCCCAATTGGCACTAAGGGGCCTAGAGTGTGCCAAGAAAACATCCCCCACACCATTACACCACCACCACCAGCCTGCACAGTGGTAACAAGGCATGATGGATCCATGTTCTCATTCTGTTTATGCCAAATTCTGACTCTACCATCTGAATGTCTCAACAGAAATCGAGAAACATCAGACCAGGCAACATTTTTCCAGTCTTCAACCGTCCAATTTTGGTGAGCTCGTGCAAATTGTAGCCTCTTTTTCCTATTTGTAGTGGAGATGAGTGGTACCCGGTGGGGTCTTCTGCTGTTGTAGCCCATCCGCCTCAAGGTTGTGCGTGTTGTGGATTCACAAATGCTTTGCTGCATACCTCGGTTGTAACGAGTGGTTATTTCAGTCAAAGTTGCTCTTCTATCAGCTTGAATCAGTCGGCCCATTCTCCTCTGACCTCTAGCATCAACAAGGCATTTTCGCCCACAGGACTGCCGCATACTGGATGTTTTTCCCTTTTCACAACATTCTTTGTAAACCCTAGAAATGGTTGTGCGTGAAAATCCCAGTAACTGAGCAGATTGTGAAATACTCAGACCGGCCCGTCTGGCACAAACAACCATGCCACGCTCAAAATTGCTTAAATCCCCTTTCTTTCCCATTCTGACATTCAGTTTGGAGTTCAGGAGATTGTCTTGACCAGAACCACACCCCTAAATGCATTGAAGCAACTGCCATGTGATTGGTTGATTCGATAACTGCATTAATGAGAAATTGAACAGGTGTTCCTAATAATCCTTTAGGTGAGTGTGTGTATATATATATATCATAGACTGTAAAAAAAAAATGGACGTAGTGTCTGTGACGTCATCCATAGGATTCTGAAGAGCAGTTTTGAAGCGTAAAGTAGGGTCGAGCTGGCCGTTGCCATCTTAGCGTGTCACTCCCGGATAACAGAAAATGTGCAAAGAGGCGGGACGTGGGTGGAGCTGAGGTGACGCAATGACTAACAGACAGCAGACAAACAAAGAAAAAATTCTTTCTGCTGTAAAGTTGGGCATTTTAACATGGGGCTCAATGAGATTCCGCTCCCTTCTAGTGATGTCCGGTTCGCGAACGAATCGTTCTTTTTAGTGAACCGGTCGAACCAGTTCACCAAATCGGACTGAATCGTTCTAAACAGTTCGCATCTCTAGTAAGCACTAATCCACAAATGTACAAAGTGAATCACTTTTTGACGTGTCTGACTGTCCCTCTGACTCGAAATAAACCAACATCCCGGAGTTATTCAGTTACTCCAACAATACACTTAACCTACTGTAAGAGAGAACTGATGATGACGAGCACATCAGCGAGCAGAAGCGGATGATACTGAGCATGCGTGCAGCGCACACGAACGAGCGTAGCCTACACGGTCTGTCACAGTTCTCATTCTCGAGTCAAGAAACGGTTGCAGCGGTTTTTGGATCACCAGTACACTAACCGAGAACTGTTTATTTCGGACATGTCCGATTTGAGAACCAATGAGCTGATACTGACTGAGCATGTCATTTTTCAAGAGAACGAAAAGCAAGTTTTGTTGAACATCAAGACGTGTTATAATATAAAACATAGTGGAAAAATGTTTTCATCATTTTCAAGTTCATTACTGTCTTACTGTATGAGCATGTGATTGACTATTTGTGATTGAAGTATTTATTTATGTAAAAGATTAATGTTTGTATTTATAGTTAATGAGGACACATTCACAAATTGGGTTAGTATTAAATAAACAATGTTTTAATAAAAATGTATTAGTGTTCAAATAATACACATATTTTAAAAAGAACAATTGCTGGAAAAGTGCACTTACACACTGTTATTGTCTTACACACTATATTTAACAGGTATTGCCTGTTGTTTGTAAATGAAAAAAGTTTTTGTGCTTTATCAACAAAACAAAACAAAAAATAATAATAATGGCAAAAACAAAGTGCAAAGGCAGTTTTAAACAGAGGTTAAGTTACCATATGCAGCTTGACCGCCTCTTATAAGGGTAGTTTTGAATTCAGAAAAAATCTGCCTAAATTTGTTAGGACTCCATTGTATTTAATTTGTACACAAGGTGATATAAAGATAAACATGACGTAGCCAAATAAAACTACAGCGAAGGCGAAGCAAGCGTCTCCTTTTGAATTGCTCTGGCGGTTCTTGAATCTCAATTTCGTTCTCGTTCTCGAGTCAAGAATCGGTTGCAACCGGTTGCAGCGGTTTTCGGATCAGCAGTACACTGAACCGAGAACTGTTTATTTCGGACATGTCCGATTTGAGAACCGATGAGCTGATGCTGACTGAGCATGCGTCGAAAGACTGACTGACTGCACGGCGCGTCTCTCTGAACCGAACGAACAACAGCTGATATGAGTGCGTGTCTGTGAAACGACTCAGAGGACATGAATGAGGAGAAAATCTGGCGAACCGTATTTATTTAATTACAAAAAAATAGACTGATGAAGACTGATTTATTGATTTTATAACTGTAAAGATTTATTTATCATAATTTGTTAATATATGTATACCGGTATATATATATATATATATATATATATATATATATATATATATATATATATATATATATATATATACACAAGAAAAAATACATATAACTTGACATTTTAATATATTCAATATTTTACATTGTTTAAAAATGTAGTTAGATGTAATAATAAAATGATAAATAAATATATATATATATATATATATATATATATATATATATATATATATATATATATATATAACAAATATTTGAAATAAAACATGAATTAAACATTTGTCAATTTATTTATCATTTTATTACATCTAACTACATTTTTAAACAATGTAAAATATTGAATATATTAAAATGTCAAGTTATATGTATTTTTTTCTTGTGTGTATATATAAAAAAATGAATACTGAGATATAAATTAATAGTTAATTCTTTCACGTTCACACACACTTGTCCAGCTGTGTCGTCATGTGAACCGATCACTCCTCTGTCTATTATTAGTCTGGGAGGATAGTTGAGTCTGTGTCTGATCATTTTTTTTTGCATGAGAGCGTTTCTAATCCCTGCTGATTTACTGCCTGCTGCACTGCACAAAGACCAACCATCCCTCTCTCTATCTCTCTCTCTCTCTCTCTCTCTCTCTCTCTCTCTCTCTCTCTCTCTCTCTCTCTCTCAGGCTCCCATCATACCCATTGTGTTCTCTTCCTACAGTAACTTCTACCTACGAAAAGAGAGAGAGTTCAAATCAGGTAATGCACATTACAAATGTATGTTATGGAGAAACACAGTATGGAAAAGTATGGAATGCGATTTGAGTAATTTACAGCTCTAAGTATGCAAAAATGACAACTCGGTGTGTGAAAGTATTTGTGTTTCCAGACTTATTGCCCCTATTCTGATTTCTTAAATCTAAAAATGTGAATCTCTAAGAATAAGTTTATCGTACAAGCAAGAGTGTTTTTCATGGCTTTTGGAGCAGGGCAGCCAAAAGTTTTTTTTTTTTTTTTTTTTTTACACGATTGAATGAATTCAAGACATATTTTCATTAAACAAATAAATAATAATAAAGGATTTCATCAGTAAATTTATAGTAGCACAAACATTATTATCCTGCAGTTAATTTGAAAAAAAAAAATATATATATATATATATATTTAACTACATTTTCTGGACTTGAATTAAACTATTTTATATTTATTCAGAATTTTTAAATAAATTAGTAGTTGATTCTTTCATATTATTTATTTATTAAATATGTATACAAATATTTTTAACCTTTCAAAATGTTCTACTGATGTGAAATATAGAAATATATGCCAAATATTTATAACATTTAAAATGCATTTTAATGTGTATTTGTTTATTTTATATAAATATATTTCAATAAATGTTTGGCAAGTTAAGCAATTTCTAAATGTTCATTATAGCCATAATTTCTACATTTTAAAACATGAATTTAAACATTTTGACAATTATTGACTGCAATTTTCACACTGTTTCTAACAGGGACCATTACTCTGAAAATCCTTCCAAAGATTGATACAAAGGGAATGACGGTAGATGATGTCACAGCGCTCTCCGACCAATCGTTCGGCATCATGCATTCGGCCTTCCAGGAGATTTCCGGCCAAGCCGCCCAGTGCAACGGGCCGTCCACTCACTGAGCGCTCTGCTGCTGTCGCGCCCTTTCATTCGCTCCGACAACAAGGATGGCTCGAGACTACGTCGTCGTCGTGGTGACGGTAACCACGACAACCAGGCGCTTTAGTATCCTCTCCGACGGCCCCATGAAGCAGGAACACATGTTCATACAAACAAAAAACTCACAAGCATTCACACTGAAGATGTCATCTTAGCCTAGTTTTGATCTCCCGTTGGACTCCAGGGGGCGCTAAGCAGTGACTTTTCGCCTCGCCTGGTGTGACGCTTTGTTCCGTGTCCTTTTCCGACGTCGGACTGCTTTTGTCGGCAACGGGTTGAGTTTCGGAGCGACGCCCTGAGAACACCGTGGATGTGCGTTCGACATGCATGCCTTTTGACTTTCTCTGTTTCTCTTCCTTTCACTGATCTACAAGGACTCGTTTCATTGGTTTGTGTAGGTCGCTTTTTCTCGAGGTACTCTGCTTGCATTATGGGAAATCGGTGACAAACATCTGTGTTAGTTTCTTTTGTTTTGCATATGCCAGTCTTATTGGTTGCCAGAGTATTTTTTATAGTGCGAGACTCTCTTTATTGTTTTAAATTCGTTTGATTGTTGACCAAAAAGTGAATTTGGAAATGTCCTATACACTCCAGAGTAAAGCTTTTTGCGTCGTCTCAACCAAGGTTTCGGAAAATGCAAAGAGATTGTGCGCCGCTTTCCTTATTTGTCATCGAAAGGTTAGTTCGTAACGAAGTGCGGCTTCTTCCTGTGCCATGTGTCCAAAGTGTCTCGGCCGTTGGCTGCGTAATGCTAGAATATTGTGAGAAACACTATTGATTATTGATCTGTGATCAGGATGTTTGATTAGCGTTTAAGTTTAGAAATATGTTCCGGTCGGCTTAAGTTCATGGCTTTGCTCGTGTCTTTTTGTTTTCGTTTTATTTTCAGGCTACAACAGAACAGATTTTCATTCATAAAAGCGTATGTAACATTGTTCAATCCTATTGTTTAAAATAGAAACCATTTACAAGTGAACTATTATTATAATAACTGATGGAAGAAGTATTATCTAACACACAATATATACACTATGGCTTTGTCTAAGGAGCCAACTTAACTCAAATGTGTTTAAGAGTCATTATTATTCAGACTTTTGATGGACGAACTTATATTTGTTAGCCAAATCTGGATTTTTTCATCCCACACGTGCTATAAAATGATCCCAAGATATTATTATTATTATTATAATGTAAATCACTGAGGTTTGTAGTATTTTTTTAACAGACGTATAGAAAAATATGATCATAAAACGGCGCCAAATTGCACTCTAGAAATTTGCAGATCAGATATGAAACTTTATCTTAAACCTTACGTTTTTTTTACCAAGGAGTCCATATGAAAAATTATGAAATATATTTGAAAATGATATTCACAATTTAATCTCGAAATTACCAATTATTTAACATCTATTTATTAAACCAGACTGTATCACCAGCTTATGGCAGGATATTAATATAAATATTTGTAATTGTTTCAAAGACATTTCTAATCGCGCTGCATTGTTGAATCTTATATTTAATGCTTGATGTTGCGGTTCTTATTGTTTTAAGAATGTATAACATCCTTAATATAATATGTACAATGTTATTTAAGAGGACTGAACTGTACGTATTACATTATAACGGCTCGTTGAGCTGAAAGACGTTTTTCAGAGCTTGATTTGAACGAATGTTTGAGTTGGTTATGCTAAATGTCCAAATAAGACCCAGTGATGATGATGATTATTATTATTATTATTATTACCACCAGTAGTACAAATTTAAACACTGATGCATTATTATTATTGAACCCTTTTATGTAGTGTATTAGGTCACAGATTTTATAAGGCCTTTTCCTTTTGTTTTCAGTGTAATTTTTGCCCTGTTGACTGAAAACCGTGCTGCGTACACGAATCAATGTACGGGAGTGTGTACAAGGTGTTGTGTGATTTTCACCAAAGCTATTAAGGATGTGCAACAGGTGAAGCTTGTAAAAGCTCTGATTAGAAGATCCATTAGATGAACCTGTCAGACATTTCACGGGCAGCCTTGTGTACGAGTGTGTGTGTGTGTGTGTGTGTGTGTGTGTGTGTGTGTGTGTGTGTGTGTGTGTGTGTGTGTGTGTGTGTGTGTGTGTGTGTGTGTGTGTGAGATCCATTGTGTGTGCTGAATGTGTTTGTATGGTGACCAGACACACAAATGAGCTAAAGCCCATTGTAAAATCTGTAAAGTCATATAAGACGATGATTATATATAAAAATGTTGATTGTGGTAGAATCTGGATGCGACCTGTGTTAAGAACATCTAGTACAAAGAGTCAATAAAATCGTCTGTTTTTCCAATAGGAATGTAAGGATTTGTTCTTGATGTCACCTATGTGTGTGTGTATCTCTTTGTGTTTTTTTTTTAGCGTTTTTCACACACACACATTGTATAGAATTCCGTTGTTTTTATATCAGGTTAATGATATTTACTATGGCCTAACCCTAAACCTACCCGATTTAAATACAAACATGTTTTGGCCGATTTATAAGACTTTTCAACTAGTGAGGAGGGCCAGTAAAATGTCCTCACTAGTCGGTTGTCATAATATTTCACTATATACTGTAAGTGAAGAAATTTGCCCCTTACAAGTACATTCTATCCCTTAACCCTAAACCATCACAGAAAACATTATGCATTTTTACATAAAAAAACCCTTAAAAAAATAAATAATAATTTAGTATGATTTACAGCCAAATCAAATGTAAAGGTCCCAATTGCCACCACCACACACATTTTGGTTAAATCAAAATGAGAAAAGAATTTTGTTTCATAAAGTTTATAAATTATTTATAAAATTTTATTTTGTTCAACTTTTTATTTTGTAGAGTTTAGAATCGAATGTTTTTACATAAAATGTATTAATGCCCGTAGGCTAATCCTTCCTCCTAACAGAAAACATTACATTTTTATGATAAAAAATATATATGTATATTTTGTAGATTGTTTTCCAATCGAGGATGTTCCAAAATTCATGTAAAGTATGAAGCTAAAATGAATGCATTCACAAAATATGATTCACAAATGTTTAAGCTAATTTGCATGTATATGTATATAAATACACATGCATGTATATATTTAAGAATTGTTTATATATTTTCTTAAATGAATAATACAAATATATACATGAATGAGTGTGTATTTATATATACATAATAATTATACACATTACACACATGTAAACAAACTTTTATTTTGGATTAAATTAATCGTGATTAATCGATTTGACAGCACATTATATATATATATATATATATATATATATACACACACACACACACTCACCTAAAGGATTATTAGGAACACCTGTTCATTTTCTCATTAATGCAATTATCTAATCAACCAATCACATGGCAGTTGCTTCAATGCATTTAGGGGTGTGGTCCTGGTCAAGACAATCTCCTGAACTCCAAACTGAATGTCAGAATGGGAAAGAAAGGTGATTTAAGCAATTTTGAGCGTGGCATGGTTGTTGGTGCCAAACGGACCGGTCTGAGTATTTCACAATCTGCTCAGTTACTGGGATTTTCACGCACAACCATTTCTAGGGTTTACAAAGAATGGTGTGAAAAGAGAAAAACATCTAGTATGCGGCAGTCCTGTGGGCGAAAATGCCTTGTTGATGCTAGAGGTCAGAGGAGAATGGGCCGACTGATTCAAGCTGATAGAAGAGCAACTTTGACTGAAATAACCACTCGTTACAACCGAGGTATGCAGCAAAGCATTTGTGAAGCCACAACACACACAACCTTGAGGCGGATGGGCTACAACAGCAGAAGACCCCACCGGGTACAACTCATCTCCACTACAAATAGGAAAAAGAGGCTACAATTTGCACAAGCTCACCAAAATTGAAGACTGGAAAAATGTTGCCTGGTCTGATGAGTCTCGATTTCTGTTGAGACATTCAGATGGTAGAGTCAGAATTTGGCGTAAACAGAATGAGAACATGGATCCATCATGCCTTGTTACCACTGTGCAGGCTGGTGGTGGTGGTGTAATGGTGTGGGGGATGTTTTCTTTGCACACTTTAGGCCCCTTAGTGCCAATTGGGCATTGTTTAAATGCCACGGCCTACCTGAGCATTGTTTCTGACCATGTCCATCCCTTTATGACCACCATGTACCCATCCTCTGATGGCTACTTCCAGCAGGATAATGCACCATGTCACAAAGCTCGAATCATTTCAAATTGGTTTCTTGAACATGACAATGAGTTCACTGTACTAAAATGGCTCCATCAATCTCCATCAACTGCAAGATGCTATCCTATCAATATGGGCCAACATTTCTAAAGAATGCTTTCAGCACCGTTCTGAAGGTGAAACGGGGTCAAACACAGTATTAGTATGGTGTTCCTAATAATCCTTTAGGTGAGTGTGTATATATATATATATATATGTGTGTGTGTGAGTACATTTATTATGTATATAAATACACATGCATGTATATATTTAAGGATGTTTAAATATATACATGGATGAGTGTGTGATTAATCGATTTGACAGCACACTATATATATATATATATATATAAAACCTAACTATGGGTTTTTTAATTGCTGTTTGCATATTTTGTAAACATACATTTTCAGACAATTGTAGCTCCATAATAAAAAGCAGGTTGTTAAATGTAGAAAACGGATATGCGATACAAATTGTAAACTTTGCGAACAACAAACTCTAGAAACATTCAATGTTTAAGCAATTTTATTTAAAAAATGTAAACATAAAAATTATACTTTAAAAAAAGAATACAATTTTGTATTTTTTTTTCCCAATGGAGCTACTCCGGAGAAGAACATGGAATTATAAATATATAAATTTACATATCTCCTGACCCAAACTTACACATGAAGAGACCATACAGCTGCACTTACACCAAGATTAAATGAGAGAAATACACTGAAAAACATTACGACACAATCAAAGCACCCGGCCATCCACCATAAAACTCCATTTTGGCCAAACAGACGTTTATGTGTTGGACATTGCGCTCCCCTACATGCTCATTAAGTGGATTGAACATGTTTACAAGGTTCGGACCCCATGATCAGTGCTGCAGTTGTTCATTTAGACATCAGATATTGGTTTCACTTGGATCCAGCCCATCTTTGAGTGATCATCTAGTTTTCCTGGCAAGCACCTGATAAAGACACACGTAAGATGTTTTTGTTATTTTCTCTATTGAAACGGATTGCACAGACAAGTTTCATACACATGAATATATGCTTACAGGCTCCGATGCGCTCCTCCAGGAACCCGACCTGCTCGCTGAGCGAGTCGATACGGTCTAGTTGCTGCAGAGAATGCGACAGGAAGTTGGTCCTCTCAGGCAGGAAGCCGTTACTGTCTCCCATACCATCCAAGGGGAAGAGCGTGGTGAAGGGAGCCAGAACCATCTCGAGTTTCTACAGAGAGAGAGAGAGTAAGATATTCTTACATGAGAATATGAGAATAAGGTAAATGCTGCTATTTTAAACTTTCTATTTATCAAATAACCCGGGTGGAAAAACGTATCATGGTTTCCACAAAAAAATATGAACCAGTGTTTTCAACATTGATAATAATCAGAAATGTTTAATGTAAATGAGTAATGATGCTGAAAATTCAGCTTTGCCATCAATCAATTACATTTTAAAATATACATATTTCCTCTTCCGAGCAGCTGACTGGTTCTCTTAAAGGTCAATTGCCCCTTTTTACAAGATGTAAAATAAGTATCTGATGTCCCCAGAGTGTGTATGTGAAGTCTTAGCTCAAAATACTCCACAGATCATTTTTATAGCATGTTAAAATGGTCACGTTTTAAGGGTGAGCAAAAACATGCTGTTTTTGTGTGTCCCTTTAAATGCAAATGAGCTGCTGCTCACAGGGCGGAGCTTCAAGAGCTCGTGATTACCTCATGCAGACAGGCAAGGAAACTGTTCAGCCTTTTAGTCATTGATTGGCATAATCTGTCATGATAAATCTATAAATTCTCAACATGGCCTCACCCCCTTTGTTGTGTGGGTTTATGTAAATTTCAGGGTTAGTGATGTCACTAACCCGGGAGGAAGCTCGTTGTAGTCCCTACCAGCCATTTGTTGTAATCCTTTAAAAGTGATTTCTTTCTTTCAAAGAAAATATCTCCCTTTGCTTTTGAAAGTGCGTCTCATGTATGAAACTTATCTGTACACATGACGGGCGGCAATAATATCGCAAGAAAAGCCTGACGTGTACTGACAACTGCATTATTTAACCGCATTTTCTTCATTACAATGTTAAAGCACGTGTCAAGTAAGTTTCATTCATAATGTTTCTACTATATTTGTAACATGACAGTTCATACTGGAGTGAAGCAGTTCTCATCATGTGATTGGGGAAAACATTTCTGAGGGCGTGATGAGCTCGTTTCAGGGGCGTGGGTAGTGAGCCGTTGGAAGAGCCATCCTACATCACGATGACCCACAACGTCCAATAGGAAAATTCAACTGCAGTAGCCACCGTTCAACCTTAAGAGGGCAGCACTTTGGCGGTTTTACACCATATTTTATAGAATTAAAACACTTTATACCCAAATGTCAAAACATTTACTCGAATCAATGAACAGCATTAATAAAGCCCCAGTCTTGCAGATCATTAACTAAAAAAAGTTGGTTTAGTTACCCTTTAAAGCCAGCTGCTTTGGCCAATCGATCCGTTTGTTCTTTCTAAATAACCTATTTATTTCCAGCTCAAACTGGCTCAACTCAGTGTTTTACGCCATGGGAATTTCCCTAGCCCTCCACCTTCCCCAGCACCACCTGCCCAAATCTGCTAGGGGGTTCTTCCTACTTTCCTTGCAGCAGCTCATAGCCTATTAATTATTAACCTATTCATATTCACTGTTTATGTTCATGTCTTCACTCATGCCAGCAGCAGCAGGGTAGCAGATCTAATAAATTATGTGTCTTTTTTATTCATAAACCTTTCGTGAGTGCTAAAAACATGTAATATTTTAAAAGCATTGAAATACATATAACTTTTTTTTGGCAACTAACGTTGTTAATAATGTGACTATGTAATACGTACTGTTCCTGTGGTATTGACTAAAAAAACGAACTATTATTTACTAGCAATATCTGCCAAACACACTGTTTTCCGACCAACAAAGACGGTAAAGACCTGAATCTGTTTTAGGTTTCAGAACCTGTGATGTGTGAGGTTGACTACTGCTTTCAATTAAACCATTAGCAAGGCTTTGAACCAATAACCTCTCTTGGCAAACGTGCTACAGTTTCCTGTCGTTTGAAGTGTGTCCTGAGGGGGTTTTTGTGTGTGTGTGTGTGTGTGTGTGTGTGTGTGTGTGTGTTTCTGACCTGCTCGAGGAGCTCCACTCTGTTTTTAAGCATCTGAACTTCTTCAGTAACGTTCTCCACCAATCCCAAACCTCCACCTTTAAGAACAAAAGAAATACACACACAAATTAGAGACGGACCACACAAACACACACACTGACATTCAGCTTTCATTAAAACCCAGAATGAAGTGCACAACTCTATTTCTGATGTTTTAAGATCCAGGCTTTGCGTGTTTTCTGAATAAAAGCGTTATTTATGTTCCAGTACACAAACTGACTGTGAGCTTTTGTAAGACTTCCAGAAAGCTGTGTTTTACTGCATGCTTTCTGCTTGCATGAACCCGTGATTAACATTCAAAGATCTCCCAGAGCACACCAAAGAATAGAAAGACAGACAGAAACAGAAATAGAAAGAAAGAGAATGAGTGGAGGGGGTGACAGAGGAGGAAATGTTGAGGTTTGGCAAGAATATGATGCAAATACTTGGATATGCACTCGGGTCCAAAAGTCTGAGACCCCTTGTGAATTTTGTGTTCTTTGTTTTCATTTGTTATTTAATTAAAAAAAGTGTGTTTTTTTGCGTTTTTTTACAAATTATATTATCGGCATAGATAAACGTAAAAATGTATTTAGCATTTTAAGTTTTATTTTAAATAAATAATTGAATAAATAAACAGATAAATAATGTATTGCATTTATTTATTCATTTATTTTATTAACTTATTTTAAATGATTTATTACAGAAATTATGTAATTATATATTTTATATTTATTTTTATTGTATTACATTATTTTATTTATTTTAAATTATTCATTTACTAACTAAATGATTTTGTTTATTACATTATTTATTAAATAAATAATGTATTTTATTTATTTGCTTGTTTGTTTGTTAGTTTTTAGTACATTATTTATTTGAAATTATTTATTCATTTAATTAAATATATTTATTTAATAAATAAATAATGTTTTAATGTATTCTTTTTTATATGACATGTCCTCTTTTGCTTTAACGACAGCAGCACTCAGATTGGCCTAAATAAAATCTGATAATCAAAATCTTATTTTTCAGCATAATTGTGTCCAAAAGGAACATCTGCCCATCTTTGCAAAGAGTCACATGTCACTAACTTGTTTATTGTGACCTAGAAAGAGTGCAGGAACTGAAACATTTCTTCATTATATCATATCTCTTTGCTTAAAATGATTAAAAAACCAACAACTTTGTTCATTTTCAGGTTAAAATGTAACAATCCCAATGTTTTCAGACTTTTGCATTCCACAGTACATGAAATCAGGACATATTTCATCACAAGCTTCAGTAAGTGGTGACCGATGATTGGTTGTTTTTGTAAATGGACATAAGACCCAATCATTTTAGAGCTCAGCCAGTAAGTCCCGCCCGTTGGCTGTTGTTCTGAATGTTTTGGGTTGTGAGCTCTATCACTTTAGTCAATGGGTTGCGCGCACACATACACACACACACACACACACATATTTTCCTCAGCGTTTGATTTGGCTGCTTCCACAGACGCACACGCACACTGAAGCTCAGTCAATTTGTCCCAGATGTGCGTGTTATGAAGACACGTGGGAGAGAGCGAGAGAAGATTTGTGTGAGGGAAAACAGTGACCCCCAGCAGTCTGAGTTTGATAGATCTGGAATGCGAGCTACGGACTGAGCCAACAGCAGCCTGTACAGCAGTGCAAAATCACCCTCATCATACAGCTAAACATTCAGCGTCCTGTTCGTCTGTCTGATGACACTAATGTCGTTTTAAACTCAAGGTTTCTGGGACTTTGGGCCCCATAAACTCAACAAAGTATTTGTACAATAGTTGATGAGGTCGAAATGACATAACTATCAGAGCTCTCTCTCTCTCTCTCGAAAAATATGCAAAACCAACCAGCCAAGTCATAGAAATGCATGAATGGATTTGTAAGGAAACTATTCCAGATTTAGAAGCTTGCACTGCCTGAAAGGCAGAATATCGGCCTAGAAAAATCACAACTTTTCATTTTCCGTCGGTCTTAGTACACCATGTAACTACAAAAGAGTCAAGTCAGGGAAGTTTTAAATAGGAAAATATCGACACGCTTTGGTAATTTTTGAGCGAGATGCTTACGGTCTAATGCTGCGGTCACACCAAACGCGAATAGAGCGTCAGGAGTGAGTGATTTCAATGTTAAGTGAATGGAAAGGTGCAGTTCGCGCGAATGACGGAAATTGGATGCGAATTGAGCGTCTTGCGCAAGTAGTGCTTTTTGTGCATTCACGCGTTTGAAGCGAATTTGCGTCTGACGCCCGAGTTGAAAAATCTGAACTTTGGCGTCAATTTGCGCGACGTTAGCCAATCAGGAGCCTGCTTGCTGCTGTCACGTGGTAAAGTGACATGATGAGAAACCCGCATAATTTAAAAATACTACTATTGTGTCACAAAATGTAGTTTTAAGACTTTTTTAGGGTGAGAATGTAGTTGTTTAAAGCTCAAATCTGTGGTTTATTTATAGAGAGAGTGCCTATTTAAAAAAAAATAATCTTGCGTTTTTGGAGTTGTGAGATCCAGGCGATCACCGGGCGTTCAGCGCTCATTAACCCTGGCAAGAGCAGCCTTTCCTCGGCCGGTCTTTCTGACGTTTGCCGCTGGCTCGGATGCCTCTGTAGTGGTTCGTCTTGTGTGGCTCTAACGGGCGATCTTTGCTGTCATGAATCTATCATTTGTTGTCTGCCAAATCGTTTTGACTAAGGGCAAAGAGAAGTTTCATAACTTTCTTTTTTAAGGATATTTAAATATACACTCACCTAAAGGATGATTAGTAACACCTGTTCAATTTCTCATTAATGCAATTACCTAATCAACCAATTACATGGCAGTTGCTTCAATGCATTTAGGGGTGTGGTCCTGGTCAAGACAATCTCCTGAACTCCAAACTGAATGTCAAAATGGGAAAGAAAGGGGATTTAAGCAATTTTGAGCGTGGCATGGTTGTTGGTGCCAAACGGACCGGTCTGAGTATTTCACAATTTGCTCAGTTACTGGGATTTTCACGCGCAACCATTTCTAGGGTTTACAAAGAATGGTGTGAAAAGGGAAAAGCATCCAGTATGCGGCAGTCCTGTGGGCGAAAATGCCTTGTTGATGCTAGAGTCAGAGGAGAATGGGCCGACTGATTCAAGCTGATAGAAGAGCAACTTTGACTGAAATAACCACTCGTTACTACCGAGGTATGCAGCAAAGCATTTGTGAAGCCACAACACGCACAACCTTGAGGCGGATGGGCTACAACAGCAGAAGACCCCACCGGGTACCACTCATCTCCACTACAAATAGGAAAAAGAGGCTATAGTTTGCACGAGCTCACCAAAATTGGACAGTTGAAGACTGGAAAATGTTGCCTGGTCTGATGAGTCTCGATTTCTGTTGACACATTCAGATGGTAGAGTCAGAATTTGGCGTAAACAGAATGAGAACATGGATCCATCATGCCTTGTTACCACTGTGCAGGCTGGTGGTGGTGGTGTAATGGTGTGGGGGATGTTTTCTTGGCACACTTTAGGCCCCTTAGTGCCAATTGGGCACCGTTTAAATGCCACGGCCTACCTGAGCATTGTTTCTGACCATGTCCAGCCCTTTATGACCACCATGTACCCATCCTCTGATGGCTACTTCCAGCAGGATAATGCTCAATGTCACAAAGCTCGAATCATTTCAAATTGGTTTCTTGAACATGACAATGAGTTCACTGTACTAAAATGGCCCCCACAGTCACCAGATCTCAACCCAATAGAGCATCTTTGGGATGTGGTGGAACGGGAGCTTCGTGCCCTGGATGTGCACCCCACAAATCTCCATCAACTGCAAGATGCTATCCTATCAATATGGGCCAACATCTCTAAAGAATGCTTTCAGCACCTTGTTGAATCAATGCCACGTAGAATTAAGACAGTTCTGAAGGCAAAAGGGGGTCAAACACAGTATTAGTATGCTGTTCCTAATAATCCTTTAGGTGAGTGTACATGCAGTGAGGATAATGTAGGAGTTGCCTGGAACACATTTGTGTGGCTATTAATGTTTCATATATATTTTTAATGAAAATGAAAAGAGGCAGAGTGGTGTTTTATGACATATTTCTCCTGGAGCGCCTTGAACGCGCGTCTATTTCGCTTCAAACACTCAATTTATATGTGCGTCTAATTCACTGTGGACGCGCGAATGGATTCAAAATGTTCACGCGTCAAACTAGACGCGGTAGACGCGATTTTGACACTCTATTCGCGTTTGGTGTGAACGCAGCATAATCAGATTCAATGATCTAAGCTATGCTAAAAGTGCTACCGCCAGACCCAGAGATCGGCTGAATGGATTCGAAAAGGTAAAACTCAACTGTTTAACTCTAGGGGCAAATAACTCTTGCTGGTCAGTGAGAAAACAAAACAAAACAAAATAATAAAAGAAATGCTTAAAGTGTTTGAAAGACATTTCATATTATTTAAAACAATTTTCTTTTTTTTCTTATTTTAAACAAAAACATTTTAAGGGTAAGTTTAAGTGTAAGCAAATTACTCTTGCTGGTCAGTCAGGCTAAAGAAAAACATGCTTTCAGTGTTTGAAAGACATCTCATCTCATCTCAAAAATATATTTTAATTAATTATTATTATTATTATAATTTTTTACAATAATCTTATTTTTATTTAATTTTATTTTTTTTTACAAAATGTGTAAGCTGTAAGCAAATTACTCTTGCTGGTCAGTGAGAATTAAATGAAAAAATAAATTAAAATAATACAAATCTCTTATTATAATTTAAATAATATTTATATTAATTATTATTAGGAGTAGTTTAAACTATACATTTTCAGTTTAAAACTAATTACTATTAGTTTAAATAATATTTTATTAAATTGTATTTTGTACATAAATCTTATTTTTCATTATTTCTGTAGCAAGAATCATATTTGGTGTAAACTGTGTTTCTCATGGAATGTTTGTGAGGGAACTCCTCTTGCTGGTCAGTGAGGCTGATGACAGGTTGAGTAAACTGAGCTTCTACACCTTGAGTCCCAGTGGACGTCCCACCAGACACATGTGTGCGTGTGACTCCGGGTGGGCCAGGGTCAAACTCAACAGATTTGACTAGTGTGGGAACAGAACTAGTGTGTGGGGTCACTTAAAGGTTAACTTTAAAAAATACTTTCCCTATATGATATCTAAAAATCAAATACAGAAATTAAACTTTTCCACACAGAAACCTAGGTTTAGATTACTACTAGCTTTCAACTGCCTGGATTCAGACATTATTCCTCAGATGTGAAAATGTTCTGCTCTCTTGTACTTTCTAGTCAGCAAACTCCAGGAATGCGTGTTTGAGCTCCAGCCAACAATGAGAACAAGTGCGATGATTTTAGCCTGTCGCTAGGAAACATGACTATTTAGGGCCAGAGGAGGTTCTGTTCGTGCTGTTATTTTTAAATCGTAGACAGATATGAAATAGTGTAGGGAGAGAAAAGATGAAGAAACAAAGGAATAGAGCGGAGACGCTGCCAACAGGCTTAAAAACACAAGGTAGATTTGGCATAGTATAGAAACAGACAGAGGGAGAGTTTAATGTTCAGTGGGTTCTCATAGGGACTTCACTAAAGTACTCAAACTTTAACTTTAACAAAGACTTTGGATATACAAAGATGGTGCACTCGTGTTGAATGGGAGAAAGTGCAACTTGCAATATGGCGGAATAAGCCCCACCTTCTAAATAAAAGAGCCAATCGGCAATTGGGAAAGTTGCGACACTGGCACATTGACTGGTCTGGAATCGCATTGGTTCCTCTGAAAAACTGATTTTTGTGTCATGTTTTGAGCATTTAGAAACTAAATTTATGAGACAGTTGTCAGATTTCGTTGGTGATTTCAAAAATGAATTTTAATCTTAAGTTTGAAAAACTGCTTTGGAGAAAGCAGCACTAGGTAGGTTTTGCTCTCGGGGTCCCCCTACAGTTGGGAAACAGTATTGTCCTCTACTACTGTCGTAAACTCTGTCATCCTGCATCAGGGGATGCGTCGCACGTGCATTTGTTGACATGACGCATGCGCGAGAATATGACGTAGCGCCGGCGTTCGGGAATCCATTAAATGCACACTTTAGTCCCATTTTGAGCACTACGCTGAGACCTAAAGCACGATCAATGTAGAATTCAACAGCTTAGATACGGCGCGTCTTCCTCTGCTTGTAAACACATCTCCTCCTCGCTTCTGGGTTATGTGTCCATACGCCGGATCTGCGTAATATTCTCTCGCATGTGTCATGGTGCTTCATGAGTTCACGGCAGAGGCCAAAGTTCGTGTTGAATAAAGTCGTTATTTTGGGGTTTTTTTGCGCACAAAAACTATTGTCGTCGCTTTGTAAAATTATTGTAGAGCCACTGTAGTGAGATGGACTTTGTAATGACGTGTTTAGTGCCTTGTATGGGTCTTGTGAGTGTAAATGTACTGAATCCCTATGGAGGGCTTGCTGAGGCCTTTCTCAGCCATCAGCTTTCAACAAAAATATCTTCATTTGTGTTCCGAAGATGAACGGAGGGAAGTTTAAGTTTAAGTTTAAGGAAGTGGGGGTGATGGTGGAAGTGACGTATATGCCGTAAAGCAGTCGAATTTTGTAGTTCTTTTTTTTCTCGGGTTACTACCCGAAACCCGAAGTTTAAAAGTACGATTAAAAACGATACAGACCCCGTCAGGCTATGACAGACGTGCCATTCAACCTATTGTAAGTCGATGTATCATCACAAGAGGCTTGAAAATATATTATGAAGGTTGAAAAGTTACCTAGTGCTGCTTTAAAATAAGAAATAATTTAATCCTAATATTTAAAAAGCCCCAAAATAAACTAAAACAAAATAAAAACAAAATAAAATATAACTAAAATGAAAACTGAAATATGAAAAAAGATCATCCAAAATATTCATATACAAAACAATAATAGTATATAAATAATACACAAATAACACTATTACATGAGTCACTAGGATAACATTTATAAGTAAATCAGTGGTGTTTTGTAAATAAATAAATAAATAAAATTTGTTTAGTTGTCATAGTTACATGTTTTTTTTAAAAATAATAATAATAGAGAAATATTTGTCTTGAAATATTTATATAAAATATACATTACATTAAAAATCTATAAAATTAATAAAAAAGGGTAGGGAAAAATCTGGGGGGAAATCCTCATTGTCAAGATCTTTTATAAAGAAATAAAAGATAACATCTTTGGAGTGATATTATGCGCTTAATAAAAGCCTAAATTCAATCTGTTCAATCCTTCAGAAAATTTGGACAAACCCACTCGGTTTGGAATGACATGAGGGCAAGTAAATGATGACAGAATTGTCCTTTTTGGGTGAACTATCCCTTTAACAAAGAAGGTCAATGAGAGCTACTGCAGCTTGTATTTTCACAGAAACCATGCGTCACTGTTGAATAAGGTTGTTCAGGTGGTCTGTTGTTGCTGTTTGGTGGCAGAAGGATGTGGTCCAGGTTTTGTGGTCGGCCCGTATGTTGTCGCTGTGGTCACCAGTCACAGTGCACTATTACTCACGGTACGAGTTGAGAGTGGCATAGCGCGTACCAAAAGTAATAATGAACCGTGAGGCTGGTCAGGGTCCACCTGCAGGCGGCGCTAGAGGGGAAACACACTGATATACTGTGGTATAACAGTATAATATGACATATATTTTGATTCACTGTAGTTGCATCACCACATTCTCATGGCCATTTTCACTTGTTTTCTTTTCGAAATGCTTTTGTGTACTAGTCTTCCTAAATAGTATGCAAGTTTAGAATAAGTGTCTCTCTATTCATAGTACTTTGCAAGCAGTATGCAAAAAGTGTCGGTTTTTCTAGTGGATTTGTGAAGTATGCATGTGTGCATGCTTTTGGGGTTAATATTGCCCACAACCCCTAGTGCAATGGAAAAGAGGAATCTGAGACCGTTCTCTTCCCACATTTTCAGTTGCAGAAAAGTGGTCAGGAATGCGAGACCAAAACTGCCACAGTTTATAAATGTGTGAACTTATAATGAATTATAAGCTAATGAATTTAGATGAATACGAGCAGGGCTCTGTGGTATTACAATTCAATTTTAATTTACAGTAGTGTGGTCCAATGCTTCTACTGTATACTCAAAATTTAGTAGTTTGTCCTGATGTCATCACAAAAAAGTACATCATTTTAGTATGTTTTAGAAATAAGCACATTGGGGTGAAACGTACAGTATACGCTACCAGAAAATCATTTGGACAAACTTGACATGATCTTTAAATCAATGGTTGTTCTATGTAGGATTATGCTTTGATGCTAGAAATTATATTTATGTACACCGATCAGGCATAACATTATGACCTAATATTGTTGGTCCCCCTTTTGCTGCCAAAACAGCACTGACCCCGTCGAGGCATTGACTCCACTTGAAGGTGTGCTGTGGTATCTGGTACCAAGATGTTAACAGCAGATCCTTTAAGTCCTGTAAGTTGCAAGGCGGGGCCTCCACTTGTTTGTTCAGCACATCCCACAGAGGCCAAGTCAACACCTCAAGTTTGTTGTTGTGCTCCTCAAACCGTTCCTGAACCATTTTTGCTTTGTGGCAGAAAGGGTGTACATTAGGGGTGGGAATCTTAAGGCTCTTAACGTTTCGATCCGATTCCGATTCCGATTCTGGGAGTAACGATCCGATTCCCAAAACGATTCTTAACATACATTTTTGGTAACTAATTATCCTGCTGTGCAAGTACATGAACTTTACATTTTAACCAAAATTGGAGCTAATATGCATTTTGTTTTTAGTTAGAATATCTGTTTGACAGTTTTGCCATATTAAAAATTATTATGAAGATTTCTTTCAAAACTCGTGCTCCTCAAACCATTCCTGAACCATTTTTGCTTTGTGGCAGGACACATTATCCTGCTGAAAGAGCCAAAGCCAGCAGGGAATACCGTTTCCATGAAAGGGTGTACATGGTCTGCAACAATGCTTAGGTGGTACATGTCAAAGTAACATCCACATGGATGGCAGGACCCCAAGGTTTCCCAACAGAACATTGCCCAAAGCATCACACTGCCTCCGCCGGCTTGCCTTCTTCCCATAGTGCATCCTGGTGCCATGTGTTCCCCAGGTAAGCGACACACACACACCCGGCCAACCACGTGATGTAAAAGAAAACGTGATTTATCAGACCAGGCCTCCTTTTTCCATTGCTCTGCGGTCCAGTTCTGATGCTCACGTGTCCACTGTTGGTGGTGGACAGGGGTCAGCATGGGCACCCTGACTGGTCTGCGGCTATGCAGCTTCTGACACCTTTCTATCAGAACCAGCATTAACTTCTTGAGCAATTTGAGCTACAGTAGCTCGTCTGTTTGATCGGACCACACGGGCCAGCCTTCGCTCCACACGTGCATCAATGAGCCTTGGCCGCTCATGACCCTGTCGCCGGTTCACCTCTGTTCCTTCCTTGGAGCACTTTTGATACTGACCACTGCAGACCAGGAACACCCCACAAGAGCTGCAGTTTTGGAGATGCTCTGACCCAGTCAACTAGCCATCACAATTTGGCCCTTGTCAAACTAAATTAAATTTCTAGCATCAAAGCAATAATTATTTTTATTTCATGGTTTTGATGGTCTTACTATTTAAAAGTGTGACTGGTATCTGTCTGGAGATTTATCGTTCTTGTATCTGATCCTCTGAGTTTGAGTGTTAAGCCAGTGAGGATGATGAGTATCTACATCAGCATGTCTGCGGCTGATTATAATGTATATACATCTTACCAGCATCGCTACTGGATGAGGGATCGTCTGGTTTTGGTGGGGCGACGGGCGGTGGGGAGGGGGGAGGAATTCTTGAACACGTTATTTCATCTTCAGCCAGACTGAATCCCTCCTGACACACGCACCGATAACTCCCCAGCGTATTCACACACTTCTGTGAGCAGCGATGACCTTCCTTACACTCATCCACATCTGAGGGAGAGAGACGTCTTTTAAAAGAACCACTGTCTTTCCCCCTCAAAGCCCATTTATATTGTTAGTAAAGCTTTCTTGCAACAAAAACATCAAAATTAAGTTTCTCACGACCACTTTCCACCCTTAAACCATATTGTAAATATATAATTATTAGGAGCAGTGAAAAGGTTTTCCATATGAGCCCTTTACAAAAAGTGTACAAAGCAAGTACTTTCTACCCATATGCCACCTTTACACTGCTTTCTATAATTATATATTTAATACATATTTTGTAAAATTAAGTAATTATAGACAGATAGATAGATGGATGGACAGGTGGATAGACAGACAGACAGACAGACAGACAGACAGACAGACAGACAGACAGACAGACAGACAGACAGATAGGACGGACGGACGGACGGACGGACGGTGATAGATAGATAGATAGACAGACAGACAGACAGACAGACAGACAGACAGACAGACAGACAGACAGACAGACAGACAGACAGATAGACAGACAGACAGACAGACAGACAGACAGACAGACAGACAGACAGACAGATAGATAGATAGATAGATAGATAGATAGATAGATAGATAGATAGATAGATAGATAGATAGATAGATAGATAGATAGATAGATAGATAGATAGATAGATAGATAGATAGATGGATGGATGGATGGATGGATGGACGGAGGGATGGATGGATGGATGGATGGACAGAGGGATGGATGGATAGATAGATTTATTTATTTTATTTGTATTGATGTTTTAGTTGGGTTTGTTCTATTAAAACCACCCGTATCCTTAAAAGCATGCGCCATGAACATAACAGTAAATGAATAGTGTGTGTTTGTGAGTACCTGTCTGACAGTATCGTCCCGTCCATCCTCTCGGACATGCACAGTGATTAGGCCTTATACACGACCCTCCATTCGCACAAGACTGCTCACACACCGCTACAGGAAATACACACACATATGCATGAATGAATCCAAATGTGAAAACCCATTCAGAGCTCACGTTTACCAATATGACTTGTAGACCTCAGTTTACCTTGGTTACAGTTGTGTGAATGTATGCGTCGCCATCCCGGACAGCATTCTGGGTAAATGTGTAAATTAGGAGCTGCTCTGCTCACCTGCCTGTAAGAAACCCTGTAGATGGTCCTGTACAACACACATTCCAGTGAAATGCTGATACATGATGCCGTTTAATATAGATTTCTTGTGTTTTTGTGTGTTCTTACTTGTATGTGCTACACATGTGGTGGTTTTGGCACATGGTGATGTAGGGTTTGTGTACAGGCTGAAGGAACGACTCTGTGCTGTAGGACACACGGCGACTCCACGCATCTCCAACACACACTCTCCTCCTGAAACACACACAGACACAGAGTTATACACAAACACACTCCAACACACAAAGCTGCATTTATTGGATAGTAGAGAAAAATAGAGTAAAAAGATAAGAGTTTATATTATTATTACAATTTAATGTATTATTACAATTTAAAAAATGTAATTCATTCCTTTGATGCAAAGCTGAATTTTTTAGCTGGATGGTCACATGATCCTTCAGAAATCATTCTAATATGCTGATTTGCTGCTCAAGAAACACTTATTATTATTTATTATAAATGTTGAAAACAGAACAGCATTTATTTGAACAAGAAATATTTTGTAACATTCTAAATACCTTTACTGTCAAATTAATGCTGAATAAAAATATTAATTTCTTTAAAAACCCCAAACTTTTAAATGGGAGTGTATATATATTTATTATTTATATGTATAAATATTGTAAAAGGTGTGTACAGCTTGCATAATCACATCTTGAATATTATCAATCTTCACATAAAAATATATTATATTTATAATTATATACATTTATATAAATGATTACATTGTTTTTTTATTAATAACTAATAACAACTAACATATTGTATTATATGTATTGTATTCTTATTATATTTATTATAATCTTATTATATTATGCATTTAAATGTGTGTGTTATATAATGCTAGGAAAGACATTTGCATTATTGGTTGTGTATTGCTGTCCATCAGTTCTAACGGGACGTGACTGACTGGTGTAATTAGCTGCTATTATATGCGTTGACCTTTAACCTTATAGTGACCCATGACCCCATGAGGCCCAAGAGCACGTGAATGGACATTTCCTGACACTACCACTGTGTCTGAAGTTGGGTACTGTCTGAGTAGCTACTACATTTGAATTTACTTCACCACCGTTAAAAAAAAGGATGTTGTATAGTATGAATACAAGTAGTATGAATGAAATTTGGACATACTACATCTGCCATGTTGTTACTGTCATGAGACCTGCAGCGTCAGTTATGTTGCTTCACTGCCATTCATAAACCCTCTCCCGTGGCCTCAAGGGATTGTAAGGTAGCACTTTATTTTACAGTCCTGTTCCCCATGTACATACTATGTACTTATTATAGTAACTACAATAACTGGGTAATAACCCCGAATCTACCCCTAAACCTAACCTTAACCCATGTAGTTACCTTATATTACCCAGTACTTTCTTACGCAAGTTCACTGTGAGTACACGCAAGTGCACATACTGTAAAATAAAGTGCGACCGATAGTAAAGTGTCCATCGAATGTGCACTTCTCTGCTTAAGTAGTAGGTCATCTGGGGACTTTTTCCCACTGTTTATCCAAATACTAATGTTTTCGGACATGCTACTCGATTGGCGCACTGTTTTCTATATAGTAGAGTCACTACTGTGTGCGTTACCCGTGGTGACCATGACTCTGAGGTGTGCAGGTCACATGCAGGAGAAACAGAGAGGAGGAGAGCAGGACCGCTGTGTACATCTCTCTCTCACTCTCTCTCAGGTGTGTCTGACAGCAGGAAGAGAGACTTCAGGTGCGTCTGTCCCCCTCAGGTACACCCAGTCAATCAGTTACCTGAGAGAGAGATGATAGATAGATAGATAGATAGAGAGAGAGAGAGAGAGAGAGAGAGAGAGACATAGAGAGAGAGAGAGAGAGAGAGAGACATAGAGAGATAGATAGATAGATAGATAAAACATTATATACAGAGTCTTGAAGGTACAATAGCAATAGTATGTGATGATAATAATATAAATGTTATGACTCCTCTAATGCTCTTTCGTGCATTCTGACTTATTTACGCTGTCAACGAGTTGGATTCTAATGCTAAACATGGCCAAAATTAAAATAAAAAACCAGAGTTGGACATATGAAGGAGTATTTTGTACACTCCTTCAGGATTCAAACAAATTTCGGAAAGGTTTTTTCGAGTATGGCCCTGTATGACATCATAAAGGGTGGAATTCCTTGTATAGCCACTTCTCCCGGATGAGTGTGTGTGCACGACAACCAGAGTGAGAGCAAGAGCACGGTCATCAACGAGTTTCGTTCGGGTTACGGGAGCCGTCGGCAGCGCTGTCGTTTAGACCACGAAATCAACAATGTCACTAAAGAAGTGTGTTTCTGGTTGTGAGGGAAAGATAACCTTGTTCTGCTTCCCAATAACACAGTTTAAGGAAACAGTGGATGCTGTTTTTCCGGAGCAGCAACGGAGTTCTGCAAGTGTGTTTGTTCCCGGTCA
Source organism: Romanogobio albipinnatus (assembly GCA_023566225.1). Lineage (NCBI taxonomy): Eukaryota > Metazoa > Chordata > Actinopteri > Cypriniformes > Gobionidae > Romanogobio > Romanogobio albipinnatus. Next base: position 40,950,536 of record CM042255.1, on the reverse strand, counting down.
CGAGTCGAAACCGCAGGCGGTGAGTGAAACTGCATCAAATGTGTGTGTTTTGTTGGCAACCGGCGCGTAAGTGCATATAATGTTAACAACAATCCAGGGATAATGCCAGGATGTATCGTGTGTGCGCATGCTCTCATGACTCTTTAGCTCCGCCCACTGCACGCCTACAAAAACTAAAGACTCTTAGGAGATTTGAAGGATGCAATACTACTCTAGAGGTACTCAAGATTAACATGAGATCGGCAGAAACTGTGTGTGTTATGTCCACATCAGAGTACAGTATTGTTTTTACCTCGGATCTAAGATCTGAACTATAGTCTTAACAAAATGTTATTTCTGCTATACTTCCTTATTGAACAGCTGGATCTCATCATACTGTACATACAACACAGAACTGTTCTTCAGGTAGACATTAAGAATAAAAAAATTTGTAACCATCAATTTGTAACCATTTCCCATAAGCTACCACACAGTTAAGACCTGTTTCATGTTTAAACACGAGAGTTAATGCACTTTTAAAGGCAGAAAATGAGAGGAACTTAATCATCATTAAGACGTGCATTTGTTACAAATCACAGTTAATTGAATCAAACATGGTTCTGAGAAATGTGCGTTTACATAAGTCTAAATAAGGCTGCTTTATAACTGTACTGGCGGTTTTCATTTGGGTGTAATGAAGATACATTTCCATCTGTAACGTGGTTTTAAATATTATTTTAATAAGAGCATGCTTATTGAAAACATGGCTTTGATTACTGAAACGGCATTTAACATGTCATCCCGCCACACACATGCGTGAACAAATCTCTGCTTCAGATGAAACTGAGACTTTACAAAGTCAGCTATATTAAAAGTCATTTTTCTTCCTGAAGTTCATTTGAACTTGTATGCGCATGTACACACACGTGCGTTCTCTCATCTTGAACAGCTTACAGTAATCATTAGGTTATTGCTGGTTTAATGAGTTCAGGTTTAGAGCGCGGAGTAAAACAGGTCTCAATGTTCCCTAGAGAGCTTTTGACAACAACCCTAAAGCCTCAGCCATTATACCTACCACACCTGTGTGTGTGTGTGTGTGTGTGTGTGTGTGTATCTGTGTGTGTGTGTTGTGTACAGTTTTGGCTATACTTGTGAGAGACAAATTTCCTCACTTATATAGTAAAACATTATGACAGCCGCCTAATAAGGACATTTTACCGGTCCTCACTGTTAAAAAGGCTTATAAAATGGCCGAAACATGTTTGTATTTAAATCTAGTGTTCTGTATGTGTTTCTGGGATAGGTAGGTTTAGGGGTAGGGGGTAGAAGATACAGATTGTACAGTATAAAAATCATTATCTTTATGGAAACTCCCCATAAAACATGAAAAAATGTATTCAATACCAAAACAAGCAATGCACTTAATTGTATTGAATGTGTACTTGTAGTTTACTTAAAATCTTAAAATATATATTTAAAAAAAACTGTACATGCAGATAATATAATATTAACTTAAAGGTGCAGTGTGTAAATGTTAGCAGCATCTAGTGGTGAGGTAGCGAACTGCAATTGCTCACCCCTCCCTTTCGAAGCACATAGAGAAGCTACGGTGGCCCACACAGGACAGAAACGTCATTGTCTGAGACAGCAGAGAGTAGCTAGCACTCTTTGTAGAGCATTTTGTCCGTTTAGGGCTACTGTAGAAACATGACGGCGCAAAATGGCGATTTCACTGTAAGGGGACCCGCGGTGTGTTAAGATTGAAATGGCTCATTCTAAGGTAATAAAAACATAACGGTTCATTATGTAAGGTCTACACCACTGAAAAATAGTTGTATATTATATTGCATTTCTGTCAATAGATCCTCGTAAATACTACACACTGCACCTTTAAGTGTACTCTCTTTAAGTATACTTTTAAAAAATGCACTTTGTAAAAGTGTCACGTTTTACTTTAAAGTACATTTTAAATCATTAATTTTTACTATGGTTTATAGAAGTACTAACATTAAAGCACGTGTAAAGTGCTTGATTATAATTTGAACTCTAATATTACATTATGTAAATATATTTTAAATGCACCAAATTGCAACTTAATCGCTGCACATGTGTAATTAAAATCATATTTAAATACATGACATGCAAGTTTCAATAGAAATTACATTCAATTTTAGTTAACCAGTATACAGTACACTTTAACCATATTTCAAAGACAATAGAATTATGAAATTACAAATAAAGGTGTACTTAAGTCTTTCTTAAATATGCCAAATATACTCTTAAGTTCAACTAATAGCATTTAATATAAATACATTTTCATTTGATTGCAACTAACATGCAAGTGTCCGAACATTACATTCAGTTCGCACTTAAGTATTAGTATAAAAGTATGGTAAAGTGTACTACTTTTCCACAAGGGTATTTAATAGTTTAAATAAATTCAAATGTTTTTCCATTTTCCATATTCCATCCGAAAGATTAAAAATGCGGCCTTCAAAGGATGCGTTCCAATAAAAACATTGACAGCCAATCAGAATCCATCGTGAAGTAACGAGCTCGAGCATTTAAAGTGACAGACAAGCATTCGCTCAGAATAAACAGAGCCATATTGTCTGTTGGTGTGGACGCTAATATAGTTATCTTTATAGTTATCGTTCTTGGTGCGAATGGGCCTTTAGCTTCACTTCCTGTCCCCTGAGGAACTGTCAACTGATGATTTTTTTGGCAGCATAGATGTATCTTTCACTGCCTTTGATATCCCACAATGCTGTTAAAGGTCCCGTTCTTCGTGTTTTTTTGAAGCTTTGATTGTGTTAACAGTGTGCAATATAACATGTGTTCATGTTTCGCGTGTAAAAAAACACAGTATTTTTCACACAATTTACTTATCTGTATACCGCTGTTTTCACTGTCCTAAAAACGGGCTGATGAGTTCCTTGTTCTATGAAGTCCCTCCTTCAGAAATACGTAACGAGTTCTGATTGTGCCAGCGGTTCCCGTGTTGTGATTTGACCGCAGCTTAGCGAACGTGGCACGGTTCCTGTGTTGTGATTCGAAAGCAGCTTAGCGCACGTAACTTGCACGGAAAGGTCACGCCTCTTAACGGGAGATGTATGCGCTTAATGATCTCTACAGCGTCCCTGGGAAAGCCAAACAAAGGTGATTTGACTCCAGGATGAAAATAACAGCGTCTCGACGACATGGCGACAAACACAGTCAAACGCAACAATTCCTTTTCTCCACGCGACACTTCCTCTTCTCCACGTGGGACAGCAACAAGACCACGCCCCCTTTTTTCGCGTATTCTTGTGGGCGGAGGTTAGTCTGTTCTACTGTTCTATCGACATCATTTATGAAGGAAGTACCAGGATGTAGTCCAAGCCGGCCGTTCGCTGTAGGCTTTGAAAGGGAACTTCTGTTAAATAAAATATCTCGCTTGGCATTGAACTTTGAGCTTTATAATTTTACAGGTATTATTTATGCTCTAACAGCAACATTACACACTAACTAAAGTTTGAACAATGGGATCACGAAGAACGGGACCTTTAAGCTAAGACATAAAAAAAATTTAAAAAGATGCCCCCTAAATGTTAGGGTTGGTGGTCAGTTTGTGTAAAAGTATGTTTTTGACCAACGTTTTCCACTTTTGATGTCATTACTAGTGAGAATTACTATTATAGTAATTAAATATTCGCTTAGTTATCACTAAAGCTTTCGCTATTTAGCTGTAGATCTTTAAACCGTAACGTAGCCTCGGAAGTCTGTCTGAAATCAGTTTCGTGAGGTGTCTTCGTGCGCAAACACTGCCTGTGAAGTCATCATTTACGCAGGAAACAATCCCAGAATGCAGTGCATCAAGATCTGTGGGGGAAGAAATCCACCCAAGATGGCGAGCCAAACAAGAGAAATATCAGTTCTGAATAAACCTGTAGATAAAATAAAAAAAGTTTGTATATGCTTTAATGTTTGTTTGAGCATTGTCTTGTTAGCTTAGCGTAGCTTAGCACTGAGGTGTGTGCAGCTGGCTAATCGAGTGTGATTCCTCTTCTCAGGTGTGTTACTGTGTTTCTGTATGTGCGTCTGGTGGTTAATATCAGATTTGTTAACATCACATTTTCCACAGCTCCGAGCCCCTCTACAGCAGCCGGAGAGCTTTGAAATCTCCACCTCAGGATTGTGGGTCAGATAATGTTTTCACGTGTCTCCAGTTTGAGTCGGACGACCCACCGCAGAACGTCTGACACCACAATGAGGCAGTAAAGTGGTTTAGGACTTCTGGATGACTTTTTTATACTGATCTCCTGCCAAACTCTTAATGGTTTATACAGGTCCATACCTGCAGGCTGTTTGAGTTACAGAAACTGTATATGTGTGCGTCTCTCACAATTCATCTGATTGCCGTCATATGTAAACACTTAGCACGTGTCTTATATAAACGCTGCCAGATCTCTGACTCATGGTCTCCGAGCAAATAAACTTGGGTTTACTCGCTAGTGATGTTGCATGAAGATAATTATCCATTAGTTATGGTTAAGGACGAAATAAAGAATAAGAGAAAGGATATTGTGGTGCCAAACTTTCAGCATTTTCTGCCCAACAATAATCATTGAATCACAAAGCAAAGCGTGGTACATTTATATATATATATAAGTTCAAAGTGTACATTTAAACACAATGCCATACCACAAAAAACACACACACACCGACATTTAGATACAAATCACTGCATATAATCACAAATAATGGCACTAATTAGAAGCGGAAGCAGTTAAGACTAATGGAGGGCCAGACTTTGTGTGTGTGTGTGTGTGTGTGTGTGTGTGTTTATGTTTGGAATGGAATACTACCATACTGCCTAGTGTGCAGACGCTATATACTGCACACTGCTGAGTAGTAGGCCTATGTGAAACAATGTGCAATATATGCATTTATAAAAGTAGTTTGCAACATTATCACCACAATGAAAAGTATATGTTTAATTCAGTAAGTGATGTCTAGTGATAATACATTTGGCATATTGTGTTTTTTAAGTGTTGGTGCGCAAAAAAACCTTACTATTCCATGTATATAGTAAACTATTCCATTTCAAAAAGCAATTAATAGTCACTATTCATCACACTGGAAACCGAAGATCAAAAATTTTGGCTAAGTAGGTAATTCGAGTATTTTATGCAAACCATGCAGTAGGCCTATGCATGCTAAATATTTCAGTAATAGTAAAAGTAGCCTATGCTATTCTAAACCTGAGGTGCAATTACAGTTTGCACTCTGGCCGCTTTAACTGTAAAGGACCAGCAGGCGGCGCTGTTTTCATACAACATTATTTGCGACCATAGTTGGTCCAATGTTGGTCCAGTTCAGTCTAATCTAATGACAATTATATAGTAATACACACACACAATGACCTGCACTAAGCTGTTGCATGCCCAAATAGATAATAATGAAATGCATGCTGCATGCATGACTTTACATAAACAATATAAAATATGTATTTGTGCAATGACTCACTGTTTACGAGATTAACCGCTGCGTGGATGTAAAAGGGGAAAGAGAGTGATCCCCTAGAGCGTCCCAAAAACGAAGTTTCCCACCAAATTCTGAGGACAGACGTGGAATAATATAAATAGTCCAAAAACACGCATGTGCCCAAAGTTGCGCTGGCACGAGACTCCTGCGCGCGCTTCCCGTAGCTCTGCTCTCCGTGTTTAGGAGGGGTTTTTTGCACACTCAGTTGAGTTCCCTCACAACTGTCAAAGCGTGCAGGGGGGTAACCACACCACTACTGCCCCTCCTTCACCGGGACGTCCCGGGAGAAACACTCAGGAGACCCTCGCTCCGAGTGACGTAATCGCTACTGGAATTCACGCGCAGCAGCTCAGTTTACCGGGTCACGCACCGAGAAATATGAAAGATCGCAGGGAAAAAAAGAGCAATGTAATGAATCTAAACCCTGTGTGTTTAACGCGCCGTAGTGCAGTTAAAATCATCCTGATCCAATTATTATCTGCTGTTAATAAATTAGTACATAACCTACACTACCAGTAAAAAGTTGTCCGTTTATATTAGACATTATTATACACAATTAATGATATATATATAAAAAATAAAAAAAAATCCAGAAAGACAGAATTGCACATTTCATTTTTATTTTACTTCATTCAAATAGTTATGTCATGTAATTGATTGTATGTGAAGTACTCGGTGGCCTATATAATGTTTAAGGGCTTATTACTGAAGTGTAAAGAAAATCGCCATGCCAATGTAAGTAATGTTCTCACACTCACCCAGTTAATAAAATCACGTGATCTCGCGCTGAGCTCGAGGCCATTCGATCCACCTGTCGCGCGCTCTGACGCGCTTCTCCATCGCCAGCATTTCTTATAAACTCTTCTTCTCTCTGATAAAGAGCGCCGTGTGGTCAGCGTCTCGATGCTCCCCGTGAACCGACTGGCGAGGAATGAGATGGTTTTGGGCGTTTTTCTCCTGCTTTTTATTCCGCGCTTCCTGTGGAACTCAGGAATTGGACGGACAATCCCAAACCGGAAATCCTGCAAGTGTTTGGAGCTGATAAACCACTTAGGCCTGCACAAACACTCCCCTCATGTCCCTCAAGTCCCAATACGGGTAATCACGAACTGCAAACACACTGATGATCTGTAAACAGCGCGGGTTTGGCCCTGTGATTTCAACTAAGTTACTATATAGCCTAATATAAGGGATATAGATTATTTACCTAAACATGGAAAGGCAGTGCAGTCACCCTACAGAGAGATTTTTTTTAATCTAATCTGACTCTTGAAATGACTTTTGTTGATTAATGTAATCTGGTAGATTAGTCATATTAGTTCACCCAAAAATATATGTTGTTCCAAACCCGTAAGACTTTCGTTCATCTTTGAATCAAAAATGAAGATCTTTTTGATGAAATCTGAGAGCTTTCTGTCCCTCCATTGACAGCAATGCACCCATATGAATCAAGCCATTTAGGCCAAATCTTCTGAAGAGACACGATCACTTTATGATGAACAGATTGAATTCTCATTGAAGCTCAAATGTGATGCGCAACACGAGAATGAACCTCATTGGTTCTTGAGGAAGCTCAAACGTGATGCGTAACATGAGAATGCACCTCATTGGTTCTTGAGGAAGCTCAAACGTGATGTGTAACATGAGAATGAACCTCATTGGTTCTTGTGGAAGCTCAAACGTGATGCATAACACAAGAATGAACCTCATTGGTTCTTGAGGTAACACGAGAATGCACCTCATTGGTTCTTGAGGAAGCTCAAACGTGATGCGTAACATGAGAATGAACCTCATTGGTTCTTGAGGAAGCTCAAACGTGATGTGTAACATGAGAATGCACCTCATTGGTTCTTGAGGAAGCTCAAACGTGATGCGTAACATGAGAATGAACCTCATTGGTTCTTGTGGAAGCTCAAACGTGATGCATAACACGAGAATGGGCCTCATTGGTTCTTGAGGAATCTCAAACGTGATGCGTAACACGAGACTGAACCTCATTGGTTCTTGAGGAAGCTCAAACGTGATGCGTAACACGAGACTGAACCTCATTGGTTCTTGAGGAAGCTCAAACGTGATGCATAACACGAGAATGAACCTCATTGGTTCTTGAGGAATCTCAAACGTGATGCGTAACACGAGACTGAACCTCATTGGTTCTTGAGGAAGCTCAAACGTGATGCATAACATGAGAATGAACCTCATTAATTCTTGTGGAAGCTCAAACGTGATGCGTAACACGAGAATGCGTGTCATTGGTTCTTGAGGAAGCTCAAACGTGATGCGTAACATGAGAATGAACCTCATTGGTTCTTGAGGAATCTCAAACGTGATGCGTAACACGAGAATGCACCTCATTGGTTCTTGAGGAAGCTCAAACGTGATGCGTAACACGAGAATGCACCTCATTGGTTCTTGAGGAAGCTCAAACGTGATGCGTAACACGAGAATGAACCTCATTGGTTCTTGAGGAAGCTCAAACGTGATGCGTAACACGAGAATGAACCTCATTGGTTCTTGAGGAAGCTCAAACGTGATGCGTAACACGAGAATGAACCTCATTGGTTCTTGAGGAAGCTCAAACGTGATGCGTAACACGAGAATGAACCTCATTGGTTCTTGTGGGAGCTCAAACGTGATGCGTAACACGAGAATGAACCTCATTGGTTCTTGTGGGAGCTCAAACGTGATGCGTAACACGAGAATGAACCTCATTGGTTCTTGTGGGAGCTCAAACGTGATGCGTAACACGAGAATGCACCTCATTGGTTCTTGTGGGAGCTCAAACGTGATGCGTAACACGAGAATGAACCTCATTGGTTCTTGTGGGAGCTCAAACGTGATGCGTAACACGAGAATGAACCTCATTGGTTCTTGTGGGAGCTCAAACGTGATGCGTAACACGAGAATGCACCTCATTGGTTCGTGAGGAAGCTCAAACGTGATAAGTAACACGAGAATGAACCTCATTGGTTCTTGAGGAAGCTCAAACGTGATGCGTAACACGAGAATGCACCTCATTGGTTCTTGAAGAAGCTCAAATGTGATGCGTAACACGAGAATGCACCTCATTGGTTCGTGAGGAAGCTCAAACGTGATGCGTAACACGAGAATGCACCTCATTGGTTCTTGGGGAAGCTCAAACGTGACGCGTAACACGAGAATGAACCTCATTGGTTCTTGAGGAAGCTCAAACGTGATGCGTAACACGAGAATGCACCTCATTGGTTCTTGAAGAAGCTCAAATGTGATGCGTAACACGAGAATGAACCTCATTGGTTCTTGAGGAAGCTCAAACGTGATGCGTAACACGAGAATGCACCTCATTGGTTCTTGGGGAAGCTCAAACGTGATGCATAACATGAGAATGAACCTCATTAATTCTTGTGGAAGCTCAAACGTGATGCGTAACACGAGAATGCGTGTCATTGGTTCTTGAGGAAGCTCAAACGTGATGCGTAACATGAGAATGAACCTCATTGGTTCTTGAGGAATCTCAAACGTGATGCGTAACACGAGAATGCACCTCATTGGTTCTTGAGGAAGCTCAAACGTGATGCGTAACACGAGAATGCACCTCATTGGTTCTTGAGGAAGCTCAAACGTGATGCGTAACACGAGAATGAACCTCATTGGTTCTTGAGGAAGCTCAAACGTGATGCGTAACACGAGAATGAACCTCATTGGTTCTTGAGGAAGCTCAAACGTGATGCGTAACACGAGAATGAACCTCATTGGTTCTTGAGGAAGCTCAAACGTGATGCGTAACACGAGAATGAACCTCATTGGTTCTTGTGGGAGCTCAAACGTGATGCGTAACACGAGAATGAACCTCATTGGTTCTTGTGGGAGCTCAAACGTGATGCGTAACACGAGAATTAACCTCATTGGTTCTTGTGGGAGCTCAAACGTGATGCGTAACACGAGAATGCACCTCATTGGTTCTTGTGGGAGCTCAAACGTGATGCGTAACACGAGAATGAACCTCATTGGTTCTTGTGGGAGCTCAAACGTGATGCGTAACACGAGAATGAACCTCATTGGTTCTTGTGGGAGCTCAAACGTGATGCGTAACACGAGAATGCACCTCATTGGTTCGTGAGGAAGCTCAAACGTGATAAGTAACACGAGAATGAACCTCATTGGTTCTTGAGGAAGCTCAAACGTGATGCGTAACACGAGAATGCACCTCATTGGTTCTTGAAGAAGCTCAAATGTGATGCGTAACACGAGAATGCACCTCATTGGTTCGTGAGGAAGCTCAAACGTGATGCGTAACACGAGAATGCACCTCATTGGTTCTTGGGGAAGCTCAAACGTGACGCGTAACACGAGAATGAACCTCATTGGTTCTTGAAGAAGCTCAAATGTGATGCGTAACACGAGAATGAACCTCATTGGTTCTTGAGGAAGCTCAAACGTGATGCGTAACACGAGAATGCACCTCATTGGTTCTTGGGGAAGCTCAAACGTGACGCGTAACACGAGAATGAACCTCATTGGTTCTTGAGGAAGCTCAAACGTGATGCGTAACACGAGAATGCACCTCATTGGTTCTTGAAGAAGCTCAAATGTGATGCGTAACACGAGAATGAACCTCATTGGTTCTTGAGGAAGCTCAAACGTGATGCGTAACACGAGAATGCACCTCATTGGTTCTTGAGGAAGCTCAAACGTGATGCGTAACACGAGAATGCACCTCATTGGTTCGTGAGGAAGCTCAAACGTGATAAGTAACACGAGAATGCACCTCATTGGTTCTTGAGGAAGCTCAAACGTGATGCGTAACACGAGAATGAACCTCATTGGTTCTTGCAGAAGCTCAAACGTGATGCGTAACACGAGAATGCACCTCATTGGTTCGTGAGGAAGCTCAAACGTGATAAGTAACACGAGAATGCACCTCATTGGTTCTTGAGGAAGCTCAAACGTGATGCGTAACACGAGAATGCACCTCATTGGTTCGTGAGGAAGCTCAAACGTGATAAGTAACACGAGAATGCACCTCATTGGTTCTTGAGGAAGCTCAAACGTGATGCATAACACGAGAATGAACCTCATTGGTTCTTGCAGAAGCTCAAACGTGATGCGTAACACGAGAATGCACCTCATTGGTTCTTGGGGAAGCTCAAACGTGATGCGTAACACGAGAATGAACCTCATTGGTTCTTGAGGAAGCTCAAACATGATGCGTAACACGAGAATGAACCTCATTGGTTTGTTTTTTGGAATTAACTGCTCAGTTCATATGCGTTAGTTTTGCGATCTCTTTATGAACTTTTTGAAGTATAAAAGTGTTAGTTGTCAATGGAGGGACAGAAATCTTCGCTTCTCACACAAAACTATATTTTATGGCTTCAGAAAATAATGTTCAAGCCATTTGGACTGTGGTTTTTTTTTTTGGTGCTTGCCCACATCATTCCCCACAAAGTCCCCATGATTCTGCTATATTTCTCCTGTTGTGAAAGAAAGTCATACCGGTCTGGACGGGCTGAGTAAATGATGACAACATTTCCATTTTTGCACGAGCTCTTCCTTTCAGGCTGGTTAAATGGATGTGGGTGGGGGTTATGAGTTATGTGTTGGTGATTCCAGCCATCAGATTAAATCAGTCCAGAAACGAGCAGTAGACATTGCATTCATGCTTCCAGTCCATCGACGTGGTAATACTTTGGCAGGTTTATAGGAAATCAGTTTGCGATGTGTGTGTTTTGATTCACACGCACAAAATTGGTATCTAATGTTGACAACATTAGACGGTATTAAAAAGATTTCAGCTTTCATTTGATCCACATTATTCCTGTGAGTAAGTGTGTGTTGGAGAACGCAAGACTGATTCTGAATGTATTATCCAAATATGTGGAGGAAATGGCTCTGCACAGCACTTCCTGTGGATCAGGAAGCAGGAAGTGTGTGGAAGAGGAAGATTGTGCTTTGGGTCACAGTGAACAATGAGAGTAAGAACTTAAAGGAAAGAGTCATGCGTCAACGTGAGAGCAGGGCGGGAAAGTGGAGGACGGGGATTTAGAGAGTGAGAGCTGAAGAGAAAGATTTTAATGTTCAGTGTGATCATGCTACATGATCTTTTAATAACTACAGACAATAGCCCATGTCTTTTCAATGATTTACCAAGATGTCTTTCAGTGAGTATTATGAATGAAATATGATTATTTAATCAAATATATTCTATAGAAAGCCGTTGTTTTAAATTGTAATTATATTTCACAATTTTACTGTGTTTCTGATACAATAAATGCAGCCTTGGTGAGCAGAAGAGACGTCAAAATCCTTACGGATGCCAAACATTTGAACAGTATAGTCTATAAATGATGTTTATAGATCTTGGACTGCATTCAGATGTCATTTAGATCTCAGTTAGTGAATTATTATTATTATCTGACAGTTTCAACTCCTTAATTATCCTCCAGGATTCAGCAGATTTGCACAATCCCGTCAAACAGAAACAAACAGGAACTTGCTGTCACACGTCACTGCTGGAAAAGAGAACTGTGTGTGTGTGTGTGTGTGTGTGTGTGTGTGCTTGCGTGCGTGCGTGTGTGTGTGTGTGTGTGTGTGATGGCACATATGGTTTATGTGTAAGTGCATGTGTAAGTGTGTTTGTGGAGAGATGTCAAATTGGCTCATTCATTATAGCAACCAAATTCTTCAGTGCTGAGGGAAGCAGTGGAACAGCAGACACACACACACACACACACACACACACACACACACACACACAGGGCTGATACCCTCTGATATCTGTCTGAACTTTAATTTTCAGAGAGGAACGGAGAACTTTCCTCAATGTAAGAGGCTGTCAGTCAGTCAGCATGACTGAGAATGCCATTCATTTACTACGGTAAAAGGTAAAGCTGGTGACAAGTACAGAACCAAAAGTCAAAAATTCTTCTAAGGACAATTTATTTGATATATGCTATCTGTATTAATTTTATGCGCTATACTTTTATATGTTAACAATTGTTTCATTTAGTTCTACTTGGTTCATTTAGGGTTCATACTTTACTGAATCATAACCGAGAACTTCATTATCTAAATTTAAGAGCGAGATCTGAGTAATGGTCCTTTGGGAGCGAACGGTAGAAAAAGAGAAATGGAGAGAAGAAAAGAGAAATAAACAGTTAGAAGTAAGAATACAGAAGAACACGCGTCTAGTGTTCCTGAACTCACATTGACTCCTGGACAGTAGAGACACTGAATATTGTTTGGACACCGATTCCCTCGAATAACACACACACACACACACACACACACACACACACACGCACGCACGCACGCACACACACACACACACACACACACACACACACACACACACACACACACACACACACACACACACACACACACACACACACACAAAGTGACAAGTGTGGTTTTTGAACTCTCTCATTGTTTCTTTCACTTAGAAGTAAATCAGAAGTCAATACTAGCATCATATTTACTGTACTTTATACTACATAGTGCCTACTATATGCTGCCTACTGCCTACTAAATACTTAGTATAGAAGTGTTTAGACAGTGTGCTGAATTGTCGTCACGTGATCTCACTATTTTTTGTTTAGTTCCCTTGGGTCTAGCAGTGGTCAAAAGTGATGTCGGTGATGTTCTTGTTTTTAATGACCCTACAAGTTCGATTAAACCAGCAAAATGTGAGGCATTATGACAAACTGATTTGGTTAAAAAGGCAAACTACTGCTTCAGGTTTTATTTACTAAAATAAATGCATAGAAAAACAAAGCAAACACTGACTACAACATATCACTTATTAATACTTTGTTGGTTCTCTCTTGTTTTTGCATGTGTTTATCATTTCTTTGTATGACAGTCTGGCCAAAAATTTGACTTGTTTCATTGCATTATCACAAATAAAACAATGGACTGCAAACACAACTCCACTGTATGTTTACATTACAAAATAAAAAAAATAAAAAACATGAATAATATTTGAATAAAGGATGAACATGCCAATTTTTCTAGGCCAGACATCACTTCTGCACAGAGCCCCTAAGGGGACATGGTGGTGGAAACAAATATGAGATGGGAGGAAAAATAAAGTCAATGCTTTTGCATTCTCTCGCAAAATGTTTACTCTTCCCTGACAAACTTTGCACTCGCAAAACCTTTGTGTTCATCACTCGCAAAAACGTTTATGTTCACTCGCAAAACCTTTGGGGTCCCTTGCAAAAAAACCTTTGCGTTCACTAGCAAAACTTTTGTGTTCTTTGCAAGAGAAAGCAAAAGCATTGCCAAATAATTTTTCCTCCCATCTAATTTTTTCTTCTTTACCATGTCCCTTTAGGGGCGTACTTTTGGCCTCTGTTGAATTTATTTGGCAATTTTAATCCAACTTTAGGTAAAGATGTCTTTACTCTTGGCAGTCTGATAAAATAAGTTAAGGAAAAGTTGTTACACTCTAAAAAATGCTGGGTTAAAAACAACCCAAGTTGGGTTGAAAATGGATTTGGGTTGTTTTAACCCAGTGAATGGGTTTTTTATTAAATGTTTGCTTAAAACAACCTTTGTCTATTTTCAATCCAACTTGGGTTATTTTTAACCCAGTATTTTTTAGAGTGTAATGTTAAAAATCATATTTGATACCACTTCTGATTCATGATTCATCGCACTTAAAATAGAAGAGTAATTGTCTGCAGTCAGAAAATGTTCATAGAGTGCATAGTATATACTACCTTTCCAAAGTTTGTGATCAGTATGATTTTTTTTTAAAGAAATTAATCATTTTATTCAGAAAGGATGCATTAAATTGATCAGAAGTGCAGTGAAGACATTTATCATTTTACAAAAGATTCAGATTTCAAATAAATGCTGAACTTTCTATTCATCAAAGAATCGTGAAAAGTGTATCACTGTTTCCACAAAAATATTAACCCTCTGGTGCTCTTCGGTTATTTCTGACCGGATAATTTATTGTTTTGAAATTTTAAAAATCACTGCTTCATCAGAATGATATGAAACTTTGTGACTTTTCTAGCATTAGGTATGTAAACACACCAAAAAATTGGGGTCATGATTTGAGCATGCTAATTGGTCGTAAAAAAAAAAGTAGCGTTCATTGTCTTCGACCGACCATAGGAAATGAATGGGAAATCGGCAAAAACACAAAAATTCTCTGAATATTTGTGTGTACAATCTACACTCTAAAACCGGATAAGTTGAGTTTACTTAAAAAATTTGAGGAAAGTGGTTGCCCTAAAAAATTTAAGTAATGATTACTTGATAAACTTGAGTTAAATTTATTTAAAGATATTAGTCATTCTAATAACTATTTTAAGTTGAATAGACTAAATACTTTAATTTTAAGTAATACCGCTGTTTAATTACTTCACTTATCTTTTTAATTGCATTAAGTTGTTCTTACTTAAACCGTTTAAGTTTTGTCAACTTAATTCTATCTGGGATCTGAGGAAGTGTACTCCAAGAGTGCATTGTGGCATGAATAAATTAAATGCTTCGTTTTACTATTTTTGCCTTTATTTTACTATTTGTCTTTTGTCAGTATAACCCCAATAATGACAGCAAGTAAAATAGTAAAGGTCGAATTAATAATAAAAAAAAAAAAAAAAAAAAAAAAAAAATCCTTGTTACCATTGTTGTGTTTTGCATGCTGAATGTTGAAGTGTGTGTGTGACACACTCAAGCATGGTCAAATGATATTGTGACAAACATAGAGGGATTATATCAACTCATATCATATCAATTATATCAATTAAAAGGTTATGCCATAAATATTAGCAAAACAAATGTTAAAAGGTCATTATTTGACATGAAAAATAGTTATGTTCTATATCATTAATGGACAAATATTACATACATATATACATATATATATATATATTTTTTTTGTATACATATACATATATACATATATATATATACATATACATATATATATATATATTACTTCCCTTGTTTTGAAATCAACTTCTTGTTGCATTGCTGCATTAATAGGAAGTTAATTACTATAATATGAATGAAGTTCCAAGTGTCCAACCAAAGGGAACACTAATCACAGTTATGGTGAGAGGAAGTGGAGGAAATGAGTGATAAGTCTAGAAAAAATTGCCCCGCCTTAAAAACACTTTGCCCGTCCACCTGTCCACCCGCTTGTTTTTTTGCTTTGGCAAAATGGTACTCAAACCAGTCAAGTAATGTTTACTTGAGTTTTCTAAGTAACGAAGGCATAGCATGCAAATAGTTCAGATTACTTACTTGTTTTAAGTAAGGTCAACAAATTATTGGACATTGAGTAAAGTTTACTAAAAAAGTCTTAGTAAGAACAACTGTTGGATTTTACAGTGTACAAATCGGCCACAATGCTGAAAAAAAGTACACAGTAGTGAAGGGGTGACACTCTAAAACATCAAGAGTGTGATATTGACACATCCACTCACACGCACACTTATACACACACATACACCTATGAAAAACTGAACCTATGAACCCCATTTCACAGCTTTATCAGAATGATATGAAACTTGGTGACTTTTATAGCATTAGGTATGTAAACACACACACAAAAATCGTTAAAAAAATACTCCCACTTGTGCTCTTCGGTCAAAAATGACACCATAGGAAATGAAAAGGAAATCTGCAAAAACACAAATTCACAGAAAAAAGATCTATATTTCTAACAAACAAAAAAAATATTAAAACTTTATAACAAATAGTCTGAGATTTTTTAAATATATATTCAAATCCATCAACAACAAAAAAAATAATAATTTAATGTGTTCAAAAGAGAACTAGGGAATTCTCAAGCCTCTCCCATCGTTACAGGATTTCTTAAATAATTCCTAAAGAGGGCACTAATCTGCCTTCAAAAAAATATTTTGAAGGCCTAGTCTCTATTTTAACCTGAAATACTGCAATAATAATAATAATTAAAAAAAACAAATACAAAACAATTTTTTTGTATACTTAAAAAAAAAAAAAAATTGCATTGGTTTTACTGGGGTGGAGGAAGTTTCATTTTTAGGTGTCCGGTCACTTATGACCGGGAAGACAACCAATGCAACCCCTAAACGATGAAAATTATCCCACTCACCCTCAAGTCATCCTAGGTGTATATGACTTTTTTTTTTTCCAGACGAATAAAATCGGAGTTATATTTTAAAAAAGTCCTGTCTAAGAAGCATTATAATGGCAGTGCTTAGTGTATGAAGTCCATACAAGTGCATCTATCCATCATATAACTGCTCCACACGGCTCTGGGGGGTTAATAAAGGCCTTCTGAAGTGAATCGATGCGTTTGTGTAAGAAAAATATCCATATTTAAAAATGTATAGACTAAAATATCTAACTTCTGGCGGATTGCCGTATGCATCGTTTTACGGGCGAAAGAGTAACCCCTGACCTTTGAACCCTTGACGCATGCGTATTGACGAACGCAGAAGCGTAGAGGATAGAGCAAAACAAAACACCGGTCATGAATTAGAGTCTAAAACGAGAAATTTTAAAGAGAAATGGCAGAGGATTTCGATATAAGAGAAGAGGGGCTTGAGTTTGTTGCCCAGCACTATCCACGAGAGGCGTCAAAGCTTGCGATGCTCCTATACATCGCGTCAGGGGTTGCTCTTTTGCCGTAAGTCGAATTGCGTATACGCCGGAAGTTAGTTATTTTAGTTTATAAAGTTTTAAATATGGATATTGTTCTTACACAAACGCACCACTTGGCTTCAGAAGGCCTTTATTAACCCCCTGGAGCCGTGTGGAGCAGTTATATCATGGATAGATGCACTTTTATGGAATTCACTGCCATTATAAAGCTTGGAAGAGCCAGGACTTTTTTAATATAACTCCGATTGTGTTTGGCTGAAAGAAGAATGTCATATAAACATTCTAGGATGACTTGAGGGTGAGTAAATCATGGGCTAATTTTCATTTTTTGGGTGAACTATCCCTTAAAATAGAACAACTGTTTGCTTACTAACTCCACACAGGGTGTGTATATACTACAAGTTTCTTTCAAATAGCTAAAATTGTCAGTGTCGTTCCAAACATATGTTTGGTGTTTGGCTGCTAAGTTTTCATTCATGCATGTTACTGCAGCTCAGGTGCTGACACAGCCAATCAGAGGTCAGGCATTTCATCTCAAACTCTCACAGATGATTGGTTGTCTGTGCTGTTGTGAGTTCCATAAAGAACCAGAGGTTTATCAGTGCAAATATCTGCTTGACCTGACCTGACCTGACTTGTAATGTCATTCATTTTATTCAGTTAAACAACTAATATTAACATTTGTGTATGATGTATGTTATGTATTACCATAATTCACCCCAGGTGTTAGTGCATGCGTGTTATTTTAGTTAATAGTTCTGCTGACAGAAATCCACACATAGTGACAGCTCTGACACGTTTTAATGACCCTTGCATCCTGGATGTGTGACTTCATGAGGTGCGCAGTGTGTGAAGGTGTTTTAGAGGGACATTAGCATTGATGGTCTTAAGGTGCTTTCAGTTTGAGCCGGCAGTGTTGAGTTTACTATAGTACATCAGTCTAAAGGTGATGATACACAGGGCAGCTTTTTGAGCAATGTTGCTGGGCAATGTTGCCGTCAACGGGCATCCAGGTGAGAGTCGACACAGGGCCCATGACTGATCTAAAGTATCCAAATAGAAATGTGTTGCCCATTCTCACTCTGGCAACATTGCTCAGAAAAGTTGCCCTGTGTATTATCACCTTTGTATAGCATCACTGTATAAAGAAATAAAGCAAATAGCATGTTGTTATAACAAATTAGCTCATGCTGGAAGTATACTTATTTTTCAATGTCTTCTCTCGTTATTTATTTTGTGTGTGACAGAATTATTAAAAGAGAGAAACATATGGGCTAAACCAAAGCTGTAAACTCTCACACAAACCTGTTCATATAAGAACATTTAAGCAGAATATTATTTGTCCAATATGTGCATTTTAAAGAGTGTCGAGCACTTTAAAAGGTCAAATCTATAAGTGTACATACATATTTATTAAATGCATATGTGTTGCACTTGCACAATACGAAAACATTATGTGCTGTATGTGTATTAAGTTTGTTTTTCGCACACACACACACACACACACACACACACACACACACACACACACACACACACACACACACACACACACACACACACACACACACACACACACACACACACACACACACACACACGTTCACACAGAGAAAAAAAGGTGTCAAAACTATACCTTTAGGGGTACAAAAGCTTGTACTGAGGCAGTACCCTTAAAATTACATATTTGTACTTTTTTTACCACAAAAAGGTTTGTAGTAGGACCTTATGGTACGTATTTGTACTCTTATATGCACCTTGTAGGAGTAAAAAAGGTACAAAGATGTCCTTTTAAGGGTACTGCCCCAGTGACAAGCTCTGTACCCCTACATTTTGAAACCTTTTCTCTAGGTTTTCATGTTTTGTTGGGACGTTCCATAGACAATGATTTTTAAACTGTGTACAAACTACTGTATATATGTGTATATCTCCTAACACTAACCCTAACCCTGAACCTACAAATCACAGAAAACTTTCTGCATTTTAGTTTTGTGTTTTTTTTTTTTCACTTATAGTGTGATTTATGAGCTGTTATCCTCATGAGGACCAACAATTGTCCACAAGGATTTAGGATTTTCCTTTTGTGTGGACATTTTGTCCTCATAACGAAGGGTTTACCAGGACCCCACACACACACACACACACACACACACACACACACACACACACACACACACACACACACACACACACACACACACACACACACACACACACACACACACACACACACACACACACACACACACACACACGTTCACACAGAGAAAAAAGGTGTCAAAACTGTACCTTTAGGGGTACAGCAGCTTGTCACTGGGGCAGTACCCTTAAAATGACATATTTGTACCTTTTTTACCACAAAAAGGTTCATAGCAGTCCCTTAAGGTACGTATTTGTACTCTAAGGTACTAATATGCACCTTTTAAGAGTAAAAAAGGTACAAAGAGGTCCTTGCCCCAGTGACAAGCTGTTGTGGCCTTTTTTTCCTCTAGGTTTTGTTGAGACGTTCCATAGATGTGTACAAACTAGTGTATATATGTGTATGTATATCTCCTAACACTAACCCTAAACCTACCCATCACAGAAAACATTCTGCATTTTATTTTATTTTTATAATTTTATTTTTTTAAACATCACTTAGTGTGATTTATGAGCTGTTTTCCTCATGAGGACCAACATTTGTCCCCCTTGATTTAGCATTTTTCCTCTTCGTGGAAATTTTGTCCTCATAATGTAGGGTTTACCAGGACCACACACACACACACACACACACACACACACAGTTTTTGATGTTGGGTGGAAAATGTGCAGTAACCCACAAATCTCTTCTCAGCGCTGACAGAAGTTTCCTACAGAGAAAGAACTATCACACACACACACACACACACATGAATACTGAAAATCCTGGAGTCATGCTGACCTAAAACTGCTCAAACACCATATTTCATGCTTACATGACAACTGTATGCATTGAATGAAGTAGACAAGAATGAAACAAGATGTTCATAGACTCTTTATGTTCTGGGCCTTCACATCCAGTCTCTGAGGAATTACATTCCAAAACCTGAAAATAACATCAGGAACAAAGATGGGAAGTGATGTCAACATTGCAGCTCCCATGCGTGGCCAACAATACAGCACCCTGCTCTCCAGCCACACCCTAAACCACACCCACACTGATCTGCCACTCACTTTTTACTTGACATTATCCGTTTAAAAAGAGGGGATTTGTTGTTTAACTAAAACTAAAACCATTAAAAAAAAAATTCTTGAAATAAATAAACATTAACTGAAATAACAAAAAAAATCCAACCTTGATAAAACCTTTATAGACTAAAAAACTAATAAAAATGACAAAAGCATACAGCAAAGATACTAACACTTTAACTAAAATTAAATAAAAGCAAAATATAAAATAAAATACTGTGGTAGCCAAAATTATTAGAACACCTGACAGATTTGGCTTACCCAAATTGAAAAGCTTCCCATACCCACATACAGTGGTCTCTAAGTACACAATTTTGGTGTCATTTTAAAGGAAACCCTTTTAAGTTTCATAAACCACTGCTAAAAGTGATAAACATAAGTTGTCTGAGCTCTAATAACCCCCCCCCCCCCCCCCCGAAAAAAAGGGGGGTTTATTTTTATTTTACTCAGGCCCTGCTCTAGCACCCTGCAAACAGTTTGGGCTGTTCCCACTAGATCCCAGAAAATAGTGGAAAAAAGATTGTATGTATGCAAATAGTAGTATGCAAGAAATCATTTTTCCAGTATTTTCTGGAATTTACTGGAAACAGCCCAAACTGTCTGCAGGGTGCTAGAGCTCACAGGGCCTGAGTTACACACGTTCAAAAATGAATTTATAACCAAAATAATCTAAAAAGCGTCTCTTTTTTGGGGGGTTATTACAGCGCAAACAACATATATGTTTATCAGTGTTTATGTATGTGTAGCAGTGTTTTATGTAACTTCAAAGGGTTTCCTGTAAAATGACCAAAATTGTGTATTTAGAGACCACTGTATGTGGATATAGGAAGCTTTTCAATTTGGGTGGGGCAAATCCATACGGAAATGGTACCAGAGTAATTTAGTGTAAATAAGTTACTTTGTGTAAAACAAATGCCAAAGTGATGCATGTCTCCAGAAAGTAGAGACTCTAAGCTTTCAAATGGTACCACATATGAGGTCAGAGCTCCTCCACAGACATTTAAAATTGAAAGTATATACATGATGATGTCCTGTACAGGGTCCGCAGAGTTTAAGAGGTTAATATTTGGTATGTCCACCTTTTGCAGCAATTACAGCAGCATCTCTCTGGCATAGTGTCGATATATTTCCTCTGAGAACTTCAACATTAATGTTATCCAATGCCTTTTGAAACTGAAGCCAAAGGCTTTCCTTTGAATGTACAATTGATCTGTCCAGTTTATTTTCCAACTCGCCCCAAAAGTGCTCGATGGGGTTGAGGTCTGGACTTTGAGGGGGCAGATTCCTTCCGTCGCAGGTAGTTCCGGCAAGAAGAATGTTTCGGGTCATTGTCCTCTTGGAAAATAAAGCCAGGCCCAATAAGACGACTCCCAGATGCCAAGTGTTCTAATAATTTTGGCCACAACTATATATTTAAAAAAATTATAGGTACACTAACTTTTGGCCCTCTACAAAACTGCATGCATTTTGCGGAAGAACATTGTTTTGGTTGTGCTTTGGCTCTGTGTGACTGCGGATGAATATGGTTCTTTCTCATAACTAAAAAAAGAGAGATTATCTACTGCTCATAGCCAAGTCAATGGATTTTTTCCTTCTTAGAATACAGATTGTTTCAAAGCAGCTTTACAGTGATAAACAGGAAATTAATGATTCAACGATGCAAACAGAGCTCAAGCCGCTCTAAAAAGACAACAGTGTCATTGTTCAGCTGAGGTCCGTTCAGTGTTGATTCAGTTCACTTCAAGAAAGATCATTAACATGAAATGAGTTCTATAAAGCAGCTCTGCAGAAAACAGTGATGTCATCATCCAGCTGAGTTGAGTTCTCATCTGATAGTGTCAGTTCAGTCAAATCAATACTATTGCTGAATATTATGTGTCCCCAACTAAGCAAGCTAACAATCAGGTGTAGAGAAAGAAGCTGAAGGCAGTTTATTTGAAGAAGTAATGTGCAGACAGCGTGCACAGGATAGAATTTCACTCTGGACGGAAAAACGCAGCTTCTAACATTACACAAAAAGCAAACGACTGTGGTGCAGTCAAACGCACAGAAAGCTGGTGATGTCATAGTAATCAGAAACTAATCAGATCTAAAAATGTGCTTCATATGGTTCTAAATATATCCATCTATCCATTATACACTCACCTAAAGGATTATTAGGAACACCATACTAATACTGTGTTTGACCCCCTTTCACCTTCAGAACTGCCTTAATTCTACGTGGCATTGATTCAACAAGGTGCTGAAAGCATTCTTTAGAGATGTTGGCCCATATTGATAGGATAGCATCTTGCAGTTGATGGAGATTTGTGGGATGCACATCCAGGGCACGAAGCTCCCGTTCCACCACATCCCAAAGATGCTCTATTGGGTTGAGATCTGGTGACTGTGGGGGCCATTTTAGTACAGTGAACTGATTGTCATGTTCAAGAAACCAATTTGAAATGATTCGAGCTTTGTGACATAGGGCATTATCCTGCTGGAAGTAGCCATCAGAGGATGGGTACATGGTGGTCATAAAGGGATGGACATGGTCAGAAACAATGCTCAGGTAGGCTGTGGCATTTAAACGATGCCCAATTGGCACTAAGGGGCCTAAAGTGTGCAAAGAAAACATCCCCCACACCATTACACCACCACCACCACCAGCCTGCACAGTGGTAACAAGGCATGATGGATCCATGTTCTCATTCTGTTTACGCCAAATTCTGACTCTACCATCTGAATGTCTCAACAGAAATCCAGACTCATCAAAGCAAAATTTTTCCAGTCTTCAATTGTCCAATTTTGGTGAGCTTGTGCAAATTGTAGCCTCTTTTTCCTTTTTGTAGTGGAGATGAGTGGTACCCGGTGGGGTCTTCTGCTGTTGTAGCCCATCCGCCTCAAGGTTGTGGCTTCACAAATGCTTTGCTGCATACCTCGGTTGTAACGAGTGGTGATTTCAGTCAAAGTTGCTCTTCTATCAGCTTGAATCAGTCGGCCCATTCTCCTCTGACCTCTAGCATCAACAAGGCATTTTCGCCCACAGGACTGCCACATACTGGATGCTTTTCCCTTTTCACACCATTCTTTGTAAACCCTAGAAATGGTTGTGCGTGAAAATCCCAGTAACTGAGCAGATTGTGAAATACTCAGACCGGCCCGTCTGGCACCAACAACCATGCCACTCTCAAAATTGCTTAAATCACCTTTCTTTCCCATTCTGACATTCAGTTTGGAGTTCAGGAGATTGTCTTGACCAGGACCACACCCCTAAATGCATTGAAGCAACTGCCATGTGATTGGTTGATTAGATAATTGCATTAATGATAAATTGAACAGGTGTTCCTAATAATCCTTTAGGTGAGTGTATACTCCGCGCGCGTGCGTGCGTGCGTGCGTGTGTGTGTGTGTGTGTGTGTGTGTGAATTGCTCAAATTGCTCAAATGTTCTCTTCACTAACTACATTTTTTAATCATTTGTGCATAAAGGCTACATAACACACACAGTTTCTGCCGATCTCATGTTAATCTTGAGTACCTATAGAGTAGTATTGCATCCTTCATATCTCCTAAGAGTCTTTAGTTTGGTCAGATTTATAAAAGAGAGATACGCTGTACAGTTTCTTTCAGAAAACACCCGAGCTCGTGCAGGGCGGCGCTAAAGAGTCATGAGCGTGTGCACACACACACACACACGATACATCCTGGCATTATCCCTGGATAACTTTTGATTCACTATACGTTCGTGTTGTTCATTATATGCACTTACGCGCTGATTCCCAACAAAACACACACATTTGATGCAGTTTCACTCACCGCCTGCAGTTTCCACTCATGACCGGGAACAAACAAACACACTTGCAGAACTCCGTTGCTGCTCCGGAAAAACAAACTGCATCCACTGTTTCCTTAACGCTGGGTTAATTTGGGAAGCTGAGCAAAGTTATCTTTCCCTCACAACCAGAAACACACTTCTTTAGTGACATTGTTGATTTCGTGTTTTAAACAACAGTGCTGCGACGGCTCCCGTAACCTGAACAAAGCTCGTTGATGGCCGTGCTCTCGCTCTCACTCTGGTTGATGTGCACACACACATTCATCCGGGAGAAGTGGCCATACAAGGCATTCTGCCATTCATGACGTCATAGAGGGCCATACTTGGAAAAAACGAAACTTGTTTAAATCCTGAAGGAGTGTATTTGGCACAGAAATACTCTGTCATACGTCCAACTCATTTTTTTTTTTTTTGGTCATGTTTAGCATGATCCAACTCTTTAACAGTGTAACTAAGTCAGAATGCATGAAAAAGCATTAGACCCCCTTAATGTCTTTGAATTGGCTGGGGATTTATAGTGTATGAAGTCACTTTTCTTAAAGGATTAGTTCACTTTTAAATAACTTTTGCTGATAATTTACTCACCCCCATGTCATCCAAGATGTTCATGTCTTTCTTTCTTCAATCGAAAAGAAATGAAGGTTTTTAATGGAAACATTCCAGGATATTTCTCCATATAATGGACTTCAATTGGCTCCAAACGGTTCAAGGTCCAAATGACAGTTTCAGTGCAGCTTCAAAGGGCTTTAAACGATACCAAACGATACCAGACAATGAATAAGGGTCTTATCTGGCGAAACGATCAGTTTCTGCGAGAATCCGAGCAGTATTTATGCTATTATTTTACCTCTTATCAGACGAACGTGATCATCTCTGAGCTCAGCCATAACTTACGCTAAGTGTGGTCAAAATACGATCGTGGTCATAGATATATTGATCGTAGATTATTCATTCTACTGATCCGTGCAGGCGCTAATGAGGCATCTACGTATACATCTATGACCACGCTCGTATTTTGACCTCACTTAGCGGAAGTTATGGCAGATCTCAGAGATTATCACGTTTGTCTGATGATCTGTTCATCTTTAAGGTTCTCAAAGATAAACAGTATTTCACTTTTTTATAGTATTTATATTTTTTATACATCATAAAGTTAGTTACTATAGAACCTTTTAGGGGTTCCCATGGGATCATTTTATGGATTTATGGGTTCATTTTTAATTAAATTTTATCAGTTAGTAAACATATTATTTCACTAGAAATAAATGTAATATCCTGTTAAACATGAAAGTATTATCAGGGCTAGGTAGCAACTGATTACATGTAATCTGGATTATGTAATCAGATTCCAAAAATTAAGTATTTATAATTAAATGATATTATGTTTTAAAATACTTTTTTATTGATGACATGAATACATATTCACATAATGGCAGTAAATCATTCATAATGTTTGATTCTCCCTAATTCTTTTTTTATGTTTTAAATGTTCCTTTCTAACATTTAAAACATTCCTTTCAGATTATTATTTTTGGAAGGCTTTAGTCTTTAAAACACATATTTATTAGAATTTGTATTATTTTAAAATAATTAATTTTAAAATTATTATCTTTTCATCACACTCATAAACCCCCTGCAGTTCCTTCACAAACTCTAGTTTGGGAAACCCTGATGTAATGTTTAACACACTTCATGTTATTGATAGAGAATGGAATATAATTTCTTTCTTTTTGCATTTTTATATCGTTATGGTACAATATTATCCTATTCAATTCAATGTGATAAAGAAGTAATCTAAAAGTAATCCAAAAGTAGTCTGATTATATTACCAAAAATGTGTAATGTAATGGAACTAAATTTTTTATTGAGTATTTTGCAATAATTTAAGACTCCTTATATAGAACCTTTTTGGTATAAAGGGTTCTTTCAAATTGATTCAAGAACCCTAGAGTTCTATATAGAACCTCACGGAACATTTTTGTCTAATAGTGTACTTTTGCAATCTTTATTGAAAATGGAATGCCACTTGGTATCTGATATGTTGTATCTAATGCAATGACACTCATATATGCATAAGTGTCCAAATACTTTTTTACGGCCACTGTACAAGATCACATCCACCCCAAATGCTTTAGCCGGGATGAATGACCTCTGTTCCCGTACAGTGAGCTTGTATTTGTGTGGGAGTGGGTTGATTTACTCTGTGTTGACGGGACGTGTGACAGTAGCACAAAAACAGATCTGGACTTACAGGGGTGTGTGTTCATGTTCTTATGTGACTCTGTGTTGTCAGGTGTATGTCGTAGTGTCTACACTCAGCTCCACCTGTGATTTATTTATTTGTCTTTCTCTCCCTCCTGCTGTTTTTCTTTTCACTCGTTATTTTGGGTCGCCTCTCCTTGTCCTTCCTTCTCTTGGCCTTTTGTTCCTGCTCTCAGCATGTGGACCCAGATGGCAAAGACCTTAAAACAGACATATTCCCACAGATACACACTCTCTCGCTGTCTCTGAACCGAATCCATGTGCTTTATTAGCTAATAATGTGTGACTGAGAAAATATTTAACTTATGCCAGTCATCATAAAATCACCTCAGTGTACATATACAGTGTAACTGTGGACTGATTTATCTACTCGTGTTATTATGTTATACTGTGAAAGATTTATATTGAAAAATTATATTTATTTTAAATATAAAATAAAATATAATAGAAGATATATTATTGTACATTATATATACTTAGTTTATATATGTGTGTGCGTGTGTGTGTGTGTGTGTGTGTGTGTGTGTGTGTGTGTGTGTGTGTGTGTATTATTATTATTATACATATTGAGTAATACCTGTTTAATTATGTTATTTTCATGTAACATTTCTTTCTTTCTTTCTTTCTTTCGTTTCTTTTGAAATATATTTATTTTATATAAAAATAAGTATACATATAATGATATAAACTAAAAGAATGTATATATTATATATTATTTATATAGAATTTATATATTATTTTTTCAACATTTAAAAAAAAAAAACTTTTTATTTTATTTTCTTAATTAAATTTTGAAATATTTATTTTATGTAAAATATAACTACATATAATAATATAATATAAAAGAATGTATATATTATTGTATATTTATTATATTTACACTTATGTTATATACATTTATATGTATTAATAAATTACATACATACATTTCTTTCTTTTATTTTCTTAAATGTATTTTGAAATATGTTTTATATAAAAATAAGTATACATATAATAATATAATCTAAAACAATTTATATATTATTGATATAATTAATATATTACTATTTTCATGTAACATTCCTGTCTTTCTTTCTTTAATTTTATTTTGAAATATATTGAATATCAAAAAAATTCTAGCTTTTTAACTTTTAGTCTTTAATGTAAATTTGCTTATTAAAAATATACAGTTTAAAAACTATTAATTATATTTGTATATTATATTAAATACAGCTGGTAATATTAATCATTTGTATTGCAAGTTACTATATAAATATTATTATTAAATTAAATAAAAAAGTATTATTATTAAATTAAAAAATATTATTAAATATACATAAATATTACAATACAATTATTTAAATTATTCATATGTTATATTAACTGTATTAAATATTTATATATTATTATATAAACAAATATTAAGGAAACAAACTTTCATTAAAACATTATTTTATTAAGCAAATAAATTAAACATGATAATTACGCTAGAAGATTCTGTGATAAGCACGAGAGACTAGAAACGCAAGCTCTTTCTCCTTCTGTTGCGTCTCAAAGTTCAAGGCTAGTAAACTCTGACCTGCACATTCAGCTCAGGAAAGTTATGAACCAGAACGTTCTGTTTTTTTAATGTTTACCAGATTGAAATATTAAAAGAAATGTATCAAAGTCTGTCTTTCTTTCTTTCTCCCTGTAGTTTCCTGTTGCTGCTTTATGGAGTTTCTTTCTACACAATGTCACATCCATCTTCTTTTTCTTCTTCTTTTAAGCCTGCAGGGTCAAAATCATCTAACTGTGACTGAGGGTTTTAATATCAGCCTGTCATTCAATATCTACATGAACGTTCATACAGCTGATTTTGAAAAGAGGCAACAGAGAAGCGAGATCACGAGAAAAAGAGACTCCTAATGCATTCTTAAGATGTACAGGGCTGTGAAATCCTGTCTGATGGCCCTCAGGATGTAAAACTAATCTCACACACACACTCTTGACCCTGAGATTGTGTGGTCATGTGGCCCTGATGAGCACGACGTCTACAGAGAGAGAACAGAGGGCGCTGGAGGTCACACAAAGGTCATGTGCGCTGGGTGTTTCTTTCCTGTCCGGGGTAAAAGAGCCGCGAGACAGGAGCGGATGCAGGCCATGAGGTCACTTCCTGCCGAGGTGTAAACTTAGCCAGTGGCTGTTGATGATGTTAGTTATAGGTGGGCAACTCTCTCACACTCCCTAATATTTCCTCTCGCTTTCCTCAGGAGTATCTATGCAGGCTTACTCGCATCCTGTCCACCGTACATCATTTCCCTGCTGCACTCTGGGATGTATTTTATGAGCGCGTTTTTTTGCGCATGTATTTCATTTTGTCGGTGGCAACAATGGATGTTGTCAGCGGAAGCGTGACTTCTTCCTGTAACATCATCGTTCCAAAGTCATCCGTCAGTCAGCCCTGAACATTGACATGGGCTTCATTAATGATTTTCCATGACTGTTTAGAGGACATTGTTTTAGAATTTACGCTAATATCACTCGTCTCGCTTTATAACGTGATTTAACAAAATGTTTACGTTTTCGGAGGAAAATGCGTCAAATAATGCAGTCGCACATCAGCAAATACTTGCAATATATTCACGATCAAATCACCTCGAAATCAAAGTTGATAATTCTTGTGTTTTCTTAGAACATTGCAGTATTTATTTAGCCTGGGTGCCAGCCGAACTTAGCCCCGCCCACAACATTTGAGGTCGGGAAGTTCGGTCTGGACTTGATCCGTTGTGGAGCAACTATGCTCGAACCAGAGCTTATTTAGTCTCTTATTGAGCAGTAGGCTAGCTGGAGCCATTTACCTCCAGTCTTTGTGCTAAGCTATCAAATCAATCAAATCAAATCACTTTATTTGTCACTCTACCATATGCACAAGTGCAACAGCAGGTGAAATTCTTAGGTGCAGTTCCGAGCAACATAGTAGTCATGACATGACATGTACAACATTTAAAGCAGCATCAGATTACACATCTGATGCGCACACAATTACTCACAGCACAGTATACACTACAATAAACAATAAATAATTTACACAATGTGAGTGTAGTTCTCACAGCTCTAAACAATATACACATACTTACAATATACATATACTTTAAACAATATACACTAAACATACACTAAACAATATACATTACGCTATAATAGTAATAATAATATACAATGTATAGTATAAAATATTATTCACAGATTGAAAAATTGAAATCCAAAGTGCAATAGATGCTGTATGATAAATAAATGTGTATATAATGTGTGTGTATCTACAGTGGGTTGTGCTGAGTGATATTCTGTCCAGTGTGTGTTATGATCCTGATGGATCAGGAGTTAAGTAGTCTAATTGCTTGTGGGAAGAAGCTGTTCTGGAGTCGGCTGGTGCGTGTTCTGATGCTGCGGTACCGTCTGCCTGATGGCAGCAGTGAGAGCAGCCCATGGTTCGGGTGGCTAGAGTCTCTGATGATCCTCTGAGCTCTCCTCACACACCGCCTGGCGTAAATGTCCTGGAGGGAGGGAAGCTCACCTCCGATGATGCAGCTGGCCGTGCGCACTACCCTTTGCAGGGCCTTGCGGCTGCGGGCGGTACTGTTGCCGTACCAGGTGGTGATGCAGCCAGTCAGCAGACTCTCTATGGTGCAGGTGTAGAAGCGTGTGAGGATGTGGCGGTTCATTCCAAACCTCCTCAGCCGTCGCAGGAAGAAAAGGCGCTGATGAGCCTTCTTCACAACGGCCTCGGTGTGGACGGACCATGAGAGTTCCTCTGTGATGTGGACACCGAGGAACTTGAAGCTGCTGACTCTCTCCACCGGTGCTCCATCGATGGTGATGGGGCGGTGTTCTCTCTCATTCCTCCTGAAGTCGACCACCAGCTCCTTGGTCTTGCTGACGTTGAGGGAGAGGTTGTGCTCCTGACACCACCGTGTCAGAGTGTGCACCTCCTCTCTGTAGGCCGTTTCATCATTGTCGGTGATAAGACCTACCACCGTCGTATCGTCAGCAAACTTGATGATGGTGTTGGAGCTGTGGGTTGCCACACAGTCATGTGTGTACAGGGAGTACAGGAGTGGGCTGAGAACGCAGCCCTGAGGGGCTCCAGTGTTGAGAGTCAGTGATGAGGAGATGTTACTGCCCATTCTGACCACCTGGCGTCTGTTTGACAGGAAGTCCAGGATCCAGCTGCATAACAGGCTGTTTAAGCCTAGAGCCCGGAGTTTCCCGTCAAGTATGGAGGGCACAATGGTGTTGAATGCTGAGCTGTAGTCCACAAACAGCATTCTCACATACGTGTTCCTCTTTTCCAGGTGGGAGAGAGCAGTGTGTATAGTGGATGAAATGGCATCATCAGTGGAGCGGTTTGTGCGGTATGCAAACTGCAGTGGGTCCAGTGAGGGGGGGAGAACAGAGCAGATGTGGTTTCTGATTATTCTTTCAAAGCATTTGCTGATGATGGGGGTCAGAGCAACAGGACGCCAGTCGTTTAAGCAGGTGGTTTTTGATTGCTTAGGTACAGGAACAATAGTGGACGTTTTAAAGCATGTGGGGACCACAGACAGGGAGAGGGACAGGTTAAAAATGTCCGTGAAGACTCCAGCCAGTTGGTGCGCGCACGCTCTGATCACACGGCCGGGAATGCCGTCTGGACCCGCGGCTTTACGGACGTTCACCCGCCGGAAGGATCGGGTTACATCCGCGACAGATACGGAGAGTGCACTAACCTCTGTATCTTCAGCCGCGAGCTCTCTCTCCGCGAGGGCGGTGTTAGTTCCCTCAAAACGAGCATAGAAGGTGTTGAGCTCGTCCGGGAGAGAGGCAGCGGTGTTCACGGTGGAGTTTGTGTTCCCTTTATAGTCCGTGATGGTGTTAATTCCCCTCCACATGCTTCTGGAGTCGGTGGTGTTGAACTGTCCTTCAATCTTGTCCCTGTACTGCCGTTTTGCTGCTCTGATGGTTTTCCGGAGGGCATAACTTGCTTGTTTATGCTCCTCCGCGTTACCGGAGTTAAAAGTGGAGGACCGCGCATTGAGTGCCGCGCGGTTTCCTGCTCACTCACTGTCCT
Source organism: Romanogobio albipinnatus (assembly GCA_023566225.1). NCBI lineage: Eukaryota > Metazoa > Chordata > Actinopteri > Cypriniformes > Gobionidae > Romanogobio > Romanogobio albipinnatus. The sequence goes on along the minus strand of CM042255.1, from coordinate 40,919,086 downwards.
ATACAGTTCCTTTAGTGCCCGGTCTGTATCGGCTTGTGGGGGAATATACACAGCTGTGATGATGACCGCGGTGAATTCCCTCGGTAGCCAGAATGGTCGGCACAGAAGCATGAGAAATTCCAGATCAGGAGAACAGAAAGACTTGATAGAATGTACGTTCCTCTGATCACACCAGGATCGGTTAATCATAAAACATACACCCCCGCCTTTGCTTTTCCCGGAGAGATCTTTTTCTCTGTCCATTCGATGCACGGAGAACCCCGTGGTTTCGATGGCCGAATCTGGAATCTCAGCCGACATCCAAGTTTCTGTGAGGCAGATAATGCAGCAGTCCCTCGTGTCTCGCTGGAAAGAGATCCGCGCTCTCAGCTCGCAGAGTTTATTGTCCAGAGACTGAACATTTGCCAGTAAAATACTGGGAAGCGGGGGTCGGTTTGCGCGGCGTCTTACTCTAATGAGTACGCCAGCTCTCTTCCCTCTTCTCCGGCCGCGTTTGCGCGGTCGGGCCGTCCAGACAAAGAGCTCCGCTGCTGTGTTTGTAAACGGCGGTTCGTCACTGAAGAATTTAAAGTCCGGTTTTCGGTGTGCGATTGCCGAACCAATGTCCAAAAGTGTCTGTCTGTCGTACGTAGTAAGGCAGACAACATCCAAGACAAAAAACACAAAAACTATAAACAGAACAAACAAAAAACTACAATGTTTCAGCAGAGCTCGCGACGTTGCGGCCATCCTCGGCGCCATCTTGACTCTCTTTGGCTAGGCTAGCGGTGTGTGCGTCAGACAGAGTTATGGCACGCACGGAGATGAGAATGGTATGTATGGACTTATCTTACTCTGGCGGATACAGTGAATAAGCTAAAGTCCCAAAAAGTCGGTGTGTTCCTTTAAATTCTTTTTACAACACCAGCAAAGATCGTTTACACTCTTCTTCTTCTTCTTCTTCTACTTCTTCCAGTGTGCGTGCAGTTGAGTTCTGTTGACAACTGTGCGTCGCTCAACATGTCACTTACTCAGTTGCTCTGATTGGTTGTAGGTCTATCCAATTGGCCTTTTCTTTCCTGGTTCGGTTGAAACACGCCTCATAATCACAGCCCAATGGAGCAGTATCAGACTCATATTCTGACTAGAATCTGAGTATGACGACGTCAAGCTAATATTTATCATGAATGATTTATCGGTGCACATATTTTTTTCTTTAAATTCTTGTGCCCTCGTAATGTTTGATCAAAATAACTTCTCTTGCCTCTTGCGGCGGCATCTCTTCTCTGATGACGTGTTTACTGGCGTGAGGGCGGGGCAACCTGTCACTCACATGACATCCACCAATAGCAAACCACAACCATGCAATCAATTCCCCATGGACAAAATCAACTCCCGGCCTACATTTTTTATTCTTGTTTGAGAAGTCGTTTCACTCAAGCCCTGTTTACACCTGTTATTAAGATGCGTTTTGCTCGATCACAAGTGGACGATGCTGAATACAGGTGCAAACAGGGTCTAGAACGTTTTGAGCTTTTGTCCACTTCCAGAGGTAGTCGAAAACACATTAGAACGGATTGCTTTCGTTTAGATGCTCAGGTGGTTGAATGCATTCAAACAGCCACAAAAGACCGTCTACTCTCCACCTAGTCTTGTGTAGCCAGACCTTCAGATTGACAGACTTTTTTTCAGCTTTCATTGGTCAAGGACCGCCCAAGAGGACGTTTGACTGACATGATACGCAACCAATCACAGTTTGTTTTGTTCTGCATCATATTTGGGGGCATGAAAATGTAAAGTCGATGTCCCTGCAATAATAGACCGACATGCATCTATAAAATATTAATTCAAAAACATTGTGCAAGTTTACTGCAACAATGGTGCCACGAACTTCACATACTTTTGAAATTTCAGCATTTAGTTGATCCTGGTAAGCGCTCATTGTCACAGTTGTAAGCACGACGGCGTTCTTCTATGAGGGAGCTTGGCATCATGGCATTTGTTTCCAGGCGGACCATTACAGAACGCGACACACGTCTTGTGGACATCCTGTAGAATTTACCAGTCAAATGACAACTTCGAGAGTGTTGTCAAGTGTGCATTATGCATCAGACAATGGTCCATGGGCGTGACATCTGAGGCTGAGACTACTAATGAGTATACATTTGTCGACTGGAGACCCAACAAAAAAATGCATCAAGCACAATGTTCTCTCACCATTCCTGATTTCTAACACACACACTCACAGCGTTCGGCTGGTCTTGCGGCTGTCAGAGCAGAAATGAAAGCTGCTGCTCTCCGTGTGTTTTTCCGTCGTCTCCAGTCATGTTCATATGTAAATTGCACAAGCTTATTTTATCCATTCGAATGAAAGATCTGAAAAAGCCCATACATTTACCCGCCCATAGACCCTCCCCTGGACAGAAGTGGTTGAAAGTGGACAAAAGAGACGGATTAAAACAGCAGGTGTAAATGGGTATGTGTCTCCCTTGTCCACTTCTGAGCCTATCCTAACCAAAACACATCTTAATACCAGGGGCACGTTCAAAGCTCAGACCGGTGCGCAACGTTTTGCTACGGTTTCCGGTTGAACGTCATGTTTCCTGGAAACGGTGTGCAACGGGTTTGAGATGCGTTTTTTCTCGTTTGGTGGGTGTGTCAAATATGTCAGCCCAATCAGTAGCAACATGTATATAAACCACGCGGTATTAAAGAGACAGCTCACACAATGGGTCCAAGTAAAGATGTTTAGAGTTTTATAGTAATATATATATATATATATATATATATATATATATATATATATATATCAGGGGTGTAACGGTACACAAAACTGACGGTTCGGTACGTACCTCGGTTTTGATGTCCCGGTTCGGTATGGATTCGGTACAGCAGTTTTACAAAATTGCTTTTTATTAATTTTTATTCAACAGTGGTTTAATGAAAAAAATTGTGTCTGTCCTTAAATGAATTAAATTATAACTAAAAGTTTCTTAAAGATAATGCTGTAAACTATATAGGGAGCCCTTACTTACATATAGCTATTAAAGATTAACAACAGAGCCCAAACTATTAGCCTAAATTCAGTTGCTATTTATTTTTAGATAAAATAATCACTCATAAGCTTCACATAAGGCAGTTTTTGCATTAACTTCTAAATCGAATTATTTTTATTCGTTGTTGAAATATAATCATTTAGTGGCTGTAATTTTCATGACAGGTTTATTTAAACATACATTAAATAAACAAGACATCACTAACAGGCTAAGTAGTATATAATGAATATAACGGCTAATATAGTGCATGTATTCAGGGAAAGAGTTGATTTCTCTAGTGAACTCACAGCTGTGGACACTGAATGACTTCTGAGTAAACGTGATTCTGCATGACATTGTTTACAAGCTGTTTTATTGTGTTTCCACGGTTGAAACACAGATGGAGCGATTACACGACATATGATACATTTCAGTAAGTTGTATGTATCCTCAACATATCTTAAGATGTATTAATTTATGTTTATTCTTTAGGAAGAGATGATCGCATTGACTCGCGCGCCGCCGCTTTAAGTTGAACTGATACGCGTCTATCAGTCACGTCACATTAAAGAGCGTTAAAACGGCATTTATCATTTGAATTTCGTGATAAAATGGACTGAATACTTAATATGTTCGTGTGGGAACTCGGATTGAAGTGTGTTCCGTGCTTACAACAAGCCGACTGTTAACTGTTAAAGATTACATTCATAACCGTTCGGTACACGCGTGCACCGTACCGGAAGCCCTGTACCGAAACGGTTCAATACGAATACGTGTACCGTTACACCCCTATATATATATATATATATATAATCAACATGATGATGTATTTATTTATATCTTTAGCTTCATTGCAAGGAAAGTTTATTTATATACCAAATTTCACATATGGTAATTGCTTGACATAAAGTGAGAAAGAAAATACAAGCTATTAAAAAAGTAAGAACTAGAAATAAAATGATTTAAATTAGAATTGATTACCAGGAGATAAAAAAGTTAAATAAATGGGATTGGGATGTTGTCTTTTATTCTGGACGGCAAGGGCAGTAATCGCATCGAGTGTATTTTGCAGTATTAAACACGTATTTATATCGATTTCATCAGGCTCCGAAAATTCCTCAAAAAGAACACAAAGAATGGCCTTCTCAGCTGCCATAGTTGCAACTTTTGTGTCATCAGAACAGGGTGTTCAACGCTGCACCGTTTACAAAACGTTTTGCAACGTTTTGTCGGGGGTGAACGCAGCCCAGGTGTAAACACGGCCTTAGATATATGTCACAATAGAGAAGAAACGACAACCATTTCATGCTGATTTTATTAGACTATTAGCAGACAGAATTAAAAAAAAGAGAAAATCAATTGATCAAAATCAAAATATCAAAGAATGAGCTCATATATGACCAGACAGTCAGTCATGATGATGATTATATGAAAAACATACTAAAAGAACATAACAGCTGTACCCTAGTGCAGAAATTGCAATGAAGTGAACTCTTGAATCAGTCAACAGAAACGGAGCAAAGAGTTATTTCTGAAAATAATGTATATATAAATACATAACATAAATCCAAATGTTTAAGTTTGTAGTGCCCTGAAACTCTCTCCCTCGGCGACCATCCTGAGCTCTGTATGTGGTTGTTTGGGTGTTCTGGGTGGTTATAGATGGTTTCTTTTTCATCAAAAGAGCCCATCTCCAAGCCTCTCTTTCAATGTTTGATTTTTTTTGTTTGCTGCTACAATGAACTATTCTGATACTTTGATGGATCAGCACTTCAAGTCTAATGTGAAATTGTGTCCTGAAGAAAAACCAGTTGAGAACTGCTGTTTTAAACAAATCGGTTGTTTCAGTTTGTCTAAAAACATTTCCTAGTCTTTCAGGGCAGATCTTCATGATCTTGTCTGTGTGTTTCTGTGCATATGTCCAACATGTGTGTGTGGTTATCTGTAGCGAATGTCCACTTCCGACAGTCTGAGCTTCATTTATCATCAGGACACACTGATTCATGTGCTTTTCTGCGCTGTCTTGAAGTCTTCATGTGCTGTGAACTCCCTTCGATTGTGTTCCACTTTGAGACGGTCAAACAATTGAGTTTCTCTCTCCGTGTGTGTGTGTGTGTGTGTGTGTGTGTGTGTGTGTGTGGTGTAGATAAGAAGTCTGGCTCGCTGAGGTTACCTGACCCTCAGTGTGTTTACAAACACAGCAGTCGACCCCCAATAAATCATTGTCAGCGAGAATGTGTGTGTGTGTGAGAGAGAGGGAGGACAGGTGCAGAGAATCCCTTTTCCCAAAGGAAAATCCTTTTTCCCAAAGGAGCAGATTTAAGATCAGAAGAGGCTGTCATTCCTAAACTAAACACACTTAATTCAAAGACAATATGTTTATTTTAAACCTGTGCGAATCACGCCTACCGCACCCGTGTTGAAAACTGAAGCCAAAACTTCTCGACCACCCCCAGGTGGTTGGTCCCAGTATCGCTCATAACCCCCGCCCCTTCATGTATTCTAATGGACACGAGACAAAGTAAACAATCAAAGTAAACTTCAAATAATTTTTTCCTAAGGTTGGTTTCTGTCATTTTAGGCTTTTAGGCAAGTTTTGGTTTTAGTTAGTTATTTGATGCTATAAAAAAATGGGGGGCGTGATGTTATGATTGACAGCTGTGATTGACAGCTTCTCTGAGTAAAGTTGTCCCTGAGACACTAACAGAATTGTTTTTTTTCGCGAGGAACTTGGAGCTTTAGCTTTAATTTCTACATGTGTTTATTTCACAGCAACATAATGAATTGTTCTGCATCTGTGAGAGTGTAGGCCGGGTTTTGATATTGCACCTCTTCTTCTTGCTCTCTACTGCGCAGACTCCCGAAGTCACTACTGTGCAGACTCTGTGCAAGATGTCAGTGCCATATTCGGACCTCCGGCAGCTTCACTTATCTTCAGTGGAAGGTATTTTTTTACGGTCTATGATGCAAATCTATTTGAATGGCATTGAGATTGTATGATACATTTCTCCCATGAAGTTTTTTCAACCCCGTAGAGTTTTAAAGGGTCAGTCATCATTCATTTCCGGTCCCCATTGACTTCCATAGTATTTTTTTCATACTGTGGAAATCAATGGGGACCAGAAACTGTTACTGACATTCTCAAAATATCTTCTATTGTGTTTAACAGAAGAAAGAAACTCGTACAGGTTTGGAAAAAAATTGAGGGTGAGTAAATGATGACAGGATTTTCATTTATGGGTGAACTATCCCTTTCAATGCTCCCTCTATTGGTGGAAAATTGAAATATGCAGTACAGAGTCTTCAAAAAATAACAAAATAAATAGATAAATAAAATGTGATGATCTACTATAACATAATGAAATCTTTAGAGTTTATATTTTTATTACATCAGAATAAATGACATTTTGAATGGCCATCAAAGCCATCTGTATGTACATCTATAGATACCAATACAGCAAAATAAATACAATGTCTTGCCAAGATATATTTACCATACAAAATGTATGTTGTCTGTTTTGTTTTGTTTTATTTTATTTTATTTCAAATGCTAAAATGTATTACAAAAGGTACTTGAAGGGGCAAGAAAATACATTTCCATTTCCTATGTTATTTCTTTTCTTTTATATTTTGGATAATATAAATGTTTAGATATTTTTTATGTTGAATATTTAATATGTATTTTTATATAAAAATTGCCAAAAGATGAGGAAATTTAAGTAGCGAAAACATATTTAAAATATATTTATGGATACGTTATATATTTTTGACCTATCAATCATATTTTTGAAAGATATAAATATTGAAATGTACATATAAATTATATATTTTTTTGTCATATGGGTATAGTGGTTTATTTGAGTGTGTGTAGAGCAAGTATTGTTCATTGTTCAAGAACTGTTCATTATAGTCATTAGTGTTGCAATGTGAATATTTAGTTTGAAGCCGAAGTATGCCGTGTGTTTTGTGTAGTCAAAATTAGTGTGCATAATGAAGTGTTTAGTGTTCACTGTGTGGTTTTTAACACTAGAGGTTGACTGGTGAAGAATGAATGAACTGACGGGACAATCTTGAGATTCCACAGAAGAAGAGAGGGAGGACAGAGGTCAGAGGACAGAGGGACAGATAAAGAGTTAATGCTGAGGTCTCGCTCTCTCCTCTCCACATCTCTGAGCAGGGATTCATGAACATTCAGCTGCTAATCACTGTTTAAACACACTTCAGCGCACACAACCACACACAATACCAGCCCTCACTAACACACACACACACACACACACACACACACACACTGATCTAATCTTTACATATCAATCCAACGACTAAATAAAACACCAAATTAAACACTGAATCTAAGATAACTCACAGCATAAAATGAGATCAGAAGTTTGTCTTTGTCAATCATTGTGCATGTTTGGTTTTAGTGCACAAGATAACAAAATAACATTTTTCCAGTGATTTAGTGGTGACCATTAAATCTATCAGAACATTCGAAGTTCTTCATTTCTTTGACAACAGGAAATCTTCTTTCACATGTTTTCTAGAAAACCCCTGCTTTCAGAAAAGAACAAAATGAAGGGAAAGAGAAAATAACAAAATATATAATATATATAAATATATTTATATTTCCAGCTCTTCTGAAATCTGATCGCTGTGGCACAAACTGCCAAGCATTAACGGGAATATCAGGAAATGGCATCTCAGTTTCCTGTTTCTTCCAGAGGAGAAAAAATAAAGTCAGTGAGTGAATGCTTGTTTTCAGAATTCATTATTTTTATGATAAACATTTGTTATAATGGATAATTTTTCATTAAAGTCTTGTATGTTTAACCAGTGACAGATTATTTTTGAAGAATCTTAAAAGTGTGAAATTTTAAAATATATATTATAAAATATTATTATAAAATAAATGTGTTTGTGTGTGTGCATATATATATACACTCTAAAAAAAAAAGGTTCTATATGGCACCAAAAATGGTTCTTGGCTCGTAATCATAGGGAAACCTTTTTTAGTGCTATATAGCACCAATTTTGGTGCTTCAGTGGTTCTTCAGAGGTTCTTCACCGGTTCTTTGACTATGTGGCTATATAGCACCGCTAACTAAGGTGCTATATAGCACCGCTACCATATACAGAACATGTTAAGATATGGTGCTATATAGCACTAAAAGTGGTTCCTCTATGATTACGACAAAGAACCATTTTTGGTGCCATATAGAACCCTTTTTTTTTTTAGAGTGTATATATATATATATATATATATATATATATATATATATATATATATATATATATATATATATATATATTGTTATGTTACAGCCTTATTCCAAAATGGATTAAATTCATTATTTTCCTCAAAATTCTACAAACAATACCCCATAATGACAATGGGAAAAGTTTGTTTGAAATCTTTGCAAATGAACTAAAAATGAAAAAATGAAAAAAATCACATAAGTATTCACAGCCTTTGCCATGACACTCAAAATTGAGCTCAGGCGCTCCTGTTTCCACGGGTCATCCTTGAGATGTTTCTACAACTTGATTGGAGTCCACCTGTGGTAAATTCAGTTGATTAGACATGATTTGGAAAGGCACACCTGTCTATATAAGGTCCCACAGTTAACAGTGCATGAAGTCCAATGAATTGTCTGTAGACCTCCGAGACAGGACTGTATCGAGGCACAGATCTGGGGAAGGGTACAGAAAAATGTCTTCAGCATTGAAGGTCCCAGTGAGACCCAGTCAGACTCTTCCTAGAGCTGGCAAAGCTCCAGCGTTTCTCTGTGGAGAGAGGAGAACCTTCCAGAAGAACAACCATCTCTTCAGCACTCCACCAATCAGGCCTGTATGGTAGAGTGGCCAGACAGAAGCCAATCCTCAGTAAAAGGTACATGACAGCCCGTCTGAGGTTTGCCAAAAGGCACCTGAAGGACTCTCAGACCATGAGAAACAAAATGATCTGGTCTGATGAAACAAAGATTGAACTCTTTGGCCTGAATGGCAAGCGTCATGTCTGGAGGAAACCAGGCACCGCTCATCACCTGGCCAATACCATCCCTACAGTGAAGCATGGTGGTGGCAGCATCATGCTGTGGGGGTGTTTTTCAGTGACAGGAACTAGGAGACTAGTTAGGATCGAGGGAAAGATGAATGCAGCAATGTACAGAGACATCCTTAATGGAAACCTGCTCCAGAGCGCTCTGGACCTCAGACTGGGGAGAAGATTCATCTTCCAACAGGACAATGACCCTATATATATAATATATAATATATATATATATATATATATATATATATATACATAAAAGGTACAGCGCTGTCACTGTGGTGGTACTAATATGCACCATTTAAGGGACGAATACGTACTCTTAAAGTACTAATATGTACCATTTAGGTACAAAGATGTACCTTTTCACTTTTGTACCTTAGGGCAGGGGTTTTCAAACTGGGGTCAGTGGAAAAGTCTAAAATTATAATAATTAGATTAAAATACATGAGTAAAGCAATACATTTGATCTAAATAAATAAATAAAAATGTGATTAAAATAAATAAATGATTAGTTAGTAATTAATATATTAAATAGATTCAATTAGATTACAATAACAAGTTGATTAATATAAATAAAAATTATATTACAATTAAATAAACAAACAATAAATAAATAATACATGTAACTACATGACTACAGTGAGTAGAACACAATATATAATAATGTAACTGAAACTAATTTTAGTATTTATAAATTGGGTGTTTAATAATGACAGATGCCTTCTGGGGGTGGGTCCCTCATACAGGGATGATCATATTTGGGGGTCCGTGGCATCTAAACGATTGAGGGTACTGCCCCAGTGATAGCACTGTACCTTTTCTTAGTGTATAAAATCTGTCACTGGTGAAACATCTACTAGAATTTAATGTAAAATGTATAGTAAGTAAGGGATGCCGTCAAGCTGAAGAAGGAGTCCTATCGGGCCTGGTTGGCTTGTGGGACTCCTGAGGCAGCTGACAGGTACCGGCAGGCTAAACGGACTGCAGCCCGGGTGGTTGTGGAGGCAAAAACTCGGGCCTGGGAGGAGTTCGGTGAGGCCATGGAAAAGGACTATCGGCTGGCCTCGAAGAGATTCTGGCAAACCGTCCGGCGCCTCAGGAGGGGGAAGCAGTGCCCTACCAACGCTGTTTACAGTGGCGATGGGCGGCTGTTGACCTCAACTGGGGATGTTGTCGGACGGTGGAAGGAATACTTCGAGGATCTCCTCAATCCCGCCGTCACGTCTTCCATTGAGGAAGCAGAGGTTGGGGGCTCAGAGGAGGACTCGTCCATCACCCAAGCTGAAGTCACCGAGGTGGTCAAGAAACTCCTCGGTGGCAAGGCACCGGGGGTGGATGAGATCCGCCCTGAGTACCTCAAGTCTCTGGATGTTGTGGGGCTGTCTTGGCTGACACGCCTCTGCAGCATCGCGTGGCGGTCGGGGACAGTGCCTCTGGGATGGCAGACCGGGGTGGTGGTCCCTCTTTTTAAGAAGGGGGACCGGAGGGTGTGTTCCAACTATAGGGGGATCACACTTCTCAGCCTCCCCGGGAAAGTCTATGCCAGGGTACTGGAGAGGAGAATTCGGCCGATAGTGGAACCTCGGATTCAGGAGGAACAGTGTGGTTTTCGTCCTGGTCGTGGAACACTGGACCAGCTCTATACCCTCTACAGGGTGCTGGAGGGTTCATGGGAGTTTGCCCAACCAGTCCACATTTGTTTTGTGGATTTGGAGAAGGCATTCGACCGTGTCCCTCGCGGCGTCCTGTGGAGGGTGCTGGGGGAATATGGGGTCCGGGGTCCTTTGCTGAGGGCTGTCCGGTCCCTGTATGACCGAAGCAGGAGTTTGGTCCGCATTGCCGGCAGTAAGTCAGACTTGTTCCCGGTGCATGTTGGACTCCGGCAGGGCTGCCCTTTGTCGCCGGTTCTGTTCATAATTTTTATGGACAGAATTTCTAGGCGCAGCCAAGGGCCGGAGGGTGTCAGGTTTGGGGACCACACGGTTTCGTCTCTGCTCTTTGCGGATGACGTTGTCGTGTTGGCCCCTTCTAACCAGGACCTCCAGCATGCACTGGGACGGTTTGCAGCCGAGTGTGAAGCGGCTGGGATGGGAATCAGCACCTCCAAATCCGAGGCCATGGTCCTCAGTCGGAAAAGGGTGGCTTGCCCACTTCAGGTTGGTGGAGAGTTCCTGCCCCAAGTGGAGGAGTTCAAGTATCTAGGGGTCTTGTTCACGAGTGAGGGGAGGATGGAACGGGAGATTGACAGACGGATCGGTGCAGCTTCTGCAGTAATGCGGTCGATGTACCGGTCTGTCGTGGTGAAGAAAGAGCTAAGCCGTAAGGCGAAGCTCTCGATTTACCGGTCAATCTACGTTCCTACTCTCACCTATGGTCATGAGCTTTGGGTCATGACCGAAAGGACAAGATCCCGGATACAGGCGGCCGAAATGAGCTTTCTCCGCAGGGTGGCTGGGCGCTCCCTTAGAGATAGGGTGAGAAGCTCAGTCACTCGGGAGGAACTCGGAGTAGAGCCGCTGCTCCTCCACATCGAGAGGGGACAGCTGAGGTGGCTCGGGCATCTGGTCCGGATGCCTCCTGAACGCCTTCCCGGGAAGGTGTTTCGGGCATGTCCAACCGGGAGGAGGCCCCGGGGAAGACCAAGGACACGCTGGAGGGACTATGTCTCCCGGCTGGCCTTGGAACGCCTCGGTGTCCCCCCGGAAGAGCTAGAGGAAGTGTCTAGGGAGAGGGAAGTCTGGGCATCTCTGCTTAGATTGCTGCCCCCGCGACCCGGCCCTGGATAAAGCGGAAGAAGATGGATGGATGGATGGATGTATAGTATATAACAATTGTTCATAAAACATTTTATGCCATATAACAGTTTATGATGCAATCAATGCTGTCATGATGTCATTCTCCTGCAGCTCTAAGGTGATTAGTCACATGACATTTACAGCTCAGCTGATTAACAACTGCGTCCAGAACTGAGTCTGCGAGCAAAGATGGTGGGGATCATTAAGATGAATGATGGACAGCTTTCTACAGATATTACTGACCTCAATGGCTAAACAGACAGAACGAACATTATGTCTTCAGGGAAATCAAAGTATGAATGGGTTGCGTATCTAGACTTTCCTTCAAGTCAAGTGTGTTTTCATAATTCAAAACTCAGATTATTGTAATTAATCACAAATAAACTGAAAGTCCATTATAAACACATTAATGTGGGGAAGTGCTTTCAAGAGCAGACATTTGGTCAGATATGTGCAGCTTATTAAAAGTGATAAAAAAAGGACTTCATCAAAAAATCGATGTTGATTAATAGCATGATGAAACTAGGAAGACATGTTGGATTATATGATGACTATAATGTATGATATGAGAATAAATAAATACTGTACAATTCAAATATTTAAAAAAAAAATTAAATAGTTATGTGTATTATGTTCATGTGTATATTATTAAGATAATGTTGACAGCTGTTTGTTGAATAATGATATTAATAAATTATATAAATATAATGATTTCTTTAATATAGATAAATGTAATGTAAATGTAAAATAATGTGTATTACAAATCAATGCTCAAGATTTAGATTATTTAAAAAATATATATATAAAAAAAAAAAAAAAAAAAATATAATCAAAAATAATAATAATTTGCAGATTTATTACGATTCACTACAAATAAACAAACATCTTATTCTTGCCCACATAAAGAGACAAACTCAGTAAAGCGTTTGTCTTGTATCACAGGAATAAATAATCTGACATCCTGTGATGCCATATTTTCCTCCTCTTTCTTTGCTGTGTGTGTGTGTAAAGGTGATTTGACGTGTGTGTGTGTGTGTGTGTGTGTGTGTGTGTGTGTGTGTGTGTGTGTGTGTGTGTGTGTGCATCATTAAAATCATTATGCCTATGTGTCCCCATAAAACATGAAAACCTGTGTGTGTCTGTGAACCCTTAAACCTCCAATATTTTACAGTCAGGAGTAATTATGATGAGGTAATCTATGATGTCATGATGACCCACACTGAAATGTGAACCTGAAGTCCTGATGTAAGGCTCAATGCTGTCTTCCCTTAAGCACTGTAAATGTGCCTGTTCACTGACCCTGACTGTTAGACCTCTAGCCTTCTGCTCTATAAACATTACAAGACAAAAACATCCCCCACACCAGCCTTACCTGTTTCAGATATCAGGCTGCGGCACACACACAGAACCTTAAACATATGCCTTTACAATGAACGAGACACTATACACGGCCCCGGTCAACAGTGATCTGATTGCTCTGGGTTAAAGAGTAACTCTTGACTTCTCCAAAAGCTTTACAATGTAAAGGTGACTGTAGGGTCAGACATGTGGAAGTGAGGAGAAATGAAAGAAGTGAAGTAGAGAAGAGAAAAATTGCGGAAAAAGAGATGCGTTGGTAAATCATAATTATGGCGCACTAAGCGAAATTATGACACTAAATCAAAATTACTTATTAGAAGTCAAAATTGTGACAAAAAGTTGAAATTCTGACTTAAAAGTCATAATTATGACATAAAAGTTAAAAGTGAGTGATGTCACAATTATGACATACTAAATGAAAATTATGACAAAGTAATAATTATGACATAAATAAGTAAAATTATGATAATTCTGAGAAAAAATTCAAAACGATGACATTAAAAAGTCAAAACATTGAAAGTGAGAACATCGAAATGATGACTTTCTATGCCATATTTGTGACTTATGTCATCATTTTTATGACTTTTATTACCTTTTTAAGCAATTTTTCGACCGTCAATTTCAACTTTTTATGTCAATTGACTATTTAAGTCATAATTTAGAATTTCATCTCATAACTATGACTTAGTATGTCATAACTTTGACGTTTTATCTCATAATTATGATTTAATTATGACATAATTAAGACATACTAAGTCTAATGATTTACCAAAGAATTATTTTTTTCATATTTGGCAGAAATGGGCTTCCGTAGTTTCGTCTAAAGTGGCAATTATGACAAACTAAATCAAAACGATGACTTAAAAAGTCATAATTATGACATAAAGAAGTCAAATTGTGACATAAACGTTGAAATTCTGACTTAAGTCAAAATAAATTTAGAAAGATAAAGTCGAAATTATGAGATAAAACATCGAAATGATGACTTTCTATGCCATATTTGTGACTTGTCATCATTTTTACTTGTTATATAATAATTATGACTTAAGCAGTTTTCAACCGTCAAGTTCAACTTTTTATGTCAATTGACTTTTTAAGTCAGAATTTTGAATTTCATCTCATAACTATGACTTAGTATGTCATAACTTCGACTTTTTATCTCATAATTATGATTTAACATAAATAAGACATACAAAGTACAATGATTTACAAAAGAATGATTTTTCTTTCATATTTGGCAGAAATGGGCTTCCGTAGTTTCGTCTAAAGTTGCAATTATGACAAAATAAATCAAAATTATGACTTAAAAGTCATAATTATGACATTAAGTCAGATTGTGACATTTACGTTGAAATTCGGACTTAAGTCAAAATAAATGTATAAAGATAAAGTCGAAATTATGACATATTAAGTCATAATTCTGAGATAAAAAGTCAAAATTATGACAAAAAGTTGACATTCTACCTTTAAAAGTCATAATTATGACATAATTATGAGTGAGATGAAATTATAACAGTCATAATTATGAGATATAGTCAAAATTATGAGATAAAACATTTCTATGCCATATTTCTGACTTTTTATGTCATAATGTTGCATTTTTAAAGGGGTGGTAAAGCACACTCTTTCGAAGGCTTGATTGTGTTTGTGGGGTGCACTGTAACATGTGTTCATGCTTCGTTTTAAAAAAAATGCAGTATTTTTCATATATTTTACCTTTATTCTACACTGCTCTGTCCCTCCTTGTAAAAACGGTCTGATGGTTTCCGGATTCTGTGAAGCCAGTCCCTCAAAAATACGCAATGGGCTCTGATTGGTTAGCTGGCCCAGTGTGCTGTGATTCGCTAACCGCCTAGTGAACATTTCTCGAAAGCGTCACGCCCCTTACCTCTACAGGTAGCCTCAGGCTACTAGCCTGAGCTTTGTGTACAATAGCGTCAATGAAACCATACCAAGAGCCCGAATCAGACCCAGACAATTTTAGTGAAGATGATCGAGCAGAACCTGTTCAGTCCTCAAGAGTAAAGACTGCGGATCTATAGTGATCGCTACTGAATGGCACTGTTACTTTTGTATTTTTAGAACGATTTGCCAAATATCTGTCGCAAGAACGAACACTAAACATTGTAGCCAAATCAAACACAGAACCATGTTTAGCATGCCTGTAGATAAACAATACATAAAAGCTCTAATCAAAGAATAATTTACACTAATGCCAAGTTCGCTGTTGAGATTTTAAACAGTTTGTAACGTTAGGTGTTTGTCGGATAACGTTAAGTATGAATGAGCATTTAACAAACTGGTTTGCAGAGCCAAACAGCGCTGTCATCTGTTTACTTCCTTGCTACAACGTAGGCTACAATTAACAACACGAACTATTACAGGAAAACACATCGACGAAAAATAAATCACACTTACAGGTTGTGGCCCGTACTCGCGAAGATTGTGGAAGCTTTCCTCTGCGAGATGTGCCGCGGTAGCCGCGCGTGCCCGCCTGTCTCGTGCAGCTGAACTCGTGCAGCTGAAGGCTCATGTATTGCAAATACAGATGAATATTGTCCATTATGTTACATTTTCCGATCTTCTCCTCCGACCCCTGTCTGTCTCGTGCTTTGATTTATGATGGGCAGCATATATCCGATGCAAATGTGATCGTGTTCCCCTCATGTCTCTTACACACATGAATATGACGTTGTATGTTAAACGCACTGCAACGCACACCCGTCCCAGGAAGGCTGAAGAAAGTGGACCTGCAATCCGGATGAAAATAACAGCGTTTCGTCGGCATTGTCAACAGCACTCCAGCCTACTAACTATACCACAACAACTATTCCCCGCGGCGATACAAAATGGCCCCCCTTATTTCATATTCTCGGAGGAGGGGTTTATGTAAATATTAGGCCTGGTGATGTCAGCAAACCCTGGGTGAATGTGTAGTAGTCCCTACCGGCCGTTTGCTGTAGTCCTTAGAAATCGATTTCTTTAAAAGCAAATATCTCCCTTTGCTTTAAACTTTGAACGTTGTAACTTTGAAGATGTTGTTTATGCTCAAACAGCAACATCACACACTAGCTACAGTTAGAAAAGTGAGACACTTTAAGACATTTTCGACCAGTTTTTATGTCAGTTGACTTTTCAAGTAATTTGGACAGCCTGTCATAACTATCTCATTGGGCTAAGCTAAGTTGTTCAAAGGTAATCTGATCGGATTTTGGTTATCGGATTGGATCAAATCTTGAAAGTGGGTTGTTCAAAAGGTAAAGAAGGAATCTGAAATCAGATTAGATCCGATCCTAGTTTTAATCTGGATCAAACCTTCAGTTTGTGTTGTTCAAAATTTGTCAGTATAGGATTTGGATAACTGTGATCCAAAAAAACAGGACTATCCTGATCCCAACAGGGGGTAGGATTTCAAGGTGGATTCCAGGGAGAAAATGTAGTAACTTTAAAACTGGTCAAAAAAATACAACATTTGTGTCATATAATACAGTGTTCCCAGTGTTTTCAGTCATGGCACCCTTTGAAAATGTTCTCCATTTTGTGGCACCCCCTCGCATACGTTATACGCTAGGGGTATAACGGTACAGATTGCTCACGGTTCTGTTTGTATCACGGTTTTAGGTTCACGGTTTCGGTACGGTTCAGTATTTGCTATGTTCAGGGAAAAAAGGACTACTGTCAAATAAAAATAAAGAAAATAATAAGAACAAATAATTTAAATACAAGCAGCAGCACAAATAAATACTATTGAGCAAATATACTAATAAAATAAACTGTTTTTCAGGTACGTCTAACATTAGTTTTCAGGTACAGAAATTTATCAAATGTGAAATAATATTGCATATTTGACTGTATAAATTAAAGATTAATCCTATTAAACTTACAAAAGCTATTCAATCAAGAGCAGTGAGTGATGTCCTTGTCTTTTGTTGTTTGACATTAAACAGACAGCAGTGAAGGCTACTGCCCCTTTAAGACCTAATGCACGGATATGCGCCGTCTTTCTCAAATGTATAAAGTTCACTTAAAGGTCCCGTTCTTCGTGTTTTTTTGAAGCTTTGATTGTGTTTACAGTGTGCAATATAACGTGTTCATGTTTCGCGTGTAAAAAAAACAGTATTTTTAACACAATTTACTTATCTGTACACCGCTGTTTTCACTGTCCTAAAAACGGCTGATGAGTTCCTTGTTCTATGAAGTCTATGATCCCTCCTTCAGAAATACGTAACGAGTTCTGATTGTGCCAGCGGTTCCTGTGTTGTGATTTGACCGCAGCTTAGGGAACGTGGCACGGTTCCTGTGTTGTGATTCGACAGCAGCTTAGGGAACGTGGCACGGTTCCTGTGTTGTGATTCGACAGCAGCTTAGCGCACGTGGAAAGGTCACGCCTCTTAACGGGAGATGTATGCGCTTAATGATCTCTACAGCGTCCCTGGGAAAGCCAAACAAAGGTGATTTGACTCCGGGATGAAAATAACAGCGTCTCGACGTCATGGCGACAAACACACTCAAACCCAACACTTCCTCTTCTCCACGCGACACGTCCTCTTCTCCACGTGGGACAGCAACAAGACCACGTCCCCTTTTTTCGCGTATTCTTGTGGGCGGAGGTTAGTCTGTTCTACTGTTCTACTGACGTCATTTATGAAGGAAGTACCAGGATGTAGTCCAAGCCGGCCGTTCGCTGTAGGCTTTGAAAGGGAACTTCTGTTAAATAAAATATCTCGCTTGGCATTGAACTTTGAGCTTTATAATTTTACAGGTATTATTTATGCTCTAACAGCAACATTACACACTAACTAAAGTTTGAACAATGGGATCACGAAGAACGGGACCTTTAAGAATACTCAAGATGGACATGTTGACATACTTTTTGTGTGAATTTGTCTGTTCAAGAGCTAGACTTGAAAGAGAACTCAGTATTTTCGTGCTGAGACGTGTGTGCTTTCTGATGAGTGCACAGAGACAGATTTTCTCACAGCTCGTGCGACTTCTCAATCGCGTCTTCTGGCACTACTACACCCGGGTGATGACGGCGAAAATGACTGGTCATATTCAAACATACGGCAGCACTCGCATGCATTGAACAAAGTTTACAAAGAGAGAATTATTTGAAAAATGTGAAGAAAGAAAAAAATTATTTGAAGGACTTTTACACAGCACCCCTGCTCTCGTCAGACGGCACCACGGTTGGGAAACACTGATATAATACACAAACATATAGGCTACTATTTGATTTTGCTCTTGATTAGTTAGGCTAATTGTTAAAGTAATACATTAGAAGTAGACATCAGGCTACCTATTAAGCCTTTCGGTAGCCTACAGTCAAAGTAAACAAAGATTAAGCCGCCGTAAATTAATCCCCAAACAGCTGTAAATATCAAACAAAAATATTATATTACATTTAAAGTGTTTGTTTTCTCGGGTGAATTTTTTTTTTCCAGACTCATATTTTTTCCATCACCATGTCCCTTTAGGGGTTCCGTAGAGCACTAGTAATCCAGATGTGGTCATTTGAAAAGGTGTGTATCTGGATCAGGGTGATCCAATCCAATTTTGCTTTGAAAAACCGGCACAAAAGTAAGATGGATTACCTGATCCTGGATAGCAAAACATGGGATTTCCAAATCCAGATAATTTTGATCCAGATTAAATGTTTTGAACAACTGGCCCATTATGATTTAATTATGACGTTTCAAGAATTTTTTTTTTTTCATAAGTGGCAGAAATGGGCTTCCGTAGTTTTGTCTACTTGCTGATAGTTAGAAAGTCAGGTTTTTGTCTACAAATACATGAGTAAAATGGGCCACTTATGTTGACATGCAGATGGAGGATTTAACACTTCACTGGCTTTCAGAGCAAAACCAAACCAAAACTTGAATCAGGATGTGTCGCCCTCTGCTGGTTATTATGAGCATCACTACGGGTATTACCAAAACAACCATACATATAATGTATTATAGGCCATATAAGATTTTCTGGATATTATCTTAATTTTTTTTTTTTTTTTTTTTTTAAATATAGTAATCAGAATATCCTGAACAGTCTAAAATTATGGAAATTCGTTGATTAAAAGCAAGGGGTTAAACGAGCCACTGCATTACCATCTGGTACATCATTATACCATAGTACCATCACAGTACTTAATATGTGTAAGGGCTGACAAAATATTATCTTGTCTTTTAAGAAAGATAAATGTTCTGTTAAATAATTAATAAAGAAAAATATATAGATACAAAGAGAGAGAGAGAACGTTACTTAATAATTAATCAGGATCATAAAACACGATTATTAATAATAAAAAAGGAAAATCTAAAAACAGAAAGAGGTTGAAAGTTTGTATAACATAATTCATAATTAATGAGAATAACCTGCGATACAAATGCGATGGATAAATACAAATGAATAAAACAAATGAATAAAAAATGTTGTTTATGGAAAATATAGTCTTAGTCACAGAACAGGAGAAAATCATAATGCCATAAAGTAAGAACAATATAATGAGAAATATTTATTCAGAAGTAAAAAAAAAAAAAAAAAAAAAAAAAAAAATATATATATATATATATATATATATATATATATATATATATAGGCCTATATAAACTAACACAAACTTTTATTTTGGATGCGATTAATCGCAATTAATCGATTTGACAGCACTAATAATAAAAATAAATAAAAAAAAAGATAATAAATCAGTGTATAAATCTTTATACAACATCATGCAATGTAATAAGCTAATTGCATTCGTACTTGCGCAATTGCGCGAAACAGTACAATAACCTCCTGGGTGCCACTGTCCTCGTACAAGGACTTTATATTATAGTGAATTTCTCTGACACTATACATGTCACAGTTTTAAGTCTGGATATCCCGTAAAGAGCACATTCAGGGCTTTTGTTTTGAGGTTTCACCAGGACAACAACAACTCCTTGGTATTTAAAAATGACTGAATGATCAAATTTAACACTTAGAAATATTATCATATTTTGTAATTATCATTTAAATCTGACTAATTTTCAAATTGTTTGTTATAAATCAACATCTCAGGAAAATGTTATGGGGTTTCTAATCAAAATATGACTTTCTGTTACAAAACATTGATGCATTGATTTCATACCTCAATAGAGGAGCATGCTATCAGACATGCTTGGGAGACAACATGTGAATAGGGAAAGACATTAAATATCAATGTTCCTATAAAATATTAGATATTATTATGAAAAAAATGTTGCCAACTATTACTCTCAAACTTCTTTTTTCATTGCATCATTATGCAAATTACACTGTAAAATCTAATTAGTTAGACTTACTTAAAAAAAAGCATGCAAATGATTGCCTTAAAAAAACAAGTAAAGTGAAATAGAAATAGTATGTTGTGTTAACAAATGCTTAGTTGGTATAGTAACTTAAAAAGTACAGTAGAGAGTAGCCTACTTGATCATTTACTTTAGATTTACTCTTGACTTATAGCTATCATTATTGTTACCATTGTTGTGTTTTGATGCTGAACGTTGAAGTCTGTGTGTGTGTGACTCAAGCATGGTCAACAGCAAGATATTGTCACAAATTTAGAGAGATTATATCAGCCCAATTACAAGATTCACAAGGTTGAAATTATTTTTAAAGTGAGAAAATTGTAATTTTATGAACGTGAATAGAAGAGGGACGTGTGTGTGTGTTTGGTCTTCGTCACGCTGCCGTCATGTGACGGTCATGTGACTCCAGCTCACTTCCGACTCTGCGTGGAAGAGAGGAAAAGTTGTACGTCAGGAGTAAAAAAGTTTTTTTTCTTTCGTTTCATTCAGTGAAAAAATAGCAGCGCAATATTGTTTAAACGCAGCTGCCTTTACCGGAGGACGAATACGATTGTGCTTCTGTAGTGACCAGTGTAAATCGGGGTAAATGCTCGGGATGTCCGCCAACAGTGTGTCGTATAATGACCAGGGCTCGGTGGAGTCCGGCGTGGACGCGGCGCAGGAGAACAGCAACATCCCCGGGAGCATCAGCAGCGGCGGGGCCGCCTTCAGCCTCTTCAGCGCCGACTGCAAGAAGTAAGAGCCGCCGGGACGCGGAGCACACACTCACATGCAGATGTGCACGAATCAATGTATCATACTGATGCTGTATGCTGCTTAAATGACTAGTTTTATTGAGGAGTCATCTTTATTTACTGTGCTTTTCCGTTTCCACAGATACTTATTATTATAAGCAGCATATGAAGAACAATGTTTGATGTGTTTTATGGTTTAATGCATGGTTGGCTGTCAGGTGATGCAGTGTGGCTTGATATGTTAGGTTAGAATGATTATTATTATACTTGATTGGGAAGATCAACTGCCTCTGTAAGATTTGCATGGCCTGCCAGTCTCGGAGTTATCACTGACAGGCCAGTGTAAGTTTGACAGATCTGTCATTTGCCAGGTCAGTAGGCTCTTGTGCAGTCACAAACAATTTTACACCTGAAAATGTATACCATTTTATTCCTTGAGAATTTAAAGGGTTAGATCACCCAACAATGACATGATTTATCCCATGATTTACTCACCCTCAAGCCACCCTAGGTGTATATGACACTCTTCTTTCAGCCAAACAAAACCGGAGTTATATTAAAAAATATCCTGGCTCTTCCAAGCTTTATAATGGGAGTGAATAAGAGTGATTTCAAAGCCCCAAAAAGCGCATCCATCCATAAAAGTAATCCATACAACACCAGGGTGTTAATAAAGGCCTTCTGAAGCGAAGTGATGCGTTTTTGTTTTTGCAAGAAAAATATTGGCAACACTTTACAATAAGGTTTCATTAGTTAAAGTTAGTCAATGTATTAACTAACATGAACTAACCATGAGCCGTACATTTGTTACTGGATTATTTAATCTTTGTTAAAGCTAGTTAATAAAAATACAGCTGTTCATGGTTTGTTAATGTTAGTTCACAGTGCATTAACTAATGTTAACAAGATTTTATTAAAGTATTAGTAAATGTTGAAATTAACAAAGTTAAATAAATGCTTTATGAGTACAGTTCATTATTAGTTCATGCTAACTAATGTTAACTAATGAAACCTTGTTGTAAAGTGTTACCAAAATATCCATATTTATTACACAGCTCTGTGGAAGACTTGATTCTGATTGGTCAATCGCGCATTCCAGCAGTATGTTATTCCCAGATAACAACCGCCAAAGGGAATTACACACCGCTCGTCCGGGTACTACAAGTTATCTTGACCGGTACTACTTGTATGCTTAACGTGTCACTCGGCTGTCGTTGACTGTGTGGCACCATCTTGTGACTGAAAAGCACTTAACCACCACGGGTTACAATAAAAGTCTTCAAGGGTTTCACTGCCAGAACTTTACTTTATAAAGTTTTAAATATAGATATTTTTCTTACACAAACTCTTCGATTCGCTTCAGAAGGCCTTTATTAACCCTCCAAAGCAGCGTGGAGCACATTATTTGATAGACAGCTGCATTTTTTATGGACTTCAAAAACAGAGCTACAACCACTGGCATTATAAAGCTTGAATTAGCCAGGACTTTTTTAATATAACTCCAATTTTATTCGTCTGACAGAAGAATGTCATATACACCTAGGATGACTTTGAGGGTGAGTAAGTCATGGGCTAATTTTAATTTTTGGGTGAACTATCCCTTTCAGCATTAATTTCAACATATATGGCAAAAACAAATCTTCAGCAATAACATATGGTAATAACATATAATTTGCATCAGGGTCCTGATCACTCTGTCTGGGTTTATTCTGCGATAACAACCAGCTGGATGTACATTATCCCTTACTTATAACTTTATAAACTATAATCACTGGCTTCTGGTAACGGCCGTATGCAAGTCGAGTTCCGGCGACCTCTGACCCAACGGATGACGTAGGATGTAGGCGTAGCGTAAGCTTAGGTGAGTGTAGACGCCTCTCGCGGTTCAAACAAATAGGGCTTGGCAACAAACTCAAGCTCCTCCAACATTTCTTTAAAAAAATTCAGAAAATCTGAAGTCTTTGATCGTTAGTTTGACATGTTCACCATAGGGGTGGCACGGTACATGAAAAAAAACTGAACCGTTCGGTTCGCTTGTCTCAGTTCAGAGTGTGTGCGTCGCACGGTTCTCGCATGCGCAATGTTTCCTCGTGCCCGTATGTTACCTCAGACAGCGGGTGTCCTTTTCGCGCGAAATAAGAGGTGTGTGTGGACATACAGTAAAGTAAAAGTGGAGTGCTGCAGGTCACGTCACATGATGTAGAAATGAAAGTGGGAGAGATAAGGAAGGCTGCCCGGAGTTGGAGGATGCGCCAGCGACGTATAGCAGGGCAGATGCAGTGCGGAGAGCGGGAGCCGCGCCGCGCATACACACACTGGCAGTGTTTGTCTCGCGAGTCGCGCATCTGAACCGCGGCTCGTGGATTGCAAATACAGGCAAATATTGTCCATTCTGTCACATTTTCCGGTGTTCTCCTCCGACCCCTGTCTGTCTCGTGCTTTGATTTATGATGGGCAACACATATCTTCTGCAAATGCGACCGTGTTCCCCTCTGTCTCATACACACATGCATATGTTGTATATAAGTAGTTCACATGATAAATGTAACATTTAAAAGTTAAGATGCTTCTAGTTCTAATAATTTAAACATGCCTTTGAAGTTTGGGCAAAAACTTCTGGCAGTGTTATGTTTTCGTGTATTTTATTTTTTCACAGCGCTGGATGTCATATGGTGATTGTGAAACACACGGAACACTTCATGGTGAAATGTGTTAATCAGGTCAGCTGAATTAAAGCCACAGTGCATTGTTCTGATCAAAATTGATATGATTAACATGAAAAATGTTACGCCAATGTGTCGGACTTGGTAGACAGCCAGTTTGGAAACCACTTGTTATAACAATTTTTAATACTGTATCCTAAATTGTGGATGATTAAGCCATATATACCATATACTGAAGTAAATTTCTGGAGTGTTAACGATTAAAAAAAACAACAACAACAACCGTACAGAACCGAAAACCGTGACCCTAAAACCGTGATACGAACCGAACCGTGGGTTTTGTGAACCGTGCCACCCCTAGTTCACCAACATGTTCACAATTAATTGCCATCAAATTTTACCTCAGACAAAATTATGGCAGTGTCAGAAGATTTGCCGCACAGTACTGCAGTGTGACTTCTACGACAATTGTTTTTCAAGACAAACAATGACCAAAATGAGCACTGGAGATTTCTTTGTAGCCACCATTTCAATCCCGCGTGTAATGCAGCTCACTGTCACCAAACGCGTCATTGAAAACTCCGGACGGGTTTTCTTCCGTGCGTCCGTTTTTAATGTGCCTTGACTATCGTACATTCTGACATGAATGACAACTTAGATCTATCCTCTGAGCTTCCACGTTCATCAATACGTCATGAGTCGGGTCAGAGGTCACACTTCCGCCGGAACTGGTTCACTCAAAAATAAGAATTCTCATTCTTAAAAATATCTTATTTTATGTTCCTCAAAAGAAAGAGAGTTGAAACAACAAATGATGAGAGAATGTTTATTTTTGGCTTTTGTTTGATGTATCTTTCATTGTTGAAGGCTGACATAATACATGAGGTTTTGTGGAACATACCTTGTGTATTTTTCTTGCATCAGTAAGACAAACAAATTAAAAAAATAAGGTATGCACCGATATGAAAATTTTGGCCGATAACCGATCATTCTTGAAAGCCTGTAACCAATATATTGGCCGATAAATCTAAATTCAAATATCCACATTTTTTCTATAATTTTTGAGAGCCTGATTGCAAAAAAAGTCTGGACATTAAAAGCCATGTCCCAAGCACACAATGATAATGTTCTCATTATAATTCTATGTAGCCATTATGACTTGCTTTATTTTCCTTTTTTGAAGTGATTTTCCAATCATATTCCAAGCAATCCAAAACCATCATGGCGAACAGTGCGCATCTGATGTGTCTCAGCTGAAGGGAAGAATCTATGATTTATCAGCTTTAATATATTTGGCCAACTTTTCTTATTTGATACCGATATATCGTGCATCCCTAAAAAAATCATAGTTATCTGGTGGGTCAGCATAACCTTTGAGTCTTGTGTTTTTTCTTTCGACTCATGCGGTTGGTTGTTGCAGCCCTCCTCCACCAGGGGACAGTATGCCTGTAATATTAGAGCACTATTGATCCTCTGGTGAGGGCATCACATCAAGCCAGTAGTGAAACTAGGCATGGGTCACTAAATAACATTATTGTTTCTACTTAGGGGTTTCATAAGGTCTCGCTGGATTGATTTACATACTGTATTGTGTTTACTATTTGTCCAGACTATCTCAGTGTTTGTCTTCTCCAGCCTCTTTGTGAAGGCCATAGAAAGGGCTGACGTCAAACCCCCATGTCTTCTTCCCATGGGATCTTAACTCCATTTAGTTTTAAGGAGTCTGTTCCAGCAATTACGTTGCTGAATGACAAATTTCCCTCCTTAGACAGGAAGTCTGATACTGTTTCCTGCATTAATGAGCCTTTTAATTGTTTAATCTGATGGGACATGTGAGAATCGTGTAATTTATTATGCCGCAAATAGACTTCACTGCTGGTTAGTCATTCTTTATTCACTCTTACTACATTGTATGGATTTCTTTCTGTTGTTAAGTGGGTCATTGTTTGCATGTGTGGTATTGTTTGCTTTCTACTATTAGCTCTTCTCTGCTTCCTGGATTCTAGAGCATGGTTTTATGCTATAGCTGATGGTTGGATGGTTTGTTTGTGTGTGTGTGTGTTATTGGTATGTTGAGTGTAATAACGGAAGCATTCTTAATGTTATTTAGGCCTAACTCAATTGGCTCTCTCACATGACTGCAAGCAGGAGACTGAAGTCATGAGGACAGAGAGGGAAGCCTTGAGAATGAGGCGCAGGGACAACAACACACTTAAAGGGAAAGTTCACCCAAAAACGAAAATTAGCCCATGATTTACTCACCCTCAAGTCATCCCAGGTGTACATGACATTCTTCTTTCAGACGAATACAATCTGAGTTATATTAAAAATAGGGATGCTCCGATCAGGATTTTTGCAGCCGATACCGAGTACCGATTTCTTGTCATGGTGATCGGCCGATACCGTTCCCGATTCCAATGCTTCACTGATTTGTAAGCTCTCTGATCACCGTTAAAAAAAATGCTATAGATGTTGCCTTTATTATATTTTTGTTACATTTTTATGGTAATTATGTAAAGTATCTATTGTTTTAACAGGGTTCTAAATAATCACAAAAGATATTCATTATACATTTTAATATGCCTTTAAAATGTTTCTGCATAACACTATGCATATCAGGATACTTAAACAAAATGGAGCAGTCTGATGCAGCCCACAAGGTTTATTTAAACATTGTCCAAATGTTGAGGACAAAATAAACATTTAATCTCCTAAAATGGAGAAGTCTGATGCAACTTAAACATTATCTAATACAATGCTCCTCCACGTGAGATTTGTTTGGAACATACACAGCAAAATAGCACATTTTTAATTGTTTCTTTAAACGTCATAGTAATTCCACACCGGCGATGGCATGACTGTGGCGCCAAATCATTTAAGTCCCCATGCGTCATGGGCCGACGAGAGCTCACCACACACCGCCGGAACCGCGGCGCTTTCCAGGGTGCGGGCCACCTCTCTCGGGGGGCGAACCCATTCCAGGGCGCCCTTCACAAAGAAAAGAGAACTCTTCCCGGGGCTCTTGCCAGCTTCTCCAGGTTTGCGGCGCCCGTCTCCGCCACTCTGAACGCCACTCCACCATTCTGGAATCTGAACCCGACTCCCTTTCGAACAGCTGGGGGTGACGGATAGAAGTCGACCGATTAATCGGTTTTGCCGATTAATCGGCACGGATAGTTGATTGGTGGAGCTATCGGTTATCTGCAAAAATCCACACCGATAGTTTTCCCGTGTTGCGTCCGTTGTTATTACACAGTGCAAGAGCTCTGAGAAGGGTCTGTTGGGCATTTATATAGCACGAGAGCGACCTTTAGAGGCGAAAAAAACCCCTCACGTGTGTCGTTTATATTACCACATGAGGCTGTGCGCTGCTGAACGGAGAGCACACGCTGCACAGAGAGCGCTGACACTTCAGATGTTTAAAACACGCCAGCGAAACGGTATGAATACAGAGCGCTACAGTACTTGTTGCCAAATCATTATAAAGTAATTCATTTCTTGACTAGATGCTGCATTAACAGGTAAATAACAGCAGTGTGTGTGTTTGAGAGGCTGAGAGGATGCTAACATTAGCAGTACCTCAAGCAGTTAAAACAATGTGATAAAAACACATCCAAGTCCGACCCAAATGTTGCACATATAAAATTAGTGATGTGAGAAAGCAGACTGTATCGTCATGCTGCCGACAGAAACATAAACAAAGCAGAGCATTCGTTTTTTTATTAGATAATCTCCTTCTAAAAAAGCAGACTGTTTGGATTTGTATGAAATGGTAACACTACAATAAGATTCCTTTTGTAACATTGACTAAGATTAATAAATGCTGTGGAAGTATTGTTCATCGTTAGTATGTTAATTTCAACATTAAATTGTTTGAATTTTTATCTGTTAACCTTGGTTAATGCACTATGAACTAACATGAATGATCAAGGTACAATTGTATTGCTCATATTAATACATGCTGTAAAAATGTATGCATTTGTGAGCTAATACATCCTTGTTGCACAGGGACTTGCTTGGTGTTACCTTTGAAATGTACACGCATGTTTCTAGGTTATAGGTAAAAAAAAAAAAAAGACCTGTAATATTTTAATGTTTAAATTATTTTCTGAAGAATTTAGAACTTCTTCTCATTTTAATGTTCATATTTATATGTTTTTAATTTAGCACATTTTCAAAGTCCAGCACTGTTGTAATTATGTTTTTTTTCATCCAGTATCCATTTTAAAAACTATCGGTCGATTAATCGGTTATTGGCAAGTGCAGTCCAACCCAGTTATCGGTATCGGTAAAATCCACTATCGGTCGACCTCTAGGAGGCCATCGCCCCTCCCTTCCGAACAGCGACAGGACCGACTGACCCATGTTCAACTGCTGTTCACATGGAACCCTTCTCCACTTCGGGCCTTCAAATTTCTCGTTTGAATATTTGCTGTCAGTAATCATTAGCAGATCATTAAATCCATTTTGTGAACCATTTTGTGAACTAGCTCTAACCCTTTCATTTAGCTCAAAATAAATTATGATCTGTTCAATGCTTCTGTTCTCTGGTTCAACTCATTGATTCACTGAGTCATTTACAGAGGTTCTTGAGTTAACAGCTCACTGTAGGGAAAGATTATGAGTAAATATGACTTAAATTTGCAGCTTAAAAGCCTTCGTTCACTGTCACCAGTGTAAACATCATACAGGTTTGCAACATGAAGGGAAATAAATACTTTTTTTAAAACTAAATTACTGCTTATGTTAAAGTGGTTCCTTTTTAATCCGACAGATTCAATCCAGTGTTTTCAACCAGTTGAATATGGTCTTCACAGCCTACAACACATTTGCCAGGCCATGTGCGTAAAATATTCTTCCCGTTCCTGCCTCCAGTTCACTATTTGGGTTTGACTTTTGTTCCAGACATGTTATATGTTGTTGCGTTGGTTAGCAGAGGAAGTTTCACGTTATCAGGATAAGCAGACTTGCCGTGAAGGACAAACACAAGCAAAGAACACGGTTCTGCGGAGGTGATGAAAGTCTAGGGTTGAAGATAAGAGCCTCTAAGCTTCCTCTGAAGGGAGGCGACCGCTGCCCCAAAGAAACACGACAACTGGAGTCGGCTCTCCAGCCTTTCTGTTTTGACCTTCCTGGACTTCCTTTCCATTTTACCCACTTCTCAGTTTGGCAATTCACAGCTGGCACTCAAAGGGACGCAACTCTGCATTTTCATAGGTTGAGCGTCTTTGGTTGAGCATTCCTGCCGGTTTTAGACATCAGGGACACTCTCCAGCCTTGTTGGTTTGACCACGCTGGACTTTATTCCATTTGACCCTTTTCCCAGTTTGGTGACAGGTCACATCTGGCACTCAAAAGGACGCAACTTGCAAGCTTTGGATCTGCTGAAATTGAGCATCTCTCAACCTAATTGAGACCTGAGGCTTTATCATACTCTAACAGAGAACCCAAAGCAAGACGCATCTTTGGAAAACTCGCCATAAATCAGGAGAACTGGGATGGAATTGGAAGGAATTCAGGCTTCAGTCTATGATAAGAGTGAACCATTGTACCCTCGCTGCTGGTCTCTCAGCGCTCATGGATTTAATTAATGTGTGATGGTCACACTGGATGGTTGTGCGACTGCTGCACGTGGCCATTAACCAGATGATTGAGTCAGACTGGAGGATAGTGCTATCTTGTCCCTCTCCGGTCTTCTTGACCGCATCGGTGGAGAGAAAGGAACCAGTAGACGTTGGCTTTAAAACTTTCTTTTGGCTTTTGCTTCTGAGACCTGGTCTTCTGGGTTCATTTGGAGAAATGCTTGATCTCGTAATCCTGTTTGGATGGTCTCTAAATGGATTTACAAAGATGAACGAGGCCTGAGGAACCGCTTGTGATGGACAGATGAATGGCTCTTCCAACGCATCCAGGTTTTTTGGGATCATCTTGACATTCTCTACTACTGTGGTTTGGGGTTTTAGTAATTCTGTACATGTGTAAAATGAACGGAGGATTGGGCAGCTTGCGCTTGGAGGCCGCTGGAGCGCTGCGGACTGCTTTCGTCTCTGCCGAAAACCTTCAACTCACGCTGAAATCAGACTTCAGCTCGGAGGAACAGGCTCTGACCAACAACCACAGCAGTGGCAATGGGGGGAAACCGAGCAGAGGGTATGAGAAATACTCAAGTAATGCCTTCTGAATGTTTTCTGGGAATAAAAGTCATGATATTCATTCCCAGCCAGATTAAATCACTTTGAAACAAGGAATTTGTTTCTGAGGTGGAAAAAATAGTCACAAATCTAGTGGTTTTCAGTGCTTTCTTTCCTTTGCTCCTTTATTTTCAAAGTCAGCTTATCAGCTTGTCGTCTTATTTGTTCATTCATTCAAACACGGACAGTATATACCTCTTCATAATCCAGTTCTTTTGCTTAAGTAATAGTCACCTGTGACATGATAGCAAATGTCTTTAAATTGTCTGAAGAACGTGTCTCTCACATGGTGTCTATGTAAATGACAGAGCTGTGCAGACAGAGGAATGACGAAAACAACATTTAATTTAACAAAACATTTGTATGTTCGTGGTTCTCTGATGTCGGTTAATGTCATGACATGCAGGTAAATCATTATAGTAAGGGTTTTATTTTGAGTGTTTTTATTTTAAAATAGTTTATTTGTTAATTTTATAATTTTATAATGTTTATAATTTAATTAAATGTATTGTTGTACAATAATTTTAAAATTTCAGTGCATAGTTTGACATAAATAAAAAAAAATTCCAAAACTGCAGCTCTTGTGGGGTGTTCCCGGTTTGCAGTGGTCAGTATCTATCAAAAGTGGTCAAAAGAAGGAACAGTGGTGATCCGGCGACAGGGTCATGGGTGGCCAAGGCTCATTGATGCACGTGTGGAGCGAAGGCTGGCCCGAGTTGTCCGATCAAACAGACGAGCTACTGTATCTCATATTTCTCAAGAAGTTAATGCTGGTTCTGCTAGAAAGGTGTCAGAATACACAGTGCATCAGTTTGTTGCGTATGGGGCTGCATAGCGGCAGACCAGTCAGGGTGCCCATGCTGACCCCTGTCCACTGCCAAAAGCGCCAACAGTGGCACGTGAGCATCAGAACTGGACCACAGAGCAATGGAAGAAGGTGGCCTGGTCTGATGAATCACGTTTTCTTTTAAATCACGTGGATGACCGGGTGCATGTTTGTCGGTTTACCTGGGGAACGCATGGCACCAGGATGCACTATGGGAAGAAGGCAAGCCGGCGGAGGCAGTGATGCTTTGTGCAATGTTCTGCTGGGAAACCTTGGGTCCTGCCATCCATGTGGATGTTACTTTGACACGTACCACCTTCCTAAGCATTGCACTTAAAGGATCTGCTGCTAACATCTTGGTGCCACATACCACAGCACTTTCAGCGGTCTAGTAGAGTCCATGCCTCGACGGGTTAGGGCTGTTTTGGCAGCAAAAAGGGGGACCAACACAATATTAGGAAGTGTATATTGATATTGAATAACATTACTGATTGATACCAACATTGATAATAACTGACTATCAAATCAGCATATTAGAATGATTTCTGAAGGATCATGTGACACTGAAGACTGGGGTAATGGCTGATGAAAATTCAGCGTTGCATCACAGAAATTAAATTATATTTTAAAGTACATTTAAAATAGAAACCATTATTTGAAATTGTAATAATATTTCACAATATTAATGTTTTTCTGTATGTTTTGATAAAAAAAATGCAGGCTTGATGAGCATTAAAAACATTAAAAATTAGTAATGTTTCCAAAACTTTTGACCTGTACTATATATATATATATATATGTTTATGTATATGTGTGTATACTGAATATATATTCATATATTGAATAAATTCATTCATTGACATTCAGTTGAACTGAATTGATTCTTCCTCTTTGTTTATAATTGAGCTACTGTAACAGTGAATCATCTGTTTCTCTGCAGGAATGAAGATCTGAAGGAGATGCTGGAAAGCAACAAAGAGTCTCTGAAGCTGGATGCTATGAAGAGGATAGTCGGGGTATGTCATACTGAGAGACAGAGGTCTCGTATTAAGATCGTATTAAAAATGTTACATTCATAAAAGTCATAAAAAACATCAGTGTGATGCTTCATTCTTCATTTTCGTCTCTCTTTCTATTAGTTGATTGCCAAGGGAAAGAATGCATCCGAACTTTTTCCAGCAGTGGTGAAGAACGTCGCAAGTAAAAACATTGAGGTAAGAAAAGCTGTAAAACCCGCTGACATGCTCAAAACTACACACACACCCTCACACAGCGTGCAAAAATGTGTTTAATCAGTTTTCCTTGTGTTTTTTTGCTCTGGTTTGATTTGAGAGTGACAATCGTTCGAGAGTTGTGAGGACCCCTGTGGACAGGGGGTTATTTTTGATCAGGCATCTGACAGGGAAGCCTTTGTTAATGAAGAATGAATGTTTAGATGGAAAGAATAATGTATGGACAGGATGATGGAAAGACATGAGGGGTGATTGGGAAAAACGTCCAGGCTGAAGAGGACGGCTGGTGTTTTGAGGGCCTGGTGTGTAATTGGTGGCCTAGGGGCCCAGTCACGTTCTCTCTGTCTCCCCCATGTCTGAAGCTCCGCGCTGGGCAGCTGTGTGCCAAATGCTGCCACCCTCTGGAGCTCAGAGACACGGGGAATCTGGCATTGATCCACACACACACACTTATGAGACGAGACCACAGGTGTTAGCTGAAACCATTGATCCACTCACTGCAGGATTACACACACACACACACACACACACACACACACAAACTCATACAACTGACCCTTCAATAAGCTCCACCCCTCTTTAGTTACTGTTGCTAACTGAGACAAGTTTAACAGAATATCCTATAGGATTGAATTAGATAAATTTCAGTAAAATGTTCATTATTGATATAATTCTTTTTTGGGGGTTAATTAAGTTATGGCGTTAAAATCATCAATCTGCCCTTCTCTCCAAAGAAATTGGAGAATCAATTATACTGTAATGTTTCAAACTTTTTGATGGCATAACTCCCAAATATGAGGATATCCTTGCAATATTTTATTTTAATGGAAGGCCCATTTATGATGTGAAAGATAATAATGCTATAAATGTGTGTAAAATATAATTAAAATATTGCTATATATTACTTGCTGTTAGGTTGAGGTCTTTTATCTTTTATACAATATCTGTTAAATATAATAAAGTTGAATGAAATGTCTATTTTTTTTTGCTTTTACTTTCATAACTTAATTTATTATTTTATTGTATTACTACTTTTATTTCGCTTTATTACTTATTTGAATTAATGTTTTTCTCCGGTGGATCCCCTGGCACCTCCTTGCATCTTCAGCTTGAAATCCTCCGGTTTAATCCACAGCCTTCTTAGGATTTATTAAAGATTTGGCAGACAAATCGGTATATAGCACTTTTTTTTACTTTGTGTTCCTTGTGTCCCTATTTTAAACGACCCAGCAGCAACAATCTTGCATAAAAAAAAACAAACCCTCTGTTCCTCATATAATTCTGTTTCATAAATGCCATCAGTTCATTTAGCCGCTGTCTAATTAACATGCGCACGGATGCTCCAATCCCTGATCAGCAGGCCGCTGTATGTAAATGTGATTAACCAGAGGGGCAGATGGGTAATGTCTCTCTTTATGAAGTGAGTGATGTTTTTCCATTTGGCTGGTAATCGCCGTGGTGATGATGATGGAATGCGTCGCCGTGACTCCCTGATCGCTAATGACCTCTCGTCACCTCGAGAGCTGGACGCAATTATACGGAGGGCCGACCTTTGACCCTTCACCTTTGAGCACAAGCAGATCAGACCGTTTCATGATAGACTCCGAGTTATTAAGATGAAAAATGAGTTCGGGATAGGATGATGCTTGTTTATCTTCTTCTTAAAGTTTTGTGTTTCTTTCCTCAAGTGTTTTAATAGGAAACTTTAAAACAAAAGCAAATTAACCCAGAATAACTGGATTGTTTTTAATATTTTGTGTGTGTGTGTGTTTTAGCTGAAGAAGCTGGTGTACGTGTACCTTGTCCGGTATGCAGAGGAACAGCAGGATCTCGCCCTCCTGTCAATCAGCACCTTCCAGCGGGCCCTTAAGGTAAGCCCCACCCCATTTATGTAAAATAAAATTTGTACATTATTTTTCTAAATATTCTTTTTATTTTAGTGAAATATTACAATAGTAATATAGAATATAGTTTTTATTATTTTTTTAAATATTTTTATAGTGCTGTCAAATTGATTAATAATGATTAATCGCGTCTAACATAAATGTTTTTGTTTACATAATATATGAGTGTGTATATAAATTATATGTATGTATATTATTTAAACAAAAACTTTGTTTTTGCGATTAATCGCGATTTGACAGGACAATTTTTTGGGGGGTAAAAATTTTGCTAATTTTTTTTATGACAATAACTATTATTTTTATAGCCATATTGATATATAATAACAACATTTTGGCCAATTTTAGATTTTGCAGCCCTAGTCTCCTCCCATTATGCTCCGCCCCTTTTACTAATTTAACACGTTTTCATCATTTTTGTGTGTGTGTGTAGGATCCTAATCAGCTGATCAGAGCGAGTGCGCTCAGGGTCCTGTCCAGTATCAGAGTTCCCATCATCGTTCCCATCATGATGCTGGCCATCAAAGAAGCAGCCACCGACCTTTCACCTTACGTCCGGAAAACCGCCGCTCACGCCATTCAGAAACTCTACAGGTAATCTACGCTTTCATACAGACTCTGAATGTAAATGAATGAGGGTGTTTTACAGACGTCACTGCTTTTCTCTTCCAGTCTGGACCCTGATCAGAAGGAGCATCTGATCGAAGTGATTGAGAAACTCCTGAAAGA
Source organism: Romanogobio albipinnatus (assembly GCA_023566225.1). Classification (NCBI taxonomy): domain Eukaryota; kingdom Metazoa; phylum Chordata; class Actinopteri; order Cypriniformes; family Gobionidae; genus Romanogobio; species Romanogobio albipinnatus. The sequence goes on along the minus strand of CM042255.1, from coordinate 40,884,268 downwards.
CAAAAGCACGGTAAAATATCTCACACACACACACACACACACACACACACACACACACACACACACACACACACACACACACACACACACACACACACACACACACACACACACACACACACACACACACACACACACACACACACACACACACACAAACACGGCCAGTTTTTCTATTCTAGAGCTGTTTCTATCTTTAAAGGATTATCTTGCTAGTTAATAATAGTTAATTCATTGTCCTACATATAATTGAGATTTAATAGAATTGAATGGTCTGTTTTGCTTTTAAAATTGGAAACAAAATGCATGTTTATTTTATGAATGGTTTTTCTTCGTAAGCATATGTTGCACTAGGGTAAACATTACTTTTTAATATTTTTATTAATTAATTACTAATGAAATAATGACTAATACCGCGTTCACACTGCCTATTTTAGGCCCGATTTTGACTCGCCGACAGGTTTTGCGAAATCGTGACAATCACGCTGTGTGAATGATCAAAGACGCCATCAGAGAGAATCGCAGACGAGTCGCCAACGCCCGTGAGATATTTGGCATGCTAAATATCTGGACCTGTCGGCGATTCATACTCCTGCTGTGTGAAATGTGTCTTGACTGAAAATGACATCGGCAATGACCGACAGCCAATGACAGAGCAAGATACAGGACAGCGGGAGGTTCGGGGAGGAGTTATAGACCAGAATATCAGTATTTTAATAGATATATTTACAATTATAATCAAACAGAAACAAAGCACAACATTTGCTTGACCAGCCGCAACTGCAGCACCTCCAACTCTCTTTGCAGAACACAGTTTGCGGACGGGACAGAGCTGTCGGCGATTCTTCCTCTTGTACAGTCATGCAGTGTGAAACGCCCTGTTGCCGATCCATCGTGCAGTGTGAACACAGCAGCGACTGAATGCTGGCACAGATAGTCATGCAGTGTGAAAAGAGCAGTGATCCGAACTGAACTGAACTCGACTCTGAAGTTTGTTTGGTGCCTTTACATAACTTCTACCGGAAGAGAGAGGAATATCTAGTACTATGGGATGACTATACGGGAATGTGAATTAAAGTCACAATATGTAATATTTCGCCGCTAGGAGTCGCTAATTCAAAATAAAGGTGTAGCTTGATGACGCCTGGATTCCGCTGAGCTTTTATTATGCCGCAGACGAATGCTTCCGCTTTTTCCGGTCATGTGTATGTGGGGTAACACAGCACTTTTTTATCCTATTAGATACATTATTTGAGTGTGTTGAAAGTTATGATATAATGCTGCTTGGGCGACTACTATGAGACACTTGTTGCACGCTGCAGTAAGCTAGATCGATATTAGGCACGGTAAAACGTGGTACTCGCTGTAAATCATGAAAATTAGATTTAAAGAATAAGACTAACTGTGTTGAGCTATATAACAATGATTAGTTTTCTGTCGATGAATGTCTCCATACAGCTGCTCACCTGTCTAATAAAACATATAATATATTAAAACGTCTTTGGTTTCTGCAAAATAAACGGAAATCGAGGGTAACTCGGGTATGATGTCATTGATAGGCGACGCACGGACACTACCGTGTCCTGGTTAAAATGGCTTATTGCTCTGGATTTAAACATTCTTGGAAACATTTGGGATAGTATAAGTACACAAGTCAACAAAATATAATATTGTTCTAGTGGTTTTTGGATATTTTATATATTGTGCCTTTTAATTCTCACAGTGATGAAAATAATGAATCGCAGTGTATGTTATAATTGTATTGAATAATGAAGCAGATCTGTTTTAACTGAAGTCTATCCATTCTCATTAAAGTTAGCATGAAATGGAAGTTGTGACTAGGGGTGTGAATCGTCACTGGTCTCATAATTCAATTTGATTACGATTATCATGTCAACGATTCGATTACTCCATCAATGCAGAATTGTCCACGTCCTCATCGCGATGCATCGTAGAACCGATTCGTTTCAACACTCCTAATTGTGACATTTATTCGAGTGAAGCGGCACAATGTGTGTTGTAAGTGGTGTTATACAAAGGAGCTGAATTGAATTAAACGGTAACACTTTAATTTAGGGTCCACTCACTGTGAACTAGTTGCTTATTAGCATGCATATAACTAGGATATTGACTGTTTATTAGTATTTATAAAGCACATATTAAGGCCCTGATTTACTTTAAGCGAAAAATCGAAGAACGAAATGATTGAACAAAATCAGGCTGGTAGACAGCTTTGTTCTGCCGTTGGTCCGTGGCATTTAACGTAATAGGTAGGTGTGTGCGGAGGCTCCGCCAGCTTTCACATGGAAATCTTTACTGGTTCATTTTGCCAGTTCAGCAGGTTATGGTCAGACGTCCGTAAACATGACCCTACTGGAGAGCTGCTTTATAGTAGAAAATGAAGTTGTACTTCTGATGAAACGAGACACTGACGCACTGTTTTTCATGTCTAATATGATAAATCTGCTTAATTTAAAGTAATCTACTATATGAAGTGATATATAAATAAATTATGGCTGTGCTCAGAATATCTGAATATCTCCTGACGATGCAGCTGCTCTATCGATACTGTGTGCTTTTGAGTGTAATCAACGTGACGCGAGCAGCAGTGCAAGACATTCAAAATGGAGAAGAGGTTTTCGGTTAATGAATGAACGGAACATTGCAGCGCGCCTCACATCCATTAAATAGCAATACTATTTGTGCTTTGTTGCTATTGATATAAAACAAAGTCTCAGAATTCAAATTACGTCCATTTATTTTTTACGAAATTCTAAAACATAAATACCGTTTTGGCGCTGTGGCGTGAACGTGAACGGATATTTTCTTCCGCCTTAATACTTAATATCAACATCTGAACGTGTGTTAAAAGATACAGTATAACTTACCGAAACCCGTATCATGTCACATGGAATCGCTCAATCCAGTGTTTCAAATGCAGAAAGGCGTCAGAAAAATCAATGTGTATGTAACTTCACATTTAAAAAAACATATCCAGTGTCCATAAACTCATTAGTCAGCCAGAAAATTTGACTCTAGAGAGGAGCATTTTGCTAAATATATGCACCATATTCCATATTCATTGTCATTTTTAATGTTCTTCAATATTTAATGCATGTTTGAATTATTCTGGCAAATTTTTATGACAGCCACAATTTAAATGTTTATATTAAAAATATGATTATGTAATTTGTAAAGTTAATATTATAACTTTATTATTATAAAAAACAATGTAATTTAGTGTAATTTAAGTGTTTGTACAAATCAGTTCATTTTTACCTTTAATATTATAGTACAACCGACTCCCATAGTTTACAGCATTAGTTAATAGATTTGTTTTCCCAGATTTGTTTTAGATTTTAGATTTATTGCGAGATTTGTTTTACATTCCAAAATTTGCCGTGTATTGTACATGATATATATCCAAAATAATCAATATTGAACCAAGCCTTTCCAAATTTTTTTTTTGTGAAAATGTATTTATTTAATTTAACTCAGTTTTTTTAATGACAACAACAAAATTGTTTTTCAGTTACCACAACTGTTATAACACTGGTTATTCAATTAACAGAGATTACTGTTACTAAACTCTGCTCAAAAGAAATTTAATTCCAAATTGATCCATATCGTGATGCGTATCGTATCGTGACTTCAGTATCGTATCGTGACATTGTTGGTGATACACAATAAATGGGATGTGACTTTAATGGAACGCTGTAAAGCACATTGCTATGTTCAGATGCACTTTTAATACTTTATTTAAAAATGCTTGCTGTTTTCTCAGTTTTGTTGTGTGTTTATTTTGTTATTGAGAGAGGAAAGCACGTTGGTATTCATCTAACCATCATTCTCAGAAGTGTGGGTGGCGTTGGATGCTTGATAACAGTATATCGTTGGCCACGTATTTTAAACTTTGTTGAGTATTTCGGGCCGTTAATGCCTTGTTCTGCATGACCTTATTCTACCTTACTAATCCTAGCCAATTACTACCCAATACCTAAACTTAACAACTACCTTACTAACTATTAATAAAAGCAGTAATTAGGAGTTTAATGAGGCAAAATTTGTTGTTTAGGATTAGTTCACTTTAAAATGAAAATTACCCCATGATTTACTCACCCTCAAGCCATCCTAGGTGTATATGACTTTCTTCTTTCTCATGAACACAATCTTATATTAATAATAAATATCCTGACGCTTCCATCCATCCATCATAAATGTACTCCACACGGCTCTGGGGGGTTAATAAAGGAAACGAATCAATGGGTTTTTGTAAGAAAGATATCCATATTTAAAACTTTATGAAGTAAAATATCTACCTTACCTACCGCCTTCCATATTCAACACACAGGAAAAAACAAACTGGCGCAACGTTGGATGTAGCTACGCAAGCGTTTTGACCGTTAAGAGTTACACTTTCTATATTTATTAATATAACTGATTGTGTTCATCAGAAAGTCATATACACCTAGGATGGCTTGAGGGTGAGTAAATCATTTCATATTGTAAAGTGAACTAACCCTTTAATAGTTGGTTAATAGTGAGAATTGGACTCTAATATAAAGTGTGACCTATTAAACTAATCAAGTACAATCCATTGATTTGCATTAACTTTCATTTACAGCACTTAACCACCAGATGGTGCAACAGCACCACATTCCTTCCTTTCTCACCTCCATATCCCTATTCTTCTCTCCATCTGAAACACTACTCTCAGTAAAATAAACCTTTTCTGAACTCAAAATATCCCCACCAGGGCCTTGGATAAAATCTCTGCGATGCATTATCATAAAGCATGTCTGCTGGACTCGCTCGTTGCTGCCGACTTTTGATCTGAATTATGTTTGCTCATGATGTGGGGTTTCAGCTCACGTTGTCATGTTTTTTAGCTTTATAGGCTTTTAGTGCAGAGCTATATTTCACCTGTAGAGCTTGCCGAATATACACCGGTAAATGTTTATTGTGACACACAGTAATAGACATCTCTTTGAGCTTCCAGTGTACGATGGTGCGTAAGTGTGTACAGGAAGCTCACTGGGATTTGTGTTCCTGCTCAAGAAATATGAGCGCGTATGTGTGTCTTCAGTCTGACCGGCAAGCACAGCATCAATCACAGCGGCGGCGTTCCAGCGTCTCTCTCTATCTCTCCTCGCTCGCTGATGACCCAGCATTCCCTGTTTCCTCTCCCGTCAGTACGCCCGGCCTTAATTAGAATTCATGACAAAATGGATCCAGGGAAACGTCCTGTACCCTTCATAATTTTACAGGAAATTTATTGTTATTAGAGGAACCATTTGCTTAGTGTGATTTTTCCATTAAGGTCTTGTCAAGCCGCAGAGATAGCAGAGGTTTGTTGATGAGGTGTGTGTAAGTAAGAGCTTTGTTGATTGTGGATGGAGTTTGCCTTGGAGATCTTGTTGGGTAATATGGGAACAGAAAGAAAATAGCTAAAGATTAACAGTAAATGGAGTAAATAGAAAGAGAGACGAAAAACAACCAGTAGAACAAGTAGAAGTCACTTTTGTCAGTTTTAAGGCACCAAAACAAGTTCTGACCTTAGAAATAAGCTGGTCTGGCTAGACCCATACAGATGCTCAGTTGGAATGAGATCTGGAGAATTTGGCGGCCAGAGCAACATTTTGAACTCTTCATCATGTTCCTCAAACCATTCCTGAACAAAGTGCACGGCGTGGCAGGGTCATTATCCTGCTGAAAGAGGCCACTTCCACCAGGGAACACCATTGCCATGAAGGGCTGTACCTGGTCTGCAATACAGTTACGTCCACATGAGTGGCCAGACCCAGGGTTTCCCAGCATAACATTGCCTGGAGCATCACATTCCCTCCACCGACTTGTCGTCGTCCCAAAGTGCATCCTGGTGCCATCACTTCTCCAGGTAAACAGAGCACATGTACATGGCCATCCATGTGAGGTAATAGAAAACGGGACTCATCGGACCAGGCACCCTTCTTCTTCCACTGCTCCAAGGTCCAGTTACGATGCCAAAGACTATAGATATAGAAAGATGGTTCACTCTTATTTCTTATGAATGGGAGAATCTGCAATGCGCAATATGGTAGAATATGTCCTGCCTTCTAAAGGCCAATTTATACTTCTGCGTCGTGTGTACGCCGTAGCTACACCGTAGGCTGTGTGATGCGCGCGTACCCTACGACGTACCCTACGACGTACCCTGACACGTACCTCTCCAAAAATGTAACGTGTCAATTCTACACGGACCGCAAGCGCTGTGATTGGTCTGCAAGAACCCTTCCCTCAGGTCAAAAAACAAAAACAAAAATCTGCGATAGGAGTGTGTGTCCAGAAATGGGATGATAGTTTCATCCTTATATCTGCTATATAACACAATATTTTGTAGTGCAGAGATTGTTTATGTTCGTGAATAAATACATGGATCCGCTGTGTATAATTAATATATTTTCTCATTTAAACCAAAGATGTTAATCAGTGATTGTACATCAAGAACAGGGACACATTAGACAGTCCCTCTAGAAAATCGCGATTATGTGATCGCGTGATTTAACGCATAATCAGCCAAAGTCCGCATATTTATGCGGGGGCCGCATTTTTTTCAAATACGCCGCACTTTCGCCGCATAAATTGCCTATTTCCGCGTGCAAAATATGCGGGGCTAGCATGATTTCATAATCCCCGCATTTTCGTTGCAAAAAAAGTCATATATATATATATATTAGCAGAAAGTTGAAAAATGTTCGTTTACTTCACACAAGAGCCGCCATTTCCGCCTATTACCATGTGAACGTTTTGAAGTGACGTAATTACCCGACGTGAACGTCATCGAAAAGCTGCAAACCCCCGTGGTGAAACCATAGATATCGGTGAAACCATGATGAAGCGCAAACTCCCATTTGCCAACAAAAATAACAGCAAAAGACGCGCAAAGCAGTTTCCCGGTGTGTTGACCGATTTCAAAACACAGCATCATGAAGCTTCGAAGCGTTATGAATCAATGAGTCGATTCAGCGGTTCGGATCGCCAAAGTCACGTATTTCAGCAGTTTGACACGCGATCCGAATCATGAATCGACTCGCTGATTCATAGCACCATGATGCTGTGTTTTGAAATCGGTCATCACTATATAAGTTGTTATTTAGAGACGAACGGAGGTCTTACGGGTGTCCAACGACATGAGGGGACGTCATTAATGACAGAATTAAAATTTCTGGGTGAACTAACCCTTTAAGAGATTGCACTTTGTGCATTGGAAGCACTCAAATGTCTGTTTTGTATAGCTACCTCTGTAAAACAGGAAGTTATTTATTCATTTTTCAGAAGTTGTAGCATATTCCTTTTGTAAAGCTACAGAACTTGTTTGACTCAATGTTTTGTAAATTTGAGCCATGTGTTTATTAAGGTCTTCAATAAAACAAATATTCCCAGCACTTTCTGTGATGTAGTGCTTTTTTTCTCTTTTTCATCAAACCGCAGTTTTTGCAAGTTCCCGCAATTTCATCGCATAAAATTGCATAAATATCCGCATTTTCCCGCATTTTTCATCGCATTTTTTAAGAAAACATGCCGTATAATCAAGGATTTTTGCCCGCAACAATCACAAAAAAAGCCGCATTTTCTGGAAGGACTGATTAGGGTGAATAGTCTCCGCAACAGCAATCGATTGAAGCGCTCGTCTGTGCATGATTTCAAAAACACATTCCAGCGCAAGATCGCCTCTTATGTAACTCTACTAATCAACTAGAGATGCTTAATTTGTATTACATACAACAACTCAAGCTGCAAGAAAAGCCGATATCTGACGCCATGACTGCTGCTGATACTCCGACATTGTAAAAAAGCTGCTTCTTCTTCAGGTTTTGCCTTTATACTGTGGGTTACTATCAACATGCCCGTGGACACTGCCATGTTGATGAAATCCGAGAGGTTTCTGACCCCTCCATTGGCAGCAACATCATTGCAACTTTCAAGGCCCAAAAAGGTAGTAAAGGCATTGTTAAAATAGTCCATTGTCAAAAGAGTCCAGTGGTTCAACCTTAACTTTTTGTGCACAGAAAACAAACAAAAACTTTCACGTCTGTGTCAGTCTCCCACGCTGTTGACATAGTAAGGACAGTGCAGCGCTTCCAAGTTCTATGTCAGAACGCTGACTCACCATAGGCTGACGCTGTTCACGTGAGCACCACAACGTATGCATGTAATGCTGACGCAGGAACTGGCCAATAATGAGCTGGCAGTCTTCCGTAGAACCTGGAAGCGGTGTGCTGTTCATACTACGTGAATAGCGTAGGAGAATGATGTTGAAGAGATTGTCGAATAAAGTTATTTTTGTTGTTTTTTGCGCACAAAAAGTATTCTCGTCACGTCATAACATTAAAGCTTGGCACATACTCCGCAAGAACAAAGAAATTTGTTCGTTTTCTCGAGGTGGCAAGAACAAGAACTACGTTTGTTCTGGCCAGGACATTCCATACCAAGCAGGTGCCGAACATTTCCGTTTCTCCGCATAAACCCCGTCCCTTAACTTTAAATTTCTGACCAATCACACAATAGTTCTCAGACACCCACAAGAAAAAAGTTCTGCTCAGATGATGTGTCGAGAACAAGCTGCAAGAACTCCCAAACCAGGGCTGCGAGAACAAAATGACGCCATAGTAGATCGTCTGTTGGCTCAGACCATATGGGATAGGCTTTGTGGCCCTTGTGCATCAATGAGCCTTGGCCGCCCCAACACCCTGTCACCGGTTTGTGGTTTGTCCCTCTGTGGACCACTGTTGGTATATTCTCAGCACTGCTCACCAGGAGCAACACAGGCCTTGCCATTTCAGAGATACTCTGACCCATCAGAACACTTGCCTCAAACTCTCATTATTAGTGTTATGAATAATGGATGTTGCAATATGCTAATTCATAGCTGCTGTGAAATATTTATTTATGCTCATTTTTTCAGTTCACCTGCCACTGTGCAATGTGGCAAAAAGTTTATATGCATTCTTTTCGTAAAGGTTTAAGTGATCCATTACATGTACTCTCCTTTCTCAGAGCTGGAATTGAAGTCACATGATGATGAATGAAGCACCTGACCTGCTCAAACTCTCTCTCTCTCTCTCTCTCTCTCTCTCTCTCTCTCTCTCTCTCTCTCTCTCTCTCTCTCTCTCTCTCTCTCTCTCTCTCTCTCTCTCTCTCTCTCGCTCTCGCTCTCGCTCTCTCTCTCTCTCGCTCTCTCTTTGTGTTGTTTTCACACACTCTCTTTCATATACTGTAGTTCATTAGTCTAAAGTGAGAGTGGTGTGTTATATTAGCTCGGTGGGAAGCAGAACAGGTTGTCATCTTCCAAGCATCTGTTTGTTTTGAGACCACACTGAGGTTTGTAATTACGACGCATATATAACCTAATCAGCTTAATTTGCAATTATAAACCTCCAGCACAACTTTAGGGTTGCTGCAGGAGAAACGGGTGAGTGATAATTGCACAGAAGCTGTGGAGGTGTGTGTATGTGTTTGTGTGTGAATTATTTTTATTTTTCCCCTATTTTTAAAAATTATTTATCAATTAACCCCTTCATTGCTGTGTGCTTTTTTCTGCATTGTGGTTGATTTGTAGATAGTACCTCCAAAATTATCTGTATTTTTGACTGCGACGACTACAAGTTTGACACTTTTTTTAGGCCTTTTTTAAATCATGTTTACGATTTTGTGTGTGTGTGTGTGTGTGTTCACATAGCAAGTGCCACAAAAGTCACAGAGTGTCATACCATTCCAATTAAGTGAAAGAATAAAAAAAAAAATCGAAGTATTTTGGTCAAAAGTGACTGAAGAGCCCAGAGGGTTCAATATATTTACCATTATTTGATTGACACCTTGAATGTGTACCAACCAATCAAAATCAAGAATTCTAAACTTAAATTTAGTGCTGTACCAAAGAGTGAAATAACCACTTCTAACAGGCCGCTAAGGTTTAAACTCCGCTGTTTGTCATGTGCTTCTTTGTAGCTGGTTGCTGGCAGCGTGGTGATGGCGTTTGAGGAGGTGTGCCCAGAACGGATCGACTTGATCCATAAGAACTATCGGAAGCTGTGTAACATGCTGGTGGATGTGGAGGAGTGGGGTCAGGTCGTCATCATACACATGCTGACACGCTACGCCAGGACGCAGTTTGTTAGCCCGTGGAAAGAGGTGAGCGAGTGTGTGTGTGTGTGTGTGTGTGTGTGTGTGTGTGTTTAATCATTAAGCACTCATCGTATTTAATTATTATTTACACATTTTTAAAGCTCAGCTATCAAGAAAAGCGGTTTTAGTTGGACACAAAATTGCTGATCTAAATTTCATTTTCTTTTATCTTTTTCAATGCTAGCATTGAGGGTTTCAGGTATGAAGGAGTGTTGGAGAGAGGACTTGTATATGCTGTAACTCTAAATGATGCTGTGTAGAGTCTTTAATAATTTTTGGTTTGATTTATGGATTCATTCGGTTTTTGTATTCATTTGTTTATTAATCATGTGTGTAATTGTAGGATGCCGTGTTTGATGAGAATAGCGAGAAAACGTTTTATGATTCCGAAGAAGAGAGGAGAGTGGACGAGTCCAAACAGTACATCATGGATCCAGACCACAGACTCCTGCTCAGAAACACTAAACCACTGTTACAGAGCAGAAACACTGCAGTGAGTACAGACACGCAGACAGACAGACACGCAGACAGACAGACACGCAGACAGACAGACACGCAGACAGACAGACACGCAGACAGACACGCAGACAGACACGCAGACACACACACAGACACACACACAGACACACACACAGACACACACACAGCAGACACACACACAGACACACACACAGACACACACACAGATACACAGACAGACAGACACACACACACACACACACACACACACAGACAGGCAGACACAGTTTCCATGTTTTATGGGGACTTTTTATGGTGAGTACACACACACAGACAGACACACAGACAGACACGTGCACAGACAGACACACACACACACACACACACACACACACACACACACACACACACACACACACAGACACACACACACACAAAGACACACACACACACACAAAGACAGACAGGCAGACACAGTTTCCATGTTTTATGGGGACTTTTTATGGTTATGGTTGGGGAAATTTTATACTGTACAAACAATATATTCTATCCCCTAACCTTACCTCTAAACCTACCCATCACAGAAGACTTGATTATAATTTTGTAAGCACACACAATGCCCTCTTTTTCTATAAAAAGGAATATTCTTGGATACATGCAAATTAAACATAGGATCCGGATGTGATCTTACTCCGGTTCATTGTTCAAAAATACATATAATTTGGCAGATAAGATGCTGCTTTGCAATTTTAAATACTGATTCAACAATATTAATCATGGTAATTATTAATATAATGTATTATTATTAATAATAAGAATAAGATAATCATATTATATTATTATTTTTAATAAAAATAAAAATAAAAATAAATTTTCTTAAAGTGGCACTTCAGCGCTGGGAATATGAATGTGTATTTAAACTCTGTCATTTATGTAGTAGAAATGTGAATCATTTTTTGAAGTTGGTGCCTTCTAGACTGAGAAAAGACAGAAAATGTATTTTTGTCTCATGTGGATGAAAGACAACAATTCCCAGAATGCACTTGCTTCGCTGCCCTACGAGGCCACTCCCTACACCGCCCCAGCGTCGTTTTGAGCTTCATAATATTACAATAATTTCGTTCAGTTAGAGAATAAATACTACAATTAAAAACTGAACGTGTCTTTTCAATCAAGTGTGAGTGAGCCGAACAAAAAGTCACAGGACAAGCGCAGCTAAAGGAGTCAGATTTCATTCAGCATGCTAGGGAAGTAAGAGCTGAGCAGAGCTGAGGTAAGCGCGGCTGTCATTCTCGGCGTGTGTCCAGTTTGGCTTGTTTTCTGATCGCATATGGAAGCTAAACTTTCATAGGAATTCATTTAAAAGTTAAAACGCTCACTTTGCTCTGCACCGCCCCGTTATGAATGCCCAGGGCCGAGCCGAGCAGCTCCTTCTACTGGCTGTAGTTTTAAGCCTCTGGCCAAAAAATCCTCCGACGATACAAAATAACGATATTTGCGTCATCTGAGGTTTTTTTTCCAGAAATGAAATGCATAATTCTCTCGTCTCAGGGGGATATGAGGGGGGAAAGTACCATAATTAAAATATACTACGGTGTTTCTACTGCTACAAAGCTTAATGCTAAATCACTGAAGTTACCCTTTTATAATAATAATTAATTAAATAATTAATTACAGAAATAAAAAAACATAAGAAAAAAAGAAAACCAAATCTGATGTTTATCTAAAGTCATCTTTGCTTATTAGTATGGTTGAATTGGATCATTGAAGGTCAGCAGCAAAGACATTGGTTAATAAAGTAAGATTTAAGTAAATATAAGTATATTTATGTTATTTAACATTTTAATTATTGCAGGTTTGTGTAATATTCGGAGTATTCTGCGTTTTACTGTTTTTATTCATTTTGAGGAATGCTGAATCTGTTTTTATGAGTGAGATGATTAAATGCCTGCTCACATTTAGTCTAGAACTACAACACACATAATTTTCACACAGCGCACACAACATGGGGACAGGAGAGCTGTCATTTAAAGGGTTAGTTCACCCAGAAATTAAAAGTCTGACACCCTTATGTCGTTCCAAACCCATAAGACTTGCGTTCATTGGAAGCCTAAATCTGTTCACAATATAAAGCAATCGAGTCTCTTCAGAAAATGTAGACTAAACCATTTAATATGGATTAGTTTATGATCTCTTCAAATTTTTGGAAGCGTCAAAGTGGTTGTTATAGCTTATCAATGGAGGGACAGAAATTACTCAGATTTCATTAAAAAATAATAATAATTGGGACACCAAAAGTAACTTGCAATACTTATTTGAAGAAGTCAGATGTGTTGGTGTAAAGTAATGTGTTACATTACTAGTTACTTTAAAAAAGTAATCTGATTACGTACCTCATGTTACTTGTAATGCGTTACCCACAACACTGGTTGTATCAAATATTATTAAATGTAAATATACAAAATAATAATATTTTTAAATGACAATATAATATAAGCAATTGTTATATTATTTGGGCCATATCTACTTTTTCACCTCTCACGAGATGCTGTAGCAAGTATGAAAGTTGTCTAAATTGTTCTTTTGAAGCTTTATTAGGTGGATAAACTTGTAGTCAAGCATTACTGATGTAATTCCTGTAGGTGAAATTTGCTTCATTTGAACCGTGTTTAGCTGATAGTTACATTTATTTTTCTTTATTAATTCAAATTTAATCTGTAATACACTTACATACTCTCACATCCACACACACATCTGCGATCTCCATTTTCAATCTTTCTCCCTCTCTTGCGCTTTTTCCTGTTCATCTTTGAGCAATAGTGAAGGCCTTCAGGACACACCTGAGTGTGTGTGTTTTGTGTTTAAGCTTGAGAGTGTGTGAGTGTTTGGACCAAGGCTGTGTCAGACACAGCTCAATCACGTTACATACACTCAGCCTTAGAAATGTGCTCAGAAAATGTTATTCCTTCCAACATCACACACACAGAGTGACTCAAGTGCTCCATCAACCTGGAAGCTCAAGGTCTGTGTGTATGTGTGTTTTTTGAGGTGTGTGTGTGCGATATGTTTTGATTAAAATTTGTCCTGCTTTGTTCTACACTCTGTGTGCACTCTGTCTTTATCAGCTCTCTCTCTTCCTCTCTCTGCTGGTTTAGCGGTTGATGTGTTGAAGTCTGCTGTCCTGTTCGTATATTGGGGTCAAAGTAATTTGGGGAAGACAAAATCATTACATACATTGAAGGCTTCCTAATCTATCACCATCTGTCTCTTTTTCTATCTCTCTCAAACCCTTCTCTTCCTCTTTCTCTGACTTCACATTTCTCTGAGACTCTCCACCACATCTCTCATTAATCTGCCTTCCATTTTATAGGATACTTTTCATGTCCCCCCGTCTTACCTGTCTATCTCTTACCCTCATTCCCTTTATAAAAACATACCATGGAAAAAGCGTGGTTTTTGGATGCTACAGTGCTTGACATTCTTTGAAGTCCTTTATTAATATACATTAATCATCTCTCTTTTTAGGTTGTGATGGCAGTATCTCAGCTCTACTGGCATTTGGCCCCTAAACATGAAATTAGCATTGTCACCAAGTCCCTGGTGAGACTCTTGAGGAGCCACAGGTAACACACTATGAGAGAAACGGGATGGAAATATCATTGTTGTCAAATCTGTCAAACTTATTCCTGTTTTTGGTTTCCTTTTTGGCTCTTTTAGGGAAGTTCAGTATGTTGTGTTGCAGAACATCGCCACCATGTCTATTCAGAGGAAGGTACACACTCAGAGAAACATTCATCCTGCAGTTCTCATGAAATCTGAACATATTATTAACGGTGCTAATGATTTACAAGCAATTAGCCTAAATGTATTAGTCTATTTTAGGTGTGTAAATACTCAGAGGAGGTAAATCAGAGGTGGGCCTCAATTCTGGGGGAAATCATAAAGTAAAATATTAAGTAAATTGCATGGCAATATATCTGAGGTAAATGCTGAGGTAAATTGAGAGGTAGGCCTCAATTCTGAGGGAAATCATGAGGTAAAATATTAAGTAAATTGCATGGTAATATATCTGAGGTAAACACTGAGGTAAAATGAGAGGTAGGCCTCAATTCTGAGGGAAATCTAGAGGTAAAATATGAAGTAAATCACATCTGAGGTAAAATGAGAGGTAAGCCTAAATTCTGAGGGAAATCATAAGGTAAGGTCTAAGGTAAACACTGAAGCAAAATCAGTGGAAGGCCTGAATTCAGGTGGAAATCATGAGGTAAAATATGAAGTAAATTGCATGGTAATATATCTGAGGTAAATACTGAGGTAAAATGAGAGGTAGGCCTCAATTCTGAGGTAAATCAAAGTTAAATATGAAATAAATTGCATGGTAATATATCTGAGGTAAATACTGAGGTAAAATGAGAGGTAGGCCTCAATTTTGATGGAAATCATGAGGTAAAATATGGAGTAAATTGCATGATAATATATCTGAGGTAAACACTGAAGTAAAATGAGAGGTAGGCCTCAATTCTGAGGGAAATCTAGAGGTAAAATATGAAGTAAATCACATCTGAGGTAAAATGAGAGGTAAGCCTAAATTCTGAGGGAAATCATGAGGTAATATATGAAGTAAATCATAAGGCAAGGTCTGAGGTAAACACTGAAGCAAAATCAGTGGAAGGCCTGAATTCAGGTGGAAATCATGAGGTAAAATATGAAGTAAATTGCATGGTAATATATCTGAGGTAAAATGAGAGGTAGTAGGCCTCAATTCTGAGGGAAATCATAAAGTAAAATATGAAATAAATTGCATGGTTATATATCTGAGGTAAATACTGAGGTAAAATGAGAGGTAGGCCTCAATTTTGATGGAAATCATGAGGTAAAATATGGAGTAAATTGCATGATAATATATCTGAGGTAAACACTGAAGTAAAATGAGAGGTAGGCCTCAATTCTGAGGGAAATCTAGAGGTAAAATATGAAGTAAATCACAAGGTTAGATCTGAGGGAAACACTGAAATAAAATCAGAGGCAGGCCACAACTCAAAAGGAATTTTGAAGTAAATTTGCAAGGTAAGATGAAGTCAAATCTGAGACTTCTATTATGTTTTAAGCAAACTGAGGGTAATATCTGACATAAATTGTGTTAAAATCCAAGATATCTTTTAAGGTAAACACTCAGTTATAATTTGAGGTATGCCTATAGTAGGCTTCAGACTTAGTAAGGTAATGTCTGAAGAAAATCTGAGGTATCAGTTTGAGGTAAACTGAGTTATAATGTAAGTAATGATGTCTGGAGTAAGATCTGAAGTAAAATCTGAAGTGAACACTGAACATAACTGATGGTAGGTGTAAACTGTAATGTATGCAGATAAACACTGAGGTAAAGTCTTAAGATAATCACTGAGGTTAAAAAACAAAAATGTTAGGTGCACACTCTGATTTGAACAGGTAAAACCCTAGATAACATTTGTGCTGTTTTTTCAGGGGATGTTTGAACCCTTCATGAAGAGCTTCTATGTGAGGTCTACAGATGCCACACACATCAAAACACTCAAGGTAAAACGCACTTGCCTTCATTTCATCATTGCTTTGTGTTGCAGCACAGTGTCTGCGAAACTCTCTTATCTGCTTGTTTGTTGATGTTTTGTGGTTTATCTCATCTGTTTATATTCTTCAGCTGGAGATTTTGACTAACTTGGCTAATGAAGCGAACATCTCCACCATACTGAGAGAATTCCAGGTAAAGTTTCATAGATTAAATTGATTTATTTTCTCTGTGCTTGCAAATTAAGCTTCACTCTTAAGGATGGTTGTTTCCTGGTTGGCTGGTCTTAGCTGGTTTAGCAGGCTGGTTTTAGAGGGGTTTTGGCCACTTCTTTAGATGGTCAGGTTGGTATAAGGACCAGCTAAGACCACCTGAACACTAGCTTGACCAGGCTGGTAAACCAGTTTGACTTCTGGTCTTGAGACCAGCCAGGCATCTTAGGAAAAAACCTCTTGAGTTGAATCCCAAGATGAAGTTTGAGGTAAATGCTGAGGTTTGAAAAATGTTATGATGCCTAAAAATCCTATCTGGCTAGGCAGCTCACTAGGTTTTAAAACCGCAGAGGAATAGCAAACGTTTTTGTGTTCCAGACATACGTGAAGAGTCAGGATAAGGCGTTTGCGGCGGCCACAATCCAGGCCATCGGCCGGTGTGCCACTAACATCTCTGAGGTGACTGACACCTGCCTCAACGGCCTGGTCCTGCTGCTGTCCAACAGAGACGGTATTCATACACTAACTTTTACTTAGTTACTCCACAAACACTGTTACAACAGTTAGTCATTGTTACTACAGAAAAAAAAATCATACCATTTTGACTTATTAATGTATTTACATGTGTTTCTTGTCTTTGTAGAGACTGTTGTCGCAGAGAGTGTCGTGGTCATCAAGAAACTTCTGCAGACTCAACCATCACAGCACAGTGACATCATCAAACACATGGCCAAACTCTTCGACAACATCACTGTGAGAGACATGCACAATATTACACAACACTAGTACTGTTGTGTGCGCAACTGTAGTCTGATTTGGTTTTATTTACTTCATTTAAAATAAGAATGAATTGATTTGTGTATTTGGTGTCCATTGCCTCTTTAGGTCCCAATGGCGAGGGCCAGCATCCTGTGGCTGATGGGTGAATACTGTGAACACGTGCCTAAAATCGCCCCCGACGTCCTGCGAAAGATGGCCAAGACCTTCACTAGTGAGGAGGACATTGTCAAACTGCAGATCGTCAATTTGGCTGCCAAACTCTACTTGACCAATTCCAAACAGGTGAAGTCAAATCACACTTTGTGTGTGTGTGTCTGTGTTTTGGCTGTGCTTTATCTCACTTTCTTTCTCTCATACAGACCAAATTGCTGACTCAATACATATTGAACTTGGGCAAGTACGATCAGAACTATGACATCAGAGACCGAACACGGTTCATTCGTCAGTTGATTGTCCCAAATGAGAAGAGCGGAGCCCTGAGCAAATACGCCCGTCGGATCCTGATGGCGCCCAAACCAGCTCCTGTTTTGCAGTCTGCCTTCAAAGGTTGGTAACATAGATCACACAAAGTTATTTTTAAAAAATCAATCTATCTATCTATCTATCTATCTATCTATCTATCTATCTATCTATCTATCTATCTATCTATCTATCTATCTATCTATCTATCTATCTATCTATCTATCTATCTATCTATCTATCTATCTATCTATCTATCTATCTATCTATCTATCTATCTATCTATCTATCTATCTATCTATCTATCTATCTATCTATCTATCTATCTATCTATCTATCTTTCTGTCTGTTTTTCGTTCTGTCTGTCAGTCTGTCTGTCTGTCTGTCTGTCTGCCTGTCTTGTCTGTGTCTGTCCTGTCTGTGCCTGTCTGTGTCTGTCTGTCTGTCTGTCTGTCTGCCTGTCTGTGTCTGTCTGTCTTTCGTTCTATCTGTCTGTGTCTGTCTGTCTTTTGTTCTGTCGTTCTGTCTGTCTGTGTCTGTCTGTCTTTTGTTCTGTCGTTCTGTCTGTCTGTGTCTGTCTGTCTTTTGTTCTGTCGTTCTGTCTGTCTGTGTCTGTCTGTCTTTTGTTCTGTCGTTCTGTCTGTCTGTCTGTGTCTGTCTGTCTTTTGTTCTGTCGTTCTGTCTGTCTGTCTGTGTCTGTCTGTCTTTTGTTCTGTCGTTCTGTCTGTCTGTGTCTGTCTGTCTTTTGTTCTGTCGTTCTGTCTGTCTGTCTGTCTGTGTCTGTCTGTCTTTTGTTCTGTCGTTCTGTCTGTCTGTGTCTGTCTGTCTTTTGTTCTGTCGTTCTGTCTGTCTGTGTCTGTCTGTCTTTTGTTCTGTCGTTCTGTCTGTCTGTGTCTGTCTGTCTTTTGTTCTGTAGTTCTGTCTGTCTGTGTCTGTCTGTCTTTTGTTCTGTAGTTCTGTCTGTCTGTCGGTGTCTGTCTGTCTTTTGTTCTGTCGTTCTGTCTGTCTGTCTGTGTCTGTCTGTCTTTTGTTCTGTCGTTCTGTCTGTCTGTCTGTGTCTGTCTGTCTTTTGTTCTGTCGTTCTGTCTGTCTGTCTGTGTCTGTCTGTCTTTTGTTCTGTCGTTCTGTCTGTCTGTGTCTGTCTGTCTTTTGTTCTGTCGTTCTGTCTGTCTGTGTCTGTCTGTCTTTTGTTCTGTCGTTCTGTCTGTCTGTGTCTGTCTGTCTTTTGTTCTGTCGTTCTGTCTGTCTGTGTCTGTCTGTCTTTTGTTCTGTCGTTCTGTCTGTCTGTCTGTGTCTGTCTGTCTTTTGTTCTGTCGTTCTGTCTGTCTGTGTCTGTCTGTCTTTTGTTCTGTCGTTCTGTCTGTCTGTGTCTGTCTGTCTTTTGTTCTGTCGTTCTGTCTGTCTGTGTCTGTCTGTCTTTTGTTCTGTAGTTCTGTCTGTCTGTCTTTCGTTCTGTCTGTGTCTGTCTGTCTGTCGTTCTGTCTGTCTGTCTGTCTGTCTCTGTTTGTCTGTCTGTCTGTCTGTCTCTGTTTGTCTGTCTGTGTCTGTCTGTCTTTCTTACGTTCTGTCTGTTTGTCCGTCTGTCTGTCTGTCTGTCTTTCGTTCTGTCAGTTTGTCTGTCTGTCTTTCGTTCTGTCTATCTGTCGGTCTGTGTCTGTCTGTCTGTCTGTCTATCTATCTGTCTGTCTGTGTCTGTTTGTCTGTCTGTGTCTGTCTGTCTTACGTTTTGTCTGTCTTTTGTTCTATCTGTCTGTCTGTCTTTCTGTCTGTCTGTATCTGTCTGTCTTTCGTTCTGTCTATCTGTCTGTCTGTCGTTCTGTCTGTTTGTCTGTCATCTTATACAGTTTAATTATTATATCTTAAACAATTATTATAAACTTATATTCATTATATTATAAACTTGTATTCATTATATTTTTCAAATATAATAATTTATTTAAATTATATAATATAAATATATATTTTTTAATAGTCGACCTGAAACTGGGGTACAAAATGCAAATAGTGTAGATTTTCAGTCCTGGAAAAGTCATAAAGAGTCATTTAAATTTCTACAGTGAATATATGTGTTATAGTTAACTAGTAAAATATTAATTTAGAATATTTATAGCTAGAAATTGCTTTTTCTAATCACCTATAAAAAATATTCAAATAATGTAGATATTTAGTTCTGGAAAAGTCATAAGTTGTTAGTTAAGTGCTCAAGTAAAATATTTTATCATCTAGAAATTGCTTTTTGTTATGGCAATATCTGTTCAAATGTATTTAAAAAAATGAATGAAATTATGTATTAATGTAATTATTTATTACAAATAATGGGAATTCAGTGGTCATACAATCCCTGAAACCATTCTGTGCAGATTTGAACCTATAACCTTTCAGTTTCTACCCCAGATCTGTAACCTCTAGGCCTTTTAAAAGCTTTGGTGCGTGATAAAACAGCCGAAGCAGTTAAAAAAAATCAGATGTCAAGCTGTGATTCGAAATTACACCACCACATCTATAAGAACTTAAGAGTTCTGCTGACATCGATTTCACCCACTTTCTCTTATTTCATCACATGGTTCCATTCCAGCAGGGCTGCAGAGCTGAAACACACAACACCGTCATGGGAATTCTTCCCCGCAGGCCATGACAGCAGCGCTAACCCGTAAATATCAATACAGCACGCAGAAATACTCTGATTTGATCGTATCAAACGGCACGCAGTTATTTTTTCCCGCCCCCTGAGCTTGGCTTTTTTTTCCTATGGATTAGCGGCTTGAATCTGGAATCTCCCGAGCAGAATTGAATTGTTGGATTTAGCGTAATTTGATAACAGACAGTCGAATATGGGAGCCCCGTCCGCCCCTCACACGCCCTCACGTTGGTTTACAACTCCTCCTGTACGTTCACGCACTTCACCTGCAATTAACCAGGAGTAATTATGCTCACAAGCAGGAAAAGGGTGTTACTCATTTGCTCCTGTAGATACATGGATGGATGCATTGATGGACGCATGGATGGATTTGGGTTTTGTGCAAAGGATGTGCTCCGCGTGATTGATGCCGGCTGTCGCTGGGGGTAATTTTTGTTGTGCTGACTATCGTTCTCGCTGCTTGGTAAAGCGTGTCCCGCTCTTAATAGGAGGTAATAAAGTTTGTAAGGGCTGATTATGCCTCTCTGTGATGAAACTCAAAGCGACATGTCTTTGTGTGTGTGTGTTTTTTAAGTCATGTGAAGACGCAAGTTGTGACACACAGCCTGATATCTGCGATGAAGGTGAATCATCATGCTTAAGCTGAAAGACTCATCAATAGTCCGAACCAGTGCATTGATAATCTACTGAACTTCAACTCCTGTTTTTTGGCTCTGATGGGGCCGCTTTTGTTTTAATAGAATGATTTCATGATTGTCCCCATGGTTACTATAGATTAAAATAAATTAGTGTACTGAAACATACAGCCATTAGTCTTTATTTCATTAATGCGGCATAAATTTACCCTATAACATTTGCGAGACATTTAACTGCTGCTGTCATTTTTAATATTCGTGGTTTAGATCTACTGTGCATTGGCGTTTTTTCGCTCATGTTTATATTCTGCAGAGCCAGAGTGATTATGCGTTCATATACCTTGGTTATTATGGGACGCACCCGGCGTATTGTGAGAAGGGCACAGAGGCAGATCTGAATGCCGTGGCATTTCTGCCAGTTTAATATCAATTACTCAGCAAGCCTCTTGAAGGCCTGTGGGGACACTTATTGCTTTTTTGTTTATTATGACAAAGAAGTACAGTAAACTCAGAGTTGGAATCATAAACTAGAAGCCCTGCTTATTAGTCATGCGCAGCAAAACCGTTTTCAAACTTTTTATGCCACATGTATGTTGATATGATATGATTCCTAAACTACACCGATCAGGCATAAAACCCTGTCACCCTGACTATGCAGCCCCATACACAACAAACTGCGATGCACTGTGTATTCTGACTCCTTTCTATCAGAACCAGCATTAACCTCTTGAGCAATTTGAGCTACAGTAGCTCGTCTGTTTGATCAGACCACATGGGCCAGCCTTCACTCGACACGTGCATCAGTGAGCCTTGACCGCTTGGTTCACCACTGTTCCTTCCTTGGACCACTTTTGATTGATACTGACCACTGCAGACTGGGAACACCCCACAAGAGCTGCAGTTTTGGAGATGCTCTGACCCAGTCGTCTAGCCTTCACAATTTGGCCCTTGTCAAACTCGCTCAAATCCTTACGCTTGCCCATTTTTCCTGCTTCTAACACATCAACTTTGAGGACAAAATGTTCACTTGCTGCCTAATCTATCCCACTCACTCAGTGTTATTCACTTCACTTGTCAGTGGTCATAATGTTATGCCTGATCGGTGTATAAAGGAAGTTATATATTTTACTTTATTGTCTGTGCATTGTACAAGTTAATATGATTATTGTTATTCTTTTAATTAATTACATTAAATAATTAATTTATCATTATTAAATACGCCTTTTTATATAGTAAAATAATATTTGGAACCTATTTACTACATATTTAAGTTGACATTTTCTGTTAATAGAATATAATAACTTGTGATTTAATCTCCTTATACCTTTTGTTTTATTTATTCGTTCATTCTTTCATTAATTACATTTTTTTGTAACACTACTGTAAGGTTTCATTATTTAACTACTTTAGTTTACATGAACCAAGAATGAACAATACTTCTATAGCATTTATTAATCTTAGTTAATGCTAATTTCAGCATTTACTAATACATTATTAAAATCAAGTTCTATTTGTTAACGTTAGTTAATGCAATGTGACCTACCATGAACGAACCACTGTATTTTTATTAATGAACTAGCAATGAGCAATACATCTGTTACAGTATTTATAAATCTTAAATACTGTTAATGTTAGTTAACTAATGTTAACAAATGAAATCTTGCTGTTAAAAAAAAGTCTTACCTGGTACATTTGACTTTTTCAGCCAACAAAGCAAATTTTGTTTTGGTATTTAAAACCTTAGATGTTTTGCGTCAATATGATATTGCACCATGTTTAATGACATCAACATGTATTTGTTTTTCAGATCGAGATCGTTTTCAGCTTGGCACGCTCTCTCATACGCTCAATTCTCATGCCACTGGGTACCTGGAGCTTTCTGATTGGCCGGCTGTCGCTCCTGACCAATCAGTAAGAAATGTGGAGGTAGTAGAACCGGTAAGACGCCCTTTTCTAACACATAATCTTCACAAAATGATAACAATAGCCCCTTTCACACATGCAGTCTTTACTGGTAAATTACCGTTAAGAAATCATGCGTGAACAGTATATTTGTGTATTTACCAGAAAGTCATTCTGGTAATTTTACGGTAATTTACTGGGATTACTGTGTTGAAATGGGCTAATGTCTATAAAATTAGCTGCCCTCAAGAGTACAGCGTATTTACAGTGCCGTGATGCCACCATGTCTTAAATGATAAATTACCTCATTTCCTGTTCCTGTGTTCCTGGGACAGGTGAAAGAGGCCGGGGCACCAGTGCTTGGTAAATCCAAACATACCAAATCAAGTCAGAAGTTCTACTCTGATTCCGAGGAGGAGGAAGAGGAGGAGGAAGAGGGAAGCTGTAGTGAGGACAGTGGTAGCAGCAGTGAAGGTAAAACATAAGTTTGGCTTGGTTAGTGTAATAGGATGTTTTTTTCAAATCGATCCTCGTCTTAACCCGTTTGTGTGTGCATGTAGAATCAGAAAGCGAATCTAAGAGTGAGGAGAACAGCGATGATTCTAACAAGAGCAGCTCCAGCCAATCAGAGAAGAGCTCCAGTGAATCAGACTCTGACAAGAAGAAAATTCAGAAAAAGCAGAAACCTGCCATCAAAGACAGGTACCAATGTCATATACATTATATAATAGGGGTTGAACGACTTCCGATTTTTTCAAGTCGACATTTATGTGAGTCGAGTCGAGTCGACGTCGACTAGTCGCTGATGACGTCATTATTAAACAAATAACCCTGAACCTTGAGCTGAGACGCGAACACAAGTTTTCTTGTGCACAGGACAGCTATGGCATATGACACAGCGCTGCCCATAAGGTTATTGCTCCTACTACAACAGCTTTTGTATCAGTTCTTTTGTCTTTGGGTCGTTATATTTCTCACAGATTTCTGCTCGTTCTGAATCAGATACAGATAAAGTAGCACAATAAAAGATTGTGTAGGCTATATGAATGCATTAGTGGAGAGAGCGATTGCGTGTGAATTAATTCTACTTGCAAACGTCTCTCTACTAATAAGCTGTGAGTTTTAGTTACTAAGAAATATATGTTATAACTTTTCAGTTTCGAAGCTATTTTAGTGATACATCACAGAACAGTGTTAATACATTTCTGCGCTACTGAATGGTTTTGTGTTAGGCGCGCGCGATCTCCGCGTGATGTGCAAGCTATGTGTGTGTGTGTGTTACAATGAAGCACGTATTTAGAACGGTGATTAACTGACCTGTACAATTAGCGTGCATTCTCCCGATCAATTTTGAGCTTCCAGATGGTATAATCAAACATGTCTTGTGGAGAGCTCTCTGAGTATGTATTTATTTGTCATTTTTTACTGTTGGAAACAGAGCCTGGCAGCCTGCATGTCAGGAAATGGCTTATCCTGTCACGCCCTCTATAGGCCAGCGACTAGTCGACGTCAAGCTTAAAGCGTCATAGCAGAGCATTAAAGTCGACTAGTCGGTGTAACCCCTATTATATAATCATTTTTGGGTGAACTATCCCTTTAAGGTTCATGGATGTTTGCTCAAAAGACTTAATAATTGCATCACAAGCTATAGCTAATTTTGAAGTGTTCATGCGCATAGATTTATAGACAGATGGTATGTGAGATTGACTTTGGTCTTCTGACTTCTGGTGTGTTTCGCTCAAGTGTGCGCACAAGTGGATGCACAATATACAACTTGGGTTTTATATATGTGCAGGAGGTAAATAATGTGTGTTCAGTGTGTGTCTGTTTGTGTGATTGTGTACGCTGCAGCATTAAACGTGACTAATAAAATGTGGCACCAATAATCTCACCCTCCATCTGTTCATATGCACACATACACACTCTCTCTCTCTTTCACACATGCCAGGAGTCAACAATAAGGATTTTTTTTTCCACTGGCCACACCACAAAGAAACTACACATTTTATTTTAAAAATAGGTTTTATGTGGCAAAAAATATGTGTATTTTTCATTCCAATTTAAGTTTAAATTAAAAAGCTATTAGGTTTATCAATGCACATATTTTTGTTTTCTAAAAAAACTGTGAATTATAATGCAAATCATTTATTGATGGTTTTGTCATTTTCAACCCATTACTTTGCAAAAACAATGTTTAGTTTATCACATAAATCCATTCAGTGTTCGCACTGTTTGCTGATTGTCGTGATGTAATGTTCCTGTAGTTGACCCTGCTGCCTTCATTAGAGGCTATAATTAAATGGCTAACACACACACACACACACACACACACACACACACACACGCGCGTGTATGATGCACTCTTTGCCTGTTTTGTGCGTAACTGCCTGTTTTGTTCTGCCATCATTGTGTGTAATTTAAGGCTCTCGCCCACATTCTCAACCACCGTGAAATTTCATTAACACAACACACACACACACACACACACACACACACACACACACACACACACACACACACACACACACACACTGCTTTTAATGTTGCCGTTGAACTGTGTACACTTCAGTTAGATTTTGTGTTTGTTTGTGTGTGTGTGTTTGTGTGTGTGTGTGTGTGTGTGTGAGCGACTCGCCACTTCTTGTTCTGAGCAAATGAAATCCAAAGGCCAAATTAATCTGTCTAATCATTTCACAATTAAACAGACATTGTTCCCTCTGCTAATTTAGCCAACCTTCTCTCTCTCTCTCTCTCTCTCTCTCTCTCTCTCTCTCTCTCTCTCTCTCTCTCTCTCTCTCTCTCTCTCTCTCTCTCTCTCTCTCTCTCTCTCTCTCTCTCTCTCTCTCTCTCTCTCTCTCTCTCTCTCTCTCTCTCTCTCTCTCTCCCTCTCTTGCTCTCTCGCTCTTTCTCTCTCTGTCTCTGTATCAGACTTATCAAACAATGTCCCTTTTGATGTTTGAATACTGAAATGTTCTTAAGGAATAGTTCATTTTTGAACAGGTTGTCAAATATGACCTTAAGTATTTAGGTGTTTATAGTAGATAAATATTGTAATCAAGTTGCGTTAGTAGTGTTGAAACTCGCGGTTATGGTTAGGGGTGTGACATTTCCAAAACAAATTTGAAGCGGTTGACCAATCATAACACACTCGTCCAGCTGACCAATCATTGCACATTGCGCTTTTCGGAAAGAGGAGCTTCATAGAGACCGGAATGAACTAGTGTTACTGACAGACTGGGAAGAGAGGACCTGCAACAATATAACATATGTGAATAATAAAGCATGAAAACCTATTATAGTAGAGCCCAAAAACAAAATCAAGACTTTATAAAAGGGCATACATGGTCCCCTTTAATATGATTTTGCTGTTAATTTGGCTTGTGAACTCCAACAAATAGTTAAATTGTGTGTGTGTGATCTTGACAGGAAGCAAAAGAATGGGAATGCTGTAAAGGACGAATCCAGATCCGGAAGTGAATCAGACTCTGAGAGTTCCTCGTCAGAGAGCTCATCTGAATCTGGATCAGAATCTGAACTGGATTCAAATTCAGACTCGGGAACAGATCAGAAGAAAAACACAAAGCCTAAACCTGTCCAGTCCAAACCGGTCACAAAGGTAAAAAAAACAAAAAAAAACAAGTGTGAATATGAATATTATGCTGCATAATCAATGTGTGTAACATCTGCCATCCATGTTTTAACTTTAATGTTTGTGTGTATTTTCAGCAAGTTGAGAAAAAAGAAGTGTCTCTTCTTGATCTGGACGACTGTAAGTTTGTTTCTATACAGTTGTCATTTTTGTGTTTTGATGAATTGAGTTAAATTAAGGTAACATCTTATAACAAAATAGTTGTATATTTCTATATTGTTTTTAAACTAAGACTTTTTTAAATCTTTATAAATGAATTGTAAAAATATGTTCCCCCTGATTTTGAGGGGGAAATCTGCAGAATGGAGTTAAAAGAAGTCAAACGTGTTAGTCAAGAGTGGCTAAAGGTATTAAACTTTCAAGTCAACCTTAGCTAAAAGCAAAAGCAAATTAGCCCAAAACTTCAGAAACCTTAAACCTTAAGATGCCTTAAAATTTTGTCTAGTTAGGCAGCTCATTAGGTCTTAGAACAGGGCAGATGAATGTAGAGATATATATTGTTTATATACCAGACAAGAGGCACTCACTGAGAGCGCTTGCAGATCACCCACTCGCTTAACTGATGCGATTGCTAGCAGAAAAGCGGTCTTGAGTGATAGGAGCTTTAAGCTCACCAAATGCAGAGGCTCGAATGTTGAGCCTGTCATAGCATCCAGGACCGTGGACAGGTCCCATACAGGGACTGAAGGGGGGCGAGGTGGGTGAAGCCTTCTAGCCCCTTTGAGGAAGCGCACAATAAGATTGTTCTTCCCTAGTGACAGTCCATTCACTTGAGTGTGGTACACTGCTATAGCAGCCACATAAACTTTGAGCGTGGAGGGGGAACGACCCGCGTCCAGTAGTTCTTGTAAAAAAGTGAGCACTTCTGACACTTCACAATTATGTGGGATCAGACTTCATGCTTTACACCAGTCCGAAAAGACTGACCATTTGCCTGAATAGAGCCGCCTGGTCGCGGGGGCTCTAGCTTCAGAAATAGTGTTTAATACACTTTCAGAGAGGTTCTCATGTACCCATTGATGGGCCAGACATGAAACGCCCAAAGATCGTGACGGGGATGCCAGATCTGCCGTTTCGCCTGCGTGAGGAGGTCTCTCCTCAGCGGAATTGGCCACGGGGCTGTATCTGACATCTGACTTAGCTGTGAGAACCATGGTTGATTTCTCCAGAGCGGGGCTATTAAAAGCAAAGAATTTGCTCTCCCTGCTCCTCTCTATGACCTGAGGTAACATTGAGATTGGAGGAAAAGCATAAAGAGGAAGACTGGGCCATTCGTGGGCCAACGTGTCCTTGTGTTTGGAGAAATATATTAGGTATTGAGCACTGTCTTGTGAGGCGAAAAGATCCACTTTTGCCTCTCCAAACATGCCCCAAATTGTCTGAATCGTTTGTGGGTGAAGAGAACACTCTGCTGGGGACATTTTGCCCCTGGACAGCATGTCCGGACCCAGATTCAGAATGCCTGGCACATGAGTCGCTCTCAGCCATATTTGCCACATAGAACCCATATAAGGACTTTTTTCGCCATTGTTTGCAGACCAATAGATCTTAGGCCGCCCTGGCGATTTATATTATAGGCTACCACTGACCTGCTGTCCGTTTGGATCAGGACATGGTGGTGCTTTATGTACGGAAGGAAAGCTCTTAGCGATAGCGTGACCACTTTCATCTCTAGACAGTTTATGTGAAGGCTCTTTTCCGAGTCTGACCAGAGACCGGATACTGGCCTGCCCTTGTAAAGGGCTCCCCAACTTAGGTTGGATGCATCTGTCGAGATAACTTTCCACTTCGTAACAGTGCCCAAACTCTGATTTTTCCAAGGAACCAGAGCCAACACACAGCTGTGGTCTACCTTGATTTGTAATCGGCCCGAGAGCCATGCGTGAGCTGAAACGCGGCAATTCAGCCAGCACTGGAGAGGGCGCATGTGTAACAGACCTAGTCTGAGGACTGGCTCCACCGAGGCCATGAGACCCATCATCCTCTGAAAGTGTTTGAGAGGAGTGTATGGACCGGACCTGAGGGAAACCGCTTGGTTCCAAACAGAGAGCGCGCGCTGTGACGTCAGTCACGCGTTCATCTGTAGTGAGTCTAACACTGTTCCCAGAAACGAAACGTTCTGTGTGGGAGACAATGAGCTCTTTGCCACATTGATTCTGAGGCCCAAGCATTTCAAATGGTTGAGAAGCCAAGATCTGTGGTTTATAAACTGTATCTCTGACTGAGCTATTATGAGCCAGTCATCGAGATAGTTGAGAATTCTCATTCCCCGAAGCCTCAGCGGGATTAACGCACTACGTAAACTTGCGGGGAGCCAGAGATAGACCAAAGGGTAGCACCCTGTATTGGTAAACTTTCCCCTCAAAGGCGAATCTCAAGAATGGCCTGTGTTGAGGGGCTATTTGGATGTGGGAATAGGCATCCTCTAGATCTTCAGTGAAGTACCAATCTCCCGGGCGAATGTGCGTGAGGATTTGTTTTATTTTCAACATTTTGAACGGGCACTTCATAAGGGCCTTGTTCAGATGTCTGAGATCTAGAATGGGCCTGAGACCACCGTCCTTTTTTGGTACAAGGAAGTAGCGACTGTAAAAGCCTGACTCGCTCTGTGAAGTGCACGGTTTCCACCGCTTCCTTTATTAACATTTTGATATTTCGGTCGAAGCACGTGACTCATGTCACGAAAGCACGGTGGTCTGCGAGTGAACTGTAGCGAGTAACCTTGTTTAATATGTTCAACACCCATGTTGAAATGCCGGGAATAGCCTGCCAGGCCTCGGCCTGCGAAGCCAGGGGTTGAATTAATTTGTAGGGCGGGTCACTGAGTAACAGGGACCTGTTAGCCCAGTTGCATTGTGCTAGTGGCACTGTGAGAGGCAGTGTGCACTGAATGGTGGCGCGTGCTTCATTTGGGTCGCCGTGGAAGTGGCGCTTGCCAAGGAGATTTGTGTTTGTGTACAGGAGAGCACATTTGTTCACAGGCTCGTTGACTGTGGGAATAATGTTTCCCACTGCCTGAGTGCAGGGAGCTGGGGAACATAGGGAAGTGCTTGAGTGTAGGGGTACAACTTTGATGTTGGCACACTGCCTAAAGATGAACTCGTAACACTGTGAGGATAGTGTTTTTGTTAGGCGGCGCACACCTGTGTGTGCCTCACCTCCCTAGTTGTGCAGACTGTAAAGTGGACGCATTCCTTGCATAGATAAAGCTCTTGTGATTCATTGTAAATAATGAGTGGTGGCGGGCACTGTGTAGTGGGCGCCACTTACATTAAAGTACTCGCGGCATAAACCGGTGAGCGAGTCCACAGAGGTAAATGCGTAACAGCGTTAGTGTGTAACCGAGCATGTTTGACCACAGGCTAGTTAATTGCAATATTTACATCTCCAGTCACCTGAACCAAGGGAACTTGGAGAATATAAGGATGTCCAGGTGGTAGATTTATGAGTGATTTTGTGGCGCTGAATTAACAGTGCTAATGCATGAGTGCACACTATGTAGTGGACACATTACCTACAGTGTTGAACCACTCCAGCCGCCTGAATAGAGGGGACTGGGAGAAGTGATATAATGAAAAAAGGCGCAGGCTTGGCAGCCATATTACAGAGAGCGCGTGCTATGACGTAGGTCGCGCTCTAGTCAGCGAACGCGCGCTGTGGAGAGGGCGCGCGCGCTCCCATTTTATAACTCCCTTGGCAGCGAGAGAAGAGGAAGAGGAGAACAGAGGAAGAGTGAGGCGCGGCGCTTCCTCAGCGCAGCGGGAGTATAGCATTCTCTGTCCGCGGCCATTTCCAGAGCTTAGCAAGGTGAGTCGCTGAAGAAGAAATAATCTGACGAACCTGGCGAGACAGGGTCTTTTATACCCTTGGCTATGCAAATTCTGCTGCCCCCTGTGGCGGGAATATTAGAGGGACCTGATTGGTCCTTCCCGCCCAGCGGTCTCGCCATAGGTTCCTGCAGTTGCAGCAACACAGCCAATCAGCATGCAGCTGCTTCCTGCTGAGAGCCGTGCAGCTGCACTGCGTTTTACATGGTATTTTTAGGATAAAAATTTGCTTAAATCTCGAGGAAAGGAAATTCCCGTAGCGGTTAGCCAAACGCAATACGAGAGTACTCTCGAAAGGGAACTGCGTCGAGCTGAAGCTAGCAAAAAACACTTGCGTCATGCCAGGTGTATTATAGGGCCCCTAGTTTTAATGTTGTTGTTGTTGTTGTATTTGCAGTCGCGCCGGCGCCGGTGACCACACCCAAGAGCTCCATCCTGTCTCCAAGTCTACTGTCTGACCTGCAGGGACTCTCAATGTCACCCACCGCAACGGCCTTACAGGTGTGTGTGTGTGTGTGTGTGTGTATTTGCCCTTTTTCTGACTATTTGTGTTGGTGTTAAACAGCTCTCTGGAATACTTTATTCGGATCGGTCATTGAGTTATAAGTATGAAATGACTGCTAAAGTGTACATTTAACTGTATATTCATTCTGTTCAGGTTTATTTTGCGTTAATGTCCGACTGACTGTACTTCTTGTCATTTCCTCTCCAGTCTTTTATTCGTGTCCATCTAGATGTCTTGTATGTTCTTTGTTTCTTTGTCCTGTTGTATTATAGATTGGTTTTTCATTGCCTTCCCTCTTTCTTCTCCACCAGTGTGTGTCCAGCTTGTGTGTGTGTGTTGTCAGCGTATGTGATTGTTGACCTTTTGCAGTATGAAGGCTCCTTCCTCTCCCGTGAGAGTCCTGTGTCAGGGAGAGAGGGATGTCAAGAGAGCGAGAGGGAGGGAGAGATGTCACCTAAGAAATGAATGAAGCATGTGTGGTCATTTCTTCTCAAATACTATCTGTGTCTTTCTCTTTTAGGATTGACACATGAACTGTAATATCCCTGCGGCCCACAGACACCTCTCGACAATAACACACACAGTCTATACGCGTGTTTGTAGACTAGCACTGCTGTCATATTTCAACCAAAAGATTCCAAGTGGGATCTGGACCTTGATCTTATTGTTTGAGCTATTTTGTGGTGTTTTTTTACATTTTCATATGTTCAGAAAGACATCACTAGCATACATAGTGATATTTTGTGTTGAAAGGACAATTTTAATGCATTTTTACATACATCAGATAAATATAAAAGTTAACAAATGCTAACGAGTGGCTGGCATTTCAGATGCATTACCGCTTGCTACAAACTACCTATTATTAGTAATAACAGTTTGAATATATTTTAAAATGTAATTTATTCCTGTGATCAAAGCTGAATTGTCCGCATCATTACTCCAGTCTTCAGTGTCACATGATCCTTCAGAAATCATTCTAATATGCTGATTTGCTTCTCAAGAAGCGTTTCATGTTATTATCCATGTTGAAAATGGTGATTTTTGAATGTTGAAAATTATTTTCCAAGTTAAAAAGAACATTTATTTGAAACATTTTAAATGCCTTTATTGTCTTTTGGTCAATGCATCCTTGCGTAATACAAATATTTATTTCTTAGACAATATGGTGTATAAGAAAAGTACTGACCCCCTAACATTTGAAAGTTAGTCCACTTTAATTGTTTCTGTTCTAACAAAAATAGCCACTTGTCCAAACATATTAGTAGACCTGAAGTAATTATTGTGTATACTGGCTCAGATCAGTTAGCTTGAGATCTTCCGAATTGGCTGATGGCAGAATAACAAAAGTGCACAGGTTTCAAAATCTTAAAGTCAGACTTGTCAAATGACACTTTGCTAAGTTTCGCCCTCCTTGGGTTCTGTTGCTACCTCAGACAAGCTTTGCAGATCATCCCATAGGAATGAATTGGAGATTTCCATGAACAGTGTAATTTTCAGTAAAACATGAAGAGTTCAGATGCAGAAGCCACTAAATGCCACCTCTGTCAAAAATGAGATGATATTGAGTGAATGCTCTCTGCACATAGTATACGTTCATCAAATATTTTCACTTCTAATCCGCTGAGCGTCAGCCCATTCAGAAATACCGGTTTGTTGGCAGAAACCGCTAAACGCCAACGCCTTTGTCAGCAAAAGCCTCTAAATCCACAGAAACTAATCAGAATACGCGAATCAAATCATATTATTTCAAGATGATTGACAGTGTGTATTAGCCTGGATGCCAGCCGAACTTAGCCCCACCCACAACATTTGAGGTCGGGAAGTTCGGTCTGGACCGTTGTGGAGCAACTATGCTCGAACCAGAGCTGTTCGGACCAATCAAATTGTCAGGGTGGGCTTGATACGATGATGGACAGATGATCAGCATCAGCAGTAACGTAATCATCCACGTCACCAAAGAGTGCTTGGGTTGAATTCGTTCTAATCCTAAACGGAGAACTTGTTTTTCTTTCCTGGTTCGGTTGAAACACGCCCCATAATCACAGCCCAATGGAGCAGTATCAGACTCAAATTCTGACTAGAATCTGAGTATGATGACGTCAGGCTAGGTGTGTATATGAGCCAGCTTTCAATTGCCGAGCTGCAGGTCATGTTTTGTCTATCGTTGCAGTTGCAATGACTTTACGACTAGCAAGTAAACACAGCTGTATTCCTTGTGCTGCTGTAAAACTCTGACAGAAACAGAGGTGAAAGTCACTTGCATCACAGCTCCCCTACTGTGTGGGTCAGTTTCTTCATTGTTACATTTTGAATTCTGCTTTCATCATTTGCAATGTTTCCAGTTGCATTAGTGATTTTGCAGCGGTTTACCATGTCTTGTTGTCCAAAGAGGTGGAAAGCACACATGGACTTTAGCTGGTTTTGTAGCAAAAGACAAACTGGTTAAATACCAATGAATTGACTAAAGTTACATTTTTGAAAATAAGGCATTTCAATAACTGACTAATAACCTTTTCATTGCCATTAAAGTGAAATTACTGAACCTACACTCTCAGAAAAAAAGGTACAGGGCTGTCACTGGGGCGGTACCCTAAGGTACAAAAATGAAAAGGTACATCTTTGTACCTTACTCACCCCTAAAAGGTGCATATTAGTACCTCAAAAGGTACATATCAGTACTTTAAGAGTGCATATTAGTACCTTAAAGGTACATATTAATACCTTAAAGGTACATATTAGTACCTTTTCGGTTTTGTACCTTAGGGTACTGCCCCAGTGACAGCAATGTACCTTTTTTTCTGACATAGGAACATGATAAAAAAACCTTAACCCCTTCACTGAGAATAGACATGAAAATGCACTATTCAAACATAAATGGCTGTAATTAAAAAATACTTTGTTTAGTCTAGTTTTAAAGAAGATAACTGCAGATTATTGCTGAAGTGAAAGCAATTCAAAATATGAAAGTATGAAAAAAGTTTAAATTACTGTAAATGAAAAATACTGTACTAAATATTTTTTATTTTATATAAAATATATATTTTACAAAAAAAAAAAATCTACAATTACTATAAAATCAAAGCCATAATGTTCCAAATTTGAAGTTGATATCAAAAAAATTTAAGTTCCTATGAGATTTGTTTAGGCACTATACCAAAAATTCCATTGATTGTCTTTTTTGATGCATTTGCCTGTACATTTCTGTCCAAATATCAATTCCATCACAAAACAGTCACCAAATATGGAACCTTGAGACCTTTCCGACGATGTGTTTTGTCAAGATTAGATTTTTTTTAAATTATAAATATGAAACATGACACCGCCCACTAGGGGAGGAGCCCGCTAGAAGAATTTAGAGTACCATGTCCATGGTAACGCAACGTCCGATTTCAAAACGGTTATCACAGGATGAATTTTATGTTCGTAAGCTTTTGAGTGATACCTAATTTATGATAATTACTAAAATATATGATACAAAAAAAGGCGATCTAAAAAAGAGCGCCAAACGTCCCGGCAGCGGGACGGTGACAGTTAAGGAAATCATTTTGTGATTGTATAGCATTTTTTTCTGCCATTTTGTTCTTTAAAGAAATTATGCAGTGGAGTGATTTAAAAACTGTTAAGATTGAATTAGAAACCAGACTAATGCCAAAATGTATGTTTTTAAAATATTTGAACATTAGAAAAAATAAAACAATTGTGGAGAAAATGGTGGTGAAGGATTGGTTAGCGAAGGATTGTTACTGCATCTTTTCTTTTTTAATAACATTGTGTTTAATAAATACGTTTTCTATTAATTTCATTCAAACTGATTTTTAGTTTCGTGTACATCCCAATCTGTGACTTTAAATTGTATTGTATCATATATTACAATTTCCAGATCAATTCCTTCATGGTCTCCAATTTCCTGTGCTTTTTTCTGATATTATTAGCATTCTAGTTTTATTAGAAAATTGTCAGAAATGCCCAAACAAGCATGCAAAGGTCATACTTAATTATTACTTTCAGTATACGAACATGCTATTAAACTACAAACAGCGCTGTGGTTGAACTATGATTACTGATAACACACGATCCTTGATATCCTGGAGCCCGAGAAAACTTTTCAACTTCCATCTGTCAGAATTCCTATTCTCCTCCTGTCCATCACTGCAGGGTTGCCCCGGCGACCTGTATCACCGCGTTGGGCGGGTGCTTTGATTGACAGGCTCGTCAGGACCGGGCCGCTGCGCAGCTAGAAGCTGTTAGGCACAGGTCATTAGAATACTACCCACGAGCCTCGGCGGGCAGGCTAATCAGAGCTGAAATAAAGGGTGAGATTGAGAGAAAGAGAAAGGGCTTATTTAAAGTCAATGCTATGCATAAATACATTACAGGCCGCTATAATCTTAGTCACGGTGGATAAACCTCATCTCTCTCGCTCGCACATACATGCATTCAAACGTGGTCATTTATTATGGTGTGTCACGTCACACAGCTGGTCTTTCTTAGCCGCGTGCATGCAGATGTATGAAAATATATTCATATGACACTGCTGCGTGTGTGTGACTTTGGCAGGCAGGGGTACAGATGAAATAACGGTGTGTGAAATAGAGAGACACTCCGATGCATTCTGGGATGGTTAGCGGCGGTATTTAGCCGATCCGGGGTCAGTGTGCGAACTATCTGCCTCGGCTCCTCCCGTTTCTAATAACATTTTGACGTGCGGATCTGCTCTGAAATACTGTTTAAGCGCACGCCGGGGGAGCCGGCTGATAACTTTTCATTCATAATTAGCACGGGGCGAATGGGGGCCGAATGCAGGGCGTTGGAGGGAAATTGAACTGTCAGTGTAGGGCGAGCGGGGGGCGAACGAGGGCGAGCGCGGGCTGAGCGCGGGGTGGGGGGCGTTTGACCCCATCACAATCCGGGGGCCGCGTCATAATTTGTTCATTTGGTGCCCATCAGCCGGTCGGCGTTGCTGCGGTGACCCCGTTCTTCTCGGAGCACGCTCAGTGCCGTCCTCATTATGACTCAGCAGCAAGGTAGAAACGCACGTGGAGACTCCGACTGGTGCTGTCAATCACATGTGCTTACACATTTTAGCATCGTTTGTCGTGCACAGTAAGACCATTTTGATTTGATTGTGTGTTTAAAGTACACGGTTCAGTATTATTTTCCACAGGACTTGGGTCGGCTGGACCTCAGACTTTCTAGGGGGGTCCAGGGACATGATGGTCCCATGGAAATGTTTTTTTATTTATATATTTAAAGTTAAATGCATCAATCTGGTGCACTTTGAGAGTTTCCACGCCTTTTCAGTGACCAAATTGTACAGAATAAAATAATAAAGCCTTTGCATTTACATTGACCTAGAATGTAAAGACTCAATACAGGGTTATTATAGTTAACTTAAACTAGAATTAAACCATAAAAAAACATTCTTTAATTGAAATGAAGTAAAATAAACTTTAACTGACATAAAATAAAATATAAACAAATATTTCAGCTTGTTTCCAAGGCATCATCTCTCATTTTCAATAGTTTTAAAATAAAATTACTAAAATTACTAAAACTGAAATAAAATTAATAAAAAATATATAGTTATAAAATTTAGTTATAAAAAAAGTTTAAAAAATATACGTTTTATATTTTTTATAAAAAAAAAATTAAAACTAGTAACACACAACAAAACTAAAATTAAAATTAAACCGAAAATATAAAAATAAAAATAATTCACAATATGAACAAAAAATATACTAGTATCTCTGATCTATGATACTAAAATTGCACTGACCTCTATTTAGTTGTGATTGTGTCTCAGTCAACATTAACTATGGTGTTTTTAGGAAGCCAAACAATTGAATATAAATAATAATAATGTTATAATATAGTTATCTCTAAGATTGACATATACTATGTAATGCATCAGAAAAAAATGACATTGCAATATTTTGTTTATTTTGTTTTTTAATTTTGTAGGGTAGTGCATATGGTGCAGAAAATAATAAACAAATTACAATAGTGCAAATACAATAGTTTGCAATGCTTTGTTTTTCAGGTAAATATAACAGTTTTCAGATATAGACATTGAATAATCAAAAGTAAAATAACACTGCATAGTCTTCACTGTATAAATAAAATTAATTAATTAATTAATACAATTTA
Organism: Romanogobio albipinnatus; assembly: GCA_023566225.1. Classification (NCBI taxonomy): domain Eukaryota; kingdom Metazoa; phylum Chordata; class Actinopteri; order Cypriniformes; family Gobionidae; genus Romanogobio; species Romanogobio albipinnatus. The sequence goes on along the minus strand of CM042255.1, from coordinate 40,847,349 downwards.
TCTTTGTTAAAGCTACAAAAGTGATTTTCTCTTTCTCTTTTGTTGTTTGATTAACATTGGTGACACAAACAGCTGCGGGGATATTGGGCTGCTGTCACTTTAAGCATTGCTTAACTAGTCTATTTCTTTTCGTTTCAAATTTTTTCGACATTTCAAGCTTTCTATACATATATTTCTCATGTCTGTGAGGCAAGTAGCCTGCTGAGTTTGGGTTTATTTGTGAGACGCGCTCCAGTTCATGTGCAATGAAAGTGATCGCTCCAGCGCCTCCATGTCACGATTATTGTCTGCTATAGTCTATTTGCTTCTTATTTATCAAATCCAGGCGATTGGCTGACGAAACCTTGATTAAAATTAAGATACAATTTATACAAAACGAAATTCACTTTAAATAAAAGCTTTCTACAAAACAAAACTTAATATTAAACAAAATATAATAACCACCAAAATCATTTCTGACCCACTCGCATCTTTGCACTTTTCATAATAAGATGACATTTTAAAATAACATTATAATATTTAAACATAAATATGAAACAAAATTCATTGTTTAATGGTTACAACAAGTATAGTAGACTACAGTACAGATAAATGTCATGTCTGAGTGGGATTTGAGTGAACGTCATTTTACAGGTGAGGGTTAATGAGTGAAGCGCGCTGGCATAGAGTGGATTATTGAGCTGAGCGTCACACCGGTCCGCTTCGCTCATTACAGACTTGTTCTCGTCAGAACGCACACGTATAAAAAAAATTGTCGGGTTTAAATCAGGCTTGGGCATTTAATGTGTCGGGCCAGGCCGGGCCGGGCTCGGACACAATGTGCATGGGTTTGTGTAGGGTCGGGCTTGATATTTTGAGTCCGATCTAAGCTCTAGCACGGATCACGCATTTGTTTTCTTTCTCTATTTACAAACCGACTGGGTTTATGAAGAAACGTCGAGGTGGGCATTTTGACTTACTTTTGTCATATGTCCTTTCAAGCACAAATATACGAGAAAGAGAACTGAATTTGGTGTTCACATGATGTCTGCACGGCTCCCTGTCCGCGCACAGAAAACTGCATGCAAGTTACATTTTTTTGCACTTGATGTTTAAACTGACAAGACAAGCACATGCAAATGATAAACTTTCACTCTATGATGGTTAAACTTTGCAATTAATCCACAAATCGCAATACATTCCGATCGCGAAGCAGCTGGCACGTACAAATCCCGGATCAACTACGATCTCTATATTTGACATTGCACATCGCGATATCTGTGCTAAAACGATATATCGTGCAGCCCTATTCCCAAAAGGATGTTAACCACATGCAGAGATGGAGTTTGCAATATTTACTGTGACGCAAGCCGCTCTGAGATGCTTGAAGCACAGTGAAGAGTGTCAAAGATGTCTATTTTCAACATGTTTTTGAAGCGTTAATCATTCTAGCCAATAACAGACGTATACACTATATTACCAAAAGTATTGGGACACCCCTCCAAATCATTGAATTCAGGTGTTCCATGGCCAAAGGTGTATAAAATCAAGAACCTAGGCATGCAGACTCTTCGACAAACATTAGTGAAAGAATGGGTCGCTCTCAGGAGCTCAGTGAATTCAAGCATGGTACAGTGATAGGTTGCCACCTGTGCAATTCGTAAAATGTCCTCACTACTATTATAACAAAGTGGAAGCAATTTGGAACAACAGCAACTCCGCCACAAAGTGGTAGGCCACGTAAAATCACAGATTGGGGTCAGCACATGTAGTCAATAGCTACAGACCTCCAAAACTTCTTGTGGCCTTCAGATTAGCTCAAGAACAGTGTGTAGAGAGCTTCATGAAATGGGTTTCCATGGCCGAGCAGCTCATCCAAGCCTTACATCACCAAGTGCAATGCAGAGCATCGGATGCAGTGGTGTAAAGCACGCCGCCACTGGACTCTAGAGAAGTGGAGACGTGTTCTCTGGAGTGACCGATCACGCTTCTCTGTCTGGTAATCCGATGGACGAGTCTGGGTTTGGCGGTTGCCAGGAGAACGGTACTTGCCTGACTGCATTGTGCCAACTGTAAAGTTTGGTGGAGGGGGGATTATGGTGTGGGGTTGTTTTTCAGGGGTTGGGCATGGCCCCTTAGTTCCAGGGAAAGGAACTCTTAGTGCTTCAGCATACCAAGACATTTTGGACAATTTCATGTTCCCAACTTTGTGGGAACAGTTTTGAGATGGCCCCTTCCTGTTTCAGGAAGATGGAAAACATTATGTGAATAGATTGCTGTTAGCGTTTAACACCAACTTGTCCAAAACAGCACACCGCTGTGTGCATCTGTCCCATCACTCCGTGTTGTGCATGTCAAATAAATTCAGTCATAATAAAAATGTAATTTATTATTTTTTGTTTCAATATTTATTTATTGATCCTTAATTTCGTTTCAAATGGCCTACAATTTCTGAATGTTATTTATATATATATAAGCACTTATGTTATTCATGATTAAGTATCATATTTAATATCGTGAAGCAAAAGTAGTTAGAATGAAGAATAAACTGAAATTCACGGCATTTCAACAACTTAATACAATAAAATGATTTCCCCTTTGCTTTCCCCCGCCTGTTGTTGTGTTCTTGGCGCACAGCAGCTGTCCACCATGTTGAAAAAGTAAGGTCTGGTTTTAAATGATTGTTTGACCACTATAGATACCAATGCTACAGCCGCTCTAGCGCTCCCCTGTTTGCCTGCCAAAATGGCGGAGTTTAGATTGTGTGACGTCAACCTCCGGAGCTCTAATAGTGTATGTTGTGCGTATATACAGTGTATATATACACTCACCTAAAGGATTATTAGGAACACCTGTTCAATTTCTCATTAATGCAATTATCTAATTAACCAATCACATGGCAGTTGCTTCAATGCATTTAGGGGTGTGGTCCTGGTCAAGACAATCTCCTGAACTCCAAACTGAATGTCAGAATGGGAAAGAAAGGTGATTTAAGAAATTTTGAGCGTGGCATGGTTGTTGGTGCCAGACGGGCCGGTCTGAGTATTTCACAATCTGCTCAGTTACTGGGATTTTCACGCACAACCATTTCTAGGGTTTACAAAGAATGGTGTGAAAAGGGAAAAACATCCAGTATGCGGCAGTCCTGTGGGCGAAAATGCCTTTTTGATGCTAGAGTCAGAGGAGAATGGGCCGACTGATTCAAGCTGATAGAAGAGCAACTTTGACTGAAATAACCACTCGTTACAACCGAGGTATGCAGCAAAGCATTTATGAAGCCACAACACGCACAACCTTGAGGCGGATGGGCTACAATAGCAGAAGACCCCACCGGGTACCACTCATCTCCACTACAAATAGGAAAAAGAGGCTACAATTTGCACAAGCTCACCAAAATTGGACAGTTGAAGACTGGAAAAATGTTGCCTGGTCTGATGAGTCTCGATTTCTGTTGAGAGATTTCAGATTTCATAGAGTCAGAATTTGGCATAAACAGAATGAGAACATGGATCCATCATGCCTTGTTACCACTGTGCAGGCTGAGTTCACTGTACTAAAATGGCCCCCACAGTCACCAGATCTCAACCCAATAGAGCATCTTTGGGATGTGGTGGAACGGGAGCTTCGTGCCCTGGATGTGCATCCCACAAATCTCCATCAACTGCAAGATGCTATCCTATCAATATGGGCCAACATTTCTAAAGAATGCTTTCAGCACCTTGTTGAATCAATGCCATGTAGAATTAAGGCAGTTCTGAAGGTGAAAGGGGGTCAAACACAGTATTAGTATGGTGTTCCTAATAATCCTTTAGGTGAGTGTATATATGTATATATGTATGTTGAGCTTGTGAACACAATGGCCAATCAGAGGTGTTTAAGAATCCGTCCAACAATGCTCAAAATGCTAGAGGGATATATTCACATTTGAAAAATTTCAGTATCGACTTGGTACTGAAGTCGGTGCTTTTGCCAACACTGCAACAAAATATATACTTATTTAATTCCATTGTTTGTGTGCCATATCGCAAAATTGATCTTAGTTTGATAGTTTGACTGATGCCTTGCAAAAGAAATGACGCAAAACACAACGTTAGATGCTTGCATCTTTGTACGTGTTGTCATTCTGAGTTTTGCTACACAAATGAAGCTCGCTCATATTCCTTTACGTTTGTTTTACAGCCTTCAGTATTAATCACTGTGACTTTTAACATTTGACAGGATCAATGCTTGCGCTCCCACACCTCGCCATTTTACCAAATGACATTTTTCTCTTGCAGACAGTCTGATAAACAAATGTATTAGATTTCAAACAGAAATAGAAAATAGATTTTTAATTCTCTCTGCTTTATGTCCTCCTGTCCTCCGTTCATCCTTCTTTTCCCTCCTCTGCTTTCTTTCTTTCTCTCTCTCTCCCTCTTTATCCCGGCTGGCGGATGTGTTTTGCATCTGTCAGCAGTATTGGGCGGCAGCTGGACAGAGAGGATGCTGGGATATGTGAAGGTGACTAGAGCGAGTTGTCATCCATCACTGAGGTTTCCTTTAAGCTCATCCATAATAGAGCCCCTCAATCAAGCTCCCCTTCACACAGGAGACATGTCCGAGCGTGCGCGCGTGTGTGTGCGAGACGGTGCGGTCAAGGTTACTCTTTTCTTTCGGTTATTTACTCTTCCTCCGCCCAGCGGAGTTGACCACTTTATAGGACGTGTGTGTTATATTGGTGATCATAAGCGATGTGTTGTATATTGGCTCGTCCAGTCCTTGAGGACACTGACAGGAGCGGTTATCATGAAATGGTGGACACAACACAACCCGCGTATTTCTGTGTGGTAAATCTGACACTGTAAACATTATGACTACTTTTATCAACACAGACCGGTTTGACACCTCCAAAAGCATGGCTGTAAATTTATGGTGTGTGAATGCGCGTGTGTTTTGGTAGGAAGCTTACAAAAGGATATGGCACGTCTAAAGGTGCTTTCAACTTCACTGCCGGGGTCAAGTAACGCTATTGTTTCAGATAAACCAACTCATTCGAACTGTCAGGTTTTCAAACCAATTTTATTTTGGTTTGTCTAGTTTCAGTTGCGCCTCCCGTCATGGTGATTGTAGGTGATGTGGAGGCCTGTACAGGAGCCCTGCAAATTTCTGCAGAATTCGAACGCCCATCATTCACTCATTTCTTCATATTACCCACCCTAGTTTGTTTCTTTATTACATTTTTTGATCAATAATTGTATAATAAATAATAAGTCAAGTAGAAAGATTATTTATATTTTTATAAAATGTATACATACATGTGTGTGTATTTATATATACATAATAATTATGCACAGTACACATATTATGTAAACAAACTTTTATTTTGGATGCAATTAATCGCTTGACAGCACTAATATATATGTGTGTGTGTGTGTGTGTGTGTGTGTGTGTGTGTGTGTGTGTGTGTGTGTGTGTGTGTGTGTGTGTGTATTATGTGTATTATATTATTATTAGGCCTGTCAAAATAACGCGTGAACTTCAATTAATTAATCTGAGGAAAAATAACGCGTAAAAAAATAACGCAGATTAATCCATTCTGTATTGGACTTTGACCCTGAGCTGTAAAATGAAGGAGGGAGACGAGAACACGCTGCCTGGATCATTGATTGGAACATTTACATAGCCTATATAAAATGGCCTGATGGAAGTGCTGTTTAAAATAAAGTCGTCTGCGATGTCCTGCAATGTCCACTGTCCTACCCAAGAGCATGTCATATACACGCCATAAAGTGCGTATCATATGCACGTGAAAAACTGCGTAGCGTATACATTCCACAACACTGCACACTTGTACTATTGATACGCATTCTCAACAGGGAGCGCGCACTCTTAAAGGGGCCACACTTTATTCCTACTCGTACACACTTCCTATACCTACTTATGTCCGTGCATTCAGCAGCCCAAATGAATACCTGTCAGTCATTAATGTTAATCAAACAACTACAAGTGTTAAATAAATGTATACATATTAAATAAACCTACTGTATCTGTATATTTTTTTAAGAAATGTACTATTGTTTTTGTAATTTGCTTCTTTGTTCTTTTATTTAGCCTATATTCAATTTCTCATATTAGCCATATTGCCCACCTGCACATACCAGCTGATACACTGTAAAAAATGTATAATCTTCCCAACTCAAAATTTTCTAGTGACTGTTTACATCTAAAGTTTTCAATTGGCCCAAGTGAAATTCTGTAAATGTAATTTTATCCATTGTGGCAACAGCCTGTTAACATGGGCTCAATTAGAAATATGTTGAGCTAATGGAAAAATGTAATTTACCAACACTGTAAAAAATGTCAGACCTCTCCAATTAAAAATTTTCTAGTGACCGATCACATCTAAATTTTTTAGTTGGCCAAATTGAAAAATTTAGATGTGATCAGTCACTAGAAATTTTTGAATTGGAGAAATGTTTTACAGCGAAACTGTGTGGTTGGTCCAATTAAATATTTTAAATTGTAGTAACAATTGTTTATTTCTCACTGTCCCAAAAGACAAAAATGACTAAAAACATAAATATATTAAGCAAAATACAGAAACGGACAACAGGGTTGACATTTTATCACATTACTTTATTAACAAGTAAATTCCAACACAGGATATTTGGGTGAAAATACCTTATTTTCAATAAGGAAAAACTCTGAATTCATTCAAGAAGTCTTCTGCATAACAGGATGTCTTGTTGTGGTGAAGAAAACACGGCACGGCAAGCTAAAAACCTGCAAATAAAAATAAAAACTAACATTAATGACAAAGCTCCCCTGCATCACATCTGGCAAGAGACAGAACAGAAGTTTCTTCATTATATAATGAGGATGAGACGAATGAATGGACATAAGAAAATCACGAGCTTGACGTGTTTGATATTAAAAGGCAATAACTTAAGCCCAGAAAGAGGCCGACGCCAAACGCACCGTGTTCAACAGTCGCATGCCGCACATATCACACAAATGACTTAATTTCCTTATTACCTATTGTTTTAGACATATAAGACATGAGGAAAATAAAACTATTGGCTACCATTAGATAATTATGTGGTAAACGAGAACACACTCATGAAAACAATGAATGCATGAACTCGTGATTCTACAAAATGTCTTTTAAACTTCATACCCGGTCATAAAGCAAAACTCTGGAGAATAATTTCAGTGCTAAAAACTCACCAACGTCTTTGTGAGATGAATATCTCTATTCTCTCGGGAATGTGTTTCGGTCTTCAGCACCTGCTGGTTCGGCTTCGCTCGCGCTGCCGCTCCCGCGTCTCCGCATTTGAAATCTCCACACAAACGTTTTTTTTCAAGCGCATTTTGCGCATGCGTATACCGTTTGTCGGACGGAGGACTTGTTCAGCCAACATGGATTTTTCACTTCGACTTCATAGATTGACTGAGCACAATTAAATATGTTCGGTGAATATACAATTTTAATTTTTAGTGAAGACCTTAAGCTATGATTAGTACAATTCATCTTTTTGCATGGCGATAATTATTTGGAAGTCATTTATTGGGCCAATATGTAATGATCAATTTACAAAAATTTTCCCCCCAATTTTTTTTTACAGTGTATACAATGTAGTCTTGATTTGGGTGGTCACTCTGCATTGAAAGTTTGAAAGGGTTTTAAATCTTCTAAATCAAGAAAAATGACTCAAAATAAAGTAATTTAAGCATCCCAAATTCAACTTTAATCATATAAAATGTAATTTCCAAGCAGCAAAATTGTGGCTAGTGAAAATGCTGAGTGGCTAGTAACTTTGGAAAACCATTAGCCACAGTGGCTGGTAAGCAAAAAAAGTTAATGTCAAGCCCTGTTTGTATGTAAAGTGAAAAAAAATCTTCTTCCTGAAGCACTTTTTAATTTATTTCCTCAGCATATTAGGTCATATTGTTTATTGTTATGGCCAATATTTGAACAGTGAAAATAATAATAAAAGAGTTTTTGAACTTTAATGTCACTAATGCTGATTATTCCTTGATTCATTTTAATTTAAATATTTAAAATACTTTCACAGCAAAAATTATGTATGCGATTTAATTTAGATTAATTAATCACAGAGTATGTGATTTATTAGATTACAATTTTTAATCGATTGACAGCCCTAATTATTATTATTATTATTATTGTTTTTTTTGGTATCTTAATTTTAAAATATTTTAAGTGGTGAAAACATTAATGGTCCACAGACAGAGCCTTGAGGTACTTCAGGAATCTGAAAGGAATACATTTTTCATTACACATTTTTAGTTTTTTCCATTTTTCCTTTTTTACCATTTTTCCATTCCTTTTATAACATCCCTCATTGCTCTATGAAAGAGCTCCAGTGTAGGGTTGCAGATGGAATCCATAGCTCAGAGCGATTGCTGGTGTTGAAGACCGAGCCGCAGCCAATAAATAAATTGCAGGCAAAAATGTCATCCCCGTCCAGGTGTTCAGGAGTGCTGTGTAGAGCCAGAAAACTGCCATCAGCAGCCGATCTGTTCTGCTGTCACACAAGGTAGAGAGAATCCAGAGAGTCAGGAGTAATGCATTGAGACGTCAGTGGTCTTTCCACACTCGTCATATCGATGGCAGCCGGTGTCACAGGACGCAATTCAGGCATGACGATTGGCCTTTCTTTTCTTTGGGACATTTACAGTGAATTGTTTTTTTTAAAGCAAACTATTGTAACGTGTGAATGTCTATGATAAGGGATTCACTAATAGAGACTTTTTTTGCTGATACAGTTGCCGATGATTATTGCTGAGAGTGGATATAAGGGTTATACTTTTTTTTTTTTTTTTTTAAGAAATTAAGACTTTTATTAATCAAAAATGCATTAAATTGATTAAAAAGTGACAGTAAAATAAGTTTTAAATAAGTACTTTTGAATTCTATTCATCAAAGAATCTTACAAAGAAATGGTCTCCACAATTTTTTTTAGCAGTTTTCAACATTGAGCAGCAAATCAGCATATTAGAAGGATTTCTGAAGGATCATGTGACACTGAAGACTGGAGTAATGGTGCTGAAAATTCAGCTTTGATCACAGGAATATTACATTTAAAAATGTATTAAAATAGAAAACTATTATTTTAAGTTGTAATATTTCATAATATTACTGTTTTTAATGTATTTTTTATCAAATAAATGCAGCCTTAATGAGCAGAAGAGACTTCATAAAAAATCTTGCCAACCCAAAACAAAAATGGTTGTGTAAATCAGCACTATATTTTGTGCAAACATTTGCACGAGTGAAATCAGACATGAAAACATTAAAATGTGCAGTAGAAAGGGAGGAACACTTCAGAACTTTTCTAAACTAGCATAAAAAACTATTGATTTTGAAAAATATTTTGTATAATACTAACTGATTCCAATATAGTTGAGCAAACTAATTAGCTTGATATTGATAATTAAAGCAATAAATATAGCTTATAAAATGATGGTGATGACTGGATCTGGAGCGTTTTTGGAAAGCAACCAAGCGTTGCTCTAACGTTCTATTAGCGTTTTACTTAGGTTTCCCTTATGTGTTTATAATGAAAATGGCTCTATGCCACGCTTTCATCTTTATCTGTGTCTCAGAGATTTTACATAAAGATGATTAGTTAAAAGGTGGCTTAATAAGGTTATTTCATAAGAAAAGGGCTCAATTTGTGTGTGCTAGAGAATGTATGTATATACTGTACCTCCTCTTTTTTCCATGTCATGAATGTTTTATGTCTGAAAGGAACACGCCAACTTCAGCTTATTCGCCGTATCCCCCAGAGTTAGATAAGTCCATACATACCATTCTCATCTCCATGCGCGCCATAACTCCGCTAGCCTAGCTTAGCACAAAGACTGGAGGTAATCAGCTCCAGCTAGCCTACTGCTCAATAAGTGACAAAATAACACCAACATTTTCCCATTTACATGTTGTGATGTGTGTAGTTACATCGTGTACGAAGACCGACGGAAAATAAAAAGTTATGATTTTTCTAGACCTATATGGCCAGGAACTATACTCTCATTCCTGCGTAATAAGGAACTTTGCTGCCGTACTATGGGTGCAGTGGCGCAATGATATTACGCAGCGCCTGAAAATAGTCCCCAGCACGCTCTCTGTGCAAGCAGGTTGTCACGTTGGTTATGTTGACGGACGTTAGCCTATTTTCAGGCGCTGCGCAATATCATTGCGCCGCTGCACCCATGGTTTTCATACAGGTTTCCACAAACCAGTTTCCACTTTCATCTTCCATTCGTCGGAATAACATGTCGCCTTTAAAGAATTAAATCAACCTGTTTAAGACTATAGTTTTTATTATTACTTATTTAGCACCACAAATGATCTGGAAGTCACTAGGTGTGTTCCATTCGACAGGGTCCCTACGCAGTGTTCACTGCTCCCTACTCCCTGAGCACTGTATACAGGCCCCTTAGCCAGCCTAGTGAAAGGGAGGGTTCTTTTTTTCCAAAAAGTGGACCTTTTTCACATCGTATTTACTACAATGTTGTCAAATTACTAACCAAGATCATGTACCACCTTTTTCAGTCCAAACACACACTGTTATTTGGCATGGATAATCAAATCTTCCCCACAAAGTTTAAATCACAAATTCACGTGACAGAACTAGAAGCTAACGTGTTTGTTTCATGTTGTGAAACATGAATTTTTGAAGAAGCCACTAAATGTACATTTGTAGGATCACTAACTTATAATTAATTGGTCAGAAAACAAAGGTGTTTTAACTATTTGGCCTATACGTTGCTGCACACACACACGCATCTACTGGTAGTTAGGGGTGTTCGGGGGTATGCTCCCCCGAGAAAATTGTGATTTCTCTGATCTACATATGTGCATTTTAAGACGTTTTGAAGGCCAAAAAATTATGAGAAATAGCTTTAAAACTAAGTCAGTGGGCAGTAAATTATTTGTCAATTCCTGCTCTCTCCTCATCTCCATCACTTTCTTTTTCTCTCATTCTCCTTATCTTGCCCTCTCTTTCCCTCCTAAAGTAGTCAACAAAACATAGGGTCATTTATATTCAGAATATTTTTTATTAATCACTTGCTAAGATTTATAAAAAAATGATGTACACAATATGTACACATTCATTATTAATCGTATGCATTATATGAAGAAAACGGATTCGTTAATGTTTCTTGTCCTCTGACATTGACAGTTGCTAATTATTACATTAAATCACGTAAATGATATACGTATTTATATATATTTATATATTTTAAATTAAAAATTGCAAAATTAGACAAAGGTTTAAGTTTGCCTGATTATTTTTATCGGTAGTTTAACATTTAATTCCTAAAACAGCTGCCAAATATGAAATGTTTAGTTTAACTACTTGCATCTTATCTCGCACTTTATGAGCGTTTACTGAAGCGTTGCGCTGGAATTTACGCTCAGCACCTTCATTGAACATAAAGCCCGCCTACTTTGTTTTGATTGGTCCTCTTAAATGTTTTGATGTTGACAAGCGGTGACAGACCGCAGGCCAGCTCAGATGACAAGATCTTGGTTCTGTGCAATATCTGCTGCATTAAAGTATTACTATAGGCAGTTATTTCACAACATTTATAGCCTACACATCGGAAAAATACAGTGGTCTGTATTCAAATTATTGGCCGCCATCTCTTAAAATAACACCTGTTTATTACAAAAAACGGACTTAAATTCTGGACCTTTGGCAGATAGGGGTGGTTCGTTCAAACCCCATGCCTACGGGCATGGTATATCAGTGGACTTTGCTGACAATAATCGCTCATTTGGAACGCCCTGCAATGTCATCAAAGAAAGGGTCACGATAAAAGATCACGGTAAAAGGTCACGATAAAAGAATAAAAGATTATGATACAACATAAATTAATATTGTAATTTACTTTCAAATTTAAAACCATATAATAGAAATATACATTTACAAAACACACAGTATGTATCAAAAAATATAATCAAAACATTGTATTATTCGTTTTATTAGTTTACATATACTTGTATATTTAATTGACTATAAACAGATTTGATGCTGAATATGAAAATCAATATGATTTTGACTATGAGCAGCTCGATATGAAAATACATTTTGATTTGGGCAACTATGTATTCATGTGTTCTTAATCAATGGGCTTAATAATTGTAGCGGTCTCATCTCGTGCGCTTTCTTTCCCACGCGCAGCATAGTAAACGAGGTAAATAAAGTAAAAAATGACAGGCCTCAGCTGCTTCTCCACGCTTTTCATTTGTTTACACATTCATACGGTAGAATATGCGAATACAACAGTCATTGCCATAACTATGATTATTCAAATGCATACATAAACTCCTCCATCTCAGAGCCGTTTAAAAACTGCTCCATCGTTATTTCAGACTGGTGATGCGAGTCATGTGACACATCTCCACTTCCTGTGAAGTGATGTATCGAAGTTCCCTTCTTCCCTACGCTATTCGAAAAACCCTGTGAAGTCCACTTCGCAGTCCACTTACAGTCGAATGGAACCTACTATTGCTGATCATAATGGCCAAATTTATTTTTGATGCATATTGTTCTGTCCATTTCTAATGACTGTTTGACGCCGTTCCTTGGCATGTACTTTACGTGTCTCCCTGCAGGCGAGTTCTCCCGTGTTTGTGCCGGAAACCTCCCATGAGCTGCTCCACAGGATGACAGGGAAAGGTCTGTCCGCCCAGTACCGCTTCACCCGGCAGCCCTGTATCTATGGCAACAGCATGGTATCCCTGCAGCTGACATTAAGCAACAACAGTGAGCAAGCCCTCGAGAACATCCACATCTCTGAGAAGAGTTCCACCGGACAGAACATCCACCGCTTCAGCGCTATCGGTGAGCTCAACTCCTCATGTAATGCCAAGGGCTCATCGCTTGGAAAAAGGCACTTCCTTGCTTACTTTTGTTTGAAATTCGAGTTTGAAGTATAAATCGTTCTGAAATCGATCACATTAAATATGATCACATTATAACATAATCATGATCACATTAAAACATAAACAGCCACGTTTACATATCAATGCCTATTCAGCAACTACTACTACTTTGTATCCATCCATCCATCCATCCATCATGTGTACATTGAGAATTAATATTGATATTTATTTAAAATAATTTAAAATTATTCGAATTTTGTTTACATTGACCATCCATCCATCCATCCATCCATTCATTATTGTTGTGTCTTTCTTTCTTAAATAATTTCACACCTGCAAACTTCGCCGTTTTCTTGTTCAATTGGGTCATTTACGTGAATCGCGTAGAACCGGAGAGTTTTTTTTTATGCATAGGTTAGGTGCACGCGTGTGACGTTACCGAAAGGTTTCGGAGTGCAATCTTTAACAGTTCACAGTCGGCTTGTTTTAAGTGTGGAACACTTCAATCCAAGTTCCCACACGAACATATTAAGTATTCAGTCCATTTTATGACGAACGCACGTGCGTGAACGTGATCATCTGTGAAGGCGATCGATCATCTCTTCCTAAAGAATAAACATGAATGACCATCTGAAGGTATGCTGAGGATACATTACAACTTACTGTCATGTATATATGTGGTGTAATCGCTCAATCAGTGTTTCAGCGGCGGAAAGACGTCAATATAACTGCTTGTAAACTAAACAATGTCATGTAACGTTAGCATCACATTTACCTCAGGCAGTCATTCATTGTCACCAGACTTTTATTCACTAGGGAAATCAACTCTTTCACTAAATATATGTTCTATATTAGCCTACATATTCATTATATTCTACTTAACCTGTTAGTGATGTCTTGATTATTTCATGCATGTTAAATAAACCTGTCATGAAAATGACAGACACTGTATAAATTATTATATTTCAAAAATGAATTGGAGAAATTTTCTTTTTTTTATATAATTAGATTTAGAAGTTAATGCAAAAACTACCTTATGTGAATTTTACATGTTAGCATACAATGTGTTATTTGAGTGTTGATTATTATACCTAAAAATAAATAGCAACTGAATTTAGGCTAATAGTTTGGGCTCTGTTGTTAACCTTTAATATTAATGTGCAAGTAAGGGCTCCCTATATAGTTTACAGCAATATCTTCAATAAACTTTTAGATATACAGTATCAATTTTCAAATACAGTATCAATTTTTTACAGTATCAAAACCACAGTTCAATATAAAAAAAATAAATAAAAAGCAATTTTGTAAAACTGCTGTACCGAACCATGATTTCAAAATCGAGGTACGTACCGAACCGTCAGTTTTGTGTACCGTTACACCCCTACTGTCAGTCTTTTATTTTTTGAGTCATGCGTCACAACACTTCCTTGAGTTCCAGGCATTTCCGTGTTGTAAATAAAATTATTTTCATTCTCAGTGTCATTCTCTTTAAGTCACGCTCAGAAATGTGTCATTTGCATATTAAAGGGGTGGTAAAACACATTCTTTTGAAGGCTTGATTGTGTTTGTGGGGGGCACTGTAACGTGTTCATGCTTTGTTTTTAAGAAATTGCATTATTTTTCATATATTTTACCTTTATTCTACACTGCTCTGTCCCTCCTTGTAAAAACGGTCTGATGGTTTCCGGGTTGTATGAAGCCAGTCCCTCAAAAATACGCAATGGGCTCAGATTGGTTAGCTGGCCCAGTGTGTTGTGATTCGCTAACCGCCTAGAGCACGTTTGTCGGAAACGCCACGCCCCTTACCTCTACAGGTAGACTGTGCTTTGGGTAGTACAATGGCGTCAATAAAACCATACCAATTTGAGCCCGAATCAGACCCAGACAATTTTAGTGAAGATGATCGAGCAGAACCTGTTCAGTCCTCAAGAGTAAAGACTGCGGATCTATAGCAATCGCTACTGAATGGCACTGTTACTTTTGTATTTTTAGAACGATTATAGCCAAATATCTGTCGCAAGAACGAACACTAAACATTGGCTTTACTATAGTATCCAAATCAAACACAGAACCATGTTTAGCATGCCTGTAGATAAACAATACATAAAAGCTATAATCAAAGAACAATTTACACTAATGCCAAGTTCGCTGTTGAGATTTTAAACAGTTTGTAACGTTAGGTGTTTGTCGGATAACGTTAATATGAATGAGCATTTAACAAACTGGTTTGCGGAGCCAAATGAGCGTTGTCATCTGTTTACTTCCTTGCTACAACGTACAATTAACAACACAAACTATTACAGGAAAACACATCGACGAAAAATAAATCATACTTACAGGTTGTGGCCCGTAAACAGCTTCTGTTTTTAAATCCATCTTTCAGGACAAGCCGTTGTGCGAATCCTGCATTGAACTCGTGAAGATTGTGGAAGCTTTCCTCCGTGAAATGTGCAGCGGGAGCCTCGTGCGCCCGTCTCACACTGGCAGTGTGTGTCTCGCACAGCTGAACCGCGGCTCGTGTATTGCAAATACAGACGAATATTGTCCATTATGTCACATTTTCCGGTCTTCTCCTCTGACCCCTGTCTGTCTCGTGCTTTGATTTATGATGGGCAGCATATATCTGCTGCAAATGTGACCTGTTCCCCTCTGTCTCATACACGTATGCGTATAATGTTGTATGTTAAACGCACTGCAACGCACCCCCGTCCCTAGGAAGGCTGAACAAAGTGGACCTGCAATCCGGATGAAAATAACAGCGTTTCGTCGGCATTGGCAACAACACTCAAGCCTACTAACTAGCCTACCACAACAACTCTTCCCTGCTGCGATACAAAATGGCCTCGCCCCCCCTTATTTCATATTCTCGGAGGAGGGGTTTATGTAAATATTGGGGCTGGTGATGTCAGCAACCCTGGAGGAATGTCTGTAGTCCCTAGCGGCCGTTTGCTGTAGTCCTTACAAATTGATTTCTTTAAAAGCAAAGATCTCCCTTTGCTTTAAACTTTGAACGTTGTAACTTTGCAGATGTTGTTTATGCTCAAACAGCAACATTACACACTAGCAAAAGTTAGAAAAGTGAAATCATGGTTTACCACCCCTTTAAAATCACACCAAAAAAAAAAAACCTGCGACACTGTCACCTTTTTTACTCTGAAGAGTTTGCAGGTCTGAATTTACATTGGGCATTTATTTATTTATTTATCATTCATATTTTTTATTATTTACATTGGGCATTTATTTATTTATCATTCATATTTTTTATTATTTACATTGGGCAATTTATTTATTTATTTATTATTCATAATTTTTTATTATTTACATTGGGCATTTATTTATTTATCATTCATATTTTTTATTATTTACATTGGGCAATTTATTTATTTATTTATTATTCATAATTTTTTATTATTTACATTGGACATTTATTTATGTATTATTCATAATTTTTTATTTTTTACATTGGGCATTTATTTATTTATTTATCATTCATATTTTTAATTATTTACATTGGCCATTTATTTATTTATTTATCATTCTTTTTTTTTTTATTTACATTGGGCATTTATTTATTTATTTATTTATTTATCATTCATATGTTTAATTATTTACATTGGGTAGTTATTTATTATAAATAATTTTTAATTATTTACATTTGGTATTTATCCATCCATACATCCATTATTGGTGTATTCTTTTTCTGTAATTGTCATGTAAACTTTAAATCAGTTCTACATTCTCTAGAATTCCGGAAGGCCATCCCGTTATTTCTTATGTGTTTGGTGAATGTTAGCAGATTTCTGCAGCACATGTTCTCCTTCTCCCTCCTTCAGCCTGTATTAATCCAGCTGATATGAGTTCAGCCTGTGTATCGATTAGCAGAAGTCCTCTCATCTCACACCACACACACACACACACACAACACACACACACACTCACACTCACACTCACATTCTCACTCTGTTTCTTTCTCTCTTTCTCTGTCAGTAAACAGTTGTTAGTCGTTCACAGGACAGGGTTGGGTTTTAGAACATTGATTGAATCCCGCTTGTGTTGGTAAAGCATCACAGAGAGGAATTTCATGGCTGGGGGAGAGAGAACGGATCAAGCTTCTCTAGACCAACAGATATGGCCTTTCTCTCTCTTTCTTTCTTTCTTTCTTTCTTTCTTTCTTTCTTTCTTTCTTTCTTTCTTTCTTTCTTTCCTCTGATCTTCCTTATTTTCTTCTTTGCTTCTTTTTGCTCATTCTTAATTTCTACCTTTACATGTATTCATTCTTTCCTTCATTTATTCCATCTTTTCTTCCTTTCGTTTATCCATCTATCTGTATTTTCTTCCTTTTCTTTTCTTCCTCCTTCCATTTTTTTCTCCCTCCATCCTTCTAGCCTTCCTTCCTTCCTTCCTGCCTTCTTTCCTTTCATCCTTCCTCCCTTTTTCTATCTTCCATCCTTGCTTCCCTTTTCCCCTTCTTCCTTCTTTTTTCTTCCTTCCTTCCTTCTGTTCATCCTTAATTTTTTTTCTTTTGTCCATGCTTTCTTCCTCCCTTTTTTTCAATTTTCCTTCATTCCTTCTGTTTTTTTTTCCTTCCATCCTTCTGGCTTTCTTCCTTTCTTGCTTCGTCCATCCGTCATTCCTTCTTTTCATCCACTCATCCTATATTCAATAATTCCTTCTGCCCCTTCTTTCTTCTCTCCATTATTTCTTCCTTCCTTTTTTCCTTTTACTTCCCACCTTCTGTTTTTTCTTCCTTCTATCCTTCTGATCTTCCTTTCTTTTTCTCTTCCTTTCACTCATCCTTAATTTCTTCCTTCTTACATTCTTTTATTCCTTCATTCCAT
Organism: Romanogobio albipinnatus; assembly: GCA_023566225.1. NCBI lineage: Eukaryota > Metazoa > Chordata > Actinopteri > Cypriniformes > Gobionidae > Romanogobio > Romanogobio albipinnatus. The sequence goes on along the minus strand of CM042255.1, from coordinate 40,829,637 downwards.
CCTTCTGTCTTCTTCCTGCCTTACGCTTTTCTTTATTTCCTTCTGTTTTTTTGTCCATCCATTCCTCTGGTCTCTCCTGCCTTTATTCCTTCTTTACTTCCTTCTGCTCTTACTTCATTTTTCCTTCCTTCCTTCCTTCCTTCCTTCCTTCCTTCCTTCCTTCCTTCCTTCCTTCCTTCCTTCCTTCCTTCCTTCCTTCCTTCCTTCCTTCCTTCCTTCCTTCCTTCCTTCCTTCCTTCCTTCCTTTCTTTAATTTCTTCTGTTTTTCTTCCTTCCTTCCTTCCTTCCTTCCTTCCTTCCTTCCTTCCTTCCTTCCTTCCTTCCTTCCTTCCTTCCTTCCTTCCTTCCTTCCTTCCTTCCTTCCTTCCTTCCTTCCTTCCTTCCTTCCTTCCTTCCTTCCTTCCTTCCTTCCTTCCTTCCTTCCTTCCTTCCTTCCTTCCTTCCTTCCTTTAATTTCTTCTGTTTTTCTTCCTTCCATCCTTCTGGCCTTCTTTACATCTTTTCTTCCTTTTGCTCATCCTTAATTTCTTCCTTCGTGCATTCTTTCATTCCTTCCTTCTTTCCTTTCTTTATTCATTCTTTACTTCCTTCCTTCTTTCCTTTCTTTATTCATTCTTTACTTCCTTCCTTCCTTTTGTTTATCCATCTATCTGTATTCTCTTCCTTTTCTTTACTTCCTTCCTTCTTTACTTTATTTGTCCCTCCATCCTTCTGGCATTACTTCCTTCAGCTCGTCCTTCCTTCCTTCCTTCCTTCCATTTTCCTTCCTTCCTTCCTTCCTTCCTTCCTTCCTTCCATTTTCCTTCATTCCTTCCTTCCATTTTCCTTCATTCCTTCCTTCCATCCTTCTGGTCTTTCCTTCCTTTATTCCTTCTTTTCTTTCTTCCTTCCTTTTGTTTATCCATCTATCTGTATTCTCTTTCTTTTCTTTACTTCTTTACTTCCTTCTTTACTTTTTTGTCCCTCCATCCTTCTGGCATTACTTCCTTCTGCTCGTCCTTCCTTCCTTCCTTCCTTTTTTCCCATTTTCCTTCATTCCTTTTGTTTTTCTTCCTTCCATCCTTCTGGCCTTCTTAACATCTTTTCTTCCTTTTGCTCGTCCTTAATTTCTTCCTTCTTGCATTCTTTCATTCCTTCCTTCTTTTCTTCCTTCATTCCTACCTTCTGTCTTTACTTCCTTCTGTTTTTTTGTCCCTCCATCCTTCTGGCATTACTTCCTTCTGCTCGTCCGTTCTTCCTTCCTTCCTTCTTTCTGTTCATCCTTCCTCCCTTTTTTCTATCTTCTTAGTTTTTTCTTTCTGTCCTTCGTTCCTTCTGTTCATCCTTAATTGTTTTCTTCTAGCCATGCTTCCTTCCTTCCTCCCTTTTTTCCATTTTCCTTCATTCCTTCTGTTTTTCTTCCTTCCATCCTTCTGGCCTTCTTTACATCTTTTCTTCCTTTTGCTCATCCTTAATTTCTTCCTTCCTGCATTCTTTCATTCCTTCCTTCTTATCTTCCTTCATTTCGTCCTTCTGTCTTCACTTCCTTCTGTTTTTTTGTCCCTCCATCCTTCTGGTCTTTTCTTCCTTTATTCCTTCTTTACTTCCTTCCTTTTGTTTATCCATCTATCTGTATTCTCTTCCTTTTCTTTACTTCCTTCCTTCTTTACATTTTTTGTCCCTCCATCCATCTGGCATTACTTCCTTCTGCTCGTCCTTCCTTCCTTCCTTTCTTCCTTCCTTCTTTTTTCTTCCTTCCATCCTTCCGGCCATTCGTTCTTCCTTCCTTTCTTGATATGTGGAATTAGATCTGATGGTTTTGATTCTTCAGACAGCATGCTGACAGATGTTTCTCTCTCTCTCTTCAGAGCGGTTGGAGCCGCAGGCATCAGTATCAGTGTCCATGGGTGTGGACTTCAATGACTCCACACAAGCTGCACACTTCCAGCTGTGGTAAGAGTTCACTGCATACTACATATATGCCTCATACTCTATACAGAAAATCATATACATCATTAAGAGGAACCAGAATCATTAAATTCCTTACAGTTTCTGTCTCTACCTTGAGTCCATCTGCTTTAGTGGAACTAAAACCCTTAGATCAGGTAGCTCTGACACGCCTGAGAATGATGCATGATGCTGTTTGCTTTCCTCAAAAAACAACATTCAGCAAAAAACATTAATAGACACTCGCAATGTGTGCACGTTATGATGGCGCTAGCATGTCATTATACTGATTAAATTACTGTTGTTCATTATCCTTACACAGGGCAAAATAAGACAAAATTAATTGTTCCCTTTTTCAATACGTTTTTAAAAAATAAATTATTACCGAATTGTGTGAATGGTAATAATATGCATTACATTTTTTTAATAATCTAATTTGGAGTGATTACACCTCTCCACAAAGCTTGTAATTGTTTTTTCTTTTTTCGATTACGCCGGAGGCTTTTGTGATCGATACAGTGAAATAGCCAGGCGTGAATAACATCACCATAAACAGCCGAGCCGGAGAGAGGGAGCGAGCAAGAGACCGGTAGATTATGTGTGCTAATGGAGCCAATGTGAGTTCAATGACATGGAGACGAGTGGGCGCAGGTCAGGCCTGCACGCATGTCTGTGGCCCTGGACGAAAGCCGAGCTCATGGAGTCGGTTTAAGGAGGGATTCGACCCCTCTATCACCACTACGTCAAGAGATTATTCCATATTAGAAAGAAATACCTGGATTTACTTTGCACGTTGATCCCTAGCCCGCTTATTTGGACTCTGAATCTTTTTCTAGCCTGTTTCCCCTCATCACCTGATCTCCGTGGTGACCCTGTTCTCCTGATCCTGGATTCACTCTTTATTGGCTTCCTATTTCCCAGCCTGCTGCTCTTCATGATGGGACTTTAATGTCACATTTCAGTCTTTATCGGAGTACCTGACTGTCTTCTTTCCTGCAATAGGCCACAGACAGTGAGGATGCTAATCAGTACGAATATGAAAATAGAAACGACTTTCATCCTCCTCTCACTCTTTCTTTCTATCTATCTGTCTTTCGACTCTCTCCATCCGTGGATCAGTGATGATTGATCCAGTGGGATGGCAATAACAGTTCTGTTTCTCAGCTAATTGGCTACTTACAAAGTAAATTGGCAAACCTGACAATCAATAACTTTATTCTTTTACTCTTTTGGGATGAGAGGGGGGACTAAAAACAAAATAGACTGGGTTTCAGTCTCTCTCGTGGATGTAAAATGTTGTTGCTTGTTTAAAAACGGTGAACCACTAATACAACTTGCCTCAAATGTTTTACTGATTTATCATGTCAATTCCTTGGTTAAGATGAAATCAAAATTATCCCTATTACTTTGTACATATTTATGGTATTTTTTCCTTGTTACTGAGCTGAAGAAGACATAAAATGCATTTAAATACCATAAATCCAATTGTATATGGTGTAATACTCTATATTGTACCAAATACAATATATGTACCAAGATTTTTTTTATTTTTTGGAAGAAATCTTATGCTCACCAAGGCTGCATTTATTTGATCAAAAAATTATATAATATATATTATTACAATTGAACTGTTTCCTATTTTCTCTGGCAAACATGATGCAATTTTTTTCAGGATTTTTTAAAATAATCAGCATTTCTTTGTAACACTTTGAAGTGTATACTGCCACTTTTGATCAATTTAATGCATCCCTGGGGAGAATTAATTTCCAAAACTCTCTTACTGAGCACAAACTTTTGAACAGTATTTTATATATAGAAGGGAAACGCAGGAAAAGATGGACAGGTGTATAGTGACCTGATGGTTCTGTTCTCTCCTCCTTCAGTACTAAAGAAGATGAATTCAGCGTGTCCATCCAGCCTGCGGTAGGAGAGCTGCTGCTGCCCATCACAATGAGTGAAGCAGACTTCACCAAAGAGCAGGGTAACACAAACACCTCTTAGCACTTACACAACACAACACCACTGCTGTAAAAACCTAAAAATAACACTTGAACATCTCAAAAATACAGCACTGTTTCTTAAAAACATCTACAGACCACTCTCAAACACCATACTACTCAGGGCTTGGTGATTATTCAATATATAAAAGCCATTTTAAGCCTATGCTTAGGGTGATATTTCTTCTCCTTCTTTATCTTCTAATATTTTTCTAGCATGAAGAATCATCATTTTCCACCGAACAGCCATTAACAATCGAATATAGCTCCTGGCTTGACAGGTGCATTTGAGCCACGATTAGCATCAAGCTACATACCACAATATAAAATATTAATATTGCACTTTATCTCAAAATCACTCACTTTAAACAACCAGTGAGTGTTTGTATTTACTTCCGATCACTATCTTATGTGGATTTCAAGCATATAATGATGTTAAAATGTTATATTTAGCATTTTATATGGAGCTAATCGCTACACCTTGTATACCGGAAACATTCTTCTAGCATTCTTACATCACACGAAACTCACACACAAACCATATGCCATCATAATCGTGCGTTTATTAGCTTCTTGTTTCACGTGTATAAACGTTTTTGGCACGGAGAGATGAGAATGAGGAAGTGTACGGAACAGCGTTACCAGAAGGGCTCTGAGATCATAAGTGACGTCCAGCTGGAAGAATCAGACACAGAGCTCGCTCTGAATGTCGTTCAGCTCTTCGGATCGCATATTTCCGTGAGAAATGAATAGAAATGTTATTCTGTATGACGAAATATTTTGCAAAAGTGATAATAAATCTACATTTGTCCAAATATGCACACTTTTTGACTAAGAGCCTGAACGGACGTGGTCTAGTGGATGTATGTGACCACAAATAAAACAGAGAAGACGTGACTGGCTTTTTATTCTTGTTGATATTCCATTCAAAATAGAGTCTTTAATCTTTCTGATGATACTCCGTTGGTCCAGATCTAGTAAGAGTGTATTGTTTTAACATGCAGTGAATGTTGAACAACAGCAATCTGCGTCCGTCTGCGATCCTTGATCCTAAAGGGGTTAATAGAAATTGCATTCTGTATGACGAAATATTTTGCAAACATGTGAGAATAAATCAATATTTCACCAAATATGTGGACTAAAAGTCCTAACGAATGCTGTTCAGTGGAGTTGCGTGAACACAAATCAGCCGACATAACGAAATATGGGCAATAGAAAAAGGCATGAAGTCATTGAAAAATTCATGATGGTACTTAACTTTATATAAATGTGAGTATATCATAAAAAATGTATCACCCAGCCTAAACAGTATGTCTTAGAAAATCTCATTTGCATGTGATCAGTTCCCATATTCACACACAAATGCACTCCAGAGCTGCTGTGCCCAAACATGTTGGGAAAACCAGAGACCCTCACACACCACTTTGGATGTGTGCAGTGTTTAGTTGATGAACAGGCTGAGTGCTGGTGACAGGCGTGCACTCCTGAAAAACTCAGTCAAATAAAGCAGCTCTTTACATTTAAATCTGGTTATTTAAACACACACACGCATACACACGATCTCTCATGTAATACTGTCGCTGCTCTTCGAACTGTCCTTCTGAATATAACCGCTGATGCAGAAAGCTCAGACAGGCAAATCTGACACACATATACTTAACATGTACGCGGCTAGCATCTCCACTGTTGTCCACCGAGATCTAGACCTGACACGTAACCTGTTCTCCGCAGGAACCCGGGGGTCCTAAGTGTTTTAGCACTATTTTGCAGTAAACTAATTGATGTGAATGCATGTATTTGAACTGTTCCTTGTTTTTTCCATTTTAAAATGCTTTTTCTTGCTTTCAATGGCTGCGTCCGAAATCGCATACTCTCTCTGAGTATGTACTTCGTTTAAATAAGTAATTATTTTGTGCCTGTTCTATATAGTATGAATGCGTGTTGTATGAATCGTACTACATCCATCATGTTGTCATTGTCAGTTTTGTTGCTGCCATTCACAACTCCTCTTAGCATAGTAAAGTGTCCATCAGAAACACGCTTTTCGCTTACTGTTTTATAAAAACTGAGAGTTCTGAAATACTTCTCTTTTCGCATACTATGTAGTAGGGACGTATGCAATTTTAGGTTGCAGCCAATGTCTCAACCAATCATGTAAATTTGGGGTGGGGCTATCTGTTTGTCTGACCAATGACAGACTAGGTGCTGGGACACCTGTTTGAAAACAGTCGGGGTTTTTTTTGTTATTTTAGTGGTGCAGAAATATATACTTTAACTTTAAACTTCTCCTGATCCAATTTGTTCCTCCTTCCTTTTGGGCAACAAACCGTTCCAGCTAATAAAACCAAACACAGTCATGGGAAAAGCAAATAAACAGAAGCCAAGAAGAGAAAAGCTTGGTTTAGCATGCATCTGGTTTGTACGGATGCCATTCGGGAACACACACACACACCTGCACACACACACCTGGCCCGTTCGAATACCTCTCTCTGCTTTACGGACCAACATTAGGCCAACATAATGAAGCAGACGCTCTTCGAAAGAAACGGCAGGTTTGATTTTTCATTTACGCTCAATGGATTCCTGCCTTGTCTTTTTAGAGAGCCGCCTATACCTTCACTCAGGACGACACGCGTGCGCGCACATTTTAATGAGCGAAGAGAGTGCTTCCCGCCTCACTATTTACAGACGAGGAACAGGAAGTAAGGCGCTTTTTATAGCCAATCATTTATTCTTAATTGGTTACTGTGGCAAAGGCTTTTAGCATAAGCCACGCTATATTCATTTACTCCACATTTTCTCTACAATAGAGCCTAATGGACAGATTTAAGACTTTAAATGAGCACTCTCAAAAACCTTGCCCCCTGAACGAGCAAGTGCGTGCGTGTGTGTATGTGTGTGTGTGCGCACGTATCACTGTGCACTCTCTCATTCACACCGTTTGAAAGCCAAGCTGAAGTGGGTCGTAGTTTGTGCCTTTCAGAAAGAAAAGCACCCTGTCTGTCTGTGTTTTTTAAGTAAAACACAACATTTTCATTTAGTCCAGTTTGGATGCATTAAGCCGTATTGTCCGAGCCCGTTTCACTGGAGAAGCAACGGCGTGCTGCTTTTATGTGCTTGTTACCGCTCGACGAGGCTTATTTGCGCCGCCATCTCCGGCTAATGTTCTGCACGGACGCCGTGTTTTTCCGCTCATGTTAGTCTTAATCAAGTCTAGTGGTTGGACGCGGCCTACAAATATAACATGCTCTTCCCGAAGGCCGAGATTGTTTTAACCCCTGTACCTTTCGTTGAATGCTAGTCATTTGTTAAATAGGAAATAATGCACACGTGTGCATGCTGGATGTTTCTTTCTATAAATCAGAAGTATGAGTTTTCTAAAAGCTTTATGCAGATGTTTCTGGAAGTGTTCCTTTTAGATTTTTAAAAGGGATAGTTCATCCAGTCATTTTTTACCCATCATGTTGTTTTAATACTTTTATTCGTCAAGGATGCATTAAATTGATCAAAAGTGACAGTAAAGACATTTATAATGTTATAAAAGATTTCTATTTCAAATAAATGAGGTTCTTTTGAACTTTCTGTTCATCAAAACAAACATCACAGTTCCACACAAAAAAGCAACACAACTGTTTAAATACTGATAATGAAAATGTTTCTTGAGCAGTAAATCAGCATATTAGAATAACTTTTGAAGGATTGTGTGACACTGAAGAGTGTATTAATAGCTGTAAATACAGTTGCAAGAAAAAGTATGTGAACCGCTTGCAGAATCTGTGAAAATGTGAATAATTTTAACTAGATAAGAGAGATCATACACAATGCATGTTATTTTTTATTTAGTACTGTCCTGAATAAGATATTTTACATAAAAAATGTAGACAAAAAAATAGCTGAATTTATTAAAATGACACTGATTAAAAGTTTATGAACCATTGATTCTTAATACCGTGTGTCGTTCCCTGGATGACCCACGGCTGTTTTTTGTTGTGTGATGCTTGTTCTTGAGTCCCTTGTTTGTCCTGAGCAGTTCAACTGCCCAACGTTCTTCAGAAAAATCCTCCAGGTCCTGCACATTCTTCAGTTTTCCAGCATCATTTGCATATTCTAACCCTCTCCAGCAGGTACTGCATGATTTTGACATCTTTTCACACTGAGGACGATTGAGGGACTCAAACACAACTACTAAAAAAGGTTCAAACATTCACTGATGCTCCAGAAGGAAACACAATGCATTAAGAGCCAGGGGGTGAAAACATATTGAATTTGAAGATCAAGGTAAATTGTATTTAATTTGTCTTCCGGGAAACATGCAAGTAACTTCTGTTGCTTCTGAAGGGCAGTACTACATTTTTTTATATATATATTTAAACAAAATAAGAAACATTTGGACCTCTTCATCCTGTTCAAAAGTTTTCACCCCCCCGGCTCTTAATGCATTGTGTTTCCTTCTGGAGCATCAGTGAATGTTTCAACCTTTTCTTTAATAGTTGTGTTTTGAGTCCTCAGTGCTGAAAGGTGGATCTCAAAATCATAAAGTCAATGCTGGAAAGGGTTTAAAACCTGTCATTTTAATAAATTCAGCTATTTTTTTTGTCTTGTGGACTATATGTAAAAAAAAATGTATGTAAAATACCTTAATCAGGACAGTACTAAATAAAAAAATAATGCATTGTGTATGATCTCTCTTATGTTGTTAAAATTATGCACATTTTCACAGATCCTGCAAGCGGTTCACATACTTTTCCTTGCAACTGTAAATAATATTTCACTATATTACTGCTTTACCATATTTTTGATTTGTGGGCATGAGGGACTTTTTCCAATAACTTTAAAAAAACCTTTTGAATGCGTGTGTGTGGAAACAGGATGGAAAATTACGAAAAATCACAACGAAACCTGTACAACTTTAAATTAAATACTGAATTTGAATTTAAATAAAAAAGTGGTGTGTGGAAAAATTATGGAACATCACAACTACTTCTGTATTTCATGGAAGAAGGTCATACAAGTTTGGAGCAAACTGACAGAATTTACTTGTTTTTCCCCAATAACATTTAAAAAAATCCTTCTGATTGTGTGTGTGTGTGTGTGTGTGTGTGCGTGCGTGCGTGCGCGTGTGTGTGTGTGTGTGGAAAAATAATGGAAAATCACAACTACTTCTGTATTTCATGGAAGAAGGTCATACAGGTTTGGAGCAAACTGACAGAATTTTAGTAAACTATTCCGTTCAAGGCTTAATTTTTCATCTCTTAACTTCATAAACAAGCACCTGCTGTTATATTCAACAAATATATGCAGGTAACTTGCATATGGCTCTTGCAATTTAGAGTCCGACTTGGGCTCCCAGAACAATTTACAGAACAAAATAATATTAAAAATGGTATGAATTGCTGACTGTTTTTGAGTACCTCTGTAGACGCTAGATTACTCAAAGTCTAAAACGAATGATTATTTGTGTGCTCAGGTAAACTGGTGGGCATGAACGAGTCATCGGCAACAATTACCATGGCACCAGAGAACGTCTCCAGCCAATCAGTAAACAGAAGTGTGGTGTCTGCCGCCAACCTAGGCGTGATTCCATCCAGTCAAGAGAACATACACAGGTAAACGTAAAGAAAATGTCCTGTTTCCCAGAAATAATTCTTAATATGCCAGTTTTATTGTTGTATTTTAATTTTACGCATTCTTTTTTCAATGCCCTGTATTTTTATATTAGTTTAACAGATTTCTCTCCATTCCAGGACTTGAATTTGTGTGTTTATGTCTCATCTAGCTGTACTTTGGGGACATTTCTGCTTTAAAAATGTCTCTAGAAGTTGCATAAAACTGACAAAACCTACTTTTGGGAAGGTCATAAAAAGGAAAAGTGGTATATGTATAAAGTCAATTATGTTTTTTTTCTCTTAAAATGCAGTTTGCAGTGTTTCTAAGCGATAGTATAGTGATGCTTGTGTCTACCAAACAGTTACAGAGATTCCCAGTTTTCAGAGTAATTACCATAGGACGTCTTTCTGACTTTGTAAAGGACTGTAACAGCCAAAACTTTCATACGCACACACACACACACACACACACACACACACACACACACACACACACACACACACACACACACACACACACACACACACACACACACGCAGCCATCTTGCTGACACATGGACAAACTTATTTGTCTCTGTCTCATATATGCACACAAACAAAGCGACGTTTGGTCTGGACTTTGGGTCGGTCTGATGTAGGGTAATTTAATTAGAAAATATGAGCAAATATGAAAGCACCTTGAGAAGCATTAAAATCTTCCTCACAAGGACACACAGCACACAGGCTGAGTGGAAATCAATGCCTGCAGGTCTGTGGAAAAGGCCTATATTTCATTTAGAATACGCAATCGGGCAAATGAGAGCATGTCATCAATCACACAATGGTTTCTTAACAGACATACTGAAAAAAACTCCTTTATCCTTCCTCTACAAACCTTTAGACACTTACACTAACAAGCATATGCCTGAGATTTTCATTAAGCTGCAAAGTTTAATAATAGCTCTGTTTTTGTTTGGGTTTAAAGGGATAGTTCACCCAAAAATGAAAATTAGCCCATGATTTGCTCACCCTTCTTTCAGAGTTATATTAAAAATGTCCTGGCTCTTCCAAGCTTTATAATGGCAGTGACTGTAGGGTCATTTTTGAAGTCCATAAAAGTGCATCCATCCATCATATAACTGCTCCACACGGCTCCGGGGGGTTAATAAAGGCCTTCTGAAGCGAATCGATGCATTTGTGTAAGAAAAATATCCATATTTAAAACTTTATAGACTAAGATGGCTAGCTTCCGGCGGTTAGCGGTACGCGAGTGAAAGAGTAAAAAGTTACGGTGAAAGAGTAACCCTTGATGCGAAACAAAACACCGGTCATGAATTAGAGCCTAAAACAAGATTTTTTAAAGAGAAATGTTGAAGGATTTCGATATAAGAGAAGAGGGGCTTGAGTTTGTTGCCCAGCACTATCCACGAGAGGCGTCAAAGCTTGCGATGCTCCTATTGCATCGCGTACTTTCGCTGTAAAGTCGACTTGCGTACCACTGACCACCGGAAGTTAGTTATTAAATATGTTGTAGTTAAGTTTTAAAAAGTGATATTTCTCTTACACAAACGCACCACTTTGCTTCAGAAGGCCTTTATTAACTCCCCAGAGCCGTGTGGAGAAGTTATATGATGGATAGATGCACTTTTATAGACTTCAAAAATGACCCAACAGTCACTGCTATTATAAAGCTTGGAAGAGCCAGGACATTTTTAATATAACTCCGTCTGAAAGAAGAATGTCATATACACCTAGGATGGCTTGAGGGTGAGTAAATCATGGTCTAATTTTCCTTTTTGGGTGAACTAACCCTTTAAACATTGTTGCAATGCAGTTTACATGTTCATTTCATACTTGTTCATACACTTTTAATGGGTAAAGAGAAATATAAGGTCTCTTTTTCCAGCTTTGACAACTTTTTAATAGTATGCTTTTCTTGTAGAGGCCTTCTACGTGTCATTTATAAACATGTACATGCAAAGGTTTGCAATTTGTGTGGTTAATTGTACCTGCTGGTAGAGCTAATTGGCCCAGTTCTTTTGTGGGTTGCACTTCTTCTGTTTGGCAGCAGGGGGCAGCACTGCTTCTGTCTATAGCAGCAGGAGAATGCAGGGAATCCAACCCGGGGGGGCAGCTTCTAAATGAGCTTGAAAAACAGAACTCTGTTCCTGTCCTTCTTTAGATTACAGAAAGAAAACACTCTGTCCTCTCTGTTACTAAACAGAGACCGAAAGAATCACAGCTATTCTCGCTTTTGCTTTTAAGCAAGCCAAAGCAAAGCAATAACAAGCAGCCATATCAGTGGGTGTATCACATATAAGATGCTTTTTTGTGTGTGTGTTTTGTGTTGAGGCGGTTACACTACACTTTTCCTTCTATTGACTTGAAACGCATGCAGGAGTTTCGGGCTGAATCCGAAATCGCCCCCTCAATCACTATTCCCTATGTTAGTCCACTAATACAGTTCGCTTGAAGGAGTGAATGAAAACGAGTGAGCGAATTTGGAAAGCCTTTGAATTGGCTGTACACTCGTTATTGCGGTGCATTGTGGGGTAGAATTGAGTGCACTTGATAACGTCCACTATGGTTTCAGACACCACTACAAATGGGTGTCCCCTCAAATAATGTCCTGTTTGAGGGTATAGGGGGCGATTTTGGATTCAGCCGCAGATTTTGCTTCATTCCAAAGGGCAAGTTTGGTGAACTCTGACCTGCGAATTCATGTCACATGAAGACATGTGACCAATAGAACATAGATACCCCACAGAGTGACCTCTTGTATGTTTTTGCATTTTGTATGTTGAATGTTGACAAAAAAGACGCCTCAGAGTGTGATGTCATATCATAACTGTTGCAGTGTCCGTAGAAATGTCTCAAAGTCTAGTGTGACCCCAGTCAGTGGATTTTCTAAATCAACTAGTTAATTGCCTTTTTATTGTACAAAACAGTCATTTTGCAGATTCTATTTCTGGGGGGTTTAGCATTAGCTGTAACCAGGCCTTTAAATACAGATTAGCTTTTTTAGAACAAAGTGAAGCATATTTTTTGACAAAGTTCTCTGTATATGTGAGCAATAGCATCTGTCCTCCTTTAGAATGTGGATTGGGATCCATCAAGGGTTTGTCTTTGGATCCTTTCACTTCTGTCTTCCCTAAGTCATCGCAATTAGCGTTTGGAGAGTCTTGTGATATCGGTCTCCTTGTCCTCTGCTCTACAGTGTTTCATGTCCGTTTATGTCATATTTCATGCATGCTCTTTAGTCTATGTGCACTTTTATCCTCTGTGTGTTAGTTAGCAGCTGTGTGAGTGGAATGTGTTTCAGAGAAGAGGAGAGAAGCTTGTCCTTCATTTTGGAGAGGGACAGCTGGTCATCTGGTCACTCACATTAACCTCTATTAGTGCAGAGGACTCTTAAAACAGACACACATGCTCGCACACAAACATACTTGGCACGGACATTTGGCAATTGATGACTAAAACCTTCTCTGCAGACTTGAGGACATAGAGGAACGAGATACCAGAATAAGGCTTTACCATATGGTGCATCTGGTGCACAACGTTTGCTTTCAGTCTTTAAGAACATGTCTAGTTTTTGTATAAGGAAATGTTTTCTAAATGCGGGCCTTTGCAGACGTGGATAGGAGATTTGAGGTAGTGATAGTGGTCAATCGATATGGGTCAGTGATGGCCAGTGACAATCCTATAGAACTAAGTAGCTTTTGAATCTCAGGACAACATGTCACCCCAAAATAAAAATAAATAATGTTTTGCATATAAAGAATATAAAGCCCATTTAAAGCCCATTAGGTTTTTTTATATTGACATGTACCTATACATATACGTGTGTGTGTGTGTGTGTGTGTGTGTGTGTGTGTGTGTGTGTGTGTGTGTGTGTGTGTGTGTGTGTGTGTGTGTGTGTGTGTGTGTGTGTGTGTGTGTGTGTGTGTATGTATATATATATATATATATATATATATATATATATATATACATACATACATACATACATGCATGCATGCATGCATGCATGCATGCATACATATATATATGTATATATATATATATGTATATATATATATATGTATATATATATATATGTATATATATGTATATATATATATATATATATATGTATATATATATATATATGTATATATATATGTATATATATATATATATATATGTATATATATATATGTATATATATATATATATATATGTATATATGTATGTATGTGTGTGTGTGTGTGTATGTATGTATGTATGTATATTATGTGTGTATATATTTTTATATATATACATACATTTTTTGCATAGTAGCAAAGCATTGCAATTATTGCAATTTTGTATGTTTTACTTTTTTAAATAATGGCAATGCAGCAAATATTACTATGGTGTATAAATACTTTAAAATGTAAATATTTCACTTATTTTGCAGTAAAGAATATGGAAATGTATTTATGTATTTCTCATTATGGGAAGGATGATTGACTAAATGTGCTTAATTGTAATTAACGTAATTTAACAATTAAAAAATAAATTTCCATTTTATTTTATTTTATTTTAGGGTGAAATTATGTGTACATGTGTGGTTTTCCCATTTACATCACTACTTATGTTAGACCCTTTATCAGTAAATTATGTTTTAATAAATTGGCTGAGCAATGTTTCTTTCACTGTTTAGGTCCATCTGTGACGGTGAATGATAACTCTTTTGTGTGAACAGGAATCTTACCAGTCTAGTCTTTAAGGTTGAATAAAGAGGCGACAGTCATTTAGTCTCTCTCTCTGATTAGGAGCAAGTGTTAGCGTGTGTGTGGGGATCGATAGCGGTCCGGCTGGCCAGCGCTGGGCTTCTGCTTTGCTTTTCTTCCCACAGCCTCAATTAATCCAGTTCAGAGGCCCAGTGGAGACAGACCAGAATACCAATGACCCATTTAGTGCCTGAACCACATCGTATACAACACACACACACACACACACACACACACACACACACACACACACACACACACACACACACACACACACACACACACACACACACACTGGGTAGAGCTGCTGTGGGTATGTGAATGTTTATTTTATGTGAGAATGAGAGACAGCTAGATAAGGGAGAGTTAAACAGAATGACTGTCCAGTATCAGGACCCTGCAGCTGTAATTATTCTGTGCCTCTCTGTTTGTCAATATTTGTGTATGTAAGTTTAGAAGCCACTGAAATCATGTGAATCAAGTGGCTTTGGGTTGTCACTCTCTCACACACACACACACACACACACACACACACACACACACACACACACACACACACACACACACACACACACACACACACACTCACTCTCTCTGTGTGCCTCAGGGCCGTGTTAAGTGCGTGTGTAAATAAGACTTTTATAAACTGACTCCATTAGTTGTGCCGCAGGGACTGAGAGATCAAAGTGTCAGCAGCACACTGACAGCACAGAGATACAAAGTACTAGACCTGTCTGTCTGAAAATCTGTCTGTCATTTCATCCATTTGTCATTCTGTCTATCCATCCATCCATCGTTTGTCTGTCTGTCTATCTCTGTCTTTCTTTCTGTCTGTCTCTCTATCTCTCTGTCTGTCCGTCGTTCTATCTATCTATCTATCTATCTATCTATCTATCTATCTATCTATCTATCTATCTATCTATCTATCTATCTATCGTCTGTCTGTCTGTCTTTCTATCTATCGTTCTCTGTCTGTCTGTCTATCTCTGTCTTTCTTTCTGTCTGTCTGTCTCTATCTCTCTGTCTGTCTGTCTATCTATCGTTCTCTGTCTGTCTGTCTCTCTGTCTGTCTGTATATCTGTCTGTCTATCTATCTGTCTGTCTGTCTATCTATCGTTCTGTCTGTCTATCTGTCTGTCTGTCTGTCTATCTATCGTTCTGTCTATCTGTCTGTCTGTCTGTCTGTCTGTCGTTCTGTCTGTCTATCTATCGTTCTCTGTCTGTCTGTCTCTCTATCTCTCTGTCTGTCTATCGTTCTCTGTCTGTCTGTCTGTCTGTCTGTCTCTGTCTGTCTGTCTGTCGTTCTGTCTGTCTATCTATCGTTCTCTGTCTGTCTGTCTGTCTATCTCTGTCTGTCTGTCTGTCTCTCTATCTCTCTGTCTGTCTGTCGTTCTGTCTGTCTATCTATCGTTCTCTGTCTGTCTGTCTGTCTATCTCTGTCTGTCTTTCTGTCTGTCTGTCGTTCTGTCTGTCTATCTATCGTTCTCTGTCTGTCTGTCTGTCTGTCTCTCTATCTCTCTGTCTGTCTGTCTGTATATCTCTCTGTGTCTGTCGTTCTGTCTGTCTATCTCTGTCTGTCTGTCTCTATCTCTCTGTCTGTCTGTCTGTCTATCTCTGTCTGTCGTTCTGTCTGTCTATCTATCGTTCTCTGTCTGTCTGTCTGTCTGTCTGTCTATCTATCGTTCTCTGTCTATCTCTGTCTGTCTGTTTCTCTATCTCTCTGTCTGTCTGTCTGTATCTATCTGTCTGTCTGTCGTTCTGTCTGTCTTTCTGTCTGTCTGTCGTTCTCTGTCTGTCTGTCTGTCTGTCTGTCTATCTCTCTGTCTTTCTGTCTATCTATCTGTCTGTTTGTCTATCTATCTGTCATTCTGTCTGTCTGTCTATCTATCGTTCTGTCTGTCTGTCTGTCTATCTATCGTTCTCTGTCTGTCTGTCTGTCTGTCTCTCTATCTCTCTCTCTGATTCAGATTCAAATGGCTTTATTGGCATGGTGAAAGCATTCATAATACTATACGATAAAAATAAATAAATAAATAATAATAAAAATAAAATAGAAATGACATGAAAATAAACACCAATAAAAATGTCTAATCTTCTAATATTTCCACAGTTGGTAGCTCTGTCCTGCTGGAGGCTCTTTTGTCGTGGCAGGACCTCACGTACTGGGCAGCCAGGTGTGCGTTCGCTGGGCTTTCTCCTAGCAGGAGTGTTGAGTTTGTCCATAT